>OW121852.1:105213543-105838543 GCA_933228895.1 Platycnemis pennipes | reverse complement strand
CAGCAAATTGTATCTCGCAATTCTGGATCTTATTGTTGGCTTCACATCAGACCACTCTGTCACTCCGTTTTTTCCCACGAAGGAAGAAGCTCTTGTTGCGGGCGATTTTCACTTTCATAAGAAAATGAGTCGTGGCTCGAACGGTAAATAGTGTTGTCGCATTCCTCATCGTCAATCTCACTCAAATCTGCGTATTCCCCTTCACTCTCACTGTCAAGCATTTTCAATATGTTATGACTCTCAGGCTCACTTATGGTCAGGAAATGTAAGCTCGGCTTTTTGGTTACTTATTGAAAAAAAGAGAGCTACTTATGGCAAATTTATGAACATATCTCATTTGAAATGATACTATAGCTGTGACAATCACCAGCATTACAAATATAAATTTATAGTTTCTTACAGTTATAATTACATTCGCAAGGTGCACTGGTAAAGGGTGTTGAATACAAGGTAGCGATCACCAAATGGAACTAGCGTATGCTTCACTCACCAGTTCTTTACAGACTGAATCTGAGAAAATATGTACCCTAGGATCGAAACCAATTTTTCTACTCACCCATCTACTCCTATAACAATGTAACGGGGGAAAATGTAGCGAAATAGCAATGTAAACTGCGAGATTGATCGAGTCAAGTCTCAAAAATTTCGCCAGCAGACACTGTAACGCGATAGCACGCGCCGGCGGGGATTCGACCATTACGAAATATAACGTGATGCATAGATTCTTATTCGTATTTATTGACTATAACGTGAAAAGTGCTCAGAAATAATAGATTAGAAGAAGTGTCGAACAGAGGAGGCCGGAGTGTGCAGAGTAGGAATTTTTTTTGCGATCGGGCGGGGAATCCCCGCCCACGCGTGCCATCGCGGGTTAATCTAAATCTACATCTACATACTGCCCTGCAAGCCACCATAAAGGTGTGTGGCAGGGGGTGAATTATCACCAAACATACACTCATGCCTAAAAAAATTAGTTATAGTAAAATTAGTAAATCTAACCTTTAATTTAAAAAAAGATAAAAATTGCAAAGCAAGCATGCAATATAATGCTGTTAGTTGGGTTTGCTTAAAGTCCTTAAATCAACATGCAACTACCTATGCTGTCAATGATACACTCGTATTGGATATATTTGCCGCTATTCATATCCCTAATTGTACGAGGAAAGGAGGACATTTTGAATCTGTCGGTTCGGCAATCAATTTCCCTAATCTTGTGATTATGTACTATGCAGTTTACAATAGTAATTTGGGCTTCGCAAAATATTTTTAACGTCATCACTGAAAATATTATCTTGGACTTTATATAAGAGATTGTCTAAATTTCAACCTGCGATCTGACAATGATTCTCATTTTAATTCATTTAATAAACTTAGTACCCTAATATATTTATCGTACAATCCCTTTACAAATTTTGCCATTCTTTGCTGCACACGTTCAAGTTTATTATTTAGATTATTTCGTATGGATCCCATATACCTACTGGCAACGTATTCCAAATGAGGTCTCAAGAGGGAAAAGCAGCTGATTACCATTACATAATTTTCTAATTTACGGAGTACTCTTTTGATGGATCCCAGTTTACCATTAGTTTGACCATTAATTTGGGCATCCATCATGTTTCTTCCAAGAAGATCATCTTCGTCAATCGTGTCTCAAGAAATGGTCAGTTAAATTTTCCTTTTTTCTCTTTGACGTACGACAATAAACAAAAATACTAACGGAATTATTGATGCAAGTTTCCAGGAACATAAAAATTTAATTTGAATCTTTTATGTGTTGAATGGATTGGGGTTGCTTGTATTCGTCGGATGCAAATATTTCGGAAACGTGCATGTTTTTGTAAATTAAGAATCAATCGTGAGTCTTTCACGTTTTTCCGGGTTTTTCATTATCTGTGATTGAGAGAAACGCTCGTAGTTTCCACGAAATCGGGCATATTTAACCCTTTCGCGTCCACCCTTTGTGGAGGCAGCAACTATGAATTATGATTGGGTTTAAATTCACGCACTCCGTTTCGGATGTTGCAGGAAACAAAAGTGATTCGGATTCACGAGCGGGCAAACATGATCAACGACCGGAAGACTGGCCTTTTCCGTCGAAACAATGGAGATTTGGTGACGTGGTATCTTTCCCAGAACCACAGAGCAGACATGGCCGCCATCATTCCCCATTTCCCCCTCCGCTGTCCGTCCGCGGCGCGAAAAAAACAAGAGACGATGCGCTTTTCTCGTCGAACAAACAAAAGAAGGAACAAAAGCGTCTCTTGTTTCCCTTTCTCGCGCGCCCGCTTCGGCTCGTACTCCTCGCGATTGACGCCCGGGTCCAATTATAGAAACGGCCATTCGGAGCGCTCATGGTGGTACCGAGACGCGGGTTTTTTGTCGGCGCTCGTGGTGGATGGAAATAAAGGCCGCGGTGGATTCTGGGACGAATGAAAGGAACGGAGGAGAGATGAACACCGAGGGTGAATAATATGTTGACGACGCAAAAGGGATTATTTTTTCTCCTTTGACGAGGACGTCAATTCCATTGCATGACACATCCATAAAGCCAAATGGACCTTCTGTAGGCCTATTGTGGGGGAAAGTACCAGGGTAACCCCCAAAAACTGAACTTGTTACAGTAATTGACAGTTTTTGACAACCTGAATGCGTCGGGAATTTAAAGTACATTTTGCACCTTTAGAAAAATATGATCAATCAGTTTTTTTTATCTAAATTTGAAAATTGATGGAAAAATTATCATTCCATGGTATTCGCGTTTCTTTTTAACAAAGGGGTCTTTGAGTATATATGGAAAATGATAGAAAAGGAATAGAAATTACCGAGCACTAGTCCACTTATTTTATGAAATGGGGCATTGTTTACGAGATGTAGACGTCGTACCATGCGTATTTGAGCATTTTTTCCTTGGATCATATAATTAGGATTGAATTGCGAATTGGATGATCAGTCTCTGGGATTTTTGCTACTATTTAAGCACGTCAAAAAGCACTATGCTCACATTTGGTTTTTCCACATTTTCCCATATAAGATACTTGGGCCGAGGGCCCTGTCAACATGACCGATCTGGCTTCAGGTACTCCTGTGTGCGGTATACAGCGATTATTATTCCATTGTACTGAGTGCAGTGCTACAAAATAATTTAAAAAACTTCGTGAAACAGGGGTCAGTCACGCCTAGAGATTTTATTGTTTTCTACCCTCTTCTCACACAGTCATTCTTGCTCTTAACTTTCTTAAAGCTCTTTTTCTATATTCCTCTCAAACTCTCATATTTTATATTCTCTCCTGCTGTACTTAATCCCTATTAATTTATTCCCATTCCTCCTCCGGGCCATCATTGTCCACTCAATCACATCTCTCAAGAATCCTATTGCATCTACAGCCATCATTTTCTCTGTCTTCCTCAATTGTTTTTTTAATAACTTCCTTCCCTAATCCGCTATACCAAACAATTATTTACCTCCCTCCTTACGTAAATTGTTGTTACTTACTTTTTCTTATTGAATTTGGATGGAGCAGGAGCATCCAGCATTAATTTATCAACAATCATATGCTGTTCCATCTGTCAATGACTGTGCTAGAGTCATATTGGTGTAATTCATGTTTCATTTTCAATTCACATAGCATATTTTGAGATAGGTACCGATTGAGTGTATTGTTTAAAGCCTTTTGGCCTTTGTTATTGTTAGTGTATTGCTTGTCCTTTAAACTCAAAGACCAAAATAGGCAGATTCGTTGCTGGTATGCTGGTCGCTACTAAAGTGTCCTGTGAAGAGGACTCCGAGTTGGGTACTCCGAGTATCGTATGAGGCGTTAAAATGAGGACTTGGCAATCGCCAAGAGGTGGATAAAGCCGACGCCGGGTTTCTATCAACCATTTTCCACTCCTCATATATATCCCAACCTCTTCCCTAATACTAACCGATCCGAATTGTTACATTTGTTCATTTTTGTTACACTCTTATGTTCATCATCAGTCAGCAATCCTGGGATTGGTTTGACGCAGCTCTCCACTGACTACTACTTTACTTAGTACTCAGATCGTACGCAGTACTTCTTCAATCGGCTAATCTCTTTATATTTACGTATTTATTATTTATGTATTTTATTCTCTTTCACATACTCTTATCCTACAAATAATAATTGGGTCATAGATATAATTTGAACTAATCATAGGCTTTATCGTCATTAGTCACAAATCCTAGGGCTGGCATGACTTACAGGTACCTCTTTAATCGGAATTTTGACATATATCTTCTTAATATTTATCTACCCATATTTTTTTTCTTTTTCTCCACTTGCCCTGTATGTTACATACGAGATTTTCCTTTGCCATTCCTCACATTCTCTTTTCCAAGCACGACTGTTCTTATCAAATTATCATGCTTCAAGATGTTTCCGATAATGTGCTTCATCTTTATTTCAAAACTTCCTCTGACTTTTTCTCTCTACCTTTCTTCTCATCCTGTTCTCACCTTTTACGCAATCTACCCATTTTGTTTTCATAAATCTTCTGCGACACTGAATTTCTAACAATACCTTTTGTTTAACCTTGTAATCGAGTTAGTTTAGATGGTGCGATATCGCTTTCGATGTCGAGCGCGTAAAAACTTAATCATCATCAAGGGTCAACAATCCTAGGATTGGTTTGACGCAGCCCTCCACTCGATTCTTCTATCGGCCAATCTCTTCATATTGACGTAGCTCCTCTCTTTTACATCCTTCACAACTTGCTCCATATACCTCATACGAGGCCTGACTTTTCCACTCTTCCCGTTCACTTTTCCCTCGACGATTGTCTTCATCAGACCATCGTGTCTTAAGATGTGGCCTTTTTAAGTTGTCCCGTTTTCTTTTTTAAGTTTTCAATAGACATCTCTTCTCTCCCAATTTTCTTAAGACTTCATCGTTTGTCACTCGATCGATCCATTTTTTTCTTCATCATTCTTCGGTAGCACCACAAAAAACTTGATACTGTTACTAATTATGTGGCAATATATGCTAAATTTGGGTGTACGATCTTTTGGTCTATTTTATGGATCGATTCCTTGGTCGCTTCAATCCTGTATGGCTATACTGAAATTGATAATGAACCTGAGGAAATATAAATAGGAAGGTGTGTTGGAAGGGCAGGCAGGTAGGACGTAGCTACTGGTGGAAGAAACTCGAGCTCCTTTCTCGTCTAACTTAACGTGTGCCTGCGATAGCGAGTGCATTGAACTACATCAAACAATATTCATGTCACAGCTCTTCTTCCCTATATCCAGCGCAGAGGCGTGATAAAGGGTAAAATTTGAGGTTTAAGACAAGGAGATTACAAGGACCTCGGTGTTGAAGGGCTACTTGTTATAACTAGTTTCAAAACGCAGTTCGGGGGTCCTTTGAAACCTGTTCGTCCCCCTTCTATAAGCCGAGTACGTGGCATTTGTGATTAGGTGAGGGAAGATTATTCCCGCCCTGAATATCGGGAAAGTTTGGAAGTTGCAGTAGTAGGTAACGCTGAACCACATTACCAAGCGAGGGAAATTTATACATGCTCTCTCGTGAAGTTTGGCATAAGGATAAACTTGTGCTAGCAATGCTGTTGTAAAACTTTGTCTTTGTTTGCATTGCTTTTCAGCTTCCCTTTTAAGAAAAGCTACCGCGTTGACTGAGAGAAATTTTCCAAATTTGGGCATAAGTGTCTTTCGCGAAGGAGAGGGCTTATCAATAGTAATGCTAGTGGGAAAAAATTCTAGTAATATGCTGATCCGTGGTACAGGATGAAATTGAGAGCAGAAGTTTACTTAAGAAAGTCAGAGATTCAGTAGCTATGATGGACGGTCACGAATAATTTTCTAGTCTACTCCCAATAGGTTACATTTACTACTGCCTTTTCCCTCGTGTGCATCTACCATTGATGCATCGTCGTATACTCTGCTTTAACTTGAAAGTTTTTGTGAAATATCCGTTACATTACCGGACATGGTTTCGCCAATTCTCAGCTTATTAATAGTCACGCGCTTGGAATGAATGCTAGGAAAATATTCAATATTGCTTAAATGGGAGAAAATAGAGTCTCTCATAAAAAAGTGAAGTCTAGATTTAGCTGAAAACATGGTCAATTAAAAATGAGATGTGGTTTGTAATGTTTTTGACAGAATTATACTATGTTTGCGTTGTAGCCGGTTATTGTTTGTGGGAAAAACAAATGCTAGTATTGCTCGGTCGCATGGTATATTATCTCAATCTGTTTCTTCCTTCTGTCGTACTGGCTGCCTGAATAAATGAATTAACCGGAAGGATCTCTGGCTCTTTGATCTGACTGGCGTCGGCAACTATCCATATCCACTGACTATACTGCAAGCCGCCTCGAGTGTGTGTCGTAGGGGGTGAGTTGCTAGAAATTAGGGATGGGTCGGTTAGGTTCTTCGGTTCTCGGTTCCACCGGTTCTTGAGCTTAGAACCGGAACCGAGGCCAAAAATAATCGGTACCGAAATAATTGGCGCAAAAACCAGTTTGAAAACTTCTCACACTTTGAAAGTGGAGGCTTCACATTAAAACCTGGTGAAATAGTGTACTTAAATGCTTCAAAGTTGCCGCGAATTAATTCTAAATCAGTCGTTAAAATGACTATATGATTTAATTTATTACATCCAATTCTGGTAAGTCATGAAATACCGCCGTAATAAGGATATTCTGATTGATAGGTATGTGTTACGTACACCTCCTTTGGAGGTGCGAGTCCTCATATCATTCTCGTAAATGTTATCAGTGTATAAGTTTTAGCAGATTTCATTCATGCTTTGAAAATTGCTTTCGTTAAGTTAGCAAATTATTCGTCATTTGTAAAATAGCATTAACTCTGTGTTCCTCCTGCTACTGTTCTTAGTGAGAGGCTGTTTAGTACTGCTGGCAATATATGTGACAAAAAAAGAAACAGACTTGATCCAGGAATAGCGAAAATGCTGGTGTTTTTGAACAAAAATTTGAAATGAGTGCCATTTTTCCCATATTATTCCAGCATGCATTAATTAATTTGTGCAATATTTACGCAAAATATTTATATAATGGAGTTTATTCCCTTAATATTATGAGGTGTTTTTATTTTTGTGTACAGGAGAAATTAATGGCATTGAGTACAGAACCGAAAGTGCATGACTTCTATAAATATTTTCACATAAAGGGTAAAAATGGATTAAAATGACATAAACACAAAAATATGATGAAGTATTCTTTTTCAAGTAGCATGTCTGTGAAAATGATTATTGATTATCTTATCTTACCATTGAGCAATGCAAAGTAAGTGGTAAATTAAGAACCGGGACCGGGAATCGGAACCGGGAATCGCAGTTAAGAACCGGAACCGAAAAAAAGTGGAACCGACCCATCCCTACTAGAAATAATAGAAGTGATGTTCGCAATTAGAAGTTGGGGTCCGAAAAATATTTTTTTCAGTGATGATGTTAAAAATATTTTGCGGACCCCTACTTACTATGGTAGACTGGACCATAATCATAAAATTAGAGAAATAGATTGCCGAACTGACAGATTCAAAATGTCCTTTTTTCCTCGTACTATTAGGGATATGAATAACGGTAAATATATCCAGTACGAGTGTAGCAATGGATAACATTGGTAGCTGCATGTTGGTATAAGGACTTATAACTAACCCAACTAACGGCATGTTTTTGCATGTATGTTTTGCTATTTTTATCTTTTTTTAAATAGCGTAGTTTTGAACAGTACCTATAAAAGTACTGATCCTTTTTTTATGCATGATATGTAGTGCATGTTTGGTGAGAGTTCACCTCCTGCCACACACCTTTATGGTGGCTTGCAGGGTATTATGTAGATGTAGATGTAGATGTAGAAGTGTATTGCTGCCGCAAGTCCAGCTCCAAGAGAACGCCTCTGCCATACAGTAACAAGGCGCTGTCCATGCGGAGGGGGAGAATGGTAGCACAGAATAATTGTCCCCCAGCACTTAATGCACCGGCGAAAATTGTATTACGATAACAATTTCCCCCGCCAGTTAAATGGAACGAGACCTCTCCACGCCCGGTAGAGAGACTCGTTCGTTATTTTCTCGCGCGGAACAAATCTCCCAGAAGTTGGCTCTCACACTAGTTGTGCAAAAACTCACTATTTTTACCTCAATGCTTTTCTGCACTTCGTGTGATGGAGGGGTTGGGTGGTGAAAACAAGGAGCCCTAGAGTAGAGAAGAAGTCATCGAAGGGGAAAAAATGCCTTTGTTCTGACTCAACGGCGGTGAGGAGAGGCTCGTGTCTAGCCGCTCGGGCGAGGAGTGCCAGGAGTCGCGCGAAAATTTTCCCATTCTTCTCCACTCCGAAAAAAAAGGCCCGCTCCCCGCTGACTGCCCGACTCGGCGAATACTTTGAATGGACGGGTGACGCTCCATCCAATTCTTTTATCATTTTTCTTTCTCCTATCCGTATTGTGGGGCGTGTGTAGTGCTCTCTCTCTCTGCCGCGGTCATGGCGGCGCGAAAAGCCTCTCGCAAAAGACGTAAATCAAGTGAAACGCGACACCCTCCTCCCCACCTCTCACCCTCACGTGACTCCTTTCCTTGATGAATCTCGACAACGGATTCAGTCTTTGATGGCTCTCCGTCCTGGTGTAATCGACTCAAGAGCACGATTGGGAAACTTTTTCTCCAGTGATCTCTTTTGTTTGCCGACAAGAAAGTTCGCGTTACATCTTGAAGGGAGTACAGAAATTAATGTATTCAGGGAACGGATAGGATTTCCATAGTTTTGCTGGAAGCTCTCGCGGAAATGTTTTGCATCTCACTCCATTTTGTTTTGGAGCGAATAGATGCTTTGCGAATGCTTCCTTTGTGATGTGTACTGGTTGCTACGCTCCGTCGTCGTTATTGATTATTTGTGTGAGCCTCCACTTTTAACACTCAAAGGGATATGATTCAAAGGATTGCACACCTTACTGAGGATATTAAAGAAGACATATCTTTAAAAAAATATTTTTCTATGAAATAAAATCTTTGTACATGAAGGTGTGAACCAATTAACATTTTCCTTGCATAATAATAATAGCACTTTCCCGTTAGCACTTAACACCCCGCAAGCTATTACAATGGAGTGATTCCACGCCAAATCAATCACTGTGTTGACCTCACTATCTCTGCTTTCGATGAAACTTGGCATGAAGAACACATGTGGCAATATAAGTATTTCGTACAATTTTCAAATTTCATTTTCAAAATTTTCATACAGACAAAAATAAAATTTTTCGTAAAAACTAGCATACTTACAAATGGCTCTATATTTTTTTCTAAACACAGTAAAGTTAAATTTTAAACTCCATTGAAAAGCTAAGATGCAGATAATTCCATTTTTACCATAAATGATCTCCTTACGACAAATTTTAGTGTTAAGGTCATTCACACTGGCCTTTGACCTTTAATATCTCAAAACGCTTCAGTTTAGAAAATTATGAAAAAAATATATTTTATTGCCGCAACATTATTTTACCCATGTCCCAAATATTAGACTGGGATCGCAATGGCAAGGCAGCACAGGATTAACGGGAGTGTCATACTGCACATCCTTCTGTCTGATCCCTCAGGTCTGAGCTGAAAAAATTAGATCAGGAAATGTGTCGATATAAATCATGATCTTTTCTGATATCTCGATTCGTACAGGAAAAAATAAACAAATCTCTCTTCACATCTCCACTATGGCTGGAAAATGCACCTTAAACATTCATTAATAGGTGCCTAGGGGACCCAAATAAGGCTTTCTATATGTGCCTAATAGGCATCTTCTTGTACTACCTTACAGGAATATTAAAGGCGTCTGAAACAAGAAGAAAGGTTCTGAAAAAAAATAACATTCAGAAAATTAATTTTTTATATTCAAAATTTAATTATGTACTTGATGATGGCCTAATGGCTGAAACCGGTAGTACCAACAATAAAACAGTGGCATTTTTTCAATTCCACTGGTTTTTCCTTCCAATTTCCTATCTTTATTACCATATTGGTAAGGTTGTTGCAACAATTTCCGGAACAGACATTTCTCTATTATTTGTGGTTTTCTTCTATGACCCACCATGGTGGTATATATTTTAATCCCAATTGCATTTTATATATTTATATATTTTATATATTTTCCACTACCACCGAAAACAGGACGTATGGCCTTACATCGGGGTACTAACAATGTAACAACAGACGAGCACACACAGGCATGAAGTCTGAGTGGTCAAAAACCCACTCAGGCGGGACTCGAACCCGCGACCCTAAGGTTAGCAGGTGAGGACATAACCACGCCGACACCGTGGCAGTATTTTACACTGGATGTTATTGTTTCTCAGAACCTTTCTGGGATTCGAACCAGCGATCTTTGGGATACCATGCCGACGCGTTACTCCGACTTGTTTAGGTTACCCTTGCATCAATTTTAAACATAAAATAGTGATTAATCCCTTTGCCCGAGTATTCAGGATGCTGCACTCGACTTCTGTTTTAAAAACTGTGTGCTGCATTTCAATCCTGCACGCTCTCCTGGGCCAGAGGCACGCTCCCATCCTTCTGGTTAATTCATTTCGAGAGGCTTTAATCCCTGCCGCTAGCGTTTTCCTTAATCTCCTCCAAATTTGGCATGTTGCCCAGGTTAAGGGCATTAGCCGTCTCCCCAGACCACCTTTAGCGGAGGTAAATGACCTCTTGACGTTAATTAACCCCCCAAGAACATCAGTGCGAGGGGCGTCGTTAAGGGAAGGAGCGTGGTCTCTATTCTGTGCTGACTTGCTTGTCTTCTCTCGACCAAGTTTTTGCTCAAATTTCTCCTTGTGTTTCCCATATATTACCCGTTGCGATTATGTCGTCCAACACCGCTTGGCTTAGGATCGCATTGTATTTACATGGCTTTGTATGGGGTTCCACAGACTTTGGAACATCTTACTAAGGTGCGGCCAGCAGTAAGAATACGGTGCTCTTAAGACTTTTGGGCATATAAAAAATTTGATGTTCTCATACGAAAATCTTCATGCAACATTATTTCCTCAACATTATTGCAGCAGATAAAAGTAATAGTAAACCTGATTTAGTTTTGTAAAACCATGTTCGGAACGTATGAAATTGTTTCAAGTTAGTTTTAATCCATAGAAATTTTTATTTGCCACGATAGATTTTGGCCTATCGAGCAAAGTAAAAGATTCTATGGTAAAAGATGAGTCTACATTAATGAAGTAATTGAACGCTATACATCGAACAAGTGCTGTTGTATATAACACGTAAAATATTAAATACTTAAATTTCGGTAGTTGAAATTAAGAAAATGGGTAGAAATGTATTATCAATTTCTCTCTTTGCCTCTTATTTCATTATAAGTTCAAGAAATTACTTCATATGCTCGTAAATTGCGAAAAGTTAGTGAATAAATTAATATTGCAATCAATTTTGCTACTCCTACGAGATATAAACTGCAAGTGCATGGGTTTTGGCTCCAAAGTAAGGCGAAACTTGTGCTTAGAAAAAGCACAGGAAGGAAGCAAAGCAGTTCTTCGTGGAATTTTATTCGGGAAAGCCAATTTCCAAATCTCGAGAGAATTCTTAATCTCGGTAAGACGAAGGTATTATTCGGTATTTTTATCAATTGAATTAAACAGAAGTGGTTGAAGAATATTCATTTTATGCCAGCGCTTAAAATTTTAAAATTTGAGAGACCAAGTATTTACCTTTGCTTGAGTGAAATATTTTAAATAACGTGAGACCAACTTGGTATTCTAGAGTATAGTAGGGTTCTGATTTTCCTGCAACAAGAACTTGGGTTAAACCCCACGGTGGCTGATATTTTTCGTTTAAAAACGTTCCCTGCTTAATACCCGAGTGGAGAGCACCACAAATTAAGTACTCCGTCTGTTGGATAGAACATTAAACTATTGATCTCTGCTAGTTTAAGAGTACGCTAACGCTGATGCAGGGTTTCCCTCAAATAACCTTCCTTTTCTCAAGGCAAATGATGCGAATGAACTTATAACAGCTATCGGACTCCTTCTCCGTTTTCTGATACAGTTAGGATGTATTCTTCTTTCGAATTGCACTTAATGTATCATCAGTACCTTTATCCGTGAGTGCGATTTGTTAAGAGAGATAGGCGTTCAATTGGTCTCTGAAGCATCACACCACCACTCGATAGGCTATTTCACTTGGTTCAGACACAGTCTCTCACCGTCTCACTGAGGAAAAGATGCTGCGAAAAACGATATGTGGACTACCTATCGTCTAGCTTTTGACCTTCGATCTAACTGACATTGATGTGAAACATCTAGTAGGAACTTTTATTTTTCCCGCAAGTTTAGCTCTAAGATTCACAGAAGCACGCAGGCCCATCGCACCACAACTAAGCGTTTGTCATAAAGATGGATAAAATGGTTACCTGTAAATATTATATGTAACACCTCGGTTTAAGTAACTGAGACTATATATATGGAAAGAGGCAGGACTTGAAGACCTTGACAAAGACTTCTTGAACATGACCTATTAACAAAGACCACCTTGAACCTTGGGGTTCATCCATCCACTTCTTACTTAATTCCCGACCGTACGATGGGTCAATACGCTGTTGACTCAACTGTTCTATGTTGTCTGTCGCTAAGAAACTCGTCTGACAAATTTAAATACGATGCTAATCTCCTGGCAGTTGTGGCTATTAGATGAATGAAGCTCTTTGGAAACCGTCCACGTCTTCAAGCACAAATGGACAAGCGAAATGGACTGTTTGGATTTATATACTGCTGAAAATAAAATTACAGCCAAAATCTATTTATCACGAGTGAAATTGAACGATATGCTTTCCACACCCCGAGTATTTTCCTTCGCGGAACAAATCTCCCTGAATGCACAAGTGAGCACTAGCGGAGCAAAAATTTACTCAGCTGTCGGTGGCCTCATCTGAGTAAGCATTCCTGAAATAGCGTTCGTAAATTTGAAGATGAATTCTAATTTAACAACTCTAATAATCCCATGCTAATGATTTTATGTTTAAGAGCAGAATTTCATTTTTTATCCTGCATACCCTTATTTTTTCAAGGTACTCGGTGTTGACACTTTAAATATCAACGCTCCCTTGAGGTGGAAACAAAGTGCGATACGCAGGCTCCTAAAAATTTACATCCCCTTAATCTCCTGGGCGCGGATAATTTAACAAGTGGCTAGGAGGTGGGGTTATCCATCCGTCCTGAAATGCAAAAATGAGGAAAAAAATCCGAGGGTGGGTTGAGTTCCTCTGACCTCTTCCCCTCTGTCACTCTCCGTCCCGTAGACCGACACAAGCGAGAGTAAGTGAGAGGTGATGGTTAAATTAATTTCTTTCCTAAAGAAACGCGTTCCATATTCTGTGGAGCCATTTCTTCCCTCAACCCTATGTCCCAACTTCCCGCCCTCTCCTCCAAACCCAAATTACAATTAAAGTAAAAAAAAGGGTTTTTATGTGTAGAGGAGTAGAGTGAGTGGGTGTGTGTATGTATAACACACACTTGTACTTTCTATTTATATTTTTATCACCAGCGAAAATTTATATCGAGAATGATGCCATGAGCGCCGAAACGTCTCCAACATAATTAGGTAGGAGTGACCTCCCTTTTTTCCGTGTTCCTATATTTAATATTCAGTTTTTATTTTTTGTGTGAATTTTTGTGCATCCGCCTAGTGCGTCCTCTTTTCGGGCGTATACAGAGTGTCCCATTGATCGTGTGTCATTTTTGACCTGTAATTTTGGACACTTTCTTTCATGCCACATGGATGAAATGTGGTACCTGGGTAGGAAAAGGTTGAAAGTTTTTTGAGTCAGAGCAAAATTTTATGAATATGACCTGGGGTCAAAATATCGTATTTATAAAATGTTGCTTGGTCTTAAAAAACTTGAAACATTTTTCTACCCAGGTAACGAATTTTATCCTTCTGGCATGAAAGAAAGTGTTTAAAATTACAGCTCAAAAATGATACACGATCAATGGGACACTCTGTATATTCACTCAGGTAAATAATACTACAATGTGAATTTGTCACAGGCGTGGTGATTCAGGGAATATAAAACACTGTTAAGTCTTTAAAAGTCTCAAAGAATGCTCTTAATTTTCAAGCATGTGCGTGTGTATTTACTTTTGATGGACACAAGTGACATCCACTGTCTCTGGCCTGTGAAAGCGATGCCCACACCGCTGGCTGGCGCCTCGGTCCCAATTGCGAGTCCATCCAACCTCCCTTAGACATCAAGAAGATTTTTTCCCTTTGAGGGAATGGAATTTTAATGGAGTGTGGAGACATTATTTTTATGTTTCCAGTCCTCTTTAGAAAGAATATCCACCGTCTAACTTCGTGAACAGTACACTACCTTTCCCAAATAACTCTTCCTTGTGGATATAATTCCATACCTTATAAAACACCAAAAATGTTTACTTCCAGGGTGTAGTGGCATCATTATTTCTTTCTTTAGAGAAAATGAGTGTGCTATCAATCCCTCTCCTAAAATAAATTTTATACAAAAGAAATACCTGTACTTTGTGAAGGTTATAATTAGTTGTTTGCACCGTGATTCATTTTTAATTTCTGCACACGTTAGGCTCCAAATTACATTGACTGAAAGGTTACAATGGCTAATTGTACGAAAGAGCTATTTTTCCAAGTATATTTTCCGTTTTTCCTCAGTATAAAATGAAACCCGGATGGTGATATATCCTAAAGATAAGATCGTTTTGAATCACCTCAGCTCCTCTTCACTCTTGAAGCATTTCCTTCGGGATAGTTAGTTGGCATTAAATATGGGGTTCGTCATCGGTATGGTTTTTTTCGTAGTAATATCAGTTTATTTTTCATTGCGTAACGTATTTAATCAAAGAGAAGCACTTTCAAGCACCCAAAATCACAGGGTGGTGTTTTTTCCTCTGACTCAGACTCTTTCCAGCCTCCTTGCATTACGCGCGGCGCCATATTTTCCTTTTCTCGAGGAGTTGCAATATCATAGCTGGGAAATTCAGCCACGTCCCTAAATCAATCTACAATGCCACTATCCGTTGGTCTCTTTCTCTTCTCGCGTTATTTTATGTGAAGCCTTCCGTATAGTTGTCTGTTCACTTTACTTAATACTCCCTCGTCCCTTACACTCTGTTTTCATCACGTTTCTCTTCCACAATAAATTTTCGTCAACTCCACCCTATGTCTCATTTGCTTCTTTACCTCTTTTCTATCTATTCCGCGTTCCATTATTTTGATTCTAGTTCCTCTCTCTGGCCTCGTAAGTTGGCCGTGTTTACTGGTCGCACGGGAAGAACTTGAGGGGTATGTATTTTCGATGATGAGGTTATGCGAGAGAATTTATTAGCCTCTCTCCTAGAGTGCGAACTTTATTTACGTATTGTCTCATTCACTTGTTTCAAAGTTTTTGTTTTATGACCATTCCAGATTAATTTTACTTTCTTCTCACTTTATGTTACCATTCATCCCATTTTTTGTCCACAGTAGTAAAATACATTAGCTATATTACATTATAAGTAGGCTTAGTTTCGTTATTCACCCCCAGACTAGTGTGGGTGTTTTCTTCCGTAGATTTTTTGCAAAAGATTCAAGAAAATTACTCCTCATGTTCTACACGCAAATGAACTTGTGTTTTCACATAATTTAATGATTTTTTATCGATAGATAATACTTTTCCACTTTTATATTTTTATTTTGTCCCATTGTGTACTTATGTATTACATATCTCGTTTTCAATTCATATGCAGTATTCTTCTTTTTCATTCTCAAAATTGCTTTACGCACAATTATTAGTTAGGCAAGGTGTTTGGCGAAAGAAGCAGTGTGTTTACCTCAAACTCACGCCAGTAAATATGAATACATTTATTTATGTTACGAATTGCGATTATTTTCCCCTGTGTATCAGATAACATTAAAAGGTTGAGTATGTGATCGTTTTCTAAATATGTGAAGTAAAATTTTCTCATTCTATATACAGCCGGAGGCATGAATACGGTATGCAAGAAGTTTTTCCGTGCAAGAGTAGAAATCTAAGACAGAAATAATTTGAAATGTGGCATCAGTGAATAATCAAGAAGATTAAATGTATAAAATGAGTTTAATCTGATCAGAAGTTGAAAGAAAATAAAATGTCGTAGACATTGTGAAACGATAATAAAGCGAACAAAAGTGGTCGTCTGGAGATATGAAGACAGTCCTCGTAATAACTGTTAAGGGAGTGAAGTAATAAATTTAAAGGAATACCTTGGAATGCTTGAATGATTGGTTGACCAAGAGTATAATATGGCTATTTAAGAGTTTTGCTAAGAGGTTTGTTGATCTATGAGTTTCCCTAAGAGGGGGCTCTGGCCCCCTGTATGCCTATGGTGGCCTAACCCCGTGAACTTCTTTTGCTACCTTCATTATTATTCTTCAATTCTGAGCAATGTTTTTCTTTTGTTGTTTGATGATACGTTTTTCGTATTCATTTCCCATTTATCCAAGGAGATAAGAAGTTGCAGGAAAGGACATATGCTTGGTATATCCTACAGGAGGCAATGAAGCCAGAAAGGGGGTGATTGGGATGCATAAGGCCCCACCTCTTCGGTGCGATGCTTTGGGTTTTAGTATTCGTATTAAATATGACTAGCAGGCCTGCTGCCAGCGTTTCAGGCACTTTTCATAAGCACTTCATATGCAGAGAGAAGGTAATGGCTATTTTATAAATAGAGAAGTGTGTTTCACTCTATTTACCCTATACGTTTTTGTACTTTTTTCTACACCATATTTTCATTATGTTTAGTCTCCCACTCTCAAAAACAAAGTATTTTGCATTTTTCTCTGGACCACAAACTGTTAAACATGCAAAACTACTACCAAATCATACAGACAGAGAATCCACACTCAACGCACCAAACCTCACTCTTTTAGCTCAAAACTTGGGGGAGAACAAAACAAAACGGATACAGAATGACTGACTGACACGCTACAAAATTAATATATATTCGAATTAACCTGCTGATTTAGCAACAAACATTAATACATAATAAATTGATATTAATAAATGTTTGCACGAAAAAAAGCAGAAAAGCCTTAGTTACATGAAAGTGGCGCTACGTAATGTTGTTATCACTGGCAACGGTAATTCTGACGGAACGTGCTTACAAGCCTACTTACCGACTTAATTTAGAAATATACCTTACCAAGGCTCTTCTTATATTGTTTATGTAACATAAATACTTCATTGGTTATTGATATAGTGTAATTGATACCAATGCTTCCAAAAGGTAGCAGCGTCATTGTTGCGATACAATTTTCAAAAATACGAATATTGATAAAAAGAGTTGTATTTGCAAGGGAATTGTTTAAAACTAAGTATGGAAATATTTAACCTATTTTAAAATACGTATTAGCGGGATTGATCATGTATTTTTACTTTGTAAATTAAACTGGGCGGCAACACTTCAGCCATGTTTCGAAGTCAAAATGAGTCAAAAGAGCTTGTATAAAATAGAATACAACTACAACGCGATATTTAATAGAATACTCATACAATTATTGTGTATGCATTATCACCCTATAGATGATTTTCCACATAGGTGATTTTCTGGGTCTGTATTTATTCATTAAATAACATAGGTCTTTTACGGGATATTGAATCGCGGAATCACCGTGGAACCTCCTTAAAGGAAAGATATTGCAAATTTCTGTGGTAACCCCACGCCACTTCCATCAACCCTCCGAGCCGACCTTCCGAACCGTCCCCTATCCAGCCCACCCCCCGTCCGAAAGGCCGCACCACGGGACATCGCCCGCTGGTCTCCAATTGTCGAACCCTGCCGCAGGAGCCATTAAATCAACGTGGGATCCTAAGACGACAACGGCGACTCAACGAGATTCCTCCTTCTGTTCCCTCTCCCATCCTCCCCCAACGTCACCAGGGTTTTACAAATTTGAATAAACTGACCCGCCCTTCTCACCCACGCTCCAACCAGATCCCTCCTTGTTCCATGTTCCTTTTCTCTCCTTTTCCCTCTCTTCCCTCTCCATCCCCCCCCCCCCCCACCGACCTGCTCGTATATACACCTTTTTGTAAACAGAAAGCTTCACCTGAGAGTGATGTAGCAGCATTGAAACTAGTTGGAATACATTTTTACTTGTGGAAAATTGCAATATCTTTCCTTTAATATGGGCATCAGGTTGTCATGGAAGCTGTAATACAGACCCGAGGGCTTGGGCACTAATCCCGGCAGTAGCAGGGATTATTTCAGTGTTTAACCGGTCCTGACTTAATGCTGTGCAGAGATGTCTTCTGTTCTCTGGGTGAGAGGACGCCCTGTGCTCCTAAGAGCCTTTCGTAAAGAGCTGGCTAACGCGTACACTAGATTTTATCTACCCTTCCTCCGTTCCCGAAATATTCCTGCCGCAGTAACCTGTACATCATAAATGGCTCATAACTGTCAGTAGCCTCCCCTAAGTTGTTACTACTGTTACTGATCAACGAAATTTATCGCAGCGGTGCCAGTAACCTTCATAAAACTATTTTTGATCAGTATAAATGCATTTTATCCCAATTAGAAGTTAATTCTGTTGCTAACAGTTGGTACAGGTTTAACTCATTTAATTTGCACATTAGAAATTAGTTTTCCTGGTTTCGCATTTTGCGGTTGTATTTTTACGGTGATTTTCTTTAACTGTCGTACTAATCTTAGCTTTATTGCGTGCATAAACGACTTCATCCGTGAGTAGTAATTCCATATGTCCGTGCCTACCGTCACTGGTGGACCTTGCTGTATGATTCAACTTCAATGACTTCTAACCTCCTTGTAAAGACGTATCTTTCCCTTGAAACCTTATGAGAGCCTACTCAACAATGCTTTGTTGGTGAAGATGAAGGTTTATCAAAACACAACATTTGTCTGAATATCGGTGTATTTTATATATTTCGTGAGTTTATTTCAATTTCTACTTGCTAAATTAAGGATAAAAATTAGATTATTTATGGTATTTCCTTTTTGAGCTTAATGTTCGGTAATTGTACGTAATAATTTAAATTGCGAAAAAATAATGCTTCACGCTGAAAATTCAATTTTACCTTGTTTTTATTTTCAGAGAATAAGATAGTTTGTAAACTCGATCCTGGGAC
Organism: Platycnemis pennipes; assembly: GCA_933228895.1. Classification (NCBI taxonomy): domain Eukaryota; kingdom Metazoa; phylum Arthropoda; class Insecta; order Odonata; family Platycnemididae; genus Platycnemis; species Platycnemis pennipes. The sequence goes on along the minus strand of OW121852.1, from coordinate 105,819,415 downwards.
AATCAGTTGAATAAAATGTAAACTAACGCAAACTGTACTAAGCGCAACGAAGACATTAAATGATCTACAAGGTGAACTCATGGCTCTCCTATTAGGTACTAGGGCGTTGTACTTTGGGGTGAAGGTTGGGACTTAAGTGTTTATATTAACGCAACAGATGAAGTATATAATGATCCCAATTATTAGGGAACTCAAGGGGTCTTGATAAAAGATTGAGTACGAAAAATGGATGGAAATTCATGAAGAATCGTTCGATAGATATAGTAATCGCGACGTTGAATATATAGATCTCGTTCTTTTGCTCTCCTTCCGTATTTTCGGGGTATTCTCGATACTATGAAGTTTCTGTATTTTTATTTCTTCATTTCTGACTCTTGATTTTTATTGTCACCGAATTCTGCATTTTTGGGTTATAATATTCAATTAAAGTTTTTGTTTTGTTGATTGTGATGCCTAAGTTTTCAGCGAGAAACGTTCAACGCTGGCTTGTAGCATTAAATATGGAAAATTACTTTCTGTGTAGTTTCCTAGAATGACAATATAAACATTACTTCTACCTCAGAACGACAATTCACTTGCATTTTATTTTTTAACATACTTAATACAAGGTTTTCCTTTCCTCTTACTGCTAAGGATTAGTTGCTGCGATATAACCTCAGCAGTTAGCGCCCTGAAGTCCTTAGTCTACTCTTCTAAATCGGAATTCATGGAATGAAAATAAAATAATTCCGGTAAAAATAAATGACAAGTCAGAGGAGATATACCTATTTATAAATCTAAAATTAGCAAGGTGTGCACAGGGAATACGCGTGTTGCCAAAGAAGTCCTTCATAAAAGAAAATGTCTTTCGTAGCATGAAAGAAAGTTAATGATCCTTGGCCCAATCTTACTCGATGAGGAAAATGTCGTATAAAGACCCACCATGAGAGACGTGTATCGCTCCTGGTTTCGTTTGATATCAGGAGGAAATAGGAGGGCAGCATTCGCAATGGGAGATTAAGAGTTCTCGGTATTTGACTCCTTCCAGATGAGAAAAAAAGGAATATACTCAGGTTTTCGATTCCGTATCTCTGTTTCTCGACCAAAACGGGACTGCTAGCTATTTATATCCTTATTAATTAATGGGAACCCAAACAAAAGACCCATCAAATTTCTAGGAACGCCTTTTTCCTCTTAATGTGCCCCAATAATCCTTGACCACTATGATTGGTTTCTTGTATTTCCTTATGAAGCATATGATGTCACGGAAAACATATTTGCGTCGCACCTACGTGCCTGTTCATAGGCGTTCTGCATGAGGCGTTTAGAAACAAGAAAAAAAATCAATGCATATTTAAGTAAATACTTTGTGAAAATTGAATAAAATAAAAATACATTTTAATCTTGTTGCAGTTGCTAGTGTAATATACCTTAGTTATGCTCTACGTATTGTGTTAAAACGATTAGTTCAGTACTCTACACCAACAACGTAGTACTTATGCTAATTTTTGGCTTATGGTGGGCATGAGTAGAGCAAAATTATAGTGTTTTGATTTTGATTTGCTTACGATTAACCAATAATTAACGCAACATTTTTGGTCTCATATCAGTATACAATAACGTTTTACTCTGTTAGCAGTACCAGTGATAACAGATGTCATTTCAGGTGTTTTTTTAAAAAGACATTTCATCGGGGTTAGAGAATCTGTGTGGTGCGGAAGGTTATTGTTGTAAACATCAAGGCAGCAGTAAGACAAATATATGATAATAAATTTGATTTAGAAATAATTGATTGGCTAGGGTATTTAATAATTGTAGGGAAAATAGGTAGTTAGAAAATGGTTTTTAAATGAGTGATAAGGTTATGGAGCCTTTTTAATGGAATATCGCCTTATTATTTGTTGCACATAGACTCTGCAAAGCATTATGACTTAGTTCTCTCTTAGTTCCTTTCTTATCTTTCACACATCTCTCATTCTTTCTCCATGAATTCCCTTTCGTCCGTCCGTCCACTTTGTCCCCGGTCTCTTTGGGACTTCGTACTCTGACATCACGTTCCACTGCTGCATCTTATTTCTCTAGGTGTTTCTGTTTTCAATTTCTGTAGGGTCTATTTGTGCTTTTCCTAGATGATTACGAACTTATGACATCCATAGTATCATTGATTTGACACCTTGTAAATATGTAATTATCTTCTTGATACTTAAGTCTTGCCGGTGGGAGTCCATTGATGTGTCCGAATAATGGAATATCTATACTATGAATACTTGTCGTAATCAGAAGTTCGTATACCTTTCATTGTGGGGAGATAAAAGGTACTTAATTCTTTTGTATCTTGTATGTGAAATGGAAATCCTGTATTCTACGAATTGAATACAGACTTTAATAACGAGATATTTGGCCTAGCGCGTGTCTTTCTGGCTTTATTTGTCTATTTGGAATCAAATTAACTACGTGCATTAATTAGGCTTTGAAAATTGCAGTGGATAATTAGAAAATGATATTGCTTATCACAATATATGTGACAAATTTTTAATACATAAGTTACCTTTGGAGGCACCTAAAATTTCGTTGGATTGTGTGCGCTAAAGAGAAATAGATCGCATGGTCAATATAGTCTTCATCCCTCGTTCTTATTGAATTAGTCAGATTGAAGTGTATGGAAGTAAAATGTTAGGATTAGAAAAAATCACTCATCTTATCGTGCTGAAACGTGGTGATACTTAAAGAAATGCATAGTCACACTTTGTGCCTCTGGGATTTATTTCGTTGTTCTCACTAGGAATGATAATAGTTTTATTTTAACGGCCTGAGAAAATCTTAGAAGGAAAGGCTATACGCAAAATACCCTCAGCATTAAAAGCAAGGAGACAGGGGTTGACGACAAGCACCCACTCATGACAGAGATAGAGAATTTTGGAATATCTATAAGGACTGGGATGGTAGGGAAAAAGATTTTCATCTGCCTCGCTAATATATTTTGGAGGGTTATTTGTCATATTTTGTACATTTTTAGGAGAATTAACAAGTAATGACTTTTTATATTTTAAAATTGAATAGAATAAGGCGATACTTTATGACAAATTGACATAGTGTAAGAAAAACTTAACTTTGTATTTTTCACACTTATATTGAGAAACCACACTCCCGTGTCATTGTCGAGGGTGTTCTGATATGTACACGGTGCCAAGTCCTAATGTATGCTCCAAATGAGGGAGAAACTGCAGGAGTGGTTGGGGAAGGTTAGATGGTATGTGTTGAAGGTCAGAATGACTGGGAAATGCTTTTTAAAGGGGGGACGGGAACATGGTACAATGGGGATACATTGAAGGGCACAATTTCATTTAACAATTTTGGTCCCAAAGCATTGGAAGCAGACATAATCTCAAAATTTTCTAAGAAATCCAGCTTTGCACCTTTGTCATGAACATTTAAAATCTCTACTCTCAGATCAGACATGTGATTAAAACATTGGCACGCCAATAACTAAAAACTTATAAGTACAAAAAGCACCGAAATCCGAAATATTGGGATTTCGTCCTGCATTTGTTTGATTTGAATCCTCTTCTATCCGCTTTTTAAACAAAGACGGACGTCGCGTTTCTAATTTTGATCGCATGATCATGCGAATAAATTTCATGCGAGCAGTTTTCCGTATTACACGACGCATGAACTTCATGCGCATGAACTTCATGCGCATGATATCATTCGCATGATCATTCGCCGTGTAAAACGGCCTTTAGGACTTCTTCGTTTGTCGCTCGGTCGTTCCATTTCTCATTCTTTGGTAAAATCACATTTCAAACGCTTCCAGCCTTGAGTATATCGGTATGTTATGAACAAATTGAGGTCCATTTTTGTAATTTTTTCCTCTCCATGACATGAAAACTAGTAAAATGTGAATATTATTAGTCATATGTAACGCGCTAAGCACTGAAAGTATTTACAGGTACAGGAAAACGGACAAAATCTTGCGTGAGTTGCCCAGTAATTGGAGTATTACGAGAAGGAAATTCTGAATAATGTCTTCTAGGCTATGGAGAAGATTTCTATCAAAAACCCGAAAGAAACCTCTATCTACAGCTGGTTAAATGGCTTAAAAGACGTAGAAAACTTTTCTTTCGATCGTACATCCATCTCGTGTTCTTTAATGACCGCTGGTCACGGGTATTAACAGGTAAACGGAAAGCGAAACTGTGAAATTTGAAAACTGTGTTTAAGGAAAATATTTGTGGCTAAGCAAGCAAGCCAATTAATTTTCAAAATGGTTCTCCCAGCAGAATTTGTGAGGAAAGAACTCCTGTGAAAATTTAGTAACTAACGCGGCAGATAATAACAAATATTGTGATAAATTATTAGCATTTGGAGAACCAGTAAATAATAATTTTGTTTGAACCACGAAGAGTAAACTTTGGGGCTCATAGTCGGAGGAAAAAAATCGGACACATCTAGAGACTTAGTGTACTTGGTCTCATCAGTATAGTTTTCGTGGAAAAATAAGTTGGGGAGAGTCGCGAAAAGAATTCTTCGGATGATAACAATGAAAAATATTTAGTGAATGGTTTAAAAAAAGAAGAGCTATCTTGGCGTGAATTGGTTTGCTGATGGATGTGAGTGATGTTTGTTATTGTGCATTCTGACGCATAGAGAGATGTGTAGCAAGAATTGCAATGGGGAAAGCTTAGAAACGTATTTGCATACTCCAAAAATGCAAATAGCATGAAATGTGTCCCAATTTCATGCAAGACTGTAATTGAAAATTAGTCTTATTTCCTATTTTCATGCATTCATCCATGCAATTACTGCAATTTGATAGTGCTTCAAGTTGTGCACTGTAATGTTTCGTTTAAAACGGCTCTTGAAATCGATGGCCAGTACCCGTGATGCACCCTCTCTCCTACAGGGTAACTTCCTTTGGTACAATCATCCATTCAATGAAGCTGGCACTACTATTCACCTTATGCCAACCCTCCAAACAGTTTGATCCAACAGCTGGCGGTACGTCTCCTGTTGGATCAAACTGTTAGGAGCTGCTGCTTCTAATCCCTTACGTCCTTCTAACCGTGCTGGCTTTGATTCGGAGGACAACGATGTCATTCCGCACGAAATAGGGTGCAGTAGGCGTGTGTTGCGGAATTCTGTTCCGTCGAGGGCTCTCAATATCTCAATTAAGGGTCGATCGCGGAAGCACCGTCCCGAATGAAGTGGGTGACGATGCGAATCCTCCTCGGGGCGAAACTTGAAAGCGACGAAGATATTTGCCGTGCAAACGTCATCCGTGGATTCATCAGCGTACGTCGCATCTATTGGGACCATGATCATCATTGGTTCGGTTGCTGTTTACCTTTGTAATTTAATTTGGTCCCAGCGCTGTGCCATGAGCACTAAGCATCTGAAAACTAATTAACATGTGTTTATTCACTTAAAAATGATATTGGGGTGAATTATGCACACCTAAATTCTTTTCTGAAACCATCATGAACTTCTGTGTTTATTAGATAAGTATTCGTAGTTTTCTGCATTGTGATAGTGTGAATTTTAATTCAAATCGGCACTTCCATAGGGAATGTATCGGTGAAAAGTAAACTGTATTAGTTAAATATGCTTGTAGTACCTTTTGCCTTGGTAATATCGTGAGTAAAGTATTTGGGTCTTGGGATTGAGGTCCTGGGATCAAATCCGGTTAGGTTTTATTAGATCTTTGTGTGCTCTACGCTCATCAATAAGGCATTTTCAATTGAATACCGTTTTTAAATGCATCACTGAATATTAGTGGATAAATATCTCAAGGCATTGGAAAAGGAGCCTTCGTAGAACCAGAGCATCATTCGTATCAATCTGGGTCAATATGTAGAAATTCTGGGCAATTATAATAAAATATTGCCCAAACAGTTTTAAAAATTTTGAAAACCTGGCGTAAAAGTTGTGAAAATCAGTTACAAAAATATCATAAAATATTTTATAACAATATATGTCTGTTAATGGATTTGGATATACACTGCTGATAGGGACTTAAAGATGAGTATGCTTTTCTAATAAGACATCATGGTTCTGCGTGTTGGCCGAAATGTACTAGGATCTCCATAGTCACAAACAGTGAGAAGAGGGAATGAAAAGAGTTCTTATAGAACCACTGTAAACAGTTACGCGTTAATCTGAATGCAACATAAGTGTGTCAGTCTTTCTCTATAATCCGTCGTTTTTTGCTCTACCCTCCTTGCTGCTTGTAACCAGTGCACCCACCACGCTGACAACTCGCTTCGTTGAGTCAGCTGCCTTTCACTGGTTGTTTAACTGATGATGCGTGTGCATTAGGACCTAAACGTGGCTTTGTGAATCTACTTAGCCGAGGTTTGCGCTTTTTCGCATTTGCATTCGATATAATTATAGTTTTTGAGTTCCATGCCGAAATTTGCATTTTAAACGAGGGACTATTTGCTTTCTTCTTGAGTTTGCGCCAACCAATTCCATCTGCAATCATTCTTATTTGCCATTTTCAAATCAGTACCGCAGAATTAGAACCAATCCTCCATAATACCGGACGTGAGCCCCAATTTCCGATGATGGATATGACAACCGCTTTTGTGCGCCCCCATGATCACTAAATTAGAGCATGAATACTTAACGGAATCAGCTGACACCCTGGAGCAACAGACAGCACGGTCCAGAGGAAGGCTCTCAATCGATTTTTCTGGTTTCAAGGATGTTTCATAGCTCTGGGAACGTGTTCTCCCATTTCACACCGTCCTCATTGGCTTCAGTTGCAAAATGAATGCGGGCCCATCGCTGAGAGTTTGATACAATGACTAAAAGCGTCTTATCAATTTGATCATAAGACATGCTACTCGTGCTACAACTATATCAGACGTAAGGTTGCTAGTGGTGAAGGAAGAAATGGGATAACTTTCAAAGTTAATTGTTCCCATTTTTACAATCTGTTTTGAGAAACATATCGTTGCAAATTTATTTCAGATACCTACTTGTAACATTTTTCAGGAAAAATGTTCATATTTATAACCAATATCATGCAATTAATTACTTAATCACCACTTGTGATCACCATTGAGATTGAATCTACGCAACTCTTCACTTGATGATTTATTCAGATGAAATATTGAGATATTATATTTGTTTTAAATTCTTTGTCTTCATTCCAGTCCACTTTTCCCTCTATGGCTGTGGTATTTACGTATCATTAATTATGGTGTGTTTTCGATAAGATTACTTTCTCTTCTTTGCACATTTTGACGGCTTCTTTGTAGTTTCACTTCAAAATGTCGAAAACGAACGTAGAAACTGAAATCACCGTGTTATGGCTATGGATAAGTTGGTTACTCATACTTGCCATGGTAAAATAAGATATTGGATCTAGTTGATGATTCTACATCCCATAACTTCGAATCCCAATAGTTTCAGGGAAAATGTAAGGTATGTTTCAAGGAAATTGTAATTGAATTCCTGTATTTTGTCAAGTTTTCAAGGACAGTACTCCGTCCATCGCGATGATTGGGGTACTGAAACTCTTAAGATAGGTTTACACAGCTCTCCACTCGTTTCTCTTATCATTTATCCATTCATATTTATGTATCTTCTCTTCCGCATCCTTCACTACTTGCTCTGTATATTTCTTAGGAGGCCTTCTTTTTTCATTCTTCCGATTCACTTTTCCCTCAACGATTATGTATCTTTATTAAGCCATCATGTCTCAAGATATGTAGGTACGATTAAAAAAACTTGACTCTAATAATCGAAGTGTTCTACACATTGCTTTCAAGGGTGGCTATGGATTTAATGAAAATATCCGATCGATCCGAACGTTGCAGTGTAAAAAACGTACCTTGAAGTTCAGGGCTACATTTTACCTATCGACCTTCAGCACTTAGGTGTGCGAGTGTATCAGTTATTTTTTCGGAAGAGCGACCAGTGGCCTTATTTTAGGATATTCATTTGGTCCATTTAGGATAGGTGGATAATTGGATGAGGGTTTGAATTATTAGTAAAGGGGGAGGAGACAAGTCAAACTCGTTGTAGGCATTAGTCTGAACATAACGACAGGCACTTTGGGGTCCTTGGTTCAATGTCCCATCCAGCGTATGGATCACTAATCTTGAAGTGCGCTCCATGAAGCACCAAAGGGAGGAGCGATATGACGATGCAAAATCTCTGTCCTAAGTCGAGCTTTGGACCCGGACACTCGGGGTAGCATGCCAGTACTCTAACTACCACAGCAACCCGATCCCCTGCATTACACATCCTGAATAATATGAAACTATTAGTGTACGCCCACGTTGGTATCCTTGTATATCCGTGCTCTGTAGAATATGGTAGTTTCCTTCATCAAAGAAAACAGACTTCATTACTTGCGATTCGTGCCCTGCCATAAATGTATTTATTTTGCGCAAAAAGTTTAGACTTAGAAATCCCAGTTTACAAGAGAATTAAATGTTAATTTTAAGATCGTTTGAAAAAGCTCTGAAATGGCGGGATGCGCTGCCTTCTTGCTGACGTAGCAGGTATGTAGTTTACGTTGCGAGGTATAGGAAAATTCGTCTCCTGAACTTACCATTGTATTTCAGGGCCCCTCAGCTCTAGTGAATATTTATTAGCATTGACCTGTGAAAAGTATCAAAGTTCGAAAAGTCTTCTCAGTCAAACATGGTATTATTAGTCATTTTATAGGCTCAAGGACATCCTGCTCGTGGTGTCTTCTGCTGCGGCGAAGCATGGAGTGAAGGTCGTGCGGTGATGGGCGAACTTCACAGTATGCTTGTGAAAGGAATACTTATTGATTTTAAATAAATCAGGTGCATAAATAATATGAAATAAATGAATAAAAGTTAATTATAATAAATTGACGGGGTAAATATGCCTCCGATACTAGTTAATAAGCTTTAACGGAGTGCAGCGTCTACTTGGAAGCGTCCGCAGCACTGGAAATAGTTTGACGTCACACGTAGGATTAACTGGCATGCAATAGTTTGCCGTCGCGTTTTCGCGCCATTGATTTTTTTCACTTGTTAATTAATGAGGAAAAATACTTTAAGTCATTTAAAAATCCAACGGCTTAGAATACGTACTCCAGAGGTTATAAATTTTCAATCAAGGCAATAAAAAATAATAGGAAACTACCCTATTGGGGACGACAGAGCCAGACGAGAGATTGACTACGTTGAGGGGAAGATACCCTTAACGACAAGAGCCCGAGTCCCGTGGACTATGAACGACTAGTGCATGGAAATGGAACACCTAACCCAGTGGCAAACTAGGCTGACCTTCAATAAAGCTGTAGGAAATTGCAATTTTCACCAAACAAAAGTGGAAATTTCGAGTATATGCGAGAAGGGGTCTCCTGAAGAGGGCCCTTCTCATGTTGTTTTCCAGGTTCCTTCCGTCCCAAGGTACGAATTGGCTCGCGGGGAATTGTATTCCAAAGCAATGGAATGTAAATCCACTCCTCTGGGGTTCCACGTAAAGGGAGGAATGGGGGAGTAAGGGGTCGGACCTCGGCACCGAGGCGTCGGGACGCAAATGAAAGGACTGTCCATTAGCGCCTCGTTAATATTCATGGATTCCCTGCCCTGGCCTCTCCTGCAGTACTTCCCCTCTCCCAATCTCTTCCGCCTCCTTCTCACGTTGAGACGGCTCTCCAAGATCCCTTGTTCCGCCACGAACAGCCTGCTATCGGCGTTCTTCCATCCATGCACCTTTTGTTCCCTCTCTCCCAGATTTATTCTTTCTTCCTTGTCCCAAACTTAACCCTATCCTCTTCTCAAGTTTGCAGCCTTTCACCGAGATTTTTATACATCCTCGGATGTATAAATCATCATCATCATTGGTCATCAATCCTCAGATTGGTTTGATGGAGCTCTCCACTGAGTCCTTCTATCGACTAATCTCTTCATATTTACGTATTCCTTCTCTTTCACTTCCTTCATCACTCGTTCCATATATCTCGCACGAGGCCTGCCTTTTTCAATATTACCGTTCACTTTTCCCTCGACGATTGTCTTCACCAGGTCGTACTGTCTTAAGATGTGGCCGATTAAGTTGTGCCGTCTTCTTCTCAGGGTGTTCAGAAGACTTCTCTTTTCTCCCACTCTTTCTAGGACTTCCTCGTTACTTACTCTGTCGATCCATTTAATCTTCATCATTCTTCTGTAGCACCACATTTCGAATGCTTCCATCCTTTTCTTTTCCGCTGTTGTCATTGTCCATGCCTCACTGCCATAGAGAAACATGTTCCATATGTACGCTCTAAATATAAATCATACATTTTTAATTAGGTATTGCAAAACACAAGCTTCTCCGATCATTTAAACACAAGCCTAATAACCCAAAAATAGTGTGTTCGAAACCCGCCACTGACGTGCGTGTTGTTTTTGTTTCGGTGCTAAAGGAGTATTTGCAGATTTTGGTTAAAAATTCTCCCACTGTTAGTTATTTCACGCTATCTAACCTTATATGTCCCTTAACATAATCTTTATACAAACACGGAACTCTCCACTTGGCCACCACGGTCGCACTTTGGATTAAGCTAAGGATTAAGTTGGACAAGGCGATATACGTAGCTTAAGCAGTTGGAAAAACTTATATGTTGTATACCATACACAGTTTATGCTATTAACTAATAAGTGAATTCCTTGTGGCTCCTTGAATGTGATTGTTTCGTTACAGTGACTGTGATCATAAAACGTGATTGCGATCACATTTTAGGGGACTGGCCATGTCGTTACGTCACCGATCCAAAGAACACTGTGAGAACTGATTAGTCTGCAATCATACTGTGATTATTTTCAACTGCCAACCCTGAAAATGGAAAAAAGGAGAAAAACCAGTGAATTGTTTGCTATATCATTTTAATTTACCATTTAAGGAGAATGTATTTCTCAGCCATATATATTTCTTCGAGTAAACATCTTCAATAGTCAATGAAGACCCTTCGATCAAGTAATAACATCTATAAATGTAAACAATTTTTACCATAAACTATTGATGGTGTTTCTTCAAATACTATATTTGGCTGAGAAATACGACAATTCATCTCATTAAAAAAATTCACTGGTTTTCCTCCTTTTCTCCGGTGTGAACGTTGGCAGTTGAATCAGTAACGATATAATCACAAGCTAATCAGTGATCACAGTGTGCTTTATCTCAATCTCATAGCGGTACGTGCAGCAGTTGTCAGCAGCAACGCCATGGATCGCAGATCACTCCTAATAACAATTCACAGGTTTCGACGGAACGGAGTCACAGGTTGTGACTCTTCCTTCTACACATCTGTGACTTCTTCACGGTTTGTGATATATAGCTCATCACTCATGCGTATACTTCCTACTGGATATGTCCTACATGATATTAGTTTGAGTTATAAGGCAGTATTGCATGTAAACTTGACGTGTTTTTCCAGTAAATTAGTTTATATCGAGTTATATCGAGTTTGTGGTTACTAAAAGTATGAATTGTTTCTCGCTGATAACACGTGGATGGTACGGATCAATCCCTGCCAAACATTGTTTTGGTTACACAGAAAGAAAAACACGAGCCAAATCCACAAAAATAAACTTTACTACGACCCGGGTTTCATTGCATTACAGCATCGTCAGGTAGTGCATATATAAGATATCTTACAATTAGATATACGCTACCTGACGATGCTGTATTACAGTGAAACCCGGGTCGTAGTAAAGTTTATTTTTGTGGATTTGGCTCGTGTTTTTCTTTCTGTGTTGTCATGTTTCACTTCCACTCCATATCGCCTGAATCTTCAGAATTTGATGGTTTTGGTTGCTTTCAGGGTACTACATTGATATTAATGTGGTAGAAGTAAGTAATAGAAAGAGATATTTAGGCCCTTTAACTGCTCAAATTATATCTCTCCGTACTGGCTGAGATTATTACCACACACAAGCAATATCTAAACCACGAGCTGGAAATTAACATAGAACAAATCGGTTTAGAAGCCGGCACGCTGGTAACCTATCTATCACATTTCGCTGTAGAACAGCTTTGAAATTGTTTGGAATAATTTAAGTTGCTGAAATTTGATTTACCTCTATTTTAATATCGTAGAGTTGCCTGCCTTACAATCTGTTGTCCATTTGGAATGATTTTTGCTAACATTGGAGGCATGAGCCTGTAAAATATACTTCTCTCAGTCACATATCTTAGTTTACCTTTTCAATTAATCTTTTTAGTAGCAACAGGCCATAATTTTGCTTTACGGTGCACTTTGTCTTCAAGTGGTTTATCTCAAGGAGTAGGTTTTACACTCTCCGTTCTCAATCTTCCCTCTCGAGATCCCCTCCATTCAATCAATGCCTTCCTCATCTCGTTCGCTCGAACGTTGAGTCGTCCGCGCACTTTCTCCATTTCTTCGAAAAGGTAAAGACTTCCCTTCACTCTCTTTTCCGAAAGGCGGAGACCTTTCAAACCCACCCCACCCGACCTTCTTCCTCTCTCACTTCTTCCTCCAACTCGTCCATTCGGCATCTCGCCCGGCCTTCCAATCCCCTGCGTCTTCTTTATAGTTCCGTCCCCGCCGCATTCGATAGGCGTCCCCATTCATTCCCTCTTCATCTCTCTGCCCGAAGATCTAATGCCTCTTTCTCTCTGACGATCTCAATCTTCGCGAGCATCAACTTGGGCACCGCCCAATTCATGCCGGCTTCCGTTTAAGGCCTGAGCGAGACAGCCTAGTGACTTGAGAGTTTAAGGTTATCACCCACGCTGGGGGTACGAAAAAAATTCCAAGGTGTACAGTCACTAAAAATACTGCTTCTTAGTATAATGCTTGAGCTAGCTTAGAGGAGAGAGAGTATCTATTGAATTATGGAGAATACTATATAGATTGGAGGGTAATCTAATGCGTATTCTGATTATAATTATATATTATATGTAATTTTTACGTTTCACGCTGGTACTGAAAAGTATATGGCGTTCTCTTTACTTTGGCAAAGAACGTACCTACTCATGCTTGAAGCAGAATTCGAAGCTGCGACCCTGTAGCTACAAGGCCAGTGTTTTACAGATAAGAATACCCAATAAGGCCCACCTTTATCTGGAGTCATATATTTATCTGGATTCATAGTCAATGGGGAGTTTATATTTATATACTTATCTGATGTCATAGTCATGGTATAGTCATAGTGATGGTATAGTGGCTACTTTCTTGTATAATAGTATAAAGTTCCTTTCATTTTCGTTGAATTTTTATTTAATATCTCACAATTATTAGTTAATTAATGTTAAATAATAGTAATATTATTCAAATCGTTATTTTCACACGCCTCAGCTATGTAAGAGATATCAAGTCTTACTGCAAAGGTAAATTATTTATTAAAAATTTGAAATTAAAAAATACTGGCTGCTAAGTCTTATAACCGAGAATTATTTCAGAAAACGGCAGTTACTCCTTCACTAGACATTGTATACCACGACCACATTTACTATCGTTCTATTTTGCTAAATAAACGGCTTTTTATTTGCTCAGTTTGATATCGTGTGATATATATGACACCTAGGCAAGAAAGATTAAAATACATTTCAAGGACCATTAAATTTATGCCTATAAATTAATTTAAATGTCAGCTTCTAATCTCAATTATCGTTTGAATGTCAGTTCTTTGTTAATTTAATGTGAAATGACGTTAGTTGACTTCAGATAAAATTTTATTTAAAGATAGCATGTTTACTCATACGAAAGTTAGTGGAATTTTTCGACTGATTGCTAGAACGTAATGAGAAGTGCACAAATGCCCTAAAAACGATGCCAGTGAGTATCATATTCCTTATAATTCTTATTTATTTATTTTTTTAAATGTATGCGGAAGTAAAATTTTAATTTTAATCTCACCGTGTTAGAAAATTTTGTCTATAGTGCAACAGCATTTTTGCGGATTTTTTACCCTGCCATATATTATGTTTGAGAAATCCTCACATTCTCGCTACTTTCTAAGGATTAAGTGTTCAACTGCCATAGTTACTCGGATTATGCATAAGGCATATCAATTTTGGAAAAATATCTGAATGATAAAATGGGCATACTAGATGAACTGAATAATCAACGACAGGAGAGTTTGGTTGGAACTCGCTCAAAAAGAGATCTCATACTTCTTCACCTAAAAGACTTGCTCCCTGTTCTTTCTTGGGGTCTTAAATCAGAGCGTTTGAAAGCAGGCGGGATAGGTTGTAAGTGTCATTCTTCCCACGATCAAAAAAAGGTAATATTTGGATATTTTCAAAGTTGTAGTGCTATGGAGAATTGCCTCGTAATATGGAGATTATAATGATAGATACTGAGTTTTTTACGTGTTTTTGCATGCCTGCATGAACCAGTTGATAAGGAATGAATACGCACAGATTGTATGAAATACATCCTTGAATCTTGTGTAAAACTTCTTGAACAGTGTAAAAGGCCATGTAAAAGAATATCCCACAGCCTAATGACCCAAATTCGTAAGTTATATTATTAGCAAACTTGGATCTTGGAGCTTAAAATAAATTTCAAACATTGTAGAGAGGATAATGAATTAGTTATTAAATTAGGCTTGAAACTATAAGAGCAAATCCAAATATTGTTCAAATTTTCTCATCCATATCCATCGGCTGGTGGTGAAGTAAGTCCACAATACAGTGAAATTATGTATAATTATGACTGTTCATTATTTAGGATTCAATATTTATCCCCGGCATAAGGTTGACCTTGATAATCTATCTAGGTTCAAGATACCTAAGGTAGTAATTTCCTCAGGTTCCTTACTTTCTGGGGTTCGTTACCACTCAAACTCCTCGATAAGGGTTCAGGGTCATATGGTATATCTAGGCTCGCCGTGACTTGTGTTTCTTGGTCCTTGAGTTTTTATACCCCTCCATTCTCACTTTTCCTTATCCCACTCTTTCACTGTCGTCTGTTTTATGGGTCCTCTGCACCCAAAGACCTCCGCCTCAATGTTTTCTTGGCGTCCATCTTTTCCACTATTTCCCTTTCTCTTTTATTTCTCTCCCCTCCTGTGCAGACATTCTCACTTGTCTCTCTTCTTTGGCACTCTGTCGATCTTTTTTTTCTTTGCCTTCTCCATCCCTCCTCACCGGAATGTGTATGATATGTGTTTATTCAGAAACCACATAGCTGTTATATATGTGCACCCATCCCTTTCGCACTCCGTCCACATCTTCGCGTGGACCTTAAGAGAAAAGCCGGGCGTACAATAAAGCGGGTCCAATAACCGATCTTACCCTTTTTTCTCCGTATCCTCTTCATCTCTGCGTCTCCAGGGGACCCCTGCGTAAATTCGCTCCGTTTTTATTTGTAGCCGTTCTCTCTTTGGACCGTAAGAACGTCTCCCTTCCGACCGTGGGAGCGGAGGGTCTGTTTTGATATTTTTCGGGCGATCTTCGAGATGTCTCCGTCCCACGCACGTTAGGGCTACTCGGAGTTTACGCTCCAGTGGAATGGTTTAAGGTGGATTTGCCAAAGATAATTAGCCAGGCATTAATATCCTTTGAATCATTAATAAAGTCTAGTTTACTTTTTATGCTCCTTTGATGGAGAAATTATTTTTTTCCCTGACGAATGAGTGATATTAATAGTTACATCTGGCTGGGTACTTTTTGTATAAATAACTCTTTCCAGCAATTTCCTACTCATCTTTTCTCAACCTGTTTCTTTCCTCATTTTAGCGTGGTTCCTCCTTCAGGCCAACCAAATTAATTCCCCTTTTCCTTCCACTTCCTTGCTTGCTGAAATTTCTAACTCCAACAACTCCATTCCTTTCCTCCTAATTAATTGTTTCATCCACCTACCCACGGATCGTAATTTCTGCCAACTATTATTTCACCAGCATTTTAACCAAATGATTCTTCATTCTTTTTGTCCATCCTACTTTTAGTAGACATGTTTATAACCTTATCTAAAAACGCCCAATTTTCATCGTTCCCTCATTTTACAAATCATTGACCAATATTATCCCATACTATTACTAAGCTCTAAACTAGGCTTTTGATATGCTACGCAAGCTGTCCGCAGTAAGCTGCTCTGTAGCCTGCCTGCGGTGCAATACAACCATAGCCATTCGAGCACGTAAAACGCAAGTCTATTACTGCTATTTCTAATAGGAATATTCCTGTGAACGGCAAAAAATGTATTTCAGTTGATAGAAAGAAGAATGAATGATTATGTTTTCAAGGTAAAAATGGCACTGAGTTTCTCAAATCTGTAACAGATGAGCATTTTCAGCATGGATATTTCGTCCTAGTTTGTGTTAAGCTATGGTTATGTTGTGGTGTATCCAGTAGCAGTACTCAGCTATTACTGCGATTTTAGTGTCCCTACAAATTGAATTTTCTGGTATGCATTGCAAGCTACTTTTGTAGTTTTATTATTATTAATTTTCTATGGGTGAAGATAGGTCTAAATGGGCATTTAATTATTCCCACCGCCTAAATTTCACACGATGCCTCTCTTCAGCCACTCATACCTTCTCCATCCTATAATTATATTCAAGCTAGCCGTTATTCTCCTCCCTCTTCCCCACTTACCCAACATCCTTCCGTAAATCACGTCTTTCGAAACACCATCCCCTTTTATTATTAACTTTTCCATCCACACATTGCCTTTTCCTAATTTTATCTATCATAGCTTTTCTTCCCCTACCAACTGTAGCACTTTATCGCTCGTCCTCTTATCAACCGACTTTACCTTCTCCCACCTTCTCCACACCCACATCTCAAAAGCTTGAAGTATTTTTTTTCATCTTCTTTCCGCAAATCCCATGTTGGGAAATATGTATCAACATTCGTGAACTTTGAATCGCTTAGGTAAAAGATGTATTAACTCGAGTGCGAGGGATAGTTATGATAGGGGAGAAGAGACGTCAAAAAAAGTACCAGTGAAAAGTTTAATGCGAAGCGTGGAATTGTACGAAACCAAAACATGGAAATTCACGTTAGATAATGAAAATTGACTGAATATATTTGAGATTGAAGTGGGCAGATCGGTATGGGAGGGATAGGAGCTTGAAAAGGAAATGAACAAGGAAAAACGTTATGCTCAGGGAGGAAAGGGAGTTGATTGAATAAACTCGCTTAAGGTAAAGCCAGAGGATGGAACGAGTTGATCAGGACAAAGGGTGTACGTGATAGAGGGGAGAATGCTGGATAATGGCGGAAGAGGGTGGAGAAGAATGGGTAGTTTGGGTGGGGTGATAGGAGGTAGGAAAAAAATCATAGCTATAAAAAAGCAAATCATAAAAAGATGGGTGAACTTTGCCGCAGTGGGACATATGAAATTGTATAATTTCCTTCCGAACCTAAAACCGCCAACTACCTCACTTCAGTTCCTTCCCAACCATCTCTGTTTTATTCTTTTGTAGAGTCCTTCCAAATACTCACTCACAGTAATAACGATGTTAGGGGTATGTTATCAAGGCTAGTATCTAACCGGTCCACGCCCTTCTGTAGGAGACTGAGGGGCTGTGGTGAAGCTTCAATCTTGGTCTGTCTCTATGATAGGAGCTTCCGTGCAATCAGGTTTCGTTGGTTGCCACGTATCGATCCTTAACTGCTCTATTACGATAGAATGTGTACAGTTTGTTCGCATTACATATCTATTGCCTATCATCATCATCAAAGGTCAACAATCCTAGGATTGGTTTGACGCAGCTCTCCACTTGATTCTTCCATCGGCCAACCTCTTCATATCAACGTAATTTTTCTCTTTTACACCCTTCACAACCTGTTCCATGTATCTCATACGAGGCCTGCCTTTTCCATTCTTCCCGTTCACTGTGGAAGGCAAGGGGAAACCACCACATTATTATCCCGAGGAGTCGCAGCTCCACTGCTATTGCCTATTTCCTTTCATATTCTCAGGTATTCTATAACGTGAGTTATCATTTACTCATATTGTCTGCACCTAATGAAATTCCTCTTACGTCTAATTTGAAAAAAGACAAGGTGTTGTATATGTAAATGTCTGCTGGATTAATGCTTCTTTACTATGACATATGTGTGGTGAGAAGGTGTGCTTGCTATTTTAGGCTGGGATTAAGCAGTTTAAATATAGTTGAGCATGCTTAGTTTCCAGCCTTTTCATTGCTAATTTCAAGCGAGACGTCTTTTTGTGGTTGTGGCTTTGAATCTGTCAGTTTTTGTCTCCTTTCTGTTAATATATCACTTATGTTAATAAAGACTATTGGTGCCTGATTTTGACTTGCCTTTTTTTACTGAATCAGAGACCTCGTGTACATGTACCTACGTAAATTATCGTTAAGTTATGTTGCTACTTGGTACATAATTGGGATTTGAGTATTACATTCTTGGAGATATCAAAACTCTACCTTCAACCCGTCACTGTTACAGTATGATTGTTGTACTAGCACATCTGGACGTCAATAATTTGAAAGTGAATAGTGTGATTTTGGTCAATTGTTGAAAAAAGTAGCGAAAAAATATGTACGGTGAGCGAATGAGTTAGCTAGATCTACGGAAATTAATTTTTTTAAATTTCCACCTGCCTCACATTGGTGAGAAAATATGTCTTGTTTACAATTGTCACACCAGCAGTTGTTTCCTTACTACCTTCTTCTTGTAGGTTTCTTGGTAAAAAAGAAAAAAAATGACCTTACTTTTCTGTGTACGAGAGGAGTTTGAGGCAGCAGTAATTGGAAGTTTGATGGTATTTTCACGCCTGATTCCCGATTTGAAATTAATGTAACCCTAATGCAAAGCACACCAAATATATCACGTGGATGATTGATAGTTTGTTGTTGAAAAGACCTATCGCTAAAGGGAATATAATCGAGATATCGATCGACCTTGCGTTGTACCGAACGAGGCATCTCAATGGATGTGGAGGAGAGATAAGATTGTTTTTTTTAGAACAATGTCCGAGAATCACTGCGACGAATTGTGCATTCTCGTTGAGATTTGGTTTAGTAAATACAAAATAGGTTACTGTAGGATATTCCAAGCCTGCCGCGTGAACGGCGATGAAATTCAAATTAATGGGGGCGTTTACTCGGAACCGAAATCGTAATTTTGTTCACGAAATCGTTAGATGGAAACGAAAAACGAATTTTAGTGAAAAATTAATCTTCTAACCACAACCATTCACTCATAAATCAAAAATTAAAATAAGCAAAAGGTGACGCCCACCGAAAATGCTGCTGTGATAACATTGACGTCATTTTCCTCCCGTCCTTGACTGCTTTCAGGGGAGGGGGAAGGGAGTGGAGGGGGGTTCTCGGAAGGTCTGCTCGCACAGATGCTGTCGAAATCGCTCCCATTGGCCGAGTCAGCTGTATCCCCCCCCTTTGCGATAAGGCGAAGTAGCTTCGCGGGCTCAGTTGTGATTGGACGAAGTCGATATACGTCAGAGGTGGCGCCACACCCACTTTTCCGAAAGGGTTAAAAACATCAGTTTTTCGCCGCTTATAACTCGGGAAATAATTGTCGGATCAGAAAACAGAAAAATACGGGTCCTTTTATTTTACAAACTCTATCAGATTCGGCAATTAAAAAAATATGGTAAACGACCCCATTGTCATGCGAAAAAATTCACCTGGACCGGGAATGGAATCACGGACATTTGGCTTTCCGGGCCACTGCGCAGACCACTGCGGTACCCAGGATCCCTAATTCCAAGGCCAAAGGTCCGTGGTTCGATTCCCGATCCAGGTGAATTTTTTCGCTTGGCAGTTAATGTGGACAAAATAGGTTGATTGGCAAGATTTCACTTTTCTTGCATTTTTGTGCGTTCTCGAAAATTGGAAGGTACGGTATTGTCTGACATGGAATATCACCGGAAATGAGAATACACCAGCCAGCAGATAACCTGTCGTCATCCCAATCGACAGTCACTTTCAAGACGAGCGCTGATATGGGCGGTGGAGTACCTACCTACTTCTCCATCCGTTCACAAAATGGATTTAGACACGAATGATTCCTGTAAATTTTCCTGCCCTAATGCGCGCTTTAACGACTTAACGGTTCGCCAGTGGTGGTTATCCATCGCGGGCGAGGTTAAAAAAATATTCATGGAGATTGAAGTCGGTAGGATTGTAGTAATTTCGAGGAAAACGCCTTATTTTCTTTAGATTTGGGTTTTTTTTTCTTTCTCCCGTACCCGGCTCATCTTCGAGGCGGGAGAATTTCGTCGGCGAAGCGTTCCGTGAAGCGAGCACGCTTGCGCGTATATACACTATCCCCCCTTCGTCCTTCCATTCCCGTTCCGGGGTTTCGCCCGCAACGCCCTTCCGTTACGTCCGAATAACAAACGGCAGGGGTGTGGTGGGTTGGGGAGGGTTGGAGGGGAGGGGGCAGGGGAAGTTTCGGATCGTGGGGAAGGGGATCGGAGCCCTGACACACGTACGCCTGTCTCAGCGAGTTCTCGACTCCCGCGCTCGTTCATCTCCCACGTGATCTCTCCCGGAAAGGGTTACCAACTGGGCCACTTTGACCCGGGGGCTCTCGAGGTGAAATGATTTTTCTCCTGGCTCTCAGGGTCATTCATCAATTTCTCAAGTCAGGGTCAGGCGCGAGAAAAACAAACCAAGTATTTCGCTTAGGTATACATTTTATTCATCGTACTGCTGGATCATCATCATCGGTCAACAATCCTAGGATTGGTTTGACGCAGCCCTCCACTCGATTCTTCCATCAGCCAACCTCTTCATATCAACGTTATTTTTCTCTTTTACAACCTTCACAAACTGTTCCACGTATCTCACACGAGGCCTGCCTTTTCCTATAATCCCGTTCACTTTTCCCTCGACGAAAGTCTTCATCAGGCCATCGTGTCTCAAAATGTATCCCCATTAAGTAAATAGAATAATCACTTGCTAAGATTCCACAAATTTATTTTACCACCAACCTGGGTTTCGATTGGTTAACAATGATTATCAAGGTCCTTGATAATGACCTTGATATTGATTCAAGGACCTTGATAACAAAGACCATGATAATGATTGTAAACACATCGAAACTTTGGTCGGTGGTAAAATAAATTTGTGGAATCTAACCAAGCGAATATTCTATTTACTATCGTGCGGTTCCACCAAGTGAAGCCTGAGGATTTCCTTTTTATCCCCATTTAGTTGTCCCTTCTTCTTTTTAGAGTTATTAGCAGACTTCTCTTTTCTCCCACTCTTCTTAGGCCCCGTTTTCCCTACTGACATTCTACCACGGTTATTTCAGCCCTCATAACCTACCTGCGTTCCAGTTAGCTACAATGTTACCCTTGTAATCACTGCTTTCGTCACATAGCGGTTACCAGTATTCCAGTTCAAAAGAAAATCGACGATCGTTATAGAAATGCGCAAAGATGGTAGCACATTGAAGTGTGCAAGCACTTGAAGTTTTATTCAAGAATCTATATTGATTGTTATAATCAAATGTTGTCGGGCTTATCGCGTATGATCGCGTATGATCGCGTACGCCTAAGGAGCCAACGCCAAAGTTTTTGCAATTCTTTTGTTCGGTCATTGCTGGGAAAATATAATTAAATTATGTAAACCATAGGTAATAACAACTCTGGAGCATCATTGAGCATAGACAAAAATCAAATATTAAGCCAAACAAAGACACCACACCAACCTCGTTTTCCTAGATGCACACGCCGCGATCCTTCACCGCTATTCGTGATTCAACTGTTTTCCCACAATTCTTACCAGGATTTTGACTAACTTGAGTTCCAATTACAAAAAAAGACACGACGGTAACCACTATTCCCTGATCTAACAAGGGTATCTCAATGCTAGTAGGACTATATACCATGGTAGGCGTTTTCGAGCGTTTCCATTACTAGCATTGCGCGGGTAGAGAGTTACCGTCGCAGAAATGTCAGTAGTGGAAACGGGGCCTTAGGACTTCCTCGTTACTTACTCGGTCGACCAATTTAATCTTCATCATTCTACTGCTGAATAAGGCCAGCAAATGTTTATTTAAATTGGTAGTTCAGAGTCATTCGTGCAATGTTTTACATAAATGAATGCATATTATTTTTACACTTTCTTGTATCCGACAAAAATAATATAACGGTTGACTATTTCATTTTTTTTTATTTATAAGACCCAGGCCGGTAGAGCAAACTCCTCATAAAAACGGTTCAACCTTTGAGCCCTTACTTTGTGGAACCACGAGCTTGGAAAAGAAAATTCGCTTTGTAAATGTGTGTGTGGGAAATACAAATAGAATTTTTTTTCCAATCCCCATAACTACCCAAACAGTGAGAATGCGTATATATTATCAATAAAATGATACATAAATAAATTTATCCATGACTAACTAAAGATAAAATATGATATAGACAAAAATATACATTGATTAAATCTTTAACGTGATCAACCTGTGACTGCTGTTATTTCGTAATGATAGAATAACAGGCTGCCTAATTAATATTCTCGGATTGCAGAGCGAATTCTGGTTGGTGGGAAGATCCCACAGTTGGTAACCCTGCTCTCAACCCACACCCATCTCCTTACCTCCCCCCCATCTTCATTGCATCTACGTGAAAATATAACCCCCTCCTCCCCGCCCTCTTGTTCTTTTTCGATTGTCTTTTGTTCCCATGGTAATTGTCTTTCCGTTTCCTCCCAAGACGCCCTGTCATTTCCTCTCGAGACGGCGTTTTTCTTTCGCGGGGCCGGACGGCTGGCATTACCCACAGCGGCGTCTTTTGATTGTCTCTATCCTCGGAAGAGGGTGCGGCCGGCTCCTTATCCCTCGTCAAGGAGTCACGTGGAAGAGAAAGAAAGGCAACGGTCGTTTAGTCCCAAATCACGGTGCTTTTCGAGAGCGACATTTTCCCTCCTTCGTGCATCCGCCTAACGTGACTCACAACGTGATGCGATTTTCCTGTTGGATCCCATTCAGCAGTTATTACGTTCATTTAAAGCGATCACGGTACTCACTGCTCGGAAACTACGTCAGGGTCGGGTTGGTGCGATGGTGAGAATACTGGCCTCTCACTCGAAGGGCCCGGGTTTGAATCTTTGAATTGAATGTGTTTGAATTTTAATCGGAAGTGGATGATATTAACACTTGGGAGCTTTGTGGAGAGCATTCGAGTTCAGTACTCCGTCCGTCGGATGGGACGTTAAAACGTGGTCCCCTTGGCGCCTTTCGTTAAGAGCAGACTAATGCCGAGGCACGGTTTCTCCCCACCCTTCCTTCTTCCCCTTCCATTTCCAATCCTATAACCCTCCTCCCGGTATGAAGTAGGTACCTATAAGTGCGGATACAGATTTGAAACAGAGATGATGATGATGACCCTACGCCTTTCCGACGGTTCTTGAACTCTTTTAGGGCGTAGACGAACTTGAAAGCATATGATTCTGGATCAAGGATGCCTGTATTATTGCAAAAATGGTTGTGGATGTGACAGAATATTTTATCTGTAAATTAATGCAACATTTATCTTAGCTAACTTTTCTCCTTTTTCTCTATATCGATCGTCGTACGTACTTATTAATATCAGATATTTACCCATTGGAGAAAAAATTTATAGTAGCTGGAAATACAATCTTGGAAGTAAGGAAAAACTTCATCAGAACTAACTTGAGGCAATTTAATTTAGCGAACCGACAACTTGATTGGCCATAACGTAAGACACGATGGCTTAATGAAGACAATCGTCAAGAGAAAAGTGATCGGGAAGAATCGAAAAGGCAGGCCTCGTATGAGATATAAGGAGCAAGTTTTTGAAGGATGTAAAAGAGTTGATATGAAGAGGATGTAAAAATGTTGATATGAAGAGGTTGGCCGATAAAAGAATCGATTGGAGGACAAATTCTAGGATTGTTGACCCGTGATGATGATGAGGCACAAACCATAATGGCACGAGAGAAGCCAAACCTGGAAGAATTTAAAATGCGGTGCTGCCGAAGAATGGTTAAGATAAAACTGAACAACCCAACAAGGGAAGAAACCATAAATGTAATGGGAACAATGAAAAGCTTCTTAAAACTTAAAGACCCTAATACCCATCCATCCGTGTCTTGACATATGGTGACCTGATGGAGAAAAGTCGTCTGGGAAAAATTAAATGGGAGGAAAGAAACGAATGTCGTAATGTGATATGTATGGAGCAAGTAGTAAAGTATGTAAAGGGTCCTACAATCATATAAATATGAAATGGTTAGCTGGTAGAGAACCAAATAGACAGGTGCGTCCAACCCATTGAATAATTCGGTGTAAGGAATCGAAGGAAATAGTGATAATGAAGAATTTCTTCCTACAAAATGTCCGCTATGGAGGCGGTAAATTGAACAGTAACGTGTCATGCAAAAGGAAGACCAAAGCTTGCTTGATCGGAATCCGTCCCGAGTATAAATTCCATGCGACTTCCTGTACCTAGATTCCACCACCAAGATTAAGCCGTTGAATATATTAAGCGGTAGACAGGTTTAAACTATGCAGTGCTACCCTTCCTGATCTACAGAGATGTAGAGGTTCTTTGGTTATGCCACTGGTTTGAAGAACCAAGCCCATCACTTCCACTTCAAATTCCACCCTACTCTTTATCCCCACAACCACCACTAATCCCGCTTTCACTTGCTCATCCTCCATAATGTTCCTATCCTACACATCCCCTCCTAAATGCGTAAACATTTCCTTAAAACTCAGAGAATACTCCATAATTCCCACTTCCTCACTACTCTTCTCTGACTACGCTGGGAATTTCACCTAGAACTATCGGCCATATTGGTTTTTGACGCCACCGACCACAGCGCCGCTGGTGGTGATTTGAGTCGCCAATAGAACAAAAATGAATTCCAAATCATTCTATTCCAAGAAGAAATATTTTTTTTAGATTTTAGATTCAGTATTTCAGGAGAGGTAGGCTATGAAGTCTTTGGTTAAGTCTTGTTAAACATTTTCACTAGAATGCAACTTCCAGGAATGTGCTTATAAGCAGGTACTAATGCACAGATTTGAAAACAATATGATGCAGGATGATTGACAAGTGGCTGATATCCTCTACAAACAAAGTGACTTAGCGAAGACAGTCTCAGTTTTTATCTAGAAAAGTGCCATGTTGGATATTAAAATATACTATTGATACACTGGAAAAATACCAATATATGCCCTATTTAAAGAGCTTCCTCTTTGTCATTATTCGAGCTTGGTCTTTACTTTGATGTGGCTAAGAATAATGGTGAAATCAAATAATAGAATTCATTTTTTCAAAGATAAGAACTTGTCATCCCCATAATCTTTTTCCCTGCCAATGGAATGCAAATTTATGCTGTAATAAACCATGTTGTACATGGTACAGTGCACGAATTGCCAAAAAGGTGGGTGACAATGTGATTGAAAACTAAGACCCAAAATGTGCATTAAAAATGTCCTCAGGGAGCGGCGTACTTTCAAAATAGATGCAAGCTAAGGAATTATGTTTGAGATATAATTATTCTATTTGCTCTATCATTAATAAAATAAAATTATTTTAAACTTTAATGTCATTTCTATAAATGGTAAATGTTACTTTGCTTTAATTTAAAGTTTTGCACCGTGTTTTCCCTTCCCTATTCGCTATACGTGCGTTGTTGTACCTACGGACTGACTTATTTGATTTTGTTTCGCCATAGGTGCAGCGTTCTATGAAATTGCCATCCTGTTGGACATCGCACGTGCAGTTCAGCTGACGGAGAGCCCCGTGCGGTGGGGTGAGGGACGCCGTTGTACCGGGGATGCAATTTTACCCAGCCAATACTGTTCCGGCACATCCGGGGAAAAGCAGGTTAGACCTCGTTAGACGCATCTCCTCGCCAGCTCCTGATTATCCCATACGACAGGGGGCAACGTAAGGGGCATACAAGCGGTTCCATCCAATGGAAGGGTGTATAAGAACTGCGAGCGGAAGGTGAATAAATAGATTGGTCCTGAGTTCGACTGAGTTAGACTTCTGCCCCCCTAGGCGAAACAGCCTGAATTAGATTTTCTTCGCGCGAAAGAAGACGAGTGAGGCAAATGTACTTAGATGCTGCACCCTTTGATTTCGATTCAGTCCCAACAGCTCGTCCTATCCTCCCCGCACACGATAATTGGTTGGACAGTCATTTTCTCCTAACTTAATGCTAGTGCTGGGCTCATTGTTATCTCGATTTGAATTTCGTATTAATTCATGTGTTTCGGAAGCAAATTTCCACTCTTATGTGTCATGGCTTGGGTGAGTACTCATTAGTTTTTGTTAACCACTATTCCTGGAATTTTCAGATTTAAATTTAAATGCCAGAGTAATTTGTTTTAAATGGTTCATCGAGTGGGCAACGACTAGAACTAATAATGCATTGATTTTGGTTTTAGTGGCTTCGTTAAAATATATTTTCCTTTCCATTAATAGCAATTCGATTTCGTATTTCTTGGATGATAACACATTAGGAAGGATACTTGTGTGTTACCATCCCTGCATCATTATTTTGCAAATATTCGCCCTGATATCGTGTTCCAAGAGAGTTACCAGGGACGATATGGACTTGATTTAGCAAAATGAAAGAGAGATTGCTTGCTTTCATCATTTCTTTTGGGAATTTCTTTTAATTTGCTTTAATCTAATGAATCATTCCTTCTCTTAGTAGCTTATTTTGTAGGCAATGAATAAACCCAGACGGACCCTAAATCTGATCTGCCATGGATAAAAATAGCCAGGGTAACTAAGTTAAAATAGGCGTAATTCAATTGTTAACTATAAATAAATGATTGGAAATACCACATTTTGCAATACCGATTTTAATTACCTATGTTACAAAATTTATCTAGTACACATTCAAAAATATGTTTGCAGGAAATAAATAATCCTGGCGAGGAAGTTTATTTTTAATGCATGTTCCGTTGGTTTCAAATTTTAAACTACTAGAAGTACAGTGTCCAAAGGAATTATTTTGACAGTAAACTAATGCTCATCCAAACCAATGCACATCTCCGATGCTAACCTAACAAAACCACGGCATTTAAACCGGCGGTGCAGCGTGGCCACGTTTTCTGATGTCATTTCTTCGTATTCTAATTACAGTCAACTCATAATGCCAGGAAACACATTTTAAAGGTGTTTTATAAACATCGTTGAAATACTGAATTTTTAAAAAGTATGTGTTACTTTTTTGTCTCTATTCCGGCGATAAAAGTTTAAAAATTCCGTTGGTCATTCATCACATGAAGAGGAATTATATTCTACTTTCAGTTTTTAACACAACTAAGCTCATACTATGACAGCTGGAAAATGCGATAATGATATGATTAATAAATGGAGCGAATGTAATGTGACAATTAAATAATACAAATGTGGGTAATATTGTCCATATAAATTAAGAATTTTCGTTTTAAATGATAAACATGACTTAGTAATTCCACTTAAAATATTTGTATAAAATGTTTCAATAAAAGTTTTAGAAATACCTAAATAGTAGAATTTCCACATAATATGTTTTCATTTGCATTATTAACCAAATACCATGAAGTCATTCCTCAGATAACGGAGAATTTTCCTTATCTACTTCCAAAATATTTAAACTTTAACGTACCCTAACTCATTTTTTTCGTCTATCTAAATTTGATTTTCTCTTCTCTTCTTATTGAATATCTGTTGATGTCATCTTAGCGCGGCCGGTCGTCCATCTTTCAGATACTATGTAAATCTGCAAAACTTATTATTTTCACTATTATCACTTATTGTTGTAACTGCAGTGTAGAGGTGTTCTCTAATCTCAGATAATTGATTAATTGATTGCCTACGCTCAAAATGTTGCATTTGCAACTCATACATTTTTCAGTAACGTATATATAATTCTCTCTGTCATTGTAGCGCAGCCATCGTGTTTCTGGATGTTTAAGTAATTTTGTTATCCTTATCATATGTTACCATACGGTGTTATTCGCACGAATCCCTTTCAGGAGCTGTATTCAAGGCCCTTAATGAAGGAACAACCCTACAATATCGGAATAAATATCGCTTAGTTACATCAATATGTCATCCTATCAATTCTTTTGTGAAAATTTATCCAGAATTATTTGTGCTTTCTGGTTTCAGAATGATTAGTACTCCAATGATATTCTTATATTGTTCTTAGCCTCGGTTGAATTTATTATTTTCATAATAAAACAAAAACGTATGGGTTCATTATATCTTTCTTTCCTCTTACATTGAAGGATCATATAAAACGTCAGATAAATATTGTGAACGTAAGTAATTAATTTTATTAAGTGTTGCTTGTTGCTATGGCCCATTATAATATGTGAAGAACAGAAAAGTTCCTTTAACTTCCAAACCTGAGCTAATAAAGTATCACTAGATTTTTAGTTGTCATTTTCAATTTCAACACACTCAAATCTATTTAATTCAACTATTTTAGCCTTTGTAAAATACAAAAAGATAAAATTTTGCGTCCATAATGTTATCAATAACAACCGGTGTTCAAGAATAATTTTTAAAACAGTGTTTTATCTCCGCTGGCAAGAATATATTTGCAACAAAGTTGTAACCTCCAAAAAAAGCCTAGTTCTCAATTAGAGATTCAATTTGGTTCCACTATATATGCCGCTTTACACGGTACAATTTTTTTGTACAGTTTCTTGTACAAACGCTTGTATGAGGAAATTGTACCGTGTAAAGCGGCAAATTGTGTGAACGCTTGTGCGAATCAGTGACTGAACGGAAAATAGAACCTGTTCTAACTCCATTGAGACAAACGTACAATTTCGTATAAGCGTTTGTACTAGAAATTGTTCAAAATATTGTATCGTGTGAAGCGGCCTTATGAATGATTTAATATTTCTGGAATATTTTATTTCCTTATTAAAGACATTAATCCTGAGTGAGTGACGAGTAATCTGAATCAGTTACTGAGGAAGAGACATACTTGTCGAAGGAGAGTACGACCTCTATATCTCTTCCGAACAGCTTTCAGCCACGCCCATACTCTCTCCCGAGTTCGGGAGTAAATGTTTGCATACGATTTGAAGAAATACGCGTTTCAATTCGCATAAATGATTCCCGTGCTTCGGAAGGAATGGTAGCGAATTTTTTTTCATAGATTGGAGTGAAAAAAAATGTGAAGGGGTCGAACAAATTTGATTTCCGCGCACGGGACAAACACTTTCTCCAATCACTTTCCTCGCTCCACCGCGCTCCTGCCCCCGTCGCTTCGTTTTGCGATACCTTTTTCTTCCTGTTCTTCTCGTAACTTCGTTTTGAACGTTTCAGCTGACGTCCCCTTCGCCATTCCGGTTCGCAACTTCGAGCTTTTGAAGTTGGAGTGTAACCGTGCTCAGCTTAACGTGTGTGGAAAGCATAGCGAATCTTGTCAGTTGGGGAGGAGGGTTTGATTCTTCTTGCGATGAAAACAGTTCGACGAATGATTGTGCAAGCGGAGAAAACGTGAACTGTTTTTCGTAGAAGCCCCACTAACATCTAATAATGTACGATATGCCTATGTTAATCGGTGGTTTGTAATATTTTCTTTTCTGTAAACAGGTTTAAAGTTGGAATACCACAAAGCTACTGAAGAGCAACGTTTGTTAATGCTGGTAAATAGGCCTATGTGGAACCTCTCCAGGATGAAATTGAGAACAACCATTTTACACTTTGTAATGGTCCACTAATATGGTTTTTTGTTTCGACCAGGGTTTCGCACACTTATTGACATCTGCAGGTACATACATTAGTCATATTTGCAACCGTGAAGTGAATCCTAGGACCTTGCCAGAGTGCGGAACAAGGAGTCAGGCCTAAAAGAAAAAGGTAGGAAAGACGGAGAATGCAGACTGAAGTTCGGCGAGAACGAGACAGTTAAAAATACCTACTTAATGCATGTAAAGCCGCGTTTACACTACGTAGCAAAACCTGCTATATAGCAAATTTGTGTAACATATAGCAAGTTTATATAACATTTGCTAAAAGTAAAAAAAGTCACTTCTTAAAAGTGCTATATAACATTGCTATATGTAGCAGATCCGTTCTATATAGCAAAAATTGTGCTTTCCATTGGGAGTCGGTATCGACATGAGTCGGTTATGTAACAATGTTATGCAGCAAAAGTTATATAGCATGTTTTGCTGCATAGTGTAAACGCGGCTTAAGGAATAATATGCCTCCTTTCTGGACGCCAGCGCGTTTATGGCGTCGGGGCAAGCAAGCTGCCGCCGGTATTCTGCCTCATACTCGGGCGATGGTTTCATCACCTTACCGTGTTTGAACTTTCCCCGTGGTGGCCGAGACCAAAGAATATTATACCGTCAGGAAGGAATCCGATTTTCTCTCAGAGCGATAGTGGAGGTTCTCCATTTGTTGGGAAACTTTTTTCTCCCATACTACAACTTCACGGTTTATCCTGCTATCGTCGGCCATATTGGAAAAATACGTCACCGACACCAGCGCCGCTCGTGGTAATTTGAGTCTCGAAATTCGAGTCAATTGTTACATTGTACTATTATATTGTATATCTATTATATTGTACAGATCCAGGTGTTTAAGGGGTAAGAGGGGAAGTGAAGGGACTGGAGTTGGAGTGTGGTGCTATGGGTTGGAAGGCAGAGACAGAACAGCGTTGGGATGGGTAGGGAATGTCAGCATTAGTGAACCTAAAGATGTGTCACGAAGTATGCGAAACCCGGGGTGAAAAAAAAACTTATTAGTGGACCATTGCAAAGTGTATATTTTTTTATTCTGAAGTTTATTAATATTTCGAGGTAGTATAGCCATCGATTTAAAGTAAGTACGGAGCTGTATATAAAAAAATGTAAACCTGATTATTCGACAATTATTATCTAGAATTCAACAATGCAGTGGCGTACGTGAACATCGTATCGCAAGCATACGAACATTTGATAAAGAAACCTGGATTCGTAAAGAAATTTGCAAGTATTTCGTCATCCGGAACAGCATCAAGCACTACATTTTAGTCCTCAATATAGAACTCATCCATTCCTTACATTTTATGGAATGATATAGTGTATGTCGTGCGGGGAGTAAGTGGTTCTTTAGCCTTCAAATTATATTAGATCGATCAGGTATGGCCCTTTGAGGCTATTTTAATATCTCGATTGTTGACACTAACTTTTAGTAGTTTTAATCAAAGTTATGGTAACGTTTTCAAACCTTGTGATTCCCTCAAAACCGTATACATTTTTGCGATATGGTGAGAAATATTGGTAAAATACACAGTTGGTAAAAATATTTTTAGATGGATAACAGTGCTCAGTACCAAGTAAAATCAAGTAATTCCCGCTTTTTCAATGTGATTAAATTGGCAATTAGAAAGGAGAATCATATTTAATGCCTTAAAATATCAGCCGTATTTTTCTGCACGCAACTTTGCATCACGTTCAAGCCTCTTATCTTCGCAAACCAGGCTTTTGCATAACAGTGGGCAGCTGCGATGGCAAATCTGCCGATAGGATATCAACCAATTTAGTTCCAAACCGATAGGCCCCTCTCTGTGAAGGTCAACGCTCGCTAGCATTTACATTTCACATTTTCTCGTGTTAAACGAACTGAACGCCAGGGAATCGAGTAATGTGATCGGAAGAATTACAGAGCGGTGCTCTCCGTATTGATTTTTCTGCTCAGAAGGAGTCAGCAACAAGGTTTTTTACCTACTACCTTGTCTGATCCTGCCGCATTAGTTTTACTGTGAGAAAAATACAGCTAATATTCATGTTTTATTTTTGGTGGGATGTAACATGAATGAAATTCGTCTTGAAGTTTATATATATGTAAACTTATATTTAAAAATAATCCATATAAAATACTGCTTCTGAAATTAATTATTAATGTAGTATATTTGAGGCAGTATTATTTCCTTGTACAGTAAGTCTGGATATCTGGA
Organism: Platycnemis pennipes; assembly: GCA_933228895.1. Classification (NCBI taxonomy): domain Eukaryota; kingdom Metazoa; phylum Arthropoda; class Insecta; order Odonata; family Platycnemididae; genus Platycnemis; species Platycnemis pennipes. Next base: position 105,787,616 of record OW121852.1, on the reverse strand, counting down.
TTGCTGAAGCTTTGTCGTGTTAAGCATTAAATCGTGTTAGATGAATTGGGTTTATATGGAACTGGTTTAGAATAAAAGAAATCTATCGATTGTTCATTTTAAAAATGATTATGCGGCTTACAAAAGGTATTAGCGTATAAAGGGAGGCAAAGTTAGTTCATTCATGAAAGACTGACAAAGAAGTAAAAAATATTGAAATAAATGACCGTCCAGCTATAGTATTCATAAAATATTGTGTTATACGAATGTAATCATCTTAGATAGGTACTAAGGATCTCCCAGAACATGCTACGTCATTTTTTACCCACACTAACTATTTGCGTCATTTTCAAGGTGGGCCAACTCTTATGACGCTATGAAAATGACGTTTAGTCGTTGAAATCGATCGGGAAATATACAAAGCTGTGTGGAAAGTACAAAGTTTGTTTCATTTACCATGTTTAACGTTCGTAATTTCAACAAAGTATCGCCTTCATCCATTAATTTACTTTTCCTTGATAATGGTAGTGAGCGAGACCAAAGAATTAGCCTCTGGAATGATAAACGGTCAAATTATCCAGTTCACTGCATACTTTGAAGGGCACAAATATTCCTACACATGCTCCATCCATATTTTCCTCTATATTCTCCTCAAAATTAATGCTTTCCCAACCAAAATTTAGGTCGGCACATGTGCAATTTACTGGTTGGTTCACGAGCCTGCCCCTCGAGTTGTTTATGAGATTCCGATATGAAAAATTCCGGTCCCGTGCCTCTTGGAAAACTCGTGTTAATGGAAGAGAAAACCCCTTGCTGTTCTCTCACCGTTTATACTAGCCTTAACGCGTTGTCCGGAGCTCGCGATCGAGTTTCCCCGCTAATATCGCTGGTTAGCCCGCCAAAGCCTCTTCCCCCGATGCCGCTAGCTCCTTCCAGTCACTTTAACATCCACGTCCGCGCTCAGCGCACCTCTGCTCCTCACCCCGTGACGAGATATGTACTCGTTTCCTGTTCTCTGACCTTCCCGTTCGCACCCCACCCCCCAAAACCGTTTCCCCCACCCCCTCCCTGGCCGGACAAGCCATCACACACCTCACTGCCCTCGCCAGCACAGGGGTAACCCACCCCATACGCCCTCCTCCCCCCTCATACTCGCTACGCGGCACTAAATCACCCACCTGTTCCCCGCCACACCGAATTGGGTCGGTCGGGTGAAGTGGCTGCGGCCAGGTAGTCTAGCGCCCCGACCGAGCCTCACAACCCGCCCTATTTTATTTATTCCCCTCCCCGTGCACCTGTATGCTGCGCTCCCATGTCCGCAAGAGAGTGGAACGGTGAGGTAACGCGGGGATTCGGGGCGGGAATTCCGTGTCGCATCGGTGTTTTTGGGTTCCGGCCGGAACTAAGTGGGAAGGGGGTGGCGCCGAGTTTCTCTCCAACCTTTATCCGCACTAGCGGTTCCCAACCTTTTTCTCATCTACATCTACACGATAACCTGTACGGCCACGGTATTTCGTTTGCTTGATAGGCTAGTATCGGTTTGTTCCAATTCACGTTCATGATCCACCTGCCGACGCTAAATAATCCTAGCTACTCGTTTCCTATGATTAATTACTAAATCAACACAGAATCAATGCAGGCAACTGTTAACAACTACAGTAAAACTCCCCTTAAGCTCACCAAACCGAAGTAATTGATGTTGTACGTATATTTATTTATTGGGAGAAAATGTCTAAAAATATTTGTTGCGATCTCCGACACTTTCCTCATTGAGGGTCAACAATAAGCATCTCCCGTAGTCATCGCATACCATCCTTTTAGATTTTATATTTAGTACTAAATTTAATTTTTTCGCTCGCAAGTTGCTTAATTACTTGGAGATAAACTTTTCTCTTGGTTAATTATGGATTTTTTAAATGTTTTTAAACATTGATTCTATTGAATGACTATGTAGTCTTGAGTACACCTATGCCAGGGATAAAAAATGCCATCATGCATGCACCTAAAATAACTCCATTATATGTTCCTCTACATGTACATCTACGCGATTTCCTGCAAGCCACCGCGAGGGTGTGTGGCAGGGAGTGAAGAATACCAAGCATGTAATGTAAACATGCAAACATGCTACTATAAGCTCTCAGACAACTAGATTGATAGTATCTACATAGTAATTAACGGACTCGTGGTTATACATGCATCATGCACTACAGACTACTCTTAAATATTTCCCCTACCTATCCCTTTGCTATGCTGTCTATTGTGTTCTCTTAGTACGGGGTAAAAATGACATTTTGAATCTATCAGTACGACAATCTATCTCTCTAATCTTATTTATCTGGTCGAATCTAGCAATAATACGCTGGTGTTTTTAATATATGCCTAATGTCTTCAGTAAAGCTATCCCATTTAAAATCTGTAAGAGATATAATCTGTAGTTTAACCTACGCTCTGATAATGATTCCCACACTAATTTTTTTTTCATGTTGCACAATTTGCATACCCTTTGGCGTTTTGATTATCTTATCTGTCCAGCTTATCCATGAGACATTCGTTCACATAAAAAGGCTTGTGATGATGGTAGCTACCGCTCATTTCTAGTTTTGAATAGATGTGTAGCCAGGATATGATTGTGTATTCGTAGTTAAATAATATCGGATATTCATCCGTAATTGGATACAAAAATTTATCACACTGAATTGTGTTTAATTTCTCCAGTTGTCTCTTTCGGGGGCCGCTGCGCGAAAGTTTCGTCTTCCTAGCTTAAATTTCAATTTCAATTGCCGGATCAGATGGCGGCGAAGTAAAGCCCTCGCAAGCTAATCCCAGGGTCGCTGGTTCGAGTCCCGCCTGGGTGGGTTTTTCTCTACCGAGGGCATGGATGTTTGTCAAACTCTGTTGGTTCAGCCCCTGGGAAACCTGAGGACAGGCAAATGTCTATTGGGATCCCAGGGGTATGTGGGCCAAGAGAATCGTCCGGATGCAAAAAAAAAAACTTTAATAGCCTCACCTATTTCTTCAGTCCTTTTATCCCTGATGATGCGCTTCATTTATGTTCTACGGAAAAGCTGATGTCACGACTAAGTTCATTAAAGGAAAGGATTCGATAACACAGAACTACTACTGAAAACCTGTGTATAATTTTATCAGCAAGTCGATCCAAATAGAATGTATTTGCAAACTTTATCACTGTGGACTAAAATTAACTTAGTACTAGGCACTTAGATAGGGAATCAGCAGCAATATATATCGAAGAATAAACATACACGAGTATTAGATAGTCGATTGATCGAGAGAAATGAAAGTCAGTATCCATCATTGCATATAAATAGTTACTTTACGTCTTCTATATTTCTTTCAGTAAAGTTCATTTCCGCAAGTAAGTTACGACTGTCATTGAACTACAATTTTAAATAGTATACCTGATAGGTCAGCATCTTTACTTTTCCTATCCAACAACAAACACTATGAATACGCAAGAATCATCACCAGGCAAAAAATTATCTAATATGTATTTTCATTTTAGAGTGCATATGCAACACATGCAAATATTACCGAAGTTTTTTTACGTGTTTTTTAAAGGCTTAGCATTCCTTATGTTAGAGTAAGAAAGCCTTATGAGTAGAACCTATAGGTTTCCCTCGTATTAATCTCTGCAAGACTCTCTTTAAGGCCAGTGGAAGATTAAAATATAAAATAAAATATAAAAGAAAAATATAATAATATACCGAAACCATTCACAATGAAAATGTTTAAAAACATCGTAAATAAAAGCAGATACTAGTATAAAGGGGCTTACACTGAGGAGTAATGAAGGGGAAATATGTGCCTGAGAAATAAAAATCCTAGTCATTACCTCTTCAATTATAAAAAATATCTTCATTACGTTGTATTCTGCAATTAAAATCTCATTAACCTGAATGCGTTAGGTTACGTCATTAAAGAAGGCAGTGGTGCGAATTACATCTTGATTAGTGTACAAGGAACAGAACTTCAAAGCGTTTGTTTTTTTAACCTCTTTTCCCCACTCCGACCCTGCCGGGAATTATATTTTCCTAGTGCAAACTATTGTTAAGAGTCAAAAGATTGAAAAAGCGTATAGCCTCCTCTTCAACTCCATTCTATACTTCTCTTTAATAGTCTCTTTGCCTCGATTCAAGGCATATACTACGTGGAATCACATATACTTTGGTGTACGAGCTGTCATCGACTTATCCCATGGCAAATTAATTTCCGTGTCGCACACGTTTTTTAGTTTATAGTGATTTGAATATTATACGTTTTTGCTTTTTTAGCCAAAACATTAAAATTTTGGTTCACAAGAAGGAAATGTTAAGCATAAAATTGACTGAGAAATCCATTTTGTACATATATGCATTCTAAAACAATTTAATTTAGGCATAAAAGTATTGAACTTCCAAAGTTCTTCCATGTTGGTAAATGATTATTGTTATAATTCCGTCTGTGTTTTCTACTCCGTATTCGCACTAATAAAAGAACTATGATGGAAATACTTTCCAAGCGCAGGCTTATTTTCAGAAAGAATCTTGTAAGAAAAATATGAAGCATATATGTTTGCAGATCACTTTAGAAATACATCGAGAACACCCGCGAATCAAGCTAAATTTAATCAGATAATCAAGATAAAATAGGCTGTCGCACCGTTAGATGTCATTAAATGTAATTTTTCCCGCGAACCATAAGAGAGCATAATAGGCAGAATAGTAAAGGGATGGGTAAGGGAAATATTGTTAAAGTAGACTTTAGTGTGTGAAGTATCTTTTAGCCTTACTAACCAATGCATGCTAGGGAAATATAGAAAATATATATTTAGAGAATTGACTTTCTAACCTGTAATCCCATCCTCACTATATGGATACTAATCATCTACGTACGCGTGACCGATATCTAATACGCGTGAATGAAGTAGTATCATTTTAGCTCGTAGCTGCATGTTTGTTAATCCTTCACCCCCTGCCAAACACCGCAGCGCTGGCTTGCAGATTACTGCGTAGATGTATATAGTCCTTCCTTTTTGTCTATCCTCACATATTGCCAATCGCTATTAGGTAATCATCCATTTTCTCCGCATCTACTATTCCATTCTCTTACAGGAACTGCCAATTTCGAGAGCATTCATTCCAAATTACTCCATTTCTAGCAACTTCTTCAAGCGTTTACAAAGTCTCCAAGTCACCTAGCCTTTCCATTTCTCATTGCAAACTTTACATAGGCAACCAAGATTTGTTGTAAGTATGCTTAATGAGAAGTATTACCGCAGTTAAGCACAAATTAATTATGTCAGTCATATATTAAGTATTATTTACCAATCACTAAATGGATGACAGTAATTCATTAATTTAAATTTCATCGAGATTGTTTTAAATAATGAATAACTGAGATTGGATCTATTTAATAATTTACGACCCCATTTTAGTTACTCTCAATAGGTTACGTGAAAATAATAAATGTTCAACTCCAGTCACTCTGCGACTCAGTTCCAGCCAATATCTCATTGCTCTTTTTTTATTATCCGATATACAACAATAAATAAATCAGATTTTATTGATCCATAGATAAACAGGCTTTATATTATTGGATCAGCAAGATAATTCATCTGAATTACTTAATCTAATGAGTTTTACCCATTCATGTTCTGTGCATTTGGAGAGATTACTCATATGCCTTTCCATCCGATAACTTAATTGAATTTACTACATGAATAGTGTGAATCTTTTTCATTGGCAGGTCGAGAAAATGATGACATTTGGGCTGTTGATGTAAGCTAGAATTTCGTGACACTTAATCGAGAAGCCGAGGCTACTAATAATATCGGTAGTGATATTTGGAACGGCTTCTCACTACCCACTACATTTTGCCTGTCGTTATATTTTCAAGTCTGAGTAAAGTGTTAATGGAACCTTCGTAATTCTCTCATTATTCGGGATCATTTGAGTGATGCTTAAGGAACAAAATTATACCCTCGACTAAGCAAAGTTAATTTCCTCCGGCGCGACTTTTCGTTGACGAAATTCAGAACTTAATTTTTAAAGAATCCCTTGGAAATTACTCTTGAATGTAGCCCTGTTAAACTCTCTGAGGTGCAATATATGAGAATTCTTGAAATAATTACTTCCCGTGCGAAGTGATTAATGACTTGATAACTTGTTTACCGTCTCTCAACTTCCGGGTGGGAAGTTTCAGTCGAACAAAATCCGATGGGTGCCCGTATTGATTATTGATAGAGGCAAGGTATTTACTCCTGCTCCGGAAAGGTATTTTCTCTATTAATGATAGTGGATGGAGTTAAAGTTTATCTTCTCATAATTATGCTAAAGCTTATGGGTAGAGTGTTTAACGTTTCTGATGCAGAGGTTCCAAAATGTCTTCTTTCTAGATGGTGAATCACCAATTATTTGGAAAATTTCTCAGCATCTATCATCCCGCTCATCCCACAATTTGTATTGTACTCTGAAAGCCACTTTAAAGGTTATTTGCTAGAGGATTATCCCAAACTTGCCCCTGGTGAGTGAACTTTCACTTAACTATAGTATGTACCTAGTGACTTTTTTTACGCTCAAATAGAAGAAGGAAAGATTCAAGACTACTAGCCCTCACGTGAAATTGATAGCGTTTAACGACACTAAAGCATCGAAAAAACAAATGATTTACACAGAAGTAAAGTTTGTTGTAGGATGCAACCATATTTGCAATTACTGTTATACGAGAGAAGTTTTAGCTCATTACGACACGACCTGAAATCACTTTGTGTAAAATATAATGTTTTAACTGTAGATAAATTATTTAAATGGTTAATCATTGTGGAAAATTATTTTAAGAAAGAATACCAAGTTCCCTGTATGAATACACATAGTATGTCTAAAAGAAATACTCATATGCTGATAACTTATAATTATCAAAATTTATATGGAAAAAGGTTGCCTACATATATTATACCATATACTTTTAATTGTATGCATCGGCAATTGAGAAATTTAAAAAAATGGCAGAAATAAAAAAAAGTATCAAGGAGTGGTTAATTAATGATATTGTGAATTTGTAATCCTTTAAAACTAAGCACTATATTTATGAATATGTTATATTTCTGTGATCATTTGTGAATTTATTTTTTTTTACTTATATCATTGCAATGAGATGTGTTTGAGTTCTGTTTTATGTATATTAATATTATTTTCCACTATGTAACATGCCGCTGGTATGAATTACTGCGGAAACTTCTGACAAGCCTTGTGACTTAGAAGGTCCTGATTTAAAAATGCAATAAAGGCAATATATATATAAAATTAAGATTGTATGAATAACCCCTTAAAAACTTACAGCAATCGAACAGGATTAAATTTTAGGTAGTAGAATAGATTGTAGGTACTAACCATATATAGCTGTATGTGACCCTATTGTCTAGCATTTTTCAATGTAGATGCTTGTTTGCATGTCAATAGGGTATGTTTGGTGTTCTTCACCCCCTGCCACACACCCTCGCGGTGGCTTGCAGGGTATTGCGTAGATGTAGATGCACTTGCATTAAATGGTTAATCCGAAACCAATGTGATGCAAAATTTTTGATACGGAAATTAACTTATCGAATTTTCCTTTTACGTCGCCGCGGAAGGACGTCAGTTTTGAAGAAGACTGGTTATTGAATATAATTGAATTGTTCATCTTGCAGTCGTCTTCAAAGGATTTCTGGAATACTACGGGAGGTATTGGATCATTTCAGGTCAAGTGCTGCATATATTTTCATCATTTCCCTCGGCAATAGTATCCATTAGGCCATGCGGTCTCTAGATAAGACCGCTTAGGTATCCCCATCTTCTTTTTAAATATTTCATCAGAATTCTCTAGCTCCTTCTCTTTTCACAGTATCTCTTCGATCGTCACTCGGCACATCCATTCCTTTCATCATCCACCTCCAGCAAGATATTTTTCAATGAATTTCCCATCTTTATATACGTTTTTTAAAACTTCAAATAGACGGAGGAAACTAGATTACATGTAAAAGTAAATTTTTTGGTGAGATGTAGAAGGCAGTGATGTTGAAAGTAAGTGAATCAACTTTCAAGAAAGCGAAAGAGAGAGGACATATGCAAATGAGTCGAATATTATATATCTACTAGATTGCGAAGCTCAAATAGATGAATTTTGATCAAAATTAATCGTCACCAGGCGTTACAATTAAAAAAAAAAGGACTGAGGTTTTCTTTTCGGAATACGAGTATGCCCACTCGTAGTACGCCCACTCGTAGTATGCCCACTCGTAGTATGCCCACTCTTCCATGCTTATGTATTATATTTCGTTATTTGTTTATTATAAAAATAATAAAATCCCATTATTTAACGATCTGGGAAAAATGGAACTCCGAACCGATAAACGCTCCAATATCCGCAAGCTATGAATCGATCTTTATCGATCTTGGTTGCCGAATATGAGGTCTATTACGCTCACCTATCTTCTACGCTATCGATCTATGCCCGTGTGCATATTCCAATGGTAGCTATCAGTTCGCTCCAGGGTCTCAGGAATACGTATTTCATCGTCTTCTAATAACTCCAGGATACGCCATGCTTCTCATTACCTTACCCTTCACCGTGTTCTCATTTAATGCATGACCTAATTCACTTAACCTGGTATTTCGTGTGCTTGATAGGCTAGTATCGGTTTGTTCCAATCCTCGTTCATGTTCCACCTCTCCACACTTAATAATCCTAGATACTCGTTTCTTATGATTAATTAAATGAGAATCAATGCAGGAAACTGTTAACAACTTCAGTTAAATTCCCATGTACTCAGCAAATCGAATGAATTGATTTTGTACGTTTATTTATGCATTGGAGGAAATGTGTAAAAATATTTGTTGAAATCTCCGATACTTTCCTCATTTACGGTCAACAATAATAATATCCCGTACTCATCGCATACAGCCCTTTTTGCTTTTATATTTAGTCATTTATTATTTGTAATAATTCAGTGAAATTTCCAAAGTTTGCTCTTTTTCGCTCGAAAGTTGCTTAATAACTTGGAGATAAACGTTCCTCTTGGTCAATCATAGTTGTTCTAAATGTTTTAAACATTGACTCTATGGATTGACTATGTTGTCTTGAGTACACGTATGCAAGAGATAAAAAACTGTCATCATATATACATCATCTTGCATACGCCTAAAAGAGCTCCATTATATGTTAACTACTTGCATAAAATGTTTTTTTACATTTGGATACTTCTGTAGAATTAAAACTCAATTTTTTCATTTATGAAGAGTTAATGAGCAATGAACCCCAAAAATCTTTATTAACTGATTTTGATAGTTTAAAAAAATTCCAGACTGAAAAATCATACCCTAACGTGAATAGTTATCAGACCATAGTTTGAAGCAAACTCCGCCTTGCTGTGGTAGACTGGAAAATAGGCATGAATTACGGAAATTAATTGCCGAACCGCAAATTTTAGATGACTTTTTTCCTCTTGCTTTTAGGGATCTGAAGAGTCGTGGTTGTATTTAATAATATTCCGACAAGCTTATGAGTAGGCACCCAAGGTAATTGAATGCCGGTAGACTTTTAGCTAACCCAACTAATAGTACGATTTCGCATGCTTGCTTTCCTCTTTTAATCTCTTTTGAATTGTTATAGCTCGAATAAAATGAGGCTCTTTAATCATAACGGTTCTTGTTTGGTGAAGATTCACCCATTGTTGCACTCCTATATGATGGTTTTCAGAGTAGGCATTATGTAGATGTCGATGAATATAGATGCGTGAATACCCATTGCCAGTGGGTTTGGAAATCAAGCTATAATTGTGGATTCTCCCGACAGCGTGGTTTTTGAATGGAGTACGGAATACCATGGTACTCGAGATTCGTGGCACGGTGAGTGGGACGGCTGTGCTCGGGAACACAATGGGGTGATTTTGACCAGAAAGAGAGGGAACAGAAAAAAAACATGCTTTGCACTTCGGGACTCTGAAAATGAATCCTGGGGATGTAGAAAAAAAGAAGGAACAGGGATTCCGCACTGTGGAAGCAGAAAGGGATGTAGACAAAAGTGGGGAGCGGTGAGTGGAGGCGTTCAGGAACATGAAAAAGATGGGACGGACGAAAACGCGCGAGAGGTAGGGAAAGTGGCCAGCTTTGGCGGTGGGAGGAGGAAAAAGAAAATTAGTCGGAATTAACATTTTTTCGTCATGGAGAAGGTTCATTTTTTCGAAACAAAAGTTGTAATCACGCGAATCTTCTTTGTTTTCCTCAGGTTCCTACATTCTCTCATATACCTTGCACTCGTCACCTCCCACGCCGTGTAGGCTGAGGAATATGGGTCATGTATGTCGGGAGTGCCATGCAAGAACCTCGCCTTCTCACCATTCCCCGATCTTTTTTCCCGGCATCCTCGTGCGCGCCCCGCGAGGGATGGTGTTTTCGCTGCCGTTTTGTCTCTCCCGACATGCGCCGCGCGGAGACCCGTCCCGTCGCGTCCCCATTCGATCCGCGGTAGCGGCATTCATTTTCCATAGTGCGTTGTGCGGGCACCGGGACAGACGCACCTCTTTGTCCTCAAAAACAGGGGGAGGGAAAAGAAAAGGTTGGGCTATGGCTTTCCTTAAATCCGAACAGCTGAAGTACTCCCACCCAATCATTCCACATTTGCATTTTATTTTTCATTCAAAACCCAAATTCACATCCCATGCGATTCCAGAACGATAATGAACGGCTGAGAATATGGCAGTCGCTCAGCTGTTTACCTATACGTGGTAATTAAAAGGAGGAACGTACCAGTGTGTCGATCCAGCACCCGTGCAATTTTATCCAGGATTTTGGTCGGAGTCGACTGTAGTTTACGTTGGTCCTGCGGTTGGCCATGACTTACGCTCTTTTAAATATCGGCTATCTACCGCTTTTTGTCAAATGTTGATGGAGTTTCTCTGTTCTGAATTTTCCAAGTAGCTCCTAGCGTACACTAGTAGCTACAAATATTATATTTTTAGGAGCTCCAAATACAGAGGTTGTATCTCACACAGTAACCGAAGTCGAAGCCAACCAAATTATATCTCTCATAGCTAACCAAAATCAATTTCGGTCAGGTAGCCATCTTTACCTTATTCCCGACACAAACCCGATACGTTTTCTTAAGGGGACGTATTTTCTAAATCAGATCAGGCTATCCAGAAAATCCTGACCTAGCCCTCTTCTTATTTCCTCATACTGTATTCTAAGTACAATAATAGTCTTCAAAACACCATAGCATTCTTGTATGTACTTTCTCCACCCATCCGTGACAAACTCCTTCTGTAACCGTTCCCTTTTCTATCAAGCTAAAATCTTTATACTTCGTATTCCCATACGAACATGGCACTTAAACCATTTTCTCTCTCTTCCTTACATCTACGAATCACGAAATAATAGCCATATTCTATTCTTCTAGTCTTAGCGCGCATACACGCATTTAAAATGCATGAAATAAAACTGCAGTGAACTAGTAAGAAGCGAAATTTGATTTTACCGTTTCTATAAAATAGCTAGCTGAGGACTTAAAAAAAGACAAGCGAGAGTTCGTGGCTATTCGCTGATAGAATGTATGTGCGACGAATGAAGTATTATGGGGTATATGGCAGGACAGAGGGTGGAGGGATACGGTTCCATTCATTGTTGGAGATTTTAAGGTCTTTCTGTTTTTGACACTCCAATTTCCGAGGTTATATAGACTATTTTGTCAGAAACGTCATTTTCAAAAGGAATATGATATTATACCTTGTGTTTGGACTCGCCTCGTAAAGTTTTTCCTAGTATTTAACCGATCTCCCAACCACGGCTTGAGCGTCTGACACACATGAAGAACGTAGTCATAGTGGAAAAATGCATACTACAGTTGTTTTGTTATTCGTGATGAATTTTATAAATCCATGGTTGACTTTGTGAAAATGCATGGTATCCATATCGCAGTTGAAAACAATAATTTCTTTTCTGCAATATTGTTACAAAAAAACGTAGCATAAATGCATTAGTCTTAAATTCTTCTGTAATATATGAATCATTCAGTTTTAGAGCACGATAAAATTTTATATCCCGCATATAACTTTGAAGCCATGAGTTTTTTCAATATTATAAACATTAATTCTTCTTTCAGGTATTAATTGTGAAAAAAATACTGCATCCCTAAAAAATATACTTCCAAAATATGATTTGATCGCATTGTCAATTATAAACCAGCGTAGTTACGTTTATTACCTTGTATTCCGTTCCCCAGACGGCTATTGGCATGAATGCCGTCGTTTGTATGCAGTGCAATGTGAATCACCGCAGAATCATTGGCGTAATGAATCCTGCCCCCCAAACCGTTGCGAATTTCGGCTCGAAACACGCGTGACATACCTCGTGATCGTTACTACCGTGGCTGGGCGGAAATGATCCGTGAAATAAGCCGGGGACGTCAGGTGAAAAAAATCTGTTTGTTGAACTGTGGAATGATGCTCCTAGTATGATTTTGTGGCCGCGCTAATAGCCGTTTGTTTGGGCTGCATGTCTCATTGCATGGACAATTGACTGCGTTGATCTGAGTTGGAAAAAAACGGTCCCCTCTGGTAGGTGTGTTAATGCTACAAATACGGATATAAATCAATACCAAGAAGGGTTCGTATAGTATATTTTATCTGCAGAAAATCAACTGCGATTAGATATGGTATCATATGCACAGTAAAAATATGCTCATAAATTAGGAATAAAATCTGACCGTCTGTCATAAAAACTGTCGTGTAATTTACTTTCTGTTTTATTACACTTCTTTACGCCCATTGATTTAAGCTATTTTTAAGTGACAACTGAATGTTTATCGTTAGGTTAGATAGCTTAAATACTGATTTTTCCCAGCTACCATAATATTGGCGTTCCGACTGATTAGTTTATCACGTTATCATTATTGTAATACCCGACCATATTTGGTCATTATTTTATTCGATTTGTTCTGTGATTGACTGAATAGAATTTTCCCATCAACATTAAATGCTTCGAATGGGCAATTAGATGTGATCAATATGGGTAAATAAAATGTAATCCTACCTTTTCCAGTGGAAAACTATGTCAGTTTGTTGAAGTTCTTTTTTTCTTCATTGGTAAATAGTTTGAAGTGATTGGCAAGCTGCAAAATATAAATTCGATAAAACTTTCAGAGATTATGGACATTTTGCACTTAAACAATTTTTTTCATATTAGAAACATGCAGTGCTTGGAATTTTTGTTAAAATTCTGAGTAGGAGGCAATAGCTAATAGGTGTTACACGTGCGTTAGTCGATAAGTGTATAATCTCGCGTCAGACTATCAAACCGATTCGCAGACAAGTTGAGTCTCAATAAGAAGCTTGATGGGACAGAATTTTAATAAAGTGCTGAATCGTTCTGAATAATAATGAAAAATAAACTGACAAATCGTTCCATAGAATTCACTCAAAATTATCTAAAAGAATCCCATGTTTGTTTTAAAATAAGGGAAATTTAAATAGTCCATAGGGTTCTTATAATGTTATGACTGATTTATTAAACAACAAAGCCTAGTTACATTTATGTGTGTAAACCTTACAAAACAGCTCTTAAGATAAATTTTAGCCTATGTGTTTCCTCTCTTGATCATTATCCAGTGTTCAAGAATTCTATCAAATCACATTTATAAAACCATTTCCCTGATATTCTCATCCATGCGGTGGCATTGAGACCTATCAAAGGTTTCAACTAAGGCATTGAGTCATACTCATAAATAAAGGTATAAGCTATAGTTGCCTAGGTGTTTTGGACTTCTAGGAGCTGCTGTAGGTAATACCGCTTATCATTCTCCTAGTAAGTTTCATAAAATGACATAACATGAATAACAAAGATGTAGTTGCGAAATGTCTTGCTGTTAACTGGATTAAAGTTCGTAAAGTAATTCAATTTTCAAGGTAATTGCATTTTGAAAAAGTGTTGCAATAAACTCAAGATGTTACTTGCATACCTTAAAAAAAACGCTGGTATTTGTGTGTGCGGGTAGGATTTATATGTATATCTTGGGTGAAATTGCGCGTATTTTTCAGCCTACGCTCGCAAGCTCTCTCTAAACGTTTTAATATACTTATCTCAAAATTTTTGAGTACTAAGGTAGAAAAAGCCTCACCCTTTCCACTAAATCGATACTAAATATACTCTTACGTGAGTATAAACCCTGTTCCTTGCAAAAGAGCAATGAATTATCTTTTTCGACCGAAGCACATGTCATTAATATGGGGCGTTTTCGAGGGTTTAAAACGAATGTATTTTTTTTTATTGTGAACGAATGCCACATTTGGAGTTGTCTAATTTTCTACGGAGAAAATTAGCCAGTTGTTAGGTTGGAAAAATTAAGTACAGAAAATATTATTCTATTTAAAAGATAAAAATTTGGAAATTTTTTCTTAGTTTACACGTACATACATTTTCACTAAATTTTCGGCTTAAATTTATTTATCGCTATCAATGAAAGGAAAGAGAATGCGATGCTCAATAAGGCTGAGGGTAGCTTCCCTATTTTAGGAATTTATCGCCAGTTTTCTATCTCACCCTTGCTCCAGTGAGCTTTAATAAAGTTTTTAAGCTAAAATTCAACGCTACGACTGGTGACCTACCAAACACTGCCAGACGACCGAAATCGCTAGCTATATCTGCACATGGCCTGTAAGCCACCATAAAGGTGTGTAGTATTGGTGAATATTCACCAAAATGCATTAAAATGCTTAAAAAGCTTATATTTGCTCCATTTTCGTCAAAATACAACACTTGAAAAATATTAAAAAGAGCAGAGCCGGCATGCATAATCGTGCTGTTAGTTGGGTTTGCTGAAAATCGATACACTGACATGCAAATATCTAGCCTGCTTATTGCAAAAAAAATTGTTTGTATTATTAAATATAATCACAGCTAGGCATTCAAATCTCGGGGAAGCAGAATTGTAACTCTTGGGTTTATATAAGTAATGTATACGCTGAATAGTATTTTTTTGTATGCCGGCCTGGTAGTAACTGTTCACCCCCTGAGTGATGATTCACCCCCTGCTACATTACTTTGCAGTTGCTTTCAGAACGTGATAAAGATGTAGAAGTTGTGACAATGGCAGAGGAGTAAAGAACGTTATTGGCGGAAGATAGAGAAAGCAGAGTATGAGGATGGAACATTATTTAGACATGGGAATACCGAAGGCAGTTATGAGGTAAAATCCTGGGTAAGGAAAGGAGCAGAAGAATTACAACATAAAATGCTTCGACCATCAAGTTGAAATCGGACCCTATTCTGAATTTTATTCCTAAGACAAGCACAAACACAAACGAGTAATCTTTTGGTTATCATGTCGGCGCATTTAATCTGGCTGAAGGAAAGAAAAAGGTAGTTTAGATGGCCTGGAGAAGTTTAAATACACATAGACATGAAGAGGGAAATAGAGTATAAAATAAGTCTTTAATTGAATGCTGCGCAAGGAAGAGTTGAGGCCATTCATCATAAAATGTACTAGCTGTAAATAGCTATCAATTACCACGTGAACATGAGCAGAAGCGTTACCTATTCACATCAAAATTTCTTCAGCCGTGTGAAATCCTCGTCAGTGCCTTGAAATCTGAGAGTTTGAGCAAATGAAAGCCATGATTGCGTTCGCGACCTCCGGCTGGGTGTTCCTCGTCAAAGTATCATCTCGCCGTGTGAGGCGGTCTTTATTAGAGCGTGAGGAATTCTCGTTGCGCTTCCGTGGACCGAGGACTGCACGGAACTAAGGACGGAATTCCCCCATTTAACCGGGCGGAAATGTTACGTCGTCTCTGGCGTCCCTTTGATTACCTCTCCCAGACGACAAGTCTCTCATCCTTCAGCATGAGAGGAGTTTCTGCTGGAAAAAGAGTTAAAAGCGCGCTTAAACTGCGAAGGCTGTCCGAGGAACGCAAATTAATATCCCCACAAGATTCTAATCTCGGGAAGTTAGCTCGGGCGGAAAAAAGGGTTTCTAATCGGTAGAAAAATAGTAACTCAAGTTTCATTAGTGGATATATGTGAAGGCCACCTTGTTCCTTGAGATGAATATAAAATTAATCCATGGGTCAATGACAGATCCTTTCAAAAATAGATGTACAAAAGATTAATACGTCTTTGAGGCTCGCTAGCTAGGAGGTTATTGCCCATGCTTAGGAAATGGGTTCGTTAAACATATTTTATATGACAGAGCTTGTAAAATAAAAATACCCGTATTTTTCCGTTTTTTGATCCGTCAATTATTTCTCGAGTTATAATCGGCGAAAAACTGATGTTTTTAACCCTTTCGGAAAAGTGCAACCTCCGACGTATATCGACTTCGTCCAATCACAACTGAGCCCGCGAAGCTACTTCGCCTCATCGCACTGGGGGGGGGGGGACACAGCTGACTCTGCCAATGGTAGCAGTTACGACAGCATCTGTGCTAGCAGACCTTCCGAGAATCCCCCTCCACTCCCTTCCCTTCCCATAAGAGCAGTCAAGGACGGGAGGAAAATGACGTCAATGTTATCACAGCAGCATTTTAGGTGGGCGTTACCTTTTGCTTATTTTCATTTTTGATCTATGAGTGAATGGTTGTGGTTAGAAGATTAATTTTTCCACTAAATTTCTTGCTTTGTTTCCATCTAACAATTTTTTGCACAAAATTGCGATTTCGGTTCCGAGTAAACGCCCCCATTTATGGGTCCTCGAAGTGGCTTTCTTACCTAGACCGCTTTAATGTCGCTATTCTGCACGTTTCCAAAAAGTTTCTTTATCACGGTAAGATTAGGGATGGAAAAATCAATTTCGATTAAAATCGAAAATCGAGTTTTAATAGTCAAAGATCGAGGAAATCGAGATCGAGCCATGATCTTCGAGTTTCGATCCAAACTCGATTTTTCAACTTCGATCTTGACCATTTCGTTTGATCTCAGGGGCGCATAGCAGTCAGTAGAGGTCCTCGATGAACTGCCACTGAGGTCACTTCTTGTTAGAAGTAAATGCCAGTAGAAGTTAGGCAATACCTCAACAGGCCACCCATTGATAGGAAAGTCAACCCAAATCCTCTGGAAGTCTGGGAGGAGATAAAGGGTGAATACCCCAACACGTACCGTTTCGCGATCAGAGTGCTGAGTATGATAAAGTCATCCGTCCCATGTGAAAGACTTTTCTCTAAGGCCGGTAAAATTGGAAAGGCACCCCCTAGATCATCAAGAAAGCATCTCAATCAGTTGATCTTTCTTAAAAATTTTAGTGAAGCCGAATGGTTCCAAGCGGTGATCCACATTAAAGTGAATTGTAAATTTTTACGACCAATAATTCAAGAATGTTTTCCAAGTACATTTTTAGGGATTTTTTATATTATTCAAATATTTATTATGGGCGTTTTTCAAATGAATAATAAACATGTTTTTGTACCGACTGCATTTTTTTCAAAAATGAACCGTGGATTTTTTCGATTAATCGATCTTTTGGTTCAAATTTCGATTTTTGCCGAAAAGTCGAGCTTTTCATTTCGATTAAAAATCGATTACTCGAAAAATCGATTTTGACCGACATTTTTCCATCACTAGGTAAGATGTCGTGAGAGGTCATGTCAAGATGATATGTCAATATTTCTGTCCATACTCAGCTTTTTTGTTTTAGGATGTAAAAAAATAACTCTTTTATGGGTATTCCTCATCCCTCTTCGCTTCCACAGGCTTTGCCATGAATCTAAAAACGACTGGAATCCATGGAATAAGAATGCAGAGGTTTAATATATTTTTTTCTCCCTGGTACTGTTGTTCCATAGTTTTGAACTCGCGTCTCTCCCAAGATGCCTCCAAACTTATTCTGCGTAATGATAACTCAGCCTACCATAGATGATCGTATACTTCATCGTCATCCGTGTTTTCAAGTCTTTTTTCGCACTAATCGGCGCTTCGGACCGGACAGGAAGGTATACGGATGGGAATGGAAGGTATAAGGTGAAGGTTGGAGAGAAACTCGGCATCTTTTCTTTTAAATCTTTCAAAACCTGTCCCATGTATCTCATACGAGGTCTGCCTTTTCCAATCTTCCCGTTCACTTTTCCCTCGACGTTAATCTTCATCAGCCTCATCACTTCATCATGTCTCATGATATGGCCGATTAAGTTGTCCCTTCTTCATTTTGGAGTTTTCAGCAGACTCGTTACTTACTCGGTCGATCCATTTAATCTTCAGCATTCTTCTGTAGCACCACATTTCGAATGCTTCCACCATTTTCTTCTCCGCTGCTCTCATCGTCCATGCCTCACTGCCGTAAAGAAACATGCTCCGGATGTATGTTATGATGAACTGTTTCCTTACTTCTACGCTTGTATATCCAGCTGTAAGTAGATTCTTCTTTTGATAGATTTTTTCATTTCATGACATTCGTATCGAGTCTAATACATTTAACAAAAGTCTAAACTTACTAATCAAAATCCTGTAAGCCCCAACATCAGGTTTATCAATTGCTGTACTATAATTATTTAACGAACTCTCATTAGTTTCTAAAGATTTAGCTCAATTAAGTACCTTTAAATACTATAATAGTTTTTGTACCGCAAATTTTCACTCGATTAAGGTTCATGTTTAATAAGAGACGGGAATTCCCCAGATTTATGTTCTGATGAACTGTTTCCTTACTTCTACGCTTGTATTTCCAGCTGTAAGGAGATTTTTCTTTGGATATAATGGCCTCTTTGCCTGGGCTATACTACTAACTATTTCTTTCTTAATTAATTCTATGATAGGGTATTTAAATACACTCTATACGGTCAATTTTACTTTTTGCCAACTGTCATCTCAAATGTTGCACTCAAGAAGTGACGATATAGCTTTGGAGTTACAGCGCCCTAGTTCTGATCGAAGGGTCGGAGCTGTCTCGTCGAAATAAATGGTTCCCATCGGGCGATTGCCCGTCGAGCAGAGAAATTGGGGACGGGTCCTTGTGGGGAAGATGTCACGGGTCTTCGAAGGGTTGGAGAGAGGGATTGGCCGGGGGAGAAGGAACGAGGAAGTTTCTTGGAGTCTCTCGACTCTTACGGATCTCTAAAGCCAAGTCTAAGGAAGCAATACTCTCCGAGGGGATTATTTGTTACGAAGAGACTTCAATATCGTTGCAGAACGACTTCTGCCAATTCCGTGTCCCATCACATCGAGGCGCATCCCTTCCGGCGATAATGTCACGGATCAAGCGTGTCTGCAGTTGATCACTATCCTTGCTCCCTTCATCTTCATCTACATCTAAACGATACCCTACAAGCCACCACGAGGGTATGTGGCAGGGGGTGAAGATCACCAAGCATGCAATACCGTCATGCAAACAAGCAACTATAGCAACATATAGCAACATCTTCGCCTCACACTTTCCCATTCATCCGAAAGGAAGCATCTCTCGAAATAACTGAAAATGTATTCGAGTTCCTTTTGCTTTTTTTTCAAAAACTATACTACTCGGGTTAGAGGTTTCATATTATTGATGTGTATATTTTATAATCGCAATTACTTCATGATGTTCGTAGTTTCTCTTAAGAGATTGATCGGATGCTGGAAGCCTTCGATATAGCGCTGGTTAGGAATGAAGAGTGTTATCCGAATGGAGAGAAAGACGAATGAGAAAGTGTTTTTACATCTACACAATAACCTGCAAGCCATCGCATTGGCGCGTGGCAGGAAGTGAATGAACACAAGACATTAACATGTACTGTGAAAAAATCTATTTTTGTCAACAAAGAGCTCTCGTTTGTACATTGATAAAAATAGTTTCTTGATATATCAGATAGGACTGAAGGCGTCACTTTGTGGAATTTGGTTACGGTATTCATGGTAACGAATACAATAAAACGTTTAGTCTATTCCACACTTTTTTAATAACCGACCTAGGTTTCGACAAATTTTTGTCATTCTCAAGGTCTTCTTGATATGTTTCGAGAATCTGTAAAATTCAATTGATTCCAATGTGTTTTGTATTTTTTTTTGTTTTGTTTGCCCTGTAATTATTTCGTTGTGCAAACGTTAAACTCTATAAATAAATGAAGAAATGCATTTAACCCACGAAATTAGGACGTATGTTTGTTACCACCTTACTGGTTATGCTGGTTTTCTGAAATACTAAAATTAATGGAATTCGCTCAGTAAAAATAAAGTGTTTTTACTTTTGATAATGTTAATATTAGAAACCATTACATAATATGAAGTGTTATAAAGGTAGGAAAGAAAGGTTGCTTGGAGAAATAAGAAGGTAACAAAAGTCGTTTGAGAATGCCAAGATGTAATGGAATCTTAAAGGGCGTTAGGGGTAATCTATATATTATATAATGTTGATTGGTTACTTTTTCATTTCCCCCTGGTTTTCCCTATAACGTTCCGTTATATTCCTCAATACCCGCTCTACTAAATCACGTAGTACCTTTAAATCTGCCGTCTTGTGTGTGTGAACGATAGGATATACTTTTTATGAATGCCTTTGTAGTACTATTATTTATGTACTAATTGCTACGTATATCATTAATACTTGAAAAATAATGAATTAAACATGAATATTTACACAAAGTTAGGTATCTTCTAAAGTGTGAGACCGGGAAAACTACACATTAATGCCTTAGCATCCTTCATGTCATCTACATCTGCACGATACCCTGCAAACCATCGCAAGGGTGTGTGGCAGGGGGTGAAGCTCACCAAGCATGCACTACCAACATGCAAACAAGCAACTATAGGGTCGCATGCAACTAGATTGTTAGTATCTATGGTATTTAAGGGGTTTATACATGCATAAGGCACTACAGACTACTCTTAAATATTTCACCTACCTATCCCTTTGTTATGCTGCCTATTCTGTTCTCTTGTAGTACGGCTATAGTGGTAGTACGGCTTTATATACGGTATAGTACGGCTCTTATAGTAGTATCCTTATTTCTATCTCATAGCTTAAAAAAAAGTTTTTTTCGTGGTGTTGTACGCTTGATTGCCTATTAAAAGTAATTGGTAAGTTTAATTCTAGACCTCTTTTCTTAAATGTATGGATGATTAAGGACCTTTAATATACATGGAAGAATTTTCGAGAGTTAAGGTCCCTCTTTTTTGAAAATAAAAAAATTTTTAACTTTTGTGCCGACGTTTCGGAAAATATATTGTTTCCTTCTCCAGGGCTAAAGTTCTTTGAGGCGAATTTGTTTAACAAACAAGTAAACAAATTCACCTTATAGAACTTAAGCCCGAAAGAAGGAAAAAATATATTTTCCGAAACGTCCACCAAAAGTTAAAATTTTTTCATTTTCATAAAAGAGGATCTAAACTCACGAATATTCTTACATATATATTAAAAGTAATACCCTAATGAGCAGCTTGTACGCAACGTGACGTCTCCTTCCGTAATGAAAGTGCAGTCAAAGCGATACAATTTGATAATAGGATCCCCCGGATATCCTCCTCTCTCTCTTGGTGGTGGGCTGGGGCAGCTGAGGATTATGGACATACGCCCTCGGGCCGTAATCCCCGTATCTTATCCCCAAGACTCATATTGGAAGGGAATGAGGAAGCATCAAGGTCGACCGGGCGCAGCCAGGTACCTTGCTTATTGCTCCGTGGCTAGGTAACTGTTCCCCAGGGCTATGATTCTCAAGAAACGTCAGAAGCAAGGTCTCTTACACTTCCACGTTGCTCTGAAGCTAAGGGGAATTTCCACCTCTTATTAAACCTGAACCTTAATCGAGTGAACTGCTTAAGGTAATTACTAAGGTTTCCATACTAGCCGCTTACGATTATAGAGATGTAATAATGAATACGTAAGCCAAATGAATGTTTAGCGTAGATTTCCGCAGCGTGGATTACTTCCTTTTGCCTCATTCGCGAGCTGCTGTGCGTAGAGCATGACCTTCCTAACTATTGCACCCATTACTGACCGAATTACATGGATAACAATCCTTTTTATTCGATGATGTGGCCTGTATTGGACGCGAATGCTAGAAAGACTAAGCTCCTCACGCAGCGGCTCCAGAAAGACAAAACTGGAAGTGTGCCAAAAAAATGTTGGCGGAATTTAATGTAACATCCTTTATAACTAATCTTTTGGAAGCCTTTGTATAGCGACAATGCGACGGGTGAATACTTTTGGTTCCTCTTAACACTTAAACCCTCTTGCGGAAAGACTGGCGTCCTATCCTTTTTTCCAGTGTTTCCCGCATAGTGTATCCTTTCGTAAACAAGCAAATGTGTGAGGAGGGTATAGTTAAAAGCATTTTCCTCCGCTCTCAGCTCCACACGAAGCCGATGGAAGCGGTTTTTTGTTTCCTTCCACTCTTTCCGCCTGCCGAACAGCGTTGGCTTAGAATTATTTGCGCAATCTAATTTTCCGTTCTCCGAGCGCCTATAGGAAGAGTTTGCCGGCATCGGTAACCTGGGGGGTTGTTTGTGAAAAAATGGAGATTATCTAGAATAAATCTAACGAAAGAATCACGTGGTATAAACAGGAATGGTTCGCAAATTGGGTTTACTAAAACCACTGAATACAACCTCATTCATTGTTTAAATTTGTGCACTTTCCCATCTGGGGGATATATAGTCGAGACAGATGAGGAAAACTCAAGCAAGTGAAAACAATTAATGATATTATAGCTGGCGATTTAGGCATGATGAATTTGAAATCTACTTACAGCTGGAAATACAGGCTTAGAAGTAAGGAAGTAATTCATTAGAGCGTATATCTGGAGCATGTTTCTTTACGGCAGTGAGGCATGGACAATGTCAGCAGCGGAGAAGACAAGGGTGGAAGCATTCGAATGTGGTGCCACAGAAGAATGATGAAGATAAAATGGATCGACCGAGTGACAAACGAAGAAATATTAAGAAGAGTGGGAGAAAAGAGAAGTCTGCTGAAAACTCTAAGAAGAAACGAGATAACTTAATCGGCCATATCTTTAGACACGATGGCCTGATGAAGACAATCGTCGAAGGAAAAGTGCACGGGAAGAATTCAGAAGGGTAAGCCTCGTATGAGTTACATGGAACAGGTTGTGAAGGAGATGAAAGAGAGGAATTACGTTAATATGAAGTGGACGGCTGATAGAAGAATCGAGTGGAGGGCTGCGTCAAACCAATCCTAGGATTGTTGACCCATGATGATGATGAAATTTGAAAACCATTGGTGTTTGTTCCACGTGACTCCTTGGTTACCCATCCAAGACAATCTCGGCTGTTATAAACACACCCTCCCTGGTCAAGGATGTGTCGGCTTGGAGGCCTAGTGAGAAGCCTCAGATTTCATCTCATCTGGTGCAAATATTTCTTGCTCGTTTAGAATCTAAATTATTGATGGAGTGGTTCGATACAATCTTAAAAATACTCAGGTACTTTGCACTTTGCGATTCATTTTTGTTTAGAAAGTGCGTAATTCGCTTAAAAATTCATCGTATATTTCGTTTTTTCCAGCTTTGCTATAGCTGTTGGTGTTTTTTTCTCTGAGTAACTTGATTTTTTTTAACTGTAAAAAAATTAATGAAGCACAAGAGGAGTAAGTTTTAAGCGCAGAAGGTTTTAATTTGAGGGTCATTGTCCAGTCACGAAGAGGAATACAAAAAAAAATAAAAATAGTAATATTTTCTACTTCTTCTCAACTCGAGTGTGTTAAAGCTAATCAGTTCCTTGAATGCCATACTTCCTGCTAGAATGATTTTTTGCTGCTAAGATTTCTCTCATACAAGGTGTTGATATGAAATTTCGAATGACTGGCCGATAGAAATTGGGCTATTATTATTTCTCACTAACGTTATCTTTTAAGGAACACATGTTTGGATCATTTTTGACGTCAATAAACAGTTTGAGAATGCTTCCACTTCCGTTATGTCTCTCGGCGAACGTATTCTTTCTTACTCTTTGCGTTACTTCGTTCCTCTCGGCATTAAATTCCTCATTGAGCCTAGCTTTCATCAACATCTACATCCGCGCAATACCCTTCAAGCCACCGCGTAGGTGTGTGGTAGGGAGTGAAGATCACCAAACATGCACTATTGACTTGCAACTAGACTAGAAACATCTTAGATAATAATGTCACATGCGGCTGTATCTACATCCGGTATACAGCGGTTAGTATCTACATAGTAATAAAGGGACTATTGGCTATAATGGCATTTATCTAAATATTTTATCTGTATAGACCTGCCATGCATGGGTTAGTGTTATTAACACATTTATCATGCACTACAGCTACACAATACCCTACATGCCACCATAAAGGTGTACGGCATGGGGTGAGTATACGCCCTTCATATCTGATGTCTCTCGGAGACATCAGATATGGTGATATCATATCGTGTTCCCATAGGGGTTACGTGGAGCATTTAGCCATGAGGGGAAGGATACACCAACTTAAGCCTTCAGCAGGGTGAACGACAGCAGGCGTGAAGAACACCCCTTCAGGGCCTTAGGTGAGTCAACTTCCAAGGGATTCATCTTGGATGCAAACCCTATTTTCTCTCTATCCCTTCCTCCAACCAAACATGCATTACGTTTGAATTCATAAAAATAATTATTAATTATATTCTATTCTAAACTTCGTAACTTAACACAAGATGAAAAAAGCAAAGTGAGCTTTGAAAAACATGCAATTAGTACGGTTAGCGTCATGTCATAATACCAACATGCAACTACCTTTGCTATGCTATACTAAACTACAGTATACTAACACTACTCGCTGTGCTTTAATATTTGGAGTTTTGGTTAAAGGCTCTTCACTAAGATTTTAGGAAACGATAATGCCGACCGACCGACTCCGGACCAAGTCCGGCTCGCCCCTCTTATCTGATGCTCCGAGAGGATTCTATCGAGTTTCCCCGGGAATTACATGGAGCAATTATCCATGAGGGGAAGGACACGCCAACTAAAACCTTCAGCAGGGTGAACTACAGGAGTAGGGCGTGAAGACGACCCCTTCAGGGCCTTAGATGGGTGGACTTCTAAGGGTTCTCGGATGCACACCCTATTTTCTCTCTATCCCTCCCTCCAACCACCCTCAACTCTCATCGATCCCTGGAGATTACGCAAGGGGGCATTCGAGCGCAATCCCGAAGGGGGACGTAATCTCGTCGTCCGAGCCAAAAGTCCGCTTAGTTGGGGGCGAAACGTCTAAAGCTGCTTTGTCATCGAGACGGGGGGTGATGCCATAGCTTTCCGATACGTGGGCATCTTCTGCGAAATGGCGTCACTCCCGGTCGTGCTGACTCACAAGAATGCACGCGCCTTGAAAAATCAATATCAGCACTCGTCTATTGGCATTAATATGGTCCCATATGGTGGCAATCGGAAATGAAAAGCCTTCGGATTCCACTTCGGATCTGATACAATCGGTTGACCAGCGTTTCCTTTCACTCATATGGAACTTATTTTCATTTTCCTGCGGAGGAGTAAACAGAAGTGAGTGAGGCGCAAGATATCCGATCCCCCTTCCATTCCTATCCTTATACCTTTCCTCCCGGTCTGAAGCGCCTATTAGTGCGGAAACAGAGTTGAAAACACCCATATAAAAAGTGAGTCAGGCTCAATACGATAATTCATGTAAATAACCGTGATGATTCTATCGTCGTATCTCTGTCCAAAGGCAATCCTGTGTGTATTACTATACAGAATAGGCAGGATTGAAGGATTGATTCATGAAGTTCTTACCAGCGAAAGAATTCGGGCCGGAGGAACATTCCTCAGCTGGATTTCACTTTTTCTCCTAACTATCGTGACTTGCTCAGTAGGAGTAAAGATATTCAGATATTCATGGATACTAATCACCTAGATGCACCTGACTAGTAGATGAACGAATACAACTTCTTTCCAGTGACGTAGAATTATACATATTGGTGTATGTAAATAGTGAACATTTGGCTAATATTCTCCCCCCTGAACGTAGATTCGTAGATGTAGATAAACTACACGGAAAAAGAGGATCTGGGCAATTTAGAGGAGGAAAAGTAATCTACAGGGTGAATTAACGATCAAAATTAGGCTTGGACTTCAATAAGTCCCTATCCTCTTCCCATTTATTTTCCTATTGATCATGAGAATGCTTGGGAAATGTACAACATACCCTCATGCTCCCTTTTACTGTACACAAATTCGATCTGGAATTTCTCTTCTCCAGTCATTCCTAGTACACAGGTCGCGCCCTACAACAAAGCATGTTAATTGATTGATACGGATCGGATTGCTGTGGTGGATATAGTCTAGTATCTTGAGGGTCTGATTTAACACAGAGGTCCGAAAATGGCAAATTATTCTTTTATTGGAATGCCGGTCCCTACCTGAGGTCTGTGGACAGTCTTCCAAGATTAATATACCGTCATCCTATCAGTTCAGCTTTATCGCCTATTGTAGGCGAGTGATAACGCCTGGTTTATTTTCTTTCCTTATTCCCAAATACGCTATCCTTACACCAGCAGCCTCCAATCCAACGTGATTAGAGTTACCAGATGCATGGGATCTTAAAGGAGGATATTGACACCTAATAGTTTCGGACAAATGTTGTCGCTCTTCCACATCAAGGAACATGTCTATCATTTATCATAAAGGGGATAAGCTAAAATGGAATGCAAATCATCTTATCGGAAAAGAACGTTGAACTCTGGATGGCACCAATTTAGGAAAAATCTAATCAAGAGGTAACTTTGATGGGAATGTAAATACATCTTACGTATCTAATCTAGTTCATTATAATAATAATTGGATTTTTTTTCAATATTCGAATGAATTCGGAATTGAATCAATATCTCTGTGGAACAACCTGAAAAACAGGACGTTTCGGTAAAAATCAGGATTTCTGGTAAACCCCATAATCTTTATAAGCCCTGATAGCGCAAATGGCATTAGCTGGTGTTCGAATATAATATCAACAGCCATGCACTTCACTGCTTTTCTTTCTGATGATATCTTCACGGTAGATGTGAGGATGTTTCAGTAAATGCGCAGGTATGGCAGACAAGTTAAGGAAATAGGTCTCTTTGTGAAGTTTGGTATGATGGAACGCAAGTCATTCCGGATGAAGGGAGTTGTACATCATTCAGTTCCAAACAATTTAACAACTGTGGAGAGGGAGATTTTATTTTAATGACTCGTATTATAAAGAATTTGAAGAATAAATGTGCTGAACGTAGGAGATCTAATCTGTGCAAAATGGAGGAAACACCAGTTACTCGTTAGATACGGGAATGGTCATGTGTAAGGAGAAATATAGAGGAGGTAGGAAAACGAAAACTATGGGAATAGGAAAAGGATTGAGAGCTGCCGAAACTAAAGGTACTATAAAAATAAAAAAATCATGGATACAGAACAGGAGAAGTGATGGAGAAACATATGGAATAAAGTTGAATTTAGTGACCACTTATCAAGGTGAAAGAAGAAGTAAGATAATTCACAATAGAAAGGAGAAACTAAGAAAAAGTATGAGAGGGAAGAAAGTAAAAGTGAGTGGAACAAACAGTTATAGAGAGTCATGGTGTTTAAGGTCGTGATAAAGGGGAGAAACAAGGAAGGGGAAGCAGAGGGATAAGCTGTATGAATGGAATGATGAGAAGTATAGGGTAAAATAACATAAAGGAGAACATCAAGTGAGGTGTTTGTACTCTAAAGGAAGCGCTTCGTATTAAAAACTAAGTTTACATGTTGAATGCTAATAATAATTCTGTGAAAAGTTACTCGGCTAAAATACGATGTAGCAAAGCTACATCGTATTTTACCTTAGAGTGCATTAGTTAGAGATATTTAGACTTTATTTTGCATTTGTATTTGGAGATCATCAAAGGAACACGAGAGAATCAATGAAAGGGATTTAAGTGGTTGGACAAATCAACATGCTTCGTTTCACCGGTGACATCGTAGTCTAGCCAAGAATTCTTGGAGACAATGCATCGAGTAGAACGAGAGTTCAACGAGAAGATTAATGGGAATACAACGAAAATCCTGATATGTGGAAGAGAGAAGCTAACAATATTTGAAACGTAAGAGGGTAGAATAAAAGCTACAATTGACCAATCTTAGGATAGCATGACGACATGTGATGATGTACAGCGTATGAGGGGTTTACTTTAGAAAGCTCGCTTAGCATATATTCAGAACTATTTGTTCAGGGTTTGTAATAATCTTTCCCGCATGTTATTTAGAGGTAGGTAAAGACGCTATTTTATGTGTGCCCGCAATATTCCTTGGTAAGTTAGATGTTAGTAATGGAAACGCTCATGTGTTTACTAATGATATGACTAAATAATCCACAGCTATTACATTCCTTTGTATAAACTAACAATTTAAGATCATTTATAGGCAATATATTTCAGTCCATATTTTTCGATTCTAGGCTCTTCCACCCTACGCGACCCAACGTGAGGACTTTTGTCTTTTTTCCTCTTCACAATTCGTCGAAGAAAGAGAGAAAAGGGGACAAACACGCAAAAAATTTCGAAACAAGCAGTTTAAATGGGTTAAATTTGAACCGGTTTAATTGTAAAATTAACTCTCAGGGTATTCAAATGCATCAATATCATATCATAAACAACTCTAGGAAGATTAACGACGCCTCTGCGTTGAAATTGGCAAAATTTCATTGTTATTTATGTTTTAATAAACTTGACATCTCCATAGGAGGCTTGGTAATACGCAATGTTTTTCACGTAGTAGGCGGATACATCCAGACCTACCTTTTTTGATCGTCTTTGAGGAATCAGTCCCTATTTTTCAATTCTCCTCTCGTCCACTCTTTGCGATCGACCTTTTCTTTTTTCGCCCTGATGCAGTGCTTCCACTGCCTGGAAGAGTTGGAAGGAGGGCCTTCCGCAGAAATTCGCCAGCCTCACGCCAAGGTCGTCAGAATCCATCGCCTCTTTGAATCGTCACGCAATCGTGTTGGCGTGGAATGGCATATCGCCCTGCAGAAGGAAGCGCCCGTCACTTCGGAGTAAAGTGTTTCATTGTTCGCTGGCAGGCGGTCGTTTCGCCGGTTGATCCACCCATCTTCTAGGGAAAGGTAAAAATCCCACGTGAAATGGCGAATCAATTCCCTTAGGAATAACTTCACTGGCAGGCGAATAGACGCAAATACAATATCTCGAGAAGTGCTCACAATTGTGAGTTAGTCTCTGTTCTTTCGTTCCCTTAAGTTCAAGGGTTTTACCCTGGACTGTTGCACAATCGTTGGAGGTATCCTCGCCTTATTGTCTTCAAGAAAATAGCGGAATGGAGTGAAATAGGTGTAAGGAATTACCGAGAAAGCATAACTTGAATTGAATTTTAGGACGCGTTGTAACCATTTCATTGCATTATGAAATTATATTAATTTGTTAGGTTTCGCTATCGTTATTATTTTTGAAATAAGTGTATGCATCTACATTTTACCACACAAGCCACCACAAGGGAGTGTGGCAAGGGGTGGTAAGTCACAGCCGTAAAGTCCACTTTACCTGAAAATTTTTTTAATTTATAATACAGCATACGTTTGAACAAATTTACTTTATTTGCTATGTAGCCGGGTGTTGTGCATGGGTAAAACGAATTATCACATTGCTCGGTCTGACAGTTGAGATTTTTTAAATTTGTTTTTCAGTTTAACCTGCTGATGTAGTTTATAAAATATGCCTAATGTAAAAGTGTTCTTATAAATTAAACTCTGAATCAAATACGTGCGATTTGAATTTTTCGAGCTTAAATCTAAACCTTCTAGTCCCTATGGTTTCCAGCCCAAGTTCTTGCAAAATCCGAGGAACAATTCCGGCACGTTCATTGGAATTTGTTACAAGAACTAGCTGCTTACATTGTATTCTATTTAGTTTCCGAATCAAATCTTCACTGGAAACCCAATTTCTCTAGACATACTCCATGTGAGGCCTTAAAAGTGCGTAATAACTTTTCTTTTGCCTTTCTATTTGAAATTTTTTTTCCACGATTCCTTTGATACTTTTCAGCGCAAGGCCACAAGTACTTCAAACTTGATTCCCCCATGAAAGCCGCATCTTCCGGGTTTCACCACGTCATTGTTGACGGGACACCTGGAATGCAGCCGAAACTGTTGTCCCATCAACGACGACTTGGTGAAACCCGGAAGATGGAGCATTCATTGACATCGCACCGCGGTAGCCTTCACATCAACTTGATTCCCCCAGGGTGGATTTGAGAGAAATGTGATGCCCATTTATTTAACATCATTTTCCAAGCTTATCTATACCTATTCTATTTGTTGAAAAATACAAACATTTACAATACATCTAAATCCACACGATACCCTGCAAGTCACCGCGAGGGTGTGTGGCAGGTGGTGAAGATCACCAAGCATGCACTACTGACATGCAAACAAGCAACTATTAGGTCTCATGCAACTACATTGTTAGTATCTATAGTATTTAAGGGATCAATACATGATTCATGCACTACAGGCTACTCTAAAATATTTTCCCTACCTATCCCTTTGCTATGCTGCCTATTCTGTTCTCTTATTGTGCGTGGGAAAACACCATTTTGAATCTATCAGTACGACAAAATATCACTCTAATCTTATTTACCTGGTCAAATCTAGCATAATACGCTGGTGTTTTCCATATGTGCCTAATATCTCAAGTAAAGCTATCCGATTGAAATTTCTATAATAGATTTAATCTGTACTTTAAGCTACGCTACAATATACTTACCATTGAAAATAATGCCCTCACGACCCGGTCTTCGTACGAATCATCATGTGAGGTGCCAAGGTGTGCCAACGTGAGGTGCCAAGTCTATTTTTCCAAACAACCACCGGAGTTGGAGGGTTGGGGGAGTAAGGAAAGGAGAGAGCGAGGAGAGGGGGAAAGTAGTGCTAGCGATTATTCAAGGACCATCGATCATACGGGACGAAGGAGCTGTAAGACGATGGGAAATTTGGGGACTAGGGAAGGGAAGTTACTGTATTCAGGATTCAGTATGTCCTATTAAAAATATATAGTTTCTCGTGGGAATAAAGTACCCGTCTGATGTTGAAAGAGCAAAATATGTGTATCAAAATCCCTTGTGAAAATGACGGATCTATAAAAGAGATTTATTTACCGAGTTTTATTTCTCTGTCTGTAATGATCTCGGCCGAATTTAACGCTTCCGCATCATTCTCAACTAGAGGTTCCCTTTAAAAATAGTGTGGTAAAGCAAAATGTAATTTCGTAATATCTACATCAATGGAGGCAGGGTGATGCAGAAAAATTCGATGGTTGCAGGTCTAAGATAAGTTTTTCGTGAACAGCTTATGAAATTTGATGCCATTTTCACACTCCTCATGAATTTTTACCAAAGTGTTTATCATTTACGATAATTAAATGAGTTTGAAAATGAAGATCAATCGATTTTGAGGCCGTCAGCATTAATTGATGCAAGAACTCGTATTAGTTTATCCCAAACTGGCTCATATTTGGCTTTCACGAAACCGATCAATATTAGGTCATCATACGCTTAAATTTGTTTTACTCTGTCGAATAATCATTGAAACATTTTCCTCTGCTATATGTCATTATTGACTGTCAGCCCACCAGAGAAGGTGAAGCATTTATCATCAATAAAAATAAATTTTGTTGGTGTATACAACTTCTTGATTGTATACTGTGAAATAATATCGCTTTTGTTATACGTTTATTGACCTTATTTCACGATATTGATATTAACTTATTATTATTCCTCTCTGCATTTCTCATTAATGGAGATTTACACTAACCCATTTTTAATAGCCTGAACGTAATTAACGAAAGCTATTTTAGATGCAACACTCCTAATTTATTTTTATTTTATTTTTTTACTTTTTTCGCCCAAGTGATATTACCATATCGAAAAAATTTCCTCCCTGTTTCAATTCCCTCGCGTTCCCATTTCTGTACCACGATCTAATGCTCTTAATATTTTGAGAGAGCTATTACCGTCGTGAAAAAAGATCGCAAGTTTTCCCGGCGTATGCTGGTAGTGAAGGCTATTAGGGTGCTCCACCAGGTCAATTATTTTCCATCGCTCCTCGGGGGTGGAGAATGGAGACGACTCGTTCTTCGATACGTCGGCAGCGATGGAAGAATCGACCCAGTGGAGCACCCGAACAGCCTTCACTGCTTATTACCGTCGTGTTTTGCGTGACCCGAAAAATGTTCTAATTTCACTAACGTCAAGAGACAGAACGCATTTGTATTGTGTTCTCCAAATTAAAGGCATGACAAAAACTTACCATACATAATTTTCAGTATTTTCAGTTCAGTATTTCACTTGAAAGCACTCAGCAAATATACATCACGACCGGCAAGTGGCATTTTTTAAAGGCAAAGAAGGATATCATGAATTATTTCTTTCCTAAAAACTGTAGTCTGTAAAATTCTGCAATAGTAAAAAAAGTCTGTAAATGTAAAAATAAAAATTACCTCCTAAATGAGCTATATTATGCATCCGGCTCACAGTAAATGATCATTTCGCTAACTAAGAACGTAAAAACTCTTAAGGGGTAAATTATAAACTTGGTGAAACTTCGCTAAAAAAACGGTACCTTTATTAAGTACTGGATTTGGTATTCTGTTTTCAAACAATATTCATTCCGTTAACTAGTTCGGTATGACATATTTTTGGCAAAAACAGAGGGCTCAGATTTATTTTATATTACTTTAGACGTAGTATTTATTATTGCTCTTCTTTATCCTAATTATATTTTGAAAATATGTGAATAAACCCGTTAGGTAAAGTATAGGTACTAATCATAGTTCTGTTATAATAATAGATTGGGTCCACTGAACCGTTATAGATTACTTCTCTGTAGCTAATCAAAACTTTGAAAAAGAAGAGCCTCTTTCCTTGAATAAAACAAAAATTAAAATGAACGAATCAAAAATTAATTTAAATATCACAGAAATTAAATGAAAATGATTTAATTTACTTTTACTAGTCACATGATCAAGAAGGCGATGGCGCCAATCGAATTTTAATGCATTGGAATCATCATCTGGCAGTGGCACAACAACAGGGGAGACATGGGGGGCAATGCACCCCCTAACATGGGCTAAACCCCCCACCCCCCTCCCCCAAAATATCAGAGGTTGTGACTCATTTTATAATGGACACTTCTCAATTAGTAAAGTTATTTGCGCCTTCATCCCTTCATGCATGCATGTTAGTAGTGCATGCTTGGTGATCTTCACCCCCTGCCACACACTCTCTCGGTGGCTTGCAGGGTATCGTGTAGATGTAGATGTAGATCCCTTGCGACTCCGCTCTGATTTTGAACGCTGCGCAAAATTAGAACTGTCTGCATATTAGTTATTATTTATTGCAGTAGTATTACAGTGTTTCCTATCGGTTAGGGGTGAAACTTGATGTGCAGACACTTCCCCACCTCTCCATCCCCCGTTTATACAGATTTTTTCAAGGTGTTAGCTCCCCCCACGATTCGGGGTGTTGTTGCGTCGCTGTCATCAGGTGCATAAGGGTCTGTCCAACGTTACTCTTGTGACGTTTTGACGCATTTGGCTCCATTAAATCGTCAGGGTTATAGAAATATTAGATTTTTCATTGTAAACACTTTTGAATGAATTAGAATACATAATGTTTATTAATTACATCCGAATATTTAGAACTCAGGTCATCAATTTAGTATATAAAATGCACATGGAAATAGTGTTGTCTTGTGACCAAAAAAAGACAGTTGAAATACACTATATAATATAAATCAATTTTCTCTACTTCAAATTACAATATACCATTATAATATTTTTTTTATAGTTTACTCTAGTGTCTTAGGAATGAAGTACAAAAATATATAGTGCATAAGTATATAAAGAGACAGACAAAAACAGGGTTACAATTAGAAAAAGTGGTTACTCTTGTGACCGTTACTCTTGTGACGGATCGTCAAGCATGCAGTGAAGGCACATACAGCAATTTCAAATTTGTTCGTGAAGTTTAAATGGTAGGGGTAGCACTTCAGCAATGAAATGGGTACATTAAACATGAAACTAAAAAACTAAAAATATGACATGTCATTATAAATGTCATTTATAAATGACAACAAGAAACGCTTATTGCGAGCTTACATACCTATTGTTGGAGGGGGGAGCTTCATAGTCCATTTCCATTGGGCTGGTATATTGGGCACTTTTAATGAGGGGAATGGATGACCCGTTCAAATGTCGTATGCACTCCAATCACTTGAATAACAAAGTAATTATTTGGAGCGGTCTTAGTCCAACCTTAGCGCATGCCTATTTCCAAACAATATGTTTCAAAACACCATTCCACATCCATCCAAGACATTAAGAATGTCAATTATTTTCTCTATGGAGATCTTTTTAATGTAAGTATCATTAGGTTTTTTTGTTTTTCATTAAGGTTTTACGCCAAGAGTTCACAAAACCTAAATCGGAGAAAATTGGTTTTAAATTTTGTCTCAAACTTTAAAATATGGACATAGAATCTTATTGGAATTGCGGTTATTATGTATTTAAGCAACTATCATACAGATGAATGTTTTAAATTCATCAGTGGACGTTCCGACTATCGAGTTTGTGTACAAGGAACGCGGTATGTCAGAAGATGAGTATTTACGACAAAAGAAATGGCAAAGTATCGTGTCAGGCAGTTTTGTAGCAGCAGGTGTATTGTATCTGATTTCATTGATATTTGCAATGGGAGATTACTTGGGTGTTATCAGTGAAAAATAATCAGATGTGGGTTATTTCGTTAGCCTAAGGAATAGGGCAGTTAATTAGAACCGTGCAATTTCTTAGGGTGATTCGTTACTTTCTTTTACTCTAACGACTTTAAGTGTGACTGTCAGAAACATTAAAAACCTTGTCGGGTTTAAAACAGTACCATCCATCGAGCTTATTACAACTGTGGTGATATTATCTATTACTTATTTCTCTCGAGAAGTAATCCTGACGTGAGAAGACAATTGGTTTCTCTATGTTTGGGTCTAACCTAATTCTCTGAAGTTTAATGTTCGACCCCATTGGTGGTTAATATGCATTAAAAATTAATTGGTTCAGTGTGGAATAGCCTCTTTAGTTTTTCAGATCTCACACTATGGTGGAAGATAAGAAACTTAAAAGATAACTTTTTGTTTGTCCTATAATATATCTCATCATATATGGTTGATAGGGGGAAGAGCTCATTGCAAAAGTACGTAATTATGATCTAATTAACAGTATGAAAAAAAAAATTCATTGCAATATGGTGGAAAAAATTCATACTAATGGTAAATTACTAAAAATCCTTGGGCGTTTTCAGGACGTTCACGAATTTTATTTATGAATTAAAATGGATTATCACGATTTTCAGAGTATTACTGTCAAAAGACTTCTTGTTCTATTAGAAAACCTAGCATGCATTGTTGCCATTCGAGGCAATACAATTAATTCTTCATATTTAGGGCAAAAGAGGTACACTTATATATTTATTACGATTTTATTCCGTCATAAAAAGCCAAAAGTTATTTCAATAAATATTGGAGAATGCCTCTATCCATTTTATGGACATAAATACAGAAAATGCTATTCCATTGCTTTTTTAGGGGAAAACATTTTTTTTTTGTCCTCAAAAGCCGAGGAGTAGTTTTATTTCTCGCGGTAGCTTACCGTCACGTGTTTCTGGGTATGAAATCAAGAGAAGCCGACGCGCTACTTTCGGTGCAGTCCGAAGCTTCCCATGTCCACTCGCGAGCCACCCTACATTTGCATGATTCACAGCCCGAACTGATGTGTGTATACTCATAGTATGCGACACCTATAACTGTGTGGAAGCGACTTTGACTGTACTTTTTGCCTCCCGGAGACATAAGTTATATTCTCAAGAACCCTCATGAGTAAGGAATTAGAATAAACTAGAATTGTTTTGATACGTTTGTTATTTGGGTGTGCCGCGTGATGTTCAGGTATTGCCCCGACGTTTCCTGACTTCTGCTGGTTACTTCTTCAGAGGGATATGAGGTCCTCGTTGCAGGTGAGAGTATTATATATCTCAGGTGGGTGGGTCGAGGGGGGGAAAGGGATGGGGGATGGACTGAGATGTCATTGAAAAATGTTTGTGAAGTGTGGGCCTCGACGTGTGGCTTATTCGGAGGCCACCATCTCCATTCAATTGTTTCACGTGCACGTTGCATAGAATTGTTTTTGTCTGGTTTTTATGTTCATTGATTTAACTCACATAAGGTTATTCGTAAAATTATCATTAACTCATTTTCTATTTATATAATGGAAAGCAAGCTGCTCGGACAAGGAACCAGGATATGAAGCAGTTATTTGTCGTCAATGATTCGCCTTTTCGCTGCGCAGTTTACACGAAGGCTGCAAATTCAAGCAAATTCTTTATAAATGAGATTATGGTGATGTCGTAAAATATTTGTTCATTTCTTGTTGGCTGACTCACTCCGCATGCATGAAAAAACTACGCGAATACTAAGGGATGTGTGTTATCCGTATTCCTTCATATGTTTGCTTATCCTCATTGCGGATATGTATGGGGTGATTTTCCCAGTTTGTATATCTATTTATTGATGAATTCAGGAATTTACTTATTTGCTTACGATTGATAAGGCCGTGACGAATAAATAATATTACAACGACTTATCAGTCATCATTAGTTCAATTTAAAAATAGCGAATGATATCTTATCCACGTTCAGGGGAAGAGTAATTATTGACGAGTTCCCATGCATGTTATCGTTTACCCGTGTTCTACTGTTGTGTCACCAGTCGTAGCACATGGTCGAACTCTATGCGGAACAATTATTTTGATTTTTCTTTAATTTATTTCTACTTTCCGTCGCGAATTGGAATTATCTTATTCCTTTCGCTCGCTTGCCTTCGATTTTTCCTTATAATGTTCTCCCAATCAAGCATATGTGGCGTAATATAGGTATTCTCAATAGAGGATATCTTTCTCGATCTGATTTTTCAGCAGTTTTCTTTCCTTTCCCAATATCATCAGCGCTCCCTCAATTCTCAGTCTCTTAGTACACTACACTTTAAGCATTCTTTACAATCATAGTTTAAAACTTACTAAGTATTTTTCATTGTTCTTTTAGCTTCCCATGGTTTTCTGTTGTACAACGCCGTACTTGCAAGTATAGCATTTGGCATTTTTTTTCCCAACTCTATTGAAATTCTACTCACTGTGAAAATTCCTTTTACCTTACGAACGGTTCTCTTACCAATTTTCTATTTCTTATTTTTCCCTTCAGCTTCCATTCCTAGTTACATAGGGGATCAGGTTGGTGTGGTGGCTGGAGTACTGGCCTCCGATGGGTTTCATTCCCGGCTAAGACGGATTTTTCATTGGAATACCTATTCCTACCTTAGTGCCTTGCAGAGAGCATTTCGAGTCCAGTACTTTGTCCGTCGTTTGAGACGTTTAGCCGTTCCCTTTGTGCCTTTCGTTTATAGCAAGATAATGACAGGGCAGGACGGATCGCCGAGTTCTCTCTACCCATCCTCCGTTCCCTTAACACTCCAACTTTTACCCAGTTTCCCATCTATCATTTCTTCATCAGCTTCAGTTGTCAGTCACTTTCCAAGGTAACTACACTAACAAATTCCTAATTCAATTCTGGAATGACTTCAGTTGCTCAACGGTTTTTCCTGCTGTATATATCTATGTTAACAGGTATGCTTGGATCATTCGTACCTGATGTAAGCTCTTTTTTCATTCCAATATTTATGTTCATTCTATGAATTCTATCCATGGAGTCGACTTTTGAAAGAGAAATGTCGCTTTCATCCACTTTGAGGAGAGTCATCTTTTCTTTTCAAGCAATCACATTATTTGAGGGAAGAGAATGGGAGCGACCAATATAAAAAATTATTCTTAGTAGATTTCAGTTTCATTTTCAGTCTCAAATTGAAGGATCCCCTTCTGGAAGAAAGCACTGGCAACTGATTGCTGTGACTTACCTGATTAAGCTATTCATTGCAAATAAGATGGATGGAAATTCAGGGCTTTCGTATCCCCATTGTATCTGTCATATTTATCTCATTTCATTTAGTTGAATTCAACGACGAAATATTATGTAAGGTGTTTGAGTACCGTGAAAACCGACTGCTACTGTAACATTAGTTGATGTTTTTCTCCGGTGTTAAGTTCAACTTTCTATTAGGCTCAGAGTTGAGCTAGATTACACGTGAGCTATGACCATATCAGTTGCGTAGTATTCATCATCATCATCAAGGGTCAACAATCGTAGGATTGGTATGACGCAGCCCTCCACTCGATTCTTCTATCGGCCAACCTCTTCAAACCAACGTAGTTCCTCTCTTTTACGTCCTTTACGACCTGTTCTATGCAACTCATACGAGGCCTACCTTTTCCATTCTTCCCATTCACTTTTCCTTCGACAATTGTCTTCATCAGGACATCGTGTATTAAGATATGGACGATTAAGTTGTCGAATCTTCTTTTTATAGTTTTCAGCAGACTTATCTTTTCTCCCACTCTTCTTTTGACTTCTTCATTTGTCACTCGGTTGATTCATTTTATCTTCATCATTCTTCGATAGCACTATATTTCGAATGCTTCCACCCTTTTCTTCTCCGCTGCTGTCATCGTCCATGCCTCATTGCCGTAAAGAATCATGCTCCAGATATACGTTCTGATGATTTGCTTCCTTACTTGTAATCTTGTATTTTCAGCTGTAATTAGATTCTTCTTTTGAATGACTGCTCTCTTTGTCTAGGCTATTCTACTAACTGTTTCTTTCTTGCTTCGTTCATCGTTGATTACTCAGCTTCCCAGGTAACAAAACTCTTTGGCCTCTTCCAGTTTCCGTTTACCAAGTATAACGTTGCTGCACACCAATATCTTAGTCTTCTTCTTATTGATCTTCAGATGATAACTGTCCATTGTTCTTTCCATGGTGTTTAGCGTCTTATTCATCTCCTTCTCTGTCTCTGCTATGAGAGCTATGTCATCAGCGAATCGTAGCATACTGATTGTTTCTCCGTGGATGTTCACTCCAGAACACTTCTCCTTGACGTCATGGATGGCTTGGGTGGTATTAAAACTTGATAAAATATCTACTACCTTCTAATTAATGCTCGTCCATCCTAAGAAAATGAATGAACGGAAGTATATTTTTATGCTTGACGCAGCTCGGGTTGTTCCCAGAAAAACATGGTGAAAGAAGGAACTAAATGTGCTTCCTCCCTGTTCGGAAAATCAATGCCTCATTTCCCCAGTTTTGACATTCCATCTTTTCACCTCTCTCCCCCCCACCTTAGAGTGCTCAACAGGCGGAAATATTCCCATTCCCGCTCCGCAGACCTGAACTCGCTTTCCCCGTGTCGTTACCCGCTCTTTTCCCGACCTATGGTGGATTTATCCCTCCTCCTTTCTTTCCCCCGAACCCCATTTCTCGCATCTACATAGACCCACGTCTCCTTCCACCCTTCCCAAACCACCGACGACCCCGTCTCGCCCCTCCCCTCTTCATATTCATCATTCTCGGAGGAATCAACCCCTCATGCGTCCTCTCACACCCCCGTCGTTATTTTCTCCCCCGCTTCGAGATGAATCTGCTCGTGATATCTCTCTCCTGCTCCCGGCCGCCCCTCTGGGTCTGTGCCACGAGCTCTGATTAATTTCTCCCTCCCCTCCCTTCCTTTCCCCACTCTCCCTCCCCTCCCCCTCTCATCTCACCCCTCCTCCCCCCTCCCCCTCATCCCTCTCGACAACCCGAGCACACAACCATCTCCCGGGTTCATCATCTTCTTCCTCAACACTCCTCCCCTTCGTTTTCCCCACTTGCCGAAGTTGTGGACCAATTCCCCAATCTAATGGTTAGCTTGCGTTTAAATTTCGCAGCGTTTACCACAAGATGTTGGTGCAAGGGATGCGAAATTCTCCGTTGAGTGGAGGCGCCAACTCGAAATTATTCCCCGGGTGCTATATCAGCTCGAAATTTTCACGCGCAAGTATTTATGGCCAACTTTTCGTTAACTTTAGAGATGGGCGCTGTCGAAAAGAGCTTATTTCTTGTCTTTCATTCCTTAAGAAACGAATGCTTACCGTGCTTATTTAAAACTTTCCTCTTCTTGCGGACATATATTCAGTCTCCTTAATTTGGCTTTCTCATTACAAAAGTGAATGACTTTTGTGTATAAGAGATGGTCTAGGAATTCTGTTTGACTGATTGTTTTCTACCGATTAGAATAAGCTTTTTTGGAGTGCTTTTACTCTTTTTTAATTATTTATATTTCAAGAATATACGTACATAAATAGGTGAAAAATACTAAACTAAATATATTGTACGTTTTACTTCCTCCTGAGCTTAAATTTCCTGTCAGGGGATGTTTACATGCATGTGATGTATCGTGCCAGACACTTCAAATGAAAACATAGATAAAACAATTTAAATGTTGCTGGATTAAACATCCATTTCTAACAATAAATTCTTGTCCTTCCTTTACCTAATGGTTCTTTCCTGACGCCATTTTGTCTTCAAATCTGAGTATTTTTTATCCCAGTGTGTTCTAAGCGTAACACCTATTCTTGTTCCAAATCATTTTCGCTTACTAAGCCATCTTAACCTACGATAAAGGTTCATGGGCGCGAGTCCGTCACCCACCTCAAGGATTGGTAAAGGGCCAGAGAACATTGTGTTGGTGAACAATATTGTTCCAGCCCACAGATGGATTAAAGTGTTATCATTCATTTTTATCCATATGAACTTCAATAGTAATGCGTATCGTCAGGATCTCTAGCCTTTTGTATATAGACCAGGATTTTAAATGTCTTGAAGACGCCGAGATGGCACGTGCGATCGTGCATCCGTTGAGGAACTAAAATGTGTACTGAGAGTCGTAGCCTTGTGTGAATGGAATAAAACTTGGCGGGGTCTTTGACATTCTACGGTGTTTTCTGGATTTGTATGGCTTCCTTGATCTGCTGAGGGAAGTATCGGCATTCCTTTGTCAAAAGTTTGCTTTAGTCAAAAGTTTGTCATCAAGCTAAACGCTGAAATGAAACCGGAACCATGCAGAGAAAATCAAACCAACACGCCGCGAAACCTTCAATCTAATATTGGTAATTTTATATTAACCATGCGCTTTAGTTGATATTATTGCTGTGGTATTCCTTTTCCTTCTTTATAATGTCACGAAAACATTATTTTAACGCGTGATTTGCCTTGGGGAGTTGAATTAACAACAGTAGTGTAAAGCCTATTTAAAGGGCGATGCATCAGTGTGGCTCATCTCCGTTAGGAGTCGTCGCAAGGAGGAGGTCACGATCGCACTCTTGAAAGTGTGGCACTGCTACCTGACTCACTTTTTCCTCTTTGCCGGGCAGAGGTTTCCTCTCCATTTCGACGAATATGACTGCCCTCAGTTTGAAAAATGAGAAAAATGCATGAATGTAGTAGGAGAATTGCTCGACAACATTGTAAATAGTTTTGAAATTGTCAACAGTGTAATTTACGTGTGAAATGAAAGCGACTTATCGATATTAATATAAATGTTAGTAAAATACTCCAAAGACATTAGTTATGAAGGGTGTGTAGGGTGTGAGGATATGCCATTGCTGCCGAAACACCCCTAATTGAAAAACTTAGCTGAATCTTTTAATTACTTACTTAACCATAACCATTAAGGAGGTTGATCCAAAAAGTGAAAGTCATGTCATTTTTTATATTTTCAGCACTTACAGAACTAAAGTTCCTCTATCTAATAAAGTAAAGATAATTATACCAACCCATACTCCTTTTTTCACAAATTGCATTTGAAATTACTTACGATTAACGACGAGAATGGCCGTCACATGGGAATATAACGTTTAAAAATACCATAGTGACATTAATTTTTGCAAATAACTGATATTTTATGCGCAATTTCACAAGGAATATAATGACACGAAAACAAGGCATCAACCTGCCGTATTTTTCGCTAAATCCACCAATTTCTGCGCTTATAGAAGACGAAATACGTTAGTTGACTTCAAGTACGCTGTGATCGCTGTTTCCAAATTGGTTGGCGTATGAATAATATCATTACTAATGAGATATTAAAGAATATTTCAAGACATATTATAACATTACGTTTGATAGTAATATTCTGGTGTTATACATTAGTAATTTCATTGAGTACATGAATTTATATCTGTAACGTAAATGCTGAATTGACTCCATTGTCGTGCTAATTAAAATTATCATGAAAAATAAATCCTTTGATTTTCCATCGTATTTCTTGTGATACTTATGACTTTCAATAGCTTGGGTAATTTTCTTTGTGAAGTAAGGATCACTTAGCAGGCATATACTCGTACTTAAATTAATAAGATTCCTGAGACAACTTG
Organism: Platycnemis pennipes; assembly: GCA_933228895.1. NCBI lineage: Eukaryota > Metazoa > Arthropoda > Insecta > Odonata > Platycnemididae > Platycnemis > Platycnemis pennipes. Next base: position 105,745,337 of record OW121852.1, on the reverse strand, counting down.
ACTCAAGCAGTCACGAACCAGCCTCCTTAATTGTGAGGCCATTAATTTGATTCGGTGGTTACTTACTGTTTTGTTTTGTCTAGCCGTCGACACTGTCTGTTAGTTGTATACAGCGCTAACCTATGCAAAAAAGCTGCTGAAAATTTCAACAGTGAATTCGACCATCAGTTGATCCTAATAGATACGTATTGTTGACATTTTCAACAGTAAATTAGGCCAACTGTTCAAATTCAAAAGTTTTTACGCAAAGGGTATCTGAGAGAGGGTATGCCATTGACAGTTTCCGTAACAAAGATCATATAACTGGTATTTAAAATCTTGGTCTAATGTTTTACTCGGGTTTCGATTAAACGTTTTGGCAAATGGCCTCTCCGGGTATGGTATGTTCATTTCACAATTTAAGACGCAATATATCGATACGTAAAGATTGAAATGTTATCCAAAGCTCAGCTCCTTGCGATTTCATACACACTAGCAAAATGTTTAGAGAATATACCGAAATTAATCGGTTATCCAAATGTTCCTGGCACTAAAATCCAAATTGTTAATCAAATGCGTGTTTAACGTAAATGCTCATATTTTCAGGAGGAATTGTCTAGTTGGCGCTGCATTTTTACGAGACAAAGCAGTGAGAATTGCATTATTCTGATTTGAAATTCAAATCAGGTTCTTGCATTTGTCTGAAGGGCAATCCCAGTGGGGGCTGGGACTCTTTTTTTATGGGATTACCAGCAATTTCGGATTCTTATCTTGGGATGCCAGTCACCGAACAAACACAATTCAGTGATTACCTTTTTTCATTCTGGCAGTCTCGTTATAAGTTTTAAACTACCAGAGTTTCATGAGTTCACACAATCGCAGATTTGCATAAACAGCTGATAAATGATATTTCAAAAGGAATAAAACCGTGAAAGGAATTCGAGGAAAACTCCCAAACGGGTGACATTTCTCTGAAATGATTCTTTACGACACACGGAGTTGTCGGTTCGGAAGGGCGAGGAGCCTGATAGGGATATTTTTGACGGATTTTCTATACGTAAGATATTAAAAGCTCTTTATATCATAATCTCGCGCTTCTGAATTTTTTACATTGAATTTCTGAGATTATTGGAGGTGTTTATTTAATATATGAATGAATAAATTTTGCACCTGATCCCTTTAATACTGAATCGTTTGGAGCTTGCGCATCTTAAAATAGTCTCTCCAAAATCCAAGCTCTGGAAAACGCGACACTATACCAAGCGAAATATTCAGCAGTTATTAAGAGTGAAAGATTTAAAAGGAATTTAATATGCAGACTACGATCCTTTAGGGAAATTTATTGTTCCAATGTGTACTTTCTCTTTCGCGAGATTAGTTAACTTACCATTTGTGCATTTCCATTCCAGTGGCAACGGGAATATTTCTGTCAAGCAAGAGTATAATAATAATGGATCAACATTTACAACATTAAGAACCCATTTTGTAAAGCTTAGATCAGGTGATACAGCTGCAGTACCATTTTAGATTTGAAAGTTGATATTGTCTATTAATTGACTTGTCGATGAAAAAGTAAAAGTACAACAACTACCTATTATAGGAGGTAAATATGTAAACAGATATTAGGTATACATCAGGGCCTTATAGTACAAGTGAAGAAATTGGAAAATGAGAGATGATTCATGGGAGTTTCAGGTACCTTGGGTTGAGTAATATATTTCTCTTCATTTAAAAGTTCAATTTAATTTAATTTGATGTAATATTTTGATTTCGTTCGCACAGAGATCGGAAAAATGCCATACACTTTTTTGTATGCAGACGAAGATTAAGAAGCAAAGTGCAATTGTCTTAATATGAAATTGTACTCTATTAACGGATCATTGATTAAATAGATGAAACGTAGTGCGTTTTTGATCTTTATGTGTTATATTAGTTTGTGCGATAATTCATTGGTACTTGTGATGAAAGAGTGGGTAACCTCAAAGCAGGAGGCATTGTTTCCTAATTCCTCGATAGAACGAATGGCTAGTAATGTAAAGGTACATAATGTATTTATATGTGGAACAAAATTATTATTGTTAAATCGATAAATTTATTGAAACATGTGCAATGATATGCAGAAAACGGACATATATCGGGGACCAGGAATGTATAAGTGTGAAAGGGGAAAACTTTGTACATGCAACTGGCGCCCTTCACTGCCTAGAGAACAAGGCTCACTCAAAGGAAGTTAAATATCTACACATTATCCTGTGATCACCGTAATGGAGTGTAGCAGGGGCTAAGGTATTTGTTGGTTGACGGCTTGTTTATTCTTATTTAATTCACGAATAAAATATGACATCTTACGCCTTTCTCATATCCCTCCCAGGAATCAAAATCATCGTATATTTTTATTCGTACTAGTGATATTTCTTTTGGTTCCATGTGCCCAGTTAATTTTCCACATTTTATTTAAACCGTAGTGGTGAGGTCTAAGTACGTTACTATATAGTGTACTTATGTTAGAGCTGATTACAGTGATAATGCCCAAAATGGTGAAATTGATGTTGTGGACAATAGGGTAGTTTCCTACTATTTTTTTTGTCTTGATCGAAAGTTTATAACCTCTGGAATACGTGTTTTAAGCCGTTCGATTTTTAAATGACGTAAAGTATTTTTCCTCATTAATTAAAAAGTGAAAAAAATCAATGGCGCGAAAACGCGACAGCAAACTATTGCATGCCGGTTAATCCTACGTGTGACGTCAAACTATTTCCTCTACCTGCCACCAGGTGGTGCTGCGGACGCTTCCAAATAGACGTCGCAATCCGTTAAAGCTTATGAACAAGTATTGGAGGCATATTTATTCCGTTAATTAGTTATAATTAACTTTTATTTATTTATTTAACATTACTAATGCAGTTGATTCTTTTAAAATCTGTTAGTATTCCTTTCACAAGCGTACCGTGAAGTTCGCCCATCGCCGCACGACCTTCACGCCATGCATCGCCGTAGCAGAAGACACCACGAGCAGGATGTCCTTGAGTATATAAAATGACTAATAATACCATATTTAACTGAGAAGGCTTGTCAAACTTTGATAGTTTTCACAGGTCAATACTAATGAATATTCACTAGAGCTGAGGGGCCCTGAAATACAACGGTAAGTTCAGGAGACGAATTTTCCTATGCCTCGCAACGTAAACTATCTACCTGTTACGTCAGCATGAAGGCAGCGCACCCCGCCATTTCAGAGCCTTTTCAAATGGCCTTAAAATTAACATTTAATTCTGTAGTAAACTGGGATTTCTCAATACAAACTTTTTGCGTAAATTAAATACATTTATGGCAGGGCACAAATCGCAATCATTGAAGTCCGTTTTCTTTGATGAAGGAAACTACCCTATTGCAGTCGTCTAGTTCCACAAATGGCACGACATTTCTGAAGTTTAATTTCATCTATGATCCTGGACGTTGTAAGGAATTGATTTTCGTATTTGCAGGCATGAGATCATTTTGTAGCATGAATCCGGAGAATGGAGCGTAATCCTACCATGAACAAGTAATTATATGAGCATCATATCCATAGTCAGAATATCCATAGTATCTCACGGGAGATTGCTCTGACAATGATACGATCACAATCGACCATGACTGAGTGACGTAATGTAACTCAAGTGTTGGATGGGGCGACTAAAATCCATATCTCCAGAGAGTTCCCCGTCTAAAAATGACTAGCCCATACTACCTTTTATGACGATGCTGCCAATAACTCTTCAGAATTTGGGACAGCATTGTGCATAGCTTTTGTTATTTACTGCAGAGAACTCAAGCGTTGAAGCATTATTAGTTGAATTCACACGTGTCTAATTGGTTTTTGTGACAACCAATTATCAAAATATTTTTGCTATACTATATTTGATATTACTTTTCTCTATCAAAATTGCTTTCAGTCAACTGAATCCAATGCAGATGATGCATAATAATAGAAGCTCTCTATTCAGGGGGCCCAAGTTCGAATTCCAGAGATGTACGACTACTCATGGACGCTCATACTAGATACATCGAGGCTATAAGAGGAGCCCATACATTTCAAACAGAAGGAAATTAACACGAGTCAAATTCACAAAAATAAACTTTACTACGACCCGGGTTTCACTGTATTACAGCATCGTCTGGTAGCGTATATCTAAGAGATGCTGTGCCTGACGATGCTGTAATACAGTAAACATACATCGGACAGTGAAATAAATCGGACCGATGGAATGAGAACCGTATTGAACCGCAGGCTCTTGGGTGCCGGACTGTTCACCACGTCTACCGTTTCTTAACTTCCTCAATTCCCAACTTTCTTTAAATACTGAGTAGCTGAAATTAGCTTGGTTTTATGTATCGCCTGACATAGGGACAATAACAGTAGCTACATTGAAGTGTGTAACGAGGTTCTGGCCCTGGAGCACTTTCGTTAAGGATCTCCAAAACAGTTTCCCGAGGCAATTTCTTGGGCTTGATCCAGGCTTTGTTCACCTTGAATTTGGCAGCGTAGTCTTAGGTGACACAAATAAAGACGTTCCTTCGGAAACTTTTAATGAGCGACCGTACGAGCGAAGTTGCTGAAGACCTAAAAAGGGAAAGTCTTTCGTCTTCCCATTGTCTTACATGAGAGCTTACAATTTAATAACAAGGGTTTGTGTGCTATTCTCTTCATCAACATTAAAATCTTTTACTTCATGCTAAGAATTCTAGTATATCTTAGCTCTTGTAACTACAAAATAATGCTGGCATGTATAAATGCTTATTCAGTTTTTCTATATTTCAATAATTATTATTCATTAGTTTATCGTTGAATCCAAAAGATATTGCGTAACATTTTTAAACATATGGACAACATATGAATTCAATTATGTGAATATTGAATTTCAATGCATCAATTAATCGACTGTCTTTCGGAAATGGAATGCATAACAGTCATCATCATCATCATCATCATCATTGGTCAACAATCCTAGGGTTGGTTTGAAGCAGCTTTCCACTCGATTCTTCTATCGACCAACCTTTTCATATTGACGTAATTCTTCTCTTTTACATTCTTCATAACCTGTTCCATTATCTCATACGAGGCCTGCCTTTTCCAATCTTCCCGTGCATAACAGTCATCGCTACGAATGAAAGATGTATTTTAACTACATTATTTTTAAATGCATGCCGGTTATTTGGTCGATACCTGATCATCGTCGTTAGTCGTCAACACTTAGAGATCACCTTGATGCACCTCTCCACCCGGTTCTTCTATCGACTAATCTCTTCATTTTTAAATGAGTTCTTCCTACCTATCATCAACAATCATTGGTCAACAATTGGTTTGACGCAGCCCTCCACTCGATTCTTTTTTCGGCCAACCTCTTCATATTGACGTAATTCCTCTCTATAACATCCTTCCTAGATATTTGAATCGTATTTATATTGTGAATTGTGCTAGTTTTGTCCATATAATCTAGTATTTTTATATCTCTCTATTACCAAAACCTCAGATCTCTCTATTTATTATTAATTATTTCCTAAAACCAGATTTCAAAGAGCACTATAATTTTAAGGTACCTATGTATCAATAAAGTTATATAAAAAGGTTTAAATGATTAGTTTCCAAAGACGTGGGGAACAAATAAGGATCTCATGAAGAACTGCTTATTCAGAGACATCTCAATTACGTGTACGGAAACAATACAGATATGTATTTTAATTTCTTGATTTTTTAACCCACTATATAACCAAGATCAATTTGTATGATATATTGCCAGATGAAGTCAAAAGTGGAAGATGTCGAACCGATATCTTCCCATTGCGATCCTTCCCAGATAAATTCTGTGGAAACCAGTACAAGAAACAAACACTATTTGGAAGTTAATTTTCTACTTGTTACCAAGGCTATAAGCTACTTTTTATAATGGTAATAGTAATTTAAAAAGGAAACGGAACACCATGAACTTGATGGCCTGATTATGACAATCGTGGAGGGAAGTGTGGAATGGGAAGAGTGGAAAAGAAATGAACTTGGATGAGATGCATGGAGTAAGTAGTGCAGGATGTGGAGATGAATTAAGTAAATATTAAGAGAGTGGATAATGGTAGAATCAAGTGTATAGCTGGGTCAGGCCAGTCTTACAATATTTGACACATGATAACAACGATATCTATCAGGGACTCTTATGCAAAATAACTTAGATTGCATTTGTTGAAAGATTTTCGGATGTGCACAAGCATCGGGGAAACATACCGTGAGTACCAAGATACCTGATCAGTTCTATTTCTCATATTCGTTCCAGGATTTATTCTGCCGGACGCAGTACAAAAATATAGTTAAGTTTTCAGTAATAGATAAATGATATTACGAATAATTTATCGATACGGAAAATCTGGTGAACTTCGAATATATGTAGCTCACCGACTGACCGTAACAGTCAGTGTAGTGGTGATGTATATTTCGTGATTTTTATGAACGAATCGAGGCATGTAGATTTAATACACACCAAATTGAAGTAAGTTTATTGAATTCATAATTAACTTTAACGAATGGAAGCTCCGACCTTGGTAGTATGTTTAAGAAGAAGCACCGATTCAATTACGCCAATCATTTGGGTTTTAAATGCTGTTAGCTGACGGATAGCGATAGGTATTCCGTCAGAGGAAAGGTCGATATTTGCTCATTGGACCTTTTATTTTCGAAAACTGATTTTCTATTCCTTGCTTTGTTGAGGTGAATTCTATTGGGTACAATTGATTTTCTTCCGGAGTAAAGATAATATGACTGTATTCCCATCACAATCTATTCGCTATCATCCATTCACATTCACTGAAACGCTTCCATGAAGTTTGTTGTTTTAGTAATTCATTCCGAGGATCAGTAATCGATAACAATGAGTCCAATGCCAAGCATTTATATTATTACTCTTAGAATTGATGATTCATGAAATTCTTTTATGAGAAGAATACAACAGACTTCAGTTTCATCTTCCTCAGTTTTCGTTTCCTATTTTATTTGTATCCCCGGGTTTATTTATCAATTCCCTGCAAGCTTATTAGGAATGCATGCATCAGCCCATACTTTCTGGGAAAGTATTCGCTGTTTACCGCGTACTTCACTAGTTCCCTGAAGCTTTGACGATTAGTCAGATATCTTGGTCATTTGTGAGGCATGGAGGAAACTTGCCTCTCACTGGCAATTAAGTGGTTATTCCTCAGTTACTGAGGCATTGTTCAAACAATGTCTCGTCAATTTATGGTCTCTTTTTCTGCTTGAGGCCATTGTCCCAGTTACTTCTGCGTCATATATGTCGGCTTTATCCTTGGTTTCTTCCCAGCTACCCACCTAAAGTTAGGCAAGAGTGTACCAAAATAATATCGGCACTTTATTTTTAACTCGTCCGTAACGTTACCTCACTAAGTCACTCATATTGTGAAGGCGCAAAAGCGATTGAAATACTGTTTTGTTTATACCTGCAGCCAAATCTATTGGAACACAATGCTGTTTTGTCAAAAACTTATTTAGACGCATTTTATATCGGGTTCAATTATATAATTATGTATTTATAACATTTAATCTTCTGTAGCTTATCACTATCAGTTTATTCGCGGAATACTTTATTCAATGAAGATTTAAAGAGGGAAAATAAATTAAATTTTTTCGGAATATACACATTTAAAATAACATTCAGCAATGAATTTAAAAATTGTTGATTCTTTTAAATTCTTATAATCTGAAATATTTGATATTTTATAGATAGAAGAAAAAAATAATGTGTTTTTAGAAGTTTAAAATGGTATTTCTCTTTGTTAGTTCGTCATTAGGGTGAGTCAAGTTATTGACCCACCATATTTTTTCGGAATTAACTGGTTTATTCTATTAGAAGTATTCATCTGCTGCCCTTATAAATGTTACTTATAACTTATGTTAACTCTTACCAGCCGGCGTTACCATATCAGTCAACCTTAGCCCTTTTCTCTGTGGTTAAATCAGATATTTCTTATTATGCTTCGATACTTGGCAGTTTTTTGACGGTGTAGGTATTCAAAATCTCTTGTGCAGCCACCTACTGTTCAGTCTATCTCATTTTATGATTTTAGTCCAGAATTAAATATCTAAAATATGTATTGTTTTCAGTGATTCTCATCACTTCTAAGATTACTTACGTCACCTTCCTTTTTCCGTACACTTAAAACTATCACTTTGTTTACGTTTTCCTTGTTCTCCAATCTTCCTCTAATAAATGGAATAGTTCCTTTTTCTATGTTAAAATTTGGTCTTATGGTTTATAAGGATGAAAATTTAATTTATGAATTTCTAGAATGGTTAGCACTGTGGGATACTTATTACGGGCGATATGTCTGCCAGTCACCACAAGGGTGTGTGGCAGGGGATGAAACATCACAATGCATGCATTAAAATCAGAGAGAGAATAATTTTCCTCGTACTACCATGGAATTATACCAAAAATTACTGCTCCTTACGTACATTACTCGCATTCAACAGAGAAAGTGAGACGAGACATGTGAAATACTGGCTATAAATACCACTAATTTTTTAGTTCATGCAAAGGAAGTTTATAGCTGAGGTTGGTCATTTTACTTTTATTTTATATTTTTAAATATGGCAGTTATTTGCGTGAAAATTATAAATTTACTACCTTTCTCTCTCTCTCTCTCTTTTCAGGCAATGAATTTCTGAAGCTGCTGAGGATATAATGGCTGTTTTCCTATGCGAAGTCTCCATACATTTCCAGTAATTCTGTAATTCATGGAAGTGAGGCCTTTTGGATACAGGAATCGCTCGTAGAGAACCAAGGGATTAGTCATTCCTTTTCCGCTGCATCGGAGAACGTCACTGGCGTTCCGAAAAAGCAAGTGCCAGAGATCCGGATCGCGACAATCACCGATACTACTGGGGGAATGAGCTTCAGCTACTGTCTGTCACGGGCCCCGCATGAAGGAGACGAGAAGGCCTTTCTCATCTGCATTTCCTCCTCCAGGCTTTGGCTTATTAGTCGCAACAGTCTCCTCGCAGCGTCCGTGATTGCGACGGCGGGTGAGAGCGCTGAGCTACCGGGAAGGGAGGAGGAGACATTCGCCGCCAATCGGGATTCCGGAAGACGTCTTGTCGCAGCGGTGGAATTCAAAAACCTCTCGCCCCCTGATGGAAACGTAGACAACCGTGAGCGACATCTCCTTGCGTATATTGCAGCGAGGAAAGAGCTCCCCCCCCCATCAATTGTGCCGTCATGAACCTGCCCGAAGCGTGAGAGCTAAGCATTGCGACTGCATCGCTCCCAGCGATGGAGTGAGACGGCGGTGAACTTGCGTCAGGACGGTAACGGAGCAAGACAGAGACTTTTTCAATGCACTCAGCTGTCTCCGATTCTCACCCGCTAATGTGAAGCAACTTCGTGAAAAATATTAGCTCAATAAAAAACAACTATCTCTCCATCCCGCTATATTACTTCGCCCCAACTTTGAAGTATTGCAGTTGACATTTTTAATTAACGAAAGGGATGATATGTCTTCTCATCGTTTTAGACTAAATATTCTTTTTTTATTCGTCTAAAATCTGTATCCATGGGGTGAATATTTTCAATCCACCAAAACAAATCATCGGGAAATGAAGAAGAATTCAATATCAGTACTCCGAAAAAAATAGCGGGCTTTTTGCTGTCCACTGTGATACAAAACTTGTGGTCAAGGAGAGTAGTGTATCGATCAACGTCATCATTCGTTTGGAAATCGCTTTACGCATCGCGATCAGATTCGTCGACGCTGATTAGACACATCAAACCGTGCGAGAAACGGATTGATAACAAAAAGGGGCTGACGGGAACGAGAAGGTTTTATTTGCGGCAGTGAAAAAAACATCAGCGTACATCAACGCCGTTCGGGATTCCGTCACATTCGGTCGAACGCGCTTAGCAATTCAGAACCTTCCCCTCCTCTTATTTTCCTGGCTCTGCTCCATCCCCGTTCCCCTCCCCAGCCACTTTTTATTTCATCATTATCAACCCCGACGCAACCACACCCTATTCGGCGCACACGTCACGGTTCCACACCGTTATATGTCGAATCCTCCCAAGCCCCTTCCACCCCCACATGCCCGAATAACCTCCACGCACTTGAGTATCGAAGAGGGCTACGCACTCTCGTAGGGAGGGAATCCGCGTCCACACTTGCGCATGAAGGCTCCACCCCTGCTTCGTTTCATCAACGGCGTACGTTCCGCCTCTCCCACTCTCGAGTGCTAGTGGAGGGGACGAGCTAGTCCATTGATTCAACTCGTCAGCTCCCCTTCCCTCAACGCCTGTACCGTGTCAGTGATTGCCCCGCTCTCTTCTCCATCGCTACGCAACGAAATACCACACACCTCCCACCCGGTAATTATACTCTCCATAGAGGTCACCGAAAAAATCCTCCCAATCTCGCGCGCGGCTGTGTACAGAAAATACGCGCGCGCATGTAAATTTCGAAGCTGCGGCCCGTAAAAGGCTTTCAACGTGAACCAATTTCTTCCCCATTCCTTTTATCAGAAGAAAAAAGCCTCCTTCTGTCTTGAGATGTTGAAAAATAAATGGGAGTGGATGCGGTGAGGAAGTAATTTGCGTAATCTTCTGTCTTGAAGAATAAAGGCGACCGTATACAAGCCTCCCCTATCATATTTTGCGGGAGAAAGCCCCTTCAGCAAGAGCGGAAGACATGACTGACGCGTTCCGCGTCTATTTATGTTCTCAGTGAGGAGGAAGGAAGCTTTCATGACTACGGGAGAACAAGGGTTTCTGAGGAAACTGGTGAAAGCAAAATAGAAGTGAAGAGGCACGCAACATATTGCCAAAATAACCGCGAGGAAAGGAAAACAACGGATACTCTGCGAATGTGCGATAAGGTCAAAGGACTGTTCCAGCGATAAACTACCAATGAAACTCGCATTCGCAAAATGAGTGAAAGGAGCATCTTTCTTCTGGTTCCTGTTACCCTTAAAGGAAGGTAACACGTGAAAATCACGAGATCTTAATTTTGTCTCACTCAAAGTGCCATAGATGTTTCCATTCCCGTCAGCCTCAAGTGGTAATTTGATGCCTAACGGAGCAGAACTGTCAACGTACGCGTGTAATCCGCGGATGAAGTTACTGGAATGAACACGACAGGACTGTCGGAGGCGGGACGTGCAAATTGAAAAGTCAGGAATCCGACGAGGCGGCGAGAGGAATTTGATAAATTCCTTGAAGCGGAATATATAACGGGCCAGAAAAAAAAATTATAAGGGGTTGGGGTAGAGAAGCGAGGTAATAAATTAAACATCAATACCTTCAAAACGCTGCCAATGGTGATGAGGGGCGAGCCAGCGGCAGGGGTGCCAACCTGCCAGTTGGCGGGGAGAGGAGAGGAGGAAGGAATCGAGGGAGCGGAAGAGGACGAGGATATGGGGGAGGGTTGCAAGGCGGAGACTTTGGGGGCGGCGGGGGCGGTTGGCTTCGTGGGGGCGGGGGAATGTGTCGAGGGCAACGCAGACGAGATTACAGCGGGCGGAACGAGAGCAGGTGGAAACGAAAGGGAAAGTCACTTAAACGACGGGAGAGAAGTTGGTGAGAGTTCTGGAGAAGGCGGAGGAGAAAGCAAATGTGAGGATGAAAGCAAAGGTGAAGACGAAAACGAGGAAAAGGGAAAATCGGTGAATGGAGAAGGAGGCACAAGTGAGGAAGGGTTGTCCGGAAACGCGACCGATAGTACTGGGGAGTCGCAGACAAATTCCTCCGTCATCCCATCGCAACCTACCCTGGTCGCACAGTTCGTTAATGAACTCGTTTCGAGTCCTTTGACCTCACAGGACACGGAGCAATATCCCTTCGCCGACGACGAAGAATACCAAATGGTGACGGCTGATCCTGAGGCATCCTGCGGGAGGGGATTTCCGGGAGAGCATGGATTATACACGACCCCCGGAGGACTCCAGACGGTCCCGGAAGAGGACGAAGACGAGGAGGACGGAGATGAAGTGTGCACGGAGGCACTCTTTAGACCGGAGTCTCCCTTGGGAGAGTCCTTTCACTCGACGGAGGCCTCAAACATCTTCGCGACCGACTTTGAGGAACTGAATGAGTGTTCCCTGAGTCCGCGCGCTCCGCTTGCCGTGGACGAGGAGGAGGAAGGAGAAGACGATACGTCCGGGGTTGTCCCCGACGGAGGGGTCGCGGGCGAAGAATGTGGACGGGATGAGGGAGGAAGGCAAGAGGGAAAGGGTTCAGAGGGGGAGGGTACGAAAGGAGTCGAGATGGGGCGAGAAATCGGAGAGGAAGCATCAGCGGCGGTGGAGGAAGTGGCGGGGGATCCGGGATGGGACCTTGCGGGACCCATAGCAGGTTGTGAGGCGACAGTTGAGGTGCCCGGAATCGTCTCGGATTCCATCCCGTACATCGACGAGGGGGCGGGGAGGTGTCCGGAGGAGGAGGAAGGGGTAGGGGAGGAGGGGCGGGGGCCGGGGGCGGAAACAATGGAGGGGGCAGAGCCGAGTAAAAATGAGGGTGCGGGTGAGCAGGAGGGGAGTGAGTTGAGTTGTGGCCCCCCTCGATCCACCCACGCTGGCCAAGATAGCACTGCCCCCGCCCTTCCGCCACACCCCCGGCTGCCCCCTCCCTCGATATCGACCGACGGGGAAGGGAGCGGAGAGGGTGGGGCGGGGGCCGAGTTGGGGGAGGTGGGAGAGTCGAAAGCGGGGGTGGAGGATCCCCGCCCCCTCCTCTCCTCACCCCCGCCCCCACCGTCTCCGCAAAAAGCCACATCGAAATCGGCGCAGGCACCGCGGCGCGTCCAGCCGATCCGACGCCCCCCCCACCCGCCTCCCTCCGTCCCCGCCCCCGCGACGGCAGCGCCAGCGACGGTACACCACCGCGCGGCACCTGCGCGACTTAGGGGCGACAGTTTCGATTCTCTCGCGGGAGACGAGGCAGGCATCGGCGGGGGGTACCGCGTCGACGCGCCGACGCCGGACGTTCCTACCGACGAGAGTGAGTTCACTGAGCGCCGCGACGCCGACGTCACTGCGCCGGCGGAAGAGAGGGATCCGTCGGAAGGGGGCGGAACCGCCGCGCGGACCGAAGAGGACTTAGCCGCCGCGGAAAATCCCTCCGGCCCGAACCAGAAGGGTGAGCAAGGCACAATCACCACCGGAGATGATGTCCCGGAGGGTCAGGAGGTGGACACCGCCTCCGGGGTCGACCAGTGCGATGCGATTAAGGACACGGGCGGAGCGGTAGGCTCGACCGGAGGACGGGAGGGTGATTCCGCCCAAAGTGCGGGCCCGACTCCCGAATGGGATGCGGTAGGAACTTCCGGGGGCGGTGGTGAGTATTTGCCCGACCTCCACCAGCCCCCGGAAGCCATGCGGCAGAAACTTGTGGCCGTAGTAGGGCCCAGGGCCCAAGGGTCCTCGGACTCTTCCTCCTCTTCCGGCTCCACATCATCTTCCGCCTCCGAGCAACACGGGGGGCAGGACATGGGGGGCAAGGCCGGAGGCGGACCACCCCCAGGCTGTGCGGAGTGTGCCGAATGCCACCAGGAGAGCTTAGCCCTTCAGGAGTGTGCCGAGAAGGCCGAGAGGGAGACGGTAGGCTCGGACCAACCTCCGCCCCCGCTCTTGGGGGCTTGCTGCGAGCGTGGTTGCCCCGGGAACATCGAGACGACCCTGCAACCGAGGTCAGTCCTCAAGAGACCCGGCGTCCAGGGCAAGCCGAGGCGCCGGGTGACCTTCGACGAGTCGCACAACACTTACTTCGACGCGGACTACGTGATTCTGGTCCACAGCCACCGTCCGGAGGACGAGGAGTGCGAGGAGGACATCGGGGATGACCTCGAAGAGGACCTTTGCGTGCTGGAGGACGGGGAGGTGGAGGGCGGGATGATGGGTCGCGGGGGTTTGGTGGTGCTTGGCCCGGATGCGGGCGGGGAGCGGCAGTGCTGTGTGGTTGGGGGGAGTGTGGTGGACGAGGAAGAGTCCCGGGTGGCCATGGTGCCGATGGTGTCGCGCGAGGATCCGCCCACTTGCGGGGGCGATTGTGTGAGTGGTGCTGGTGTCGTCGGTGCCGGAGGCAGTGCGGGTGGCCTCCGGGGCCGCAGGCGGAGGAGGCTCATGGGAAGGGGAGGCGGGGTATGTTCCGGACACGGCTCGGACGGGTTCGACCTCAACATCCCGGAGATATTCGCCTTCGAGCCTCCGGTGCAGTTCATCGACCAGGTGACTCTCAGCCCTCCGGAAGGCTACAAGGATGACGGGCAAGGACGAGGTTGCTTCGAGCGAGGAGGCTGGAGGGGACCCGCCATGTCCTTCGCTGACAGTTTCGGTGAGTGACCCCTTTCTAATTGTAGCAGTATTTTGGTGCATCAACATCAAGGTCACTTATCACCTTTATATTCCGTATAACATACGTGTTATCTAAAAAAAAGCGCGATGTATTAAACATATTTTTAAGGTGTTTTACGCTAGCTATACAAACGTTTCGTTCGGAGGAATTCACGACACTAATACGTCCATGAAATACGAAGAAAAACCATACCAAGGCGTTGTGTGTTTAAGATCTACCCTTTCTAGAAGTCCTCTCAGATCTAGTCAGGTATTTGTACGTAGTTTAGGTTTATTCATGGAAATTCGTGCCGCGTTACAAGTCTTTGTGCCGTCCTCTATTGTCTTCAAGGCACGAAGTTTTTTCCCGAAATGTTTTCTCTGGATTATAAGGGGTTCCCAATGTTTACTATGAGCTATCTCGCCAGCAAATGGTTTATTATGGAAACTTTGCCTCCTTCGTGATTCCACTTCCTCGTTCAATCTAGTGGGAAAATACTTTTGCCGTTGTACCCTGCACTCATTAGAAAAAAATCATTCGTTAATTCTTCGAAAATTTCGTTGCTGTGGCCTACCAAAAGATTGCTAGGCGTGTTATTTGTAATCAAATCCAGATCATTTACAATGACCATGGCGACACAATCAAATTCCTTGGATGAAAATACTTCCACTTTGTACAACGTAGAAACCTTTAAATCCGTCAAAATCATAAGCGACGCTCTAGAGCAGCAATCAATGAACTTTCAGCTAGTCCTCAGAGCTACTGTATAACCGGCTAAATCTTGCGATTAAAATGTTTTATCTGTGTTAACTTAGTTAAGTATACAATTTACATAGATTAAATTACATTAACGGATTTTCTCTCGGCTACATATAAGATTTGTTTATTTCCTTCGTGGATTATAACTTCCTATATGTGTGCAATTCTTTTGAATGTTAGGAATCAATTACTGCGTCGATTCCTTCATTTAACTACCTTTTTCTTTCCAAATGGCATATGAAGTACATTTATTTAATGGGAGATTTTTTGAGAGTTTTTTTTTGAGATTTTGAGTTTTTTTATCTTGTTTTAATTGATTTAAATGCGCACTGAGAGTGAATTACAATGTAATACCATTTACAAAGTTGCTGTATTTCAATTTCTATTATCAACTTAGGTTATTTCAGAACAACAATTCGTTGTTCTGAAGAATATTTGTGGGCAAACTACGGTTTTATAGTAGCTATGATCCATTAAACTGCGATATAAAGGGTTATCTTTTAGCAGGAACCTCATTCTTCATTGTTGGGTGAATAATATTTTTTTCCTCGCGTAACAAAGAGTAAATGTGTTCATAGGCGAATATGTGATAATGTTAGGCTAATATGTTGCAACAATCCAAGATGCTACGATGCATCCCATGAATAGTGTGGCTCGGCTAAATATTGCCCCATCCAAAGATATGCAACGTCTCACCAGCTCTTATAGCCTTTTTTTCCGGATTATCAGTCTGGGAATCGCGTTTCAATTGCTTTATTTGGGAAAGTATGAAGAAATTATGCCAGTTATATTATTTTAACTTGGAACAATGCATTTATTTCTCCAAAAACCTATTTGAATGGGTGGAAAGGCTGGGAAATGAAATTACGTAAGTATTAAGGCAAAACATTAGTCATTCAAAGAGTAGTAGGGTGAGATCTTCGTGTAAAATTATTTTACTTTTATTGCGACAGTATATTTTCATATTTATATTTTGCAAAGAAATTAAACTAAGCTGAGGGAAGTGTTAGTGAAATTTATTGCAACAGTAAAGTATTGCGGTGCTGCTATTTTGTGTTTCTAACTTTTATAGCCCTAAGAGTGATGGTTTATTATTTCTGTTGCATCTTGCGTACTGAAAATTAAGTTTCAGTATTGCATTTATTCTTTAATCCAGTTTGGATTCATTAATTATTTACGAGATTCCTAATTAATCAACGTTTTTTTCATTTTTGAGAGGTCATAGAACAACTGTGATAAATTCAGCAAAAGAAATACTACTGAAAAAAGCATTAATCCTGGAATATTCCTCCGGCATAAGTTGTATGTATTACCTATATTTGAACTCGTGTATTCAAATGCCCGGCTATGAATGACGCTCGTATGAAAGAAAATGTTTATTCCACAGGAGTGATATTGGATGATTTTCGATTTAGGTTAATTGTTTTAATTGAATTTAAATGCGAATGCTATAATGATTAGGGATTGAGACGGAAAACGCTCTATATTCTCCAATGAAGTCCACGTTCCATATAAATCTGTCAATATATCTCGTCTAATCTTATTACAATTGATTTTAACGATACATTTAATAGTTTTTTTCCCTTCTACCACAGGATTAGAATTTCAAGGATAAGAACAAACAGTGACAGCAAACTGAAAAGATATTATATTAATTTTAAGCATCACTTTCCCTGTTCCGCAATTTTCACGTTAAAGTTTTGCTGTAGTCGTATTAAAGGATCACTGGCAAAATGGATATTCTTGTCTGCCACGGTTGTTAGTGGAAAATCAAAATGTATATTTGGAATATTCGAAGTTCTCTTAGGCATATTTTGTGTCAGAGAGAGTTGTTTTTCTCAAGTTCATGTGGGTTCACTCGGAAAATCGTCGAAAGTTCTAGGTATTTAGCACCCCTTCGCAGAATCAGATGAAGTACAAAGGTTCATCACCTCTTAGTTAATTGGGGGGACCGGATTCGGGTTATTTTATGGCATTAATTCACCGCCCTCACTTCGTTTTCTTCCCTTGTGAAGAGAATTTCAAAATGTGTTTTCGGGGAACGCAGATCCAGCTTCAAGGTATTTTTCCGAAGGAGTCTCAGAACGCGGCAATTTGCGGCGCAAGAGACTTTCAAATTGGCTTCAGTTTTATTTCCGTTTTCTCGCTCGCCAAGAACTACCCGTATTTTTCCTCGCGTCATTAGTCCGCCGAGATTAGATTCGAATCACGCAAGCATGCGCTGAGTGCAGCGGATAGCAAACGGCTGACGAGCACGCGGCGGCTTAGTTAAGCTCGCCATTCTTACATGTTGAGAGTGTTAGGTTGTGCGGTCAGCCAATGTTGAAAGTCCTGCTGAATGGAACTGCGAGGATTTTCTTCCCCCTTGGCTCTGCCCATCTCTTCTTTCTTAGAGCGACTCATGTTCCCCGGTGGAAGATTAAAAGATTAATGAGCAAAGTTGTGACGTTGTTGTTAATTTCGCTCATAGCGAGAAAGAAAATCAATCATTTGCGGGTTATCGTTGTGGAAAACTGTAATGGGAAATGAACTTAAAAACTTCCTATTTTCCCACACTTATTTAATTTACCTCCGCTGGCTTCAAATACTTTTCCTCAATATACAGTAGACTACAGATTTGATAGTCTCTCTTGTATAAAGTACAGGAAAAAGCCTTCCCACACCTCTCTTGTTCAATGCAATCAAGGTGCATACTGAAACATATGTCCTAATGAAGTTTTTTCTTTCTCTCACATCTGATTTTACTGCTACTATTAGAGCTTTTTGTTATTCTGCTTTCCTTCTTTTCCTGGTCAATTCTACTTCCTATTTTCTTTTTTCATTCGTAGCTGCTGATTTGGCCTAATGGATGAACTTCTCTTTCATATCTTCAGGCTTGTTGTATTTCTAGATTAAAATTTGTTTTGGGCTTTTCTCAACTATGTGTATACTACTGCCTTATTTTTATTCTTATTGATCTTTAGATGAAAACTGATCAATCTCTTTTCCATATTTGATAGAGCCTTTTTTATTTGTTGCCCTTCTCTGCAAAGGCCACTTGATGTGCCTTGAATACACTATCGCTTGCATTAACTTGATAGTTTGTCAATTGTCGGCCAAAATATTATGTGCACTCAAGTTTGAAGGGTGTTTATGAAGTAACCAAAATGCCTATAGAAATATAATTATATCCTATTTTTTATTGTTTAATTCTACGTTAGTTGTTGTACACAAATATTTTGAGTAATACTGTTTTATTTTTAATCCAAGTTTGAAAGGAAGAAGTGACGGTTTTTCAACGTGCTCAACAATTACGGTAACTATGAAAATATATTTCTCAAAAACCCGTTCAAATTACAAAAAAAATATGCAAAAGAGTGTCTTATACATTTTCTATGAATTTTTGAAATTTATCTGTGCAAGAAATGATACTGCGATCATTTTGACCAGAAGCTTTTTTCTCGGCTCTGGGTGGTCAAATAAATGCGTCAAATAAATCTTAATTGCGTTGTAATCCTTAGGTATCTGGATGTTACAGCACATTTTTGGTGAGGAAGTAATGTAATCAACTTGTTTATATCAATATATATGTATGGGTAGGAATCAGACGGGTCAGCGGCTATTTGTTGGTTGGAAAGCCGTGCGGCGTCACCGCACTTTGCGTTCATTTTGGTTACACCCTTGAAACTCGAGTGCACATAACATTTTGGTCGACAGTAGTTACTTGTCTTTTAAAAAGTTTTTTGTCTTGTCTTCTGTGGGTAGGGATTGAAGGACTTAATGCTTCTATTGCTTGGAAGCAATACTATTCAGCCATTGTCGGTATTTTCCAAATGGATTCGAGGATATTCGAGGATAACATGAACTTCACGAAAAATTACCGGAACAATTCAAGGTGGGAGAGAAATTGTAAGCCAGAATACTAGAAAATCACGTATAACGCCTGGGTTCAAATCTCAACAGACTTTTTATCAATGTAAACTCTGCCTCAATACATTACGGATATCTTAGGAAATTCCTTATTTCGTTTGTTTTTCGGGAACTCTGTCTCAGCTATGAAGGTTTGGCATGACGGTGAGACATGGCTTAAAACTTTGAAGCCCCTTA
This sequence comes from Platycnemis pennipes, assembly GCA_933228895.1. NCBI lineage: Eukaryota > Metazoa > Arthropoda > Insecta > Odonata > Platycnemididae > Platycnemis > Platycnemis pennipes. Next base: position 105,726,162 of record OW121852.1, on the reverse strand, counting down.
CAACTTAATTCAAGTCCAATTACTGTCAATGTCAATCATTTATGACGATGAATCATTTTATGATAATGTCTTGTTTTTGCAAGGTGGTGACGGGCGTCTTTGCGCACGGTGACTCAAGTGAAGTTCTCACGTTGACACAGGACTTGCAAACAAATGATAGGAATTTAGACCACTAACCTCGCAGTGACGGTTCCGTACACACATTGGCTTCATTTAAACCCATTTAACGACTCCCCGCCACGGTGACAATTCTGCCACTCTTTGAGGCAATAAGTTTCACATGGAGGTCGTAAAATTCGGAGAGCGAATGGATTTACCGCTCGGAGAAGCTAAAGCTGCCAAGTGCCATGAAACGGGTTCCCTATCCAGGTGAGTGAAATGGCCGCTCGTTCAAGTTTACCCTTAATTCTTCCTATCCTCCGGAAAAATTGAGTGTGCTCCCCTGAGGAAGACTGTGTTACCTTTCTTCAAATACTCTGCTACCTTATTTATGATCTCAATTTAGTGTACCAGAACACTGCGAGGATTTAAATTACATTGTCTGCAATAGCATTACTTTTGTCCAATTATGTTTTTCATAGCATTGGAATTAGTTATGCGTTTGCAACTGTCAGTTTTGAATCTCGGTATGAAACGAGCCGGCCTATGGGTTGAGACTAGTAGCGCGTTAACCAGAGGTCGCGGGTTCGATTCTTACTTCACGTATGGTTGCGGTGTTTTCCTCAGGATGTATTTAGGTTAGACGATGTGATGGTCTTTGTAGCAACCTGAAGCCGAATTCTTCTCTTACAGGCATGTAACAATAGCTAATTCAGTATAGCATCTCAACAAGGTAGGAGTCGGCAGCGGTAGTTAGGTTGTTATATGTTAGCCTGGCAACCCAACGATCCTGTGTTCAAATCCCGGCCTGGGCATGGATGTTATATTTGTCTTCGAGCTAATATCTTAGGATAGATGTTGATAACTCGGTTCTCGACGATTCCTTGGTTCTTGGACACCCCAGACTAATCCGTTGGATTATTCACGAACCAATTACTTCACTTCTCGATAGGATTCAAAAACTTTGATATTTTCGTTGTTTTTACCTTACTTGCCTCCGTGACCGCCATTCAGTTCTGATTTTTCCTGACAGTTATGTCATCCTGTTTCGTCAGTGATTGGCTGTTGAATGATTTTATTGCAGAAAATTTATGACATCGGGTGTTGATTTGTTGCGACGGTTTCATACCGAGAGAAACAGTTGATCGAAGCATTAAATATAAATCTTCCTGTCATATTTCATCCAGTTAAATTTAAAAATTGAGCAAAAAATTGGAGGCAGTCAGCAAATGTGTCTTCACTTCTCCTAAGCATTATTATGTAAGAGCCGATTAAAATTACATTAATAATGCTAAAGCCACGAAGTTTTTTGAGAAAATAATCGTAAAGGCAAAGAGATAAAGCATTTTATTTATCTTTCTCCACGTAAAATTTTGATATCTGCAGAAAAATTGTAAAAATGTATTCAATAATTTTTTTTGAGGTTTCTGAGGTCGTGAAATTGTTGGATGATATTATATGTGATTATTCTTGTTATGTGGGAAAATTAATGCAGGCGAAGACTTTACATCGCCACCACAGGGGCTGGAAAATGGAAATTTTGTTCCAGTTTCTAGTGAAACCATGTCATCTAGGTAAAGGTATCTTCCCTAAAACATCCACCATGAAGTTAAAAACACACTCATAAAAATATACCTCTAGTAGCGATTCAGGTACTAGGAAATTTCCGGATGATTCACAGAAATCTAAAATTGGATCCAACTCGCGAACTTGAGTTCGTCTCTTCCTAGACGAATTACTTTGCTCTACTCCGGCAGGATAGAATCGAACGCTAGTAAATTTCTTCCGCGTGCAAAACTATCGTAAAGTTTCGCCCGCGATGCGCAATCATCTCTACAAAGGCGAGCACTTTTCCTACCAGTCCCCGGCGTGTGCTTTCCCGAAAAGGATTTCCCAGACTGCACTTGGACGGGTTGCTGTCCGATGCATTTGAAGCATCTCGCATCCAAGCAGCGGGTTACCCGATAGCATCAGAACCGTAGAAGAGGTGGAGAGAGATCTGACCGCATTTTCGTCCTTCATCTTTTTTTTCGAGCCGTATTTTTGTAATTTTTCCCACCCCGTTTTTCCCTTTCGGCGCAAATCCCCGCATCCTCGAGAATCCTCGCTTTGGGGATTACGGAAATGGGCGTTGTGCCAGATTTAAAAACCACCTGACCTCTTTGTCTCTTCATTCCTCTCAACTTAACCTTTGCCCCGTCCTAGTCAGCTATCTCATCTCCCCATCCCTATTTCTATCATGTTTTCCATTTTCTCCCCTTTTTTCGGCGTATATGTGACTCCAAATCACTGCTTTACTTTTTGTTCCCAATTCACTCCATGTTTTATTTGGTGAAGTTAGTCGTACCGATGTAATTCGTCACTACGGTGGTTCACCCTATCTTCCCCGGGTTACGGACTTCAAATTCATCGCTTCTTTCACAGCTACGTTTTCGAAGCGGATTCTGCTCTGGCAGCCCGTGGATCACCATTTGTTCCGGCTGGTGAAATTTTCTGCATTCAGCTCTCCTTCTCGTTGGATTCTTCTGCCTCATCCCTTCCGTTGGAGTCGATTCACGCTCACAAGCGTAGCTCACAGAAAGACGGGAACGGGGAATACCTCCGACCATTCATTTTCAAAAATGGGTACCGTAGAAAGAAATGGATGACCACTAAACAATAAAATGACACTTCGAAAGTGTCTTATTTTTAATAAGGGAAGATAGGGAGAGTTGCTTTGGGTGTAGAGAGATGAAACCCTACCCTTAAATGCGTCAGGGAAACTAGTGTGCATTGCTTTTGTGTCATCATCATCATCGGTCAACTATCCTAGGATTGGTTTGACGCAGCCCTCCACTCGATTCTTCTATCGGCCAACCTCTTCATATTAACGTAGTGCCTCTCTTTCACATCCTTTACGACTTGTTCTATATAAATACATTCACATCTACATAATATGGGTGTGGTTGGGGGTGAATTCCCACCAAACATGCACTACATATCATGAATAAAAAAGGAATAGTATTAATATACTAGTCAGAACTTCACTATTTGAAAAAGATAGAAATTGCAAAGCATACATGGAAAAAATTCTGTTATTAAGGTTAGCTGTAAGTACTCATACCAACATGCAGCTGCCAATGCTATCCATTGCTACTCTCCGATTGGACATATTTACCGTTATTCGTATCTCAAACTATACGAGGGAAAAAGGACATTTTGAATCTATCAGTTCAGCAATCAATTTCTCTAATTTTATGATTATGGTCCAGTCTGCCATAGAAAGTTGGGGTTCGCAAAATATTTTTAACATCATCACTGAAAATATTGTCTTGGAATTTATTTAAGAGATTAAGTCTAAATTTCAACCTGCGATCTGACAATGATTCTCATTTTAATTCATTTAATAGGCTGGTTACGCTAATACAATTATCGTATCGTCCCTCTACAAATCTTGCCGATCTTCACTGCGTTGAAGTTCATTATTTAGACCGATTTCGTAGGGATCCCATACACTGGCCAAGTATTCCAAATGAGGTCTAACACGGGAAAATAAGCTGATTTCTCGTACATGGTCGTCACATCCACCAATACTCTTTTGATGAATAAATAATACGAGGCCAACCTTTTCCGTTCTTCCCGTTCACTTTTCAGTCTACGATTGTCTTCATCAGTCCATCGTGTCCTAAGATATGGCCAATTAGGTTGTCTCGTCTTCTTTTTATAGTTTTCAGCAGACTTTTCTTTTCTCCCACTCTTCTTAGGACTTCTCCATTTGTCACTCGTTCGATCCATTTTATCTTCAGCATTCTTCTGTAGCACCTCATTTTGAATGCTTCCACCCTTTTCTTCTCCGCTGCTGTCATCGTCCATGCCTCATTGCTGTAAAGAAACATGCTCCAGATATACGTTCTGATGATTTGCTTCCTTACTTGTAATCTTGTATTTTCAGCTGTAATTAGATTCTTCTTTTGATAGACTGCTCTCTTTGTCTGGGCCATTCTACTAACTGTTTCTTTCTTGCTTCGTTCATCGTTGATTACTCTGCTTCCCAGGTAACAAAACTCTTTGGCCTCTTCCAGTTTTTGTTTTTCTAGTATAACTTTGGTAACGTATTTTTGACGCTTGGTAATGTTGTAATAATTATTTCGGAAAAAAGCCATTATACATACTCAGGCATATGCATTACAAAGTGTTCAACACGAAGGTTGGTCGGATTAGTGAGGGAGAACTTACCAGATACTTAGTCCAAGGGCATGTAAAATCGACGCAGTAGAGCCGGGGAGAATAGTCTCAGTGCTAAATCTACATATTGCCCTGCAAGTCACCGCATGGGTGTATGGTAGGGGGTGAGCCATCACGAGGCATGCGTTTTAAATTAAATAGAATGAAATTTACATCTGTTTCCATTCAGGCTAGTCTATTTAAAAATACTAGTCCGTGCATGTACTGCTTTCTCTGAACATGTACATCACGAATGTAAAAAAATCACCCTCTTACATCAAAATCCGCAATAAGTATTTTAATATCCCCATTTATTTTCGCTTTAATTTATTGCTGTGCCTCATTATGATCGAAAGAATGAGTTATTGATTGTGCTACTACATAAGTCAAATTGTATCTTCATATTCTAATCTACCATAGTGCCCTGGTGTTTTAAATATCTCTATATCTTCATTGAACCTGTCCGCCTTAATAATCTGCAGGGGAATTATTTTTTTTATTTTAACCTACTATCTGCTGATGTTTCCCAGCGTAATCCCTCTAATAATTTTAAATCATTAATAAAGCTGTCATATTATCTTGTAGAAAACCTAATCGCACCTTGCTGCAAGCATTTTATTTCGGTAATCAAAAGTAATTTATTCGTGCCCCATATACTCGTCACATATTCAAATTGAGTCTATGCTAGTGAAAAATAACACAGTTCTTTTGTATTCTCGTCACATTTCCTTAACATTTTTTAAATAAATTTTAGCTTTCTGTTGGCTTGGCCGAATGTCTTCAATATGTGTTTTCCTCCAAATAATTCATTAGTCACTGTGGAACCTAAGTACTTCAAGTTTTCAACGCTAAAGATTTCAATTTTACTGATGCTGTAGGATTGATCTACTGAATTATACACTTTTTACACATTTATCGCAAACCACTCTTTCAGGTTTACTTCTAACTGTCTTCTATCGCATGAAACTAAAATTACATTCAGATCTTTGAAGATTCCGTCTTTGTGATTTCCTTTTACATTTTTACATCATAAGAAAATTGCAAATCGTCACAGGAGGTGAGAAATCTTCACAGGAGTCTAAACTATTATGTACGAATAAAAATAATTGTGCCTCACATATGTACGTATTCAAAATCAAATTTGGTTGTTTGTGAGTAATCCCTGACTATAAAAGCCCTGTTATCATTGATAGAAAATAGACCTGTGATTACTTTGTCCTTCCCTTTCACCGCTTTTAAACATGGATATAATGTTAGCTACTTCCCAATCTCTGGGTACAGTGTGATTTTTGAAATATTATTTCTAGGTAAGGGGTAATTGTAGGAGCTACGTTTTATAAAGTTCAGCAAGTATTTGATATGGACCTGGGGATTTGCTTAGACTCTTGCTATTCAATTGCTAATTTATTCCGAGGCATGAAATTTTAATTCCAGGTATTTGTTGGCTGAAATGCCGGTAGGTTTATCAAGAGCATTGTGTACGCATTAGTTGGAAATGCTTTTGAAGACGATGTTTTAATAACTGGCTTATTCCAACCTACTTGTTATGCTAATTCCTTTATCGCCCTTTATAGTGCATTGATGTGTACTACTCCATTTCCTCGAACCTCTCTCTTATATAACCAAATTGATTTGGGATTCCTTTACAATTTTGTACTAATTCATATCATTCTTCAACCGAATCGTCATTTCTTTACTCTAGCGTGTCATGCTATTTACCGCTTGATTTCCTACCCTCAAACATTTGGAAATATGATTGATAAAAGAACAACACTTTTGATATTCGGGATTTAAAATATACGGTCAAAAAGAGAGACAGCAAAGAAATCATAACGTAATCAAATGCAAAGAGGTCGAGAAAAGGTTTTGTTTTAGATAGTGCCATTTTATGACTCCAGTGCTACGACAAAATGCAGAGGATTAATTTGCGTGGCAATTGGGTTGATATGGTGACGATAACACTGGCTCTGCATCCCGAAGGCACGGGAGCGCACCCCAGCAGAAGCATAATTTTCATTGTGGAAAACGGCTCGTACTTGAATGCTCCGTGAATTGCAGTTAGAGTGCAGTAATCAGTCCGTCAGATTGGACGTTAAAACATGGACTCCTTGGCGCCTTTCGTTAAGAGCAGGCTTGACTCTGGATTTCTCTCCACCGTTTCCTCCTTCCCTCGAACATTAACACCTCTTCCCAAATATCCAGCCCATCCTTGGTGTCCCTAATGACCTTAGAAGTGACTTGCCTTGGAACAGTAACGAAGATGAATTTGGATCATTAGGAGAATGCTTAAAGACGGCTATTTAACACACGGGCATACACAAAAAAAAAGAAAAAAAACTGTGTAAAAAGAACAAAACAGTTTTTGTCATTGTAGGAAATAAATGGAAGTTGTGGAGAGACTTTGTATTTTTACAGCCATTTTTGAAGGGATAATGCGGGCTTCTTTGGGTACGTAGATGAGAAAGGCAGTGAAGGAATAACTATCATAGCATAAAACTTAGTGTTATTAACATCCTCTTTCTTTCTCTATCTATGACGTTACACTTAACGGAAAACAAAAAAATTACAGTGATCGCACGGCACCCATTGTCACTCTCAAGAACATGTCATCGAATTCACTCGCGTTTCATATTTTGGAACCATTTTCGTACAATGGAGTGCTTTATCATCCTTATCGTTTAATTTTGTTCCTTTAGACTTTTAAACGTGGAATCCATTAAATATCTTGGAATAAGACTGACACATGATCTTTCCTGGGGTAAACACATACGTGAAATAATGGGTCAAGCTAATCATAGACTGATGTTCATCAAAAGAGTATTGGGTAAATGTGACGACCATGTACGAGAAATCGGCTACTTTTCCCTTGTTAGACCTCATTTGGAATATGCTGCCAGTGTATGGGATCCCTACAAAATCGGTCTAAATAATGAACTTGAACGTGTGCAGCAAAGATCGGCAAGATTTGTAAAGGGACGGTACGATAATTATATTAACGAGTCTATTAAATGAATTAAAATGGGAATCATTGTCAGATCGCAGTTTGAAATTTAGACGTAATCTCTTAAATAAATTCCAAGATAACATTTTCAGTGATGATGTTAAAAATATTTTGCGACCCCAACTTACTATGGTAGACTGGACCATAATTACAAAATTAGAGAAATTGATTGCCGAACTTACAGATTCAAAATGTCCTTTTTTCCTCGTGCGATTAGGGATAGGAATAGCGGCAAATATGTCCAATACGAGTGATTGAATTGATAGCATAGGTAGTTGCATGTTAGTGTAAGGACTTGAAGGTAACCCAACTAACAGCACGTTTTTGCATGCGTACTTTCCTATGTTTATGTTTTTAAAATTACAGTTTAGACTAATATATTAATGCTTATCCTTTTAAATGCATGATATGTAGTGCATTTTCGGTGAGAATTCACCCCTGCCACACACCTTTGAGTTAGCTTGCAGGGCAATATGTAGATGAAGTTGTAGATGTAGATGAATATAAATATAGTTTTCCGATCTCAATCTTTTGTGTTCTAATTCGTAAAAAAACGGCGCAGGGATCGCGTGCAATTAATTTTCTTGGACCTTTCGTTTTTCACTGTCATCCGTCGTCCCACTTGATTCAGCACGAGGGTATATTGACATTACAAGCACAGGCATTCTGTAATCCATGCTTCGTTTCGTTCCGATGAAGAATCCTTCCCCAATTCCATCCTCAATTTTTTCCCCATCCGGCCCAAATTACGACGATACTTCCCTCCTTTTGTCCCGAAAATTACCCACTCGTCTTTCCTCTTCGGGACGTAATTCCCCCCCTCGTGTCTCCCCAATTCTCTCTGCCTGCGTTCACCCAGCCTTGTGATCCACGGTAACATCCCTGCGCTGCGAAGCGTTGATTGCGGCATCTCGGCACCTCACTCTTCGTTTTTATCTTTCTTTAGGTTCCGTCGATCTCATATCTCTTTCTCTCTCACCCAAACACACACACACGAGATACGCCGAGCTATATAGGAAAAGGATCGATCCCTCCTCCGGAATCCAAGAGTCCCTGATTCCCTTCGCGATTGGCACTCCCAGGCGTCTTCTTTTTTTTTTTGGCCAAACGCTCTCCCGTTCGCCGGTTTTTGTTTCTTTTTCTTTTGGTTCCCAGGTTGTATCTCTCGTTCCCTCGTCTCGCAATTTGTTCCCTGTAATTTATTCATTGCTTACGCCTATCCGCGTGATGTGTAGCGCGGTGGAATCTCATTTTTCCGCTCTGATACTTCGGTTTCCGGGGCGAAAAAAATGGGTGCTGGAGTTTCTGTATGATAATGAAAGTATAAATAAGCCAAAATCTTCAATTTCTTGTATTCTTCGGGGAATGGGATGTTGCAAGTGTTATGTGACCAAACACCTCCAATTTTTTTCGCCTTAGAGAGAACATTATTCTGTGATATTCAAATGGCGTGATAAAAACTCTATAATTTATAGCCAATGAAGGTAGTTCCCGCTGCAGTACTTAGGCCAGGAAGGCCTCGGCGTGGCAACCTAAAGATTAAGGGTTGGAAACTCGTCCAGGGAATGGATTTTCTTTCGCCTATAGATCAAAACTTAGTATTAATTAAAGTGAGGTGTTTCTGTGAGACGTCAGTTATCAGAGCACTTTTAAATCCGATTCTACATATAAAGGAATGATGCATCTTGTGGTTCAACTTCCGTCTTTTTTCAAACTTGGATATTATTGCTGGTAGAAATAGATATTTAGCCTCTAAATTATAATTCTGCAAAGTAACGTATGGGAAGTGAATGTAAACACATGGACATTACTGTTACTTCAAATTTATCATGGGGGACACCTATCCGAAATGTTTTGGCAAAGCGTTGGAGGGACTGAGCTGTATCAGGAAAACTATATCTGTGTGATAATTGTGGGAAATTGTTCTTTGTTAAAATAAAACAAGTGTGTTATTTCGCAACTGTAAGGTCTCACCTTTAGTTTCCAACAAGTATTATGGATCCGATTAGTAAAGATGTAATTCGGGAATCAAACAAGATACAGAGGAAAGTGGCGAGTATTGTAACAAAATCTATGTAAAGAAAGTTCCACTCAGGAATTAGAAGAGCTTGGTTAGGAACCATAGAGACTAGAAGGTTTAAATTCAAGTTCCTTCAAACATTTAAATCACATTTTTTCGAATCTGACATTACAGGCGTATTTATTTCTCCACGCTGAATTTGTAGGACAGGCAGAAGTGACTAAAGTGAGAATTCAGCTCTCAGACCGAACGATACAAGAACTCTTTTTTCCTCCACACTACGCACGACTACAGGGAAAGTACAAAAACAAAGTATAATTCTTTCAAACACATTGAAGGCACGTATTATTATTAATGAACGTAGTTTTTCTCGGCTAAAACTCAACTGGTGACCTACCATCCCCTGCTACACGCCCTTGCCTGCGGGCATGCAGTGTAAAATGAAAAAGGTTCAGATAATGCAGTGCATCGAAATTGATGGAAGTATTATGTTGGGAATCATCATCAGATCAAATCATTGGTGAAGTAAATTAAATCTGCTACAGAAATTAAAAACGGACATCTTAAAAAGTATAGTTTTTATAGATGTTGTAAACTTATTCAGCCATTTCTTACGACATGGTAGCCTAACGAAGACAATCGTCGAGGGAAAAGTAAAAAATGGAAAAGGCAGGCCTCGTATGAGATATTTGGAACAAGTTGTGAAGCATGTAAAAGAGAAAAATTACGTTGAATGCAGAGGTTGGCCAATAGAATAACCGAACGGAGGACTGCGAAAAACCAATCCTCAGATTGATATTCAATTTTGATAATGTTGTAGATGTTATTATGATAGGTATGATCTGTGTTAAGAACCCCTGCGTATTATATTGGATTTGGCCAGATAAATTAAATTCGAAAGATGGATTGTCTTACCACTGGAATTAAAATGTAATTTTTCCATTAGAGTGCGCAGTGGGTGGCATGGCAGAAGTATAGATGGGTGACGGGTCACCCACTATAGGAATAGGGTCGGGCACTATTGGAATAGTGTGTAGTGTTAGATCTTGGTTGCATGGTATCTCATATTTGCATGTATATGGTGCATGTTTGGTGATCTTCACCCCCTGCCACACACCCTCGAAGCGGCACGCATGTATTACGCATATTTACATTGAACCCGGGCCCTCAGGATCGGAAGCCGGTGCTCTAGCCACAATAAAAAGCCAATGCCTTTAGTAGGAAAGGGGAGGAATAAATTCCTGATTGGGTCCAGTCGTTAATCTCGTGTTAAGACCTGGAGAGAGATGGGAGGGACACGTCAACCTTTACTCTGGCTGCACGGGTTTACCCTGGAATCTGACCCAAGGATCCGGTTACCCTTTATATTCGCGTCGATCCTTTCTTATTTAGGTATCCCTCTCACCCCTTCTTTGCTCGCTTTCTTTCGGGTTCTTTCGACTTGCACTCCTCTCCGTGTCGTGATTTCCCCACTTTCATTGGGCTGATTGTCTGAGCAGTTGCGGACATCTGGTTTTTCCTTTATCTCCCACTTAAATGCTGGGCACGGCATGGTTAAGGCCCAGTCGCACCCCGTTAAAGATTTATAATCGACGATAATGGAGCGCTATCGAGGTAGAAGCCTATTTTGTCCCTCCTCCACCCTTTCTTTATTCCTTTCTTTCCGTGCCGGCGAGGGAAAATGTTTTTTTTACTATCACCTCACAACTGTAAAATTGTGTTAAACGCAAGTTAAAAAGCGGGTCGCTTCGAAAAGAGCAGATATTGTCACGAGTGTAAAAATCTTCTTTGAGTTCAATATTGGGAACAGTGTCCCTTAAGCAGCAATTATCAAGCACAATGTTACAGCAGTGGAAAAATTCCAGTTTTTAGGATTATTTAGGGTTTTGTTTTTAGGAATATTCCATTTATTCGAAACGTCATTTTTCAATACGCTACTGGATAGCTAACTTCTTAAAATACGTGAAAAGCGTAAAGGATAGCAATAAATAAGGCTTTGAGGTTGACGGAGAAAATAATGAAAATAAATTTTATTTAACAATCATGGTATCTATTCTTCGAAAATGTTATTAAATTAAAATTTATTATATCAGATAGCAAATTCAAAAGTATTAGTTTATTTATTGATATATTATATTTGCTATCAGTGCGCATGCCCTACTCTGTTGCAAGTTTTAACAAAATATTTTATTCATATCATTTCCCTTTCTATATTCTTCATAATATACGTGAGAAATTGTACCTTATAGTGGAAATAACAACAATTTTATTTCATGACTTATTTGAGTTAAATGATTATAACATTAGCAAAACAATTTCAGGACTCATTTTAAATTCTCCAACCATTCAAAATCAGCCCACGAGGCTTGAATCCGAGATTGATGGTATTAAATTGAATGGAAATATATCGAGGATGGCCGCTCTAACTATTACATCTAAGTAATACCTGTATGATTCATTTTCATGATTGATTACATCTAAACAATACCTGTATAGCCATGATTTTCTTTTGCTGGTCAACCTAATTTACATTTCAGTTTAATTATTGATCCATAATGTCCTGCCAACTTATTTACGGAATAATGTTATCATTCACGAAATCTTTCGAGTGGACATTTTTTTGTTATGAAGGATCTTAAGTTTTTACCATGAGGTTACGTGAGAGATTCCGTTAGAATATTTCCAAATACACGGTACATGTAAGTAAGTTCTAAGCAACTCATTATTTCAAGGTGGATACTCTTCTCGCTTGTAATTAAAAAATTGATATTGGTTGTAATTAGGAATTTGATATTAGTTTTGAGAAAAAGTTAAAAGGGGCGTTACTGTAATGTATTTCATAATGTGCAGGGATCCGAAAAATTTTTGCGTCGACCAATTTGGAATTCAGAAATCAGTGTATCCATTTCGTTGGCACAATATCACGGACAAAACGTTTCACTCTATTTTCGTTTACCTCACGGAGATAATTAAGGAATTGAGACACACGATTACTCTGCGTAGTTCACGTGCTCTTGTATATAATCAAAAGGAGAAAATCTTGGATTATAATGAAAAGTACGTCGAACTCTAAGTATGGAAATGGGTCGTTTCAATGAATTCTAGCTTTGAGTTAACGTTTCATATTTGAATCTCGTTTCTAAGCTGGTAGGTGAGGGAAAACATGAATTTTTCCGTGAAATATAAATTTGTCATATGAAAGGGAATTTTTTAGTATTTTGGTGACTAATACTAAGTGGCTCTCATGAAGTATATCGTCTTATTTACAAAAAAGTATGTAGATTATAGTCCAATATTACATTTTTTGCATTTACAAATATTGTATAAATAATGCAATTTTGAAAACTCAAGGAAAAATATTGGTCTGCTTCAAGCAAAAAGACGCATTAACTATATTTGGATGTATTTTTTATAAACTTAAGATATTTACGAATGTTGCGCGCTCAATCAAATCCTTGGTTTCTTTTCAGGCTTAAAATTGGACGTATATAAATTATAAAATAATGGCTAGCTGTAAGTATGCAGAGCGTAAGAAAAAAATTAGTGTGTAATGCAGGATTATCTTAATACATTCTAATTGAAGATGTCTGGAGGATGATAGATTTATTGTCCAATTAAACTTACCTTAAAAGTTAGGTTCCTATTACTAATGTTATTTTGTCTTAAAGGCAAAATATTAATCATTGCAATTTTGCATTTTGCAAGAACAATATCGTATTCCTAACATTTTCTCTGCTAACAGCTCAAAAATCCTAAAATTTGCATCATGACGCCGCGCCGGCCGTTAACTCAAGACACATCCGACTCATTGCAGCATCCGATTAATTCAAGTATTAACGATCGTGTCTTTTTGCCTCCCTGAACGCTTCGTACCAAAACAGCCCTTACCTTGGGCGCAAACTTGGAGAATAATAAAAGTGGGAATGCAGGAGGGGAAGCGTTCGGACCGTGGCTGCGAACGCGTCCACTTCCGCGTCCATCGTTGCCATTGTCCACTTCCAGCGGCAAGGCCGAGCGCGAGGCAAGAATTAAGGGCAAGAACAGGTTACGTCCCCGACCTAGGCCTTATTGTTCCTCGTTAGGGCCCATGACACGCACTCGCGGCCGTGAGGGACGCACGCAAATTGGGTCCCCGCGGGAGGGACCCTCTTCTCGGCTGGCGAGATCTTCAAGGCGTCAAGGAGAGGGGAAAGGATAATGGGGAGAGTGGGGTTTGGGAGTAATGTGGGGGGGATGAAAGAGGGAAGCTCTTTTGCTCAATTGCGCGGATCCAACCTCCCTCCCTCCCAACCACCCCTCTCCATTAACTCAGCTTAGAGGCTGGGGAGCAGGGAAGCTTTAAGGAGAATGGGAAAACACTGAATTCTGGACCAAAACCCAACGGCTATTAACTATTTCTATCCTGTGGAGCAATAGTGGTGTTTATTTGTGCCAGCGTATTTATTTATTTATCGCGTATTTATTGGCATCTATGAGTAGCAATATTTGTTATTTGGAAGAGGTGGCCGTAACTAGCAGCCTTTCGCGTCGTTAAGGATCATCATCATTGGTCAACAATCCTAGGATTGGTTTGACGCAGCTTTCCACTCGATTCTTCTTTCGGCGAACCTTTTCAATGTGACGTAATTGGGGCGATTATTTGGAACCGAAATTGCTATTTTGTACAAAAAATCGTTAGATGGAAACGAAAAACGAATTTTGGTGAAAAAATTAATCTTCTAACCAGAGCCACTCACTCATAAATCCAAAACTAAAATAAGCAAAAGGTGACGCCCAGCGAACGAGCTGCGTTAAAGATATCTACGTCATACACCATCCGTCCATGATTGTTTTTAGGGAAAGGGAAGGGAGTGGAGGGGGAGTGGAAGGGCTGCTTGCACAAATCTTGTCGCAACCACCTCCATTGACAGGGTCAGCTTTGTTGCCCTCATTGTGATTGGGCGAAGGAGCTTAGCGGTCTCATTTGTGATTGAACGAAGTAGATGACGTACTAGTCCTTTGCACGCCCAGTTGTCCAACAGGGTTAAAAATATCAGCTTTTGCCGCTTATTGCTGGAAAGGTAATTGACGAATCGACGAACGGAAAATAATTTTTATTTTAAAATTTTAGTTTGTTTTTTTTATTTTACAAACCTTAGCTTTGTTTAAAAACCAAGTACCATGAAACAATTTTGCCGAACGCTATATTTCATATGATTCATATCACATGAATCCCTTCAGAGCTATTACTATCGAAAGATAACCACCTATCGTTTGAAAACACTCATAATCGAACGGATTGTACGGTTTTATGTGGAAACGTTTATTGCATTGGAAGATTCTCCAATTATCCTGCCGGCCCATTCGCTCTCTTCCTATCCAAATGCTGACATGGAATGGTTTATATCAGAAAGTCTGGTCATAATTGTGTTTTCGAAGCTTTCCTAGCGGTACGACCGTTTTATCTTTCTCTTATATTAAATGAAATGGATGCTGGAAGAAACGGAGAATATCTTTCTTTTCCCTGCTGTGTAACTGCTATCTACTTCTTGCTCATCGTCGTCGTTGAATGGGTTCGGAGGAAAGAGAAGAGGAAGACAAATCGTTAATGGCTAAAGGGTTCCAGGGTCCATGTGGACCCTACATATTTTCCGGACCGGCAGAATATGGAGGAAAGGGTTCTAAGGCTGTGGGATTTAAAAGGTTGTAGAGAAACAGAGGAAAGGGTGGAAAAACGCATTAACCACCCAGGATTTTCGAGGGTGGATGTGGAGTGGCCGAAAGAGGGAAAGAACCCTAGGGGAACCCTTCTCCGAGGACCCCAATGAAAGGAGTGAGGGCGTAGTAATATAAGGAGGCAGCGGAGGAGAGGGAATCTTTTTTGGAACGGCGTCAACAAGTGCCGCATGCCAGTGTGGGAGGGTGGCGAGGGGGGAGGGGGACAAAAGGGTCGGGGGGGGGGAAGGGCAGTGTTGGGGTGAGCGGGATCGAAAAGAGGCCATGCTTTGTAAAATGGGGAAGTAGGTCTCGGCGTGCGACCCAGTTTGACCTGGGACGTTAAGGTTTCCAGGCCTCATCCGGGCTCCCCCACAATACACCCCTGTTTTGCGCCCTGGTAAGTATCACAATGCACCCTCATATTTCGAGTGGGCGACGGCTCCCCAGGGCATTGTGCAGATTAAAAACCCCTGCATCATCTCAATATACTTAAGTTTTTCGAATTTTTTCTCCATGCAAGCTAAAGCGAATAATCTACTCTAATATTTGGTACCCACTAAAATGCAAAGAACACCCTATTTCATTCTTTTCCATCCAGGTTCTTTTGCATAATCATATCAGTAAATTATTGCATTTAATACACCTATGGTATTTGCACGCATGAAAGTCTCATGCAATGAAGGAAAGTGAAGCAATTTGTTTCAGGAAAAGTTATTTGAGAGCTTGCTCGGTTATAACTTGAGAGAAATACTCCTTTACATGGGCTTGCTAGTTTCATTTTCATTTTTTCGCACAAGCAATAGATTATATTGCCGTACATCTCTAGTATAACTATCAACACTAGTATTTTGTGAGTTGACATTGAAAGGTAAAAAATCCTGGTGCCCAGAACATTCTTACCAAACTTTTTAACAAATATAATTTGCATATATAATAATGAGGAAATCAACTATTCGATTCAAATGCGAATGGAAAGTCTTGTCAAGTGCAGGTATTGGCATTAATTTTTAAAAATCTGTATGTATATATAATCACTCTTTACTAATTTGGTAACAGGTAGTTTTACAGATTTCCTTTGTTTACAGATTTTTTTAATTTCTACTCGAAAAAACCTGTTTATTGGTACGTAAATATTGATATAATTGTTTACACTAAGAATTTCGGAGGAAGGTTTGTGAAAAACAAGCATCTGGAATTTGCTATCTCAAATTCGGAGCATTTTTCAGCAACACAATTTTTAAAAAACGATAGTTCTACACATTGAGTAGAAGAAAAAATCGCCTTAAATTTGCTTGGATGAATACTTATTAACTGTCGCGAATAATATTCTTTCTTGCAGTGATTAACTCCACATATTCTTTGGCCGCTTCATGTCTTAGTGAAGATACTGGGAAAATATGCAAAGTGACTCTTATAGTTTCCTCTGTTATTTTATCGTATATGTATATTTTCCGACTAGGAAATTTAAATATATGCAATTTAGAATAAAAACGTACGTTTCTCTTTGGCTAAACATTTTATAATTTCATTGGTCCTTCCCGTTTTTTATTCATTTTTTCTCCAGTGAATTGTGAAATTAGTCCCGTTATTTTTTTATTTTTAACGTGTAGCCGGTCTTCGTAAATTATTTTCCAAAATTCCAACGGTGTAGTCTTCTTGAGTGGATCGCAATGTCTCTCATGTCCTCTCCCTGTTATTTTTCGGTTTTACAAAAATTAAGGTAAAAATTTAGCATGTTTTTTTAAAAATAAAATTCAGACTCTTAATCACTCAATAAAGATGACTCGCCAAAGCCTATTCAAAGGTGACTTCCCCTCTGCCCCCTTCGCACCAGAATTCCTCCCTCCCTTTATGAGGCATTCTCCTTACTCACTCTCCTTCCTCTTTCCCTATTCTCAATAGAAGTCCCTCCGCGTGGAACGTGGACTGCAACCGTTGCCTTAATACTTTTACATGAAATAATCTCCCAAGAGTTTATTAGCGTGCATCATTATGCTTGCACGCAAAGTTTTATATTCACCTACCGTGATTCTTAAATATCCTCAACAGAGATGAGGCTACAGATCAATTTAGGCCGAAATGTGAATGAATATAGTGATCTCTCTGACCAGTTTAAGAGGACGTGACAATGCTCTCTTTTACAACTGTAAACACTTTTGTTTTCGAAATGTTAATAGAAAAAATGTTTTCAGCTATCTCTCAAATGTAATTCACTGATTATTGACAAGTTTCCCCCCCACATTTTCCTAAGACAACCTTCCATGAAAATAGCTACTCGTAAAATTTTTTTGAACTCTCTTTATTGACTTTTACGATAAACTCCTCTTTTTATCTAATTCAGTACGTAATCATATGTATAGGAAAATAATGAAAGGAAGAAAAATGAGGATATGGTATTATGCCCCCAGCCACACACCCTCGCGGTGGCTTGCAGGGCATCGCGCAGATTTAGATATTATGCATTTTCATTCGTGTAATACAATAGTTTTGATAAAGGCCATTATGTACGAATATCAACATTCGTGTTTATCATTTCTTGTATACAAAATAGGAGTTTAAAGCATTAAAAAAACTAGTACATTAAATGAAGAAATTTTAGGAACTGATTTCATGCTCTGACTGTAGTCAACCAGTGTCTTCCAGTAATATTTAACGTGAGGTATCAAGTGATCCGTCAATGCTTTTTATGATAGACGCAAATACTTGTGTCTGCATTGTCCATAAGAGCATCAAAACAGTCGTAATCCCAATTTCAAAGCAGTTTTCCATGTCCTTTGGGCATGAAATCATGTGCACCCCAGGAAAGTTTCCATTCATCACACCACATTCAGCATAGTATCATGAAGTTCATTGTTGTTGCTACACAAAAGTGAATTACTAAATGTTGTGGTCATATATCTTCTGAGGGAAATTGAATCATATGTGAATA
Source organism: Platycnemis pennipes (assembly GCA_933228895.1). NCBI lineage: Eukaryota > Metazoa > Arthropoda > Insecta > Odonata > Platycnemididae > Platycnemis > Platycnemis pennipes. Next base: position 105,708,213 of record OW121852.1, on the reverse strand, counting down.
GAAAAACTTGCGTGCAATCTTTGTTATAGACGCAAATAAACTCTAGGGAGATGTCTGAAGTGCTGGTAAAATTAATCAGGCATTGGCTACAGTCCACGCTCCTCATAGAGGGAATGTTTATTGAGTAAAGGGATGGAGGGAGGGTAAAGAGGGTTGATCACAAAGAAAGGGGGTGAAATTCCGGTTCAAAAGGGGACATCGGGGAAGACGCCTTTGAATAAGCTTTCGCGAAGTGTCCCGAAAGTATTGAAGACAGTTTTTCTTTTGTCCCCTTATTTCGGGTTTCGGGATGCCTATTAGAGATTCCCTTTATTCGATCAGTCTTCCTTTACGTTTTTAACTCTCCGTTTCCCAATTTTTCGCACCGTCCCGCTTCCTTCTTCTCCAGGGACTGTTAAAACCTGATGTAGCTGCGGAAATGGGTAGACGGCAAGGACGAAAGAAGTTGAGAAGGGAAAGAAAGTGTGTGAAAAGGGCCGACTTCAGGAGATGTCCCCCGCAGGGTGGATCGATATCTCGTCCCTTTCTGTCACTTTCTTGATTCTTCTCCCGTAGTTCTCAGTATATCATCCTCCCTCTCACCCTCTCTCTGCCCTCACCATCTTCCTCTAAGTGTCTCACTGATCCCTGCACAAAGGGGCTCTAATGTCGTCCTTCAGCTTAATTATTCGAGGAATTTTCGCCAAATGGGTGCCTTGCCCTCGTTCCGTGCTTCGATTTTCTGAATTGGGAGGGGAGAAATTTGGGCGTTATAAAGGAAAACATGAAAATATTTTGATATCACACCTCTAGTCTGATGCGCAGGGTTATGGTACTTCTTTGGTTAAAATTTAACTGTGCTATGAAGGTTTGTTGTATTTTTGGTTAACTATTAAAGTAAATACAGCTATCATTCACTCTTATCATTGTCCTAAGCTCATTTATACTATCGCTTTTATCATTATCCTTAGCTAGTTTGCATTATACCATTATTTTAATTTACATCCTTCACTATTTGTTATATACGCTTCTTATGAGCCTTTTTCTTGCCATTTTTACCGTTCATGTTTCTCTTGACGACTGTTTTCAATCGAGAATCATGTTTCAAGATTCGTCCAATTTAATTGACTGTCTTCTTCTTAAGGTTCACATCAGACTTCTCTTATCTTTCACTATCCTCAGCAAGGCTTCGGTTTTTGCATTGCCATTCCATTCAATCCCGCCTTTATTCTCTTGTGACACCACACTTTGAATGCTTCTAGACTTGACTTCTTTATAGCTGCCATCTTCTCTACGTCACTGCTATGAATATGAATACTCCACCTGCATAATCTATTGAGAAATGTACATTTGAATAAAACAAAATTTTATGTTCTATTTAGGTATTAAATCAATATTCCAATCTATGCTTATTGCAAAACGTCAGTAGTTCCTTCTGCAGTGACTGTAACACCCACATTTACTAGTCATTCGTATAAATTAACGTTCATCTACATTTTCCCCTGTGTTCATGAGTTAATAAAAATTATGAGAGCTACCTTGGGACTTTTGCGTCTCTAACAAGGAGAAATTAAGAAATAGATTTTGAGAAAGCTAAAGAAATATTTTTTTGACTGAAACGAAATGAAATGCAGAAAAAGTGTCTCAACTTTCTCTGCCATAGGCCAGGGTTGATGAGAAGAGAAAATTGGCCTTCGATTATATTTTCTAATTGTTTAGCATTACGTGAAAACTCGCAGCTACCACCGTGGCCTTGGTTATTAAGGTTGGTAGTCCCTTGAGTGTTGAAGTGATATGCGTAGTTGAAGTGGCATAGGCTCGAGTTTCAATACAGGAATATTTTCAGGTTGGATAACTTTCGGAAGCAATCGTAGGATGCTCAGTCACATATATGCACAACTTTAACTCCAAGATTTACCTTTTGGCTCTGAATGCTGCGTGATATTAAATTATTCTTCCTGGAGAGAATTGTAGCCAATTGCTGGATTATATGCTTTGCCCAAAAAGACGCTTCTTCTGTGTACGGTGTGTCATTGGCCAAATGTTTTCATAGTTTTGTAAATCCGAGGATAATTTACAGCAAGACGGCGCTCGAACGGTGCAGGGAATTTCTGTAGGTAATTACAGCAGTTACTAGCTATTTTCACTGGGTATGCTGCATTGTTTACGAAAGATATTCCGATTACGATGAATAATACGAAGTATTCAACCGGAAAAAATGCCATTGATGAGGTTCAAACGCATTGCATTATTCAGAAGATTATAAAATATTAATTAAGTTTTCATTAACTACATTTTAAGCAGCTGCCTTTTAAATTGATTTCTTCAAATATCTAACCTGCTGAGCTTGTACGCAACTACTTTTCCCAATTTTCTTCTTTCATCTTAAACCTCAAATCATACCATGCTATCATGTATTATTTATCCGTATTATTGTGTCTTCCTTTAATTCCCCGATTTGGCCAACAATGGAAAATACTGCTCCTTTCATATCTGCTTAATTTGAGGGCATCAACTCCTCCTTTATTTATTATCCGGTATCATCTTCTTCAAACAATAATAGTTCTATCACACTCTTCTCTTTTCGTTGCTTATACTTGCAAGGATGGTGGAAACCAGTAACAAATTGTACTTGCTAATGAATGTAAATTGTCTATCGTTCTAAATGTTTGTATGAGATGTACATTAGTGGCAATAGTGCGTTCACTATTATGGGCAGCTAATTATGATAGGGGTATTCATTATCCAAATTTAAGAGACTAAATCTGAAAAGTACCTACGCAATATTATCGTCTTCGACCCTCATTAATTCGATGAAAAAAGGGATCGGGTTGGCGTGGTGGCTAGAGTACTGGCCTTCCATCCCGATGGCCCGGGTTCAATCCCGGCAGAGACGGATTTTTCAGTGTAAAACTGGTCCCCACTTGAGTGCCTAGTGGAGGGCATTTCAAGTTCAGTACTTTGTCCGTCGGATGGGACCTTAAGCCGTGGTCCCCTTGGCGCCTTTCGTTAAGAGTAGGCTAATGCCGACACCGGTTTCTCTCCACCCTTCCTCCGTTTCCTGAAAAAAACTCCTACCATTACCCACCTATCCTACATGGCGCAAATGACCTCAGCTGTCGGTCGCCTCCCCTGAATAACCAACCTAACCGATGAAAGCATACTTTTCACTGGTGCTTATCCCTGTATTAGGTATTTGAAAAAATAATAGGTACAACAGCCATTTCACATGCTTCTTCCTATGCTTCAATAAGTCATGCAGAGCTGATGGAAGAGGTACACTTTTCTCTGGGCGATAAAATTCTTGCGACCAGTTATTCATTAAAACACTGCGCTTTTACGGGGGTACGATTAATTATTCAACCCTTAAAGCACACCATCGTAAATTTGAAAACTTTCATCAGGAGCTTTAGGCGATAACGCGCTGTTCAAAATTTTTATATCCCAACAGCTTTTCAGCCGATGCCTCAAGAGTAATTAAGCAAAAACGCTGTAATATCGTGGAGCGCATTAGGTAGCGCATAGTTTTGGCAGTACGTGCCGCCCTATTAAATTTTGAAATGGAAAAAGTTTTTTACTATACCACTTCCCATTTTACAAATTCATGCCTGGACTCGTAGATCCCTCATTCTGGTATACATAGTGCACACTTAATCCTCGTAGTATTTTAGAATAAGTTTACGGATTGATGGAATGTATGTACGTATTACGAGGTAAAATATTCTGAGGTATTCCAATAAACGTTTTTTTCAGTCTTTTGATAAATAAAAACTTTCTTAACTTATTTAAGCATCGAATCTGGTTTTAATTTGTCCTAACAGCTCTTCAATTAACCGGCAATAATTTCCATACGTCGTCAAATTTACTGCATTCATGAAACTTATTCATTCATTGCATTTCATCATCATAATGCATCAAAACTATCATAGGATTTTTGGCTGACGATTCTGATGAAATTCAACATCTTTTTTTTTTAATTTTCCACTGTGTTTCATATCTGTTTTCTTAATCAGAGCAGCTTTTGGCTTCTATCTTCGTTCATTCGTGGCTGTGTACCTTTTGGTTTTGATCACAATTAATCTCCTTTCACCTTTTTTACTTTTACGATTTCTTTTTAGTGGTTTAAGAACATTGCACATTGTTCATTTTCTCTAGTGAAGTTGATTCAGGTGTCAAATAACAAAGGGGAATGGAGAAATGTTATATGGTAATGAATGTCTTCATTTATTACTCTCCAGTAATTTTTTTCACACTTTTCTGGCTATTTGGTTTGCTCATTATCTGTTGCGAACTATATTGAGGTGATTTCTGAGTGCATCTTACTTATCCCCAGCTTAAGCAGAGTTTTCGCTCTCATTTTTCTCATGCGAATGCATTGTAGAAATATTTTTGCATCTAACTGTCCGACCTTTGTTTTGAACACAGGTTCGTTGTTTATGTCTTCGCTATCTTTTTCCCAATAAATAAAGCGATACGTTCCACTCATTGAGGTCAATAAAATCATATTGACCTCAAATATTTTTGAAGTCCTCATGCGGTAGGAGACATTCCTACCCTAAAATTGATTTTATTTTTATTAATACAAATACATATTGTTTGTTCTTTTCCTCTTCGCTTACCAAACTCTACCCCATCCATTTCGTCCTCCAAAACACCCTTGCCACTTGAGACCCACTCCATCCAAACACTCAACGTTTCCATGCTGGTGCTCCTCCTCCATTACCGTTTCCAACATTTCATCGTTTGTTTTTCTTCCCCATCCCTCGTTTTGCCTGCTACATTCTGTTCCTCTCCCTCATTTCAAAAGACGGCAGTATAGGTGACGTACGCGCATCATCTTTCTGCTGTGTGCCACTCTCAATACTATAAAATGGATTATGGCTGTGACAATTACGCACAAAATGGGAGATACTATTTCAACCGAGGTATCAATTGAACTCAGGCTATTTTTCGATAATATACCATTGTAACGAGAACTTAAAAAAAAGAGAAAATAAATCATCAAAAATAATAATAATAATAAAAGGTCTTTATTGGGGCGAGATTGAGACAAAACTGTCCCTTCTGCCATCTAACCCCTCGTCAAAATAAATATATAAAAGAAATAGTGGTCAATACTTAAAACAATTACAATCCGATGTTTAAAAAAAAAATAAGTAAAGAATACACTTATAGGAATAAAATAATGATAAATTAACACAAAAGAAATATACATACACAATATATCAATATTACATATCTAATAGTGTGTGAGAGAATTTACAATGTGGGAAAAACGTGAGGATTATTATGCTTACATCCTTTACGCAAAAACCCACTGCAGGAAAACACCCACACAAGAAGGGGGGTGTGAAAAACCTGCGAAATCCTACTGACAGTAAAGCTAGTGTTTAAGAATAACTCAAATATAATAGCATGTACATGTACATGTATGTACACTTATCTTCTGGTGGCTGAAATGTATGAGATGACCACAGCAAATTATGATTGCGGTTTCCGCCGTTTTAAAGAAATTATTCGCCACTATAGTGTTGAAACTTGATGCGAAACAGATTTGAAACCAGTTAAGAGTCGCTACTATGAAATAAGCCGTTTTAGAATCTCAGGCCTGAATCTTTATTACAGACGAAAAACATTTTTAGTTAATCCATTTTTTCACAAGATAGCATAGGGCATGGACTGATTTTGACCTGTCTTTAAGTGTTTCCTTCATATTGGTGCATTGCGACATAGATTTCATCGCAGTTCCATTTGCTTCAAAGTTGTCATATCTGTGGGCAAAATGATGCCGGGGTGTCATTCATAAAAAATCCGCTCAGCATTCAGATCATGCGGAAATCAGAAGAGTTTACCTCTATGAGGGTTTTATTTCCTCTTCACTTCGTCCTCCTCCTATAGCCCTGCCGGAAGAGGGAATAGGGAAGAAGTCCACTTAGACCTCCTTTCCTCACGCAACGTCCCCTTTCTTAATCCGAGCCCCTTTAACCGATACATATGGAGATTCCGATCTTTGGGGGTGGAAAATCCAATTTATAAAGTCCTGCTTTGAGAGGATGGGGAAAGGGGGGGGGAAGGGAGGCGTAAGTATGCAAATCGCGTGGCGGCGTTGCCACTTGTTTAATGGCACGGCGCCATCGATCCAGCCGAATGTCCCTCTAGCGGATCGGTTTGGAATTAGGGATGGGACACGAGCAGAATCGTAGATGTGGTTGTCTTGAAGAATTTTTGAAAAATGCTCACTTTCCCAACCATATCCACGCTAGCTTCATTATCGGGTAAAAATATGGTAGCACATGAATAAAGTAGATAATAGTAGCTCGGCTATTCTGGAGAAAGAAAATTTATGCGAAAAGTTCAAATTATACGAAAATTTTGGAAAATAAAGTTACGAAAATGATAGACGTTTAATCCCCAGGGAAGGAAATTGAAAGCTCGCGAACTAGCCGCGAAAACTTTAACCGAGTTACCCTTTGAAATTGCACAACAACAAGATATTCCACATAGAAAAAAATCATTCACTTTGACCGGAATTCGAACCTGGACCCCCTGAACTCAGCCAGGTGCTCTACCAGTTGAGCCACTAAGACGTCCTCTTTCTCTGTGGAAACTATAGAGGATTTAAAGGAAGTAACAAGGTATTGCCGGGCTGCTGAACATGTCCCGGAAAATCCGGCACGTCGCCGGAAATCAGGGGTCCGGGTTTGAGCCCCAGTGAAGGCAAATGATTCTTTTTCTCTGTGGAATATATTGCCCAGGGAGGGAGGCTAATGGTCAGAAGATATAAAGTAGATAAAATTGTGTGCAACCCTAGTTGGTCTGGTTGGTGAGGGTGGAACTCAGCGAAAACGCACGTAAAAAATGATAACTACACATCCAGGGTCGAAGAGAGGGAGTACGCCATATTTCCTGGTCCATAAGATGCATTTCGTTTACTCAAAAGCGTTCAAAAATCCGCTTGCATTATTTTGCACTGTAGGTAAAGCTACGTATTTTTGCATTAGATTTGTAAATGGTTCCTTTCCCTGAGCCTCCTTTGGTTTCCCAGAAATATCTCGTGACCAGAAAATAACGCATGATATGCTAAGGACATGTTCAAATGCTTCTCCCATGTTCGAACCCGAGACTGCCGGTTCGTAGACCAACCCTTTGGACTGCCACGATGTCAGGAGGGGTCAGTGAGAAATTGTAACCAGTGTTACTCTTCCGTCCTTGGAGATGGATGCCTCCATACTATCCTACGAACCTTCACAACAGCATGAGTCTGGGAGTAAGGTCATTAGCTGTTAAAAAGAGGATCAAGTGTAAAATATAACGGATGAAAAAAGAGAAAAACGAATGATTTATTTTGTAGTTAACATCGCGCATAAGATGTGTACAACAAACTCTATAGTCTTTCAGTTCGAAAGTTAGGTAGTAATCAGTAACAAGTCAATTTAATAACTCGAGCATCACGGGTTTCAATCCCTTTGAAAGAATGAATGTTGCTTTTATCTTAGGATTTGAGAGAAATAATTATGCTAATATGGAGGGATTAGTCGATACAAGGCTCGAATGGATAGCAGTGACTTGGTAGCTTAGGATTCCTAACGGTTAGGTAGCTGCGAGTTTGTAGGGAGTCGACTAAAATTTGAGATAATTTGTACCTTTTAAGATTGGTTGGGAGTTCGGTAAGAGGATGGAATCTAGGCAGGGTGTTGAGAAAACCTGCGTTAACTGTTATGAACCCTCTAAAGGACAGGGTACTAAACTTTAAATGAAACCATAGCATTGATATTATTTGGGGAAGGTGATCATCAATTGAGGTCATTTGCGCCAGAGAAGGTAGGAGGGTAAAGGTAGGAGTTTTCTTGGAATAGACGAAGAGTGGAGAGAAACCCAACGTTGGCAATAGCCTTCTATTAGCGAAGAGCGCCAGGGATTAACGTCCCATCCGACGGACGGAGTACTGGACTGGAAAGTGTTCTCCGTATGGCACTCAAGTAGGAACCGGTGCTTTAATGAAAAATTTACCTTAGCAGGGATAATGAACACTTAGATAAATGTGATAAGTAGTGCTTTTACATTCCAATGGGTAAACAGAGTTCCGTTCTACAAGTTCTATTTAAAGACACTAGCATACCCCTTAAAATCTCAGCCACTTCAAGATTGCAAACCCACGCCATAAGGATGGAAAATAATTGCTTTAACCACCAAACTAACATATTACCTGTTCTTGCAGGAATGTAACATGGTGGTGAAAATGATTGTAGAGTCAATGACCACACGGGGTGAGCGGGTTCAAGATGAATGGGATGAGGAAATTATGTAACAGTTACAAAGTACTTAAATTAACACAAGAAAACGCCATCACATTCACTTATCTCATCAACACCACAGCATATGGACGTGTAGGAAAAGGGTCTATAATTTTCAAAGGTGCACTAATTTTAGTTGACACAAGTGTATGGTATACCATATAACGTAACCAATGTAACTTAATCAAGCCTCCACACCAACCTGGACCTCGATCATGGATCTTCACAACGCGTGCCTTAGCGTTAAGGTTATTTATTGATTAAAGTTATCTCAGAGAGAACGTGGTATCCATTCTTCATTTTTCTCACAGCACTTCTAATCGCTCATTACAATCAGTGGAGCAAATTTTATAGAAGATTATTGTTAACCCTGCGCTACTCTAGGGGTAAGCGTTAACAATTAAGATTGCGATAAGGTGAAAGATAGATCTGTGATTCCACCCCTGATCCCTTATTTCTAGTGATAATAATGGTAGTTATAGATGGTGGGAAATACTATCATAAGTACTTTATCAATGTGAATGGGCTGTGAAAGTAAAATGGGTAGCACATAGTGTATGGATGAAACTCTTACTGCTAGAGTGGCCTTTCGATTAGTCAATGCTGCTAGCACCTAATTCCCGTGTACGAGAGAGGAGAATAATTCATTGAAAGTTGAAAGCTTTCACTGCCCCTACTCGCTCCCTCCACGGTCCATTTCCCTTGTTTGGCTTCGTAGTCCGAGATTTCAACTTGCACCAGCTCCCTCCCCGTTGTGTCCAGAGATTTTGCGACGACGACAGGACAAGTTGTGGGCTTTTGTTTCCCCTGACGGCTGGGATCATGCCATGCCGTGGAAAAAAACAGGAGCGTCCGTATTCAGGCTATAAATGGAGAATACACAAAGCAGCAGCTGAAATTTCATTCTCTCGACCGGAATTGATACCGTTAGCTGCTCATTCAACCGTCACTTTAGGAGAGATTGTTTTCTCTATTATATTTTTTGCTCTATTATATTGTTCGCCTACAAGCCTGTTCAAGTGTTTTTATCACCATTGTGATATCATGGTAGTTGACGGGGTTGAAGTCTTTACAAAGTGAATTATTTGCTGCTGCGACGACATAGGTCCTTTCATGCCACGAACAGCAAATATTTATTGTCTGTAATGCCATTAGCAATACTAAAAGCAATTAAATATGTCTTGGGGAGAGCGATGAAAGGAGAATTTTAATAAAAACTTTTAGGAGGAGACGGGAAAAGCTAATCGGCTATATTTTATGGCATGAGAATCTTGTTAAGACAGTAGTCAGCAGGACAGTTAACGGAAAGAATGGCACAAGAAGGTTTATTGTGAAATATATGTAGCTTGTAGTGAAGGAGGTAAAAAAATAGATCTCATGTAAATATGAAGAGGCCTGCTGATAGTTTAGTCGAGAGAAGAGTTACGTCAAACCATTCTCAAACTTCATAATTGGTGAAAATAAAAACCAATTGCATTATCTTCCTAAAGAATCTCATGCCGTGCGGTTAATTTTGAAAATTTTAATCACATAGTTTGGTTCTGTAATGGTATCTTCTATCAGAATCTCGGATCACTCGAAGCGATAATTGATATGACTTATCAGTATGTGCGTGGCTGCTCAAGGAACATCTAAAACTCTACTAAGTGTTGCAGTTATCCTGCTAACAGGTATATGTGAGCTAAACCGCTCTGATCCACCCTAAGTCCTTAATAATAATTACACCTCTCCGGCAATTTCTAGCTAATAAAAGCCATCAAGAGATCTTCCGGTTTTATGACACGTAGCAATCGACACTTCACCACACCGGTGCGATAAACAGCCCTTTGAACCAGCTATATTTTCAGAAAAAGGAAAATATACAGTGCGCCGAAAATTTAATGCGCGGCATGAACGGAAATATTATTCTTAAGATCAGGTGAGCAACTGGAATACTAGGTATTTTTTCCATTTTGGTTTCTTCCACGGTAGCTTAATCAAGATGAAGGCATTCCTGTAATTTTTTCTTGAACCGAGCTTATGTGAAGATGAGTTGAAAATTTTTCACTCATGTATATGGCAGACTGTTCGTCTAAGCGACTGTAACGCTGTCGTAGCGGAGAAGGCATCACCATCTTCATGATCTCGTCGCGTTAGTCATCGGGGAAGCCGCTCTCCAATTGATGACACATCTAGAAGAAACCTTACAATACTCTCATCAGAATGGTGTATCCCGTTTTGACGCGATCAATAATTCTTGTAATGTTTCTATAGTAGTAGGTATAAACCTATCATAAAAACCCTATTTTACGAATTTATAAGTTTTGGTACTTGCTCTCAGAGTGTTATGGGTTTCTAACTTCACTGTGACGGAATGAGAAGTGTTGAAATTGAGGAAATTGTTAGCTTTGTTTTTATTCGATTAAAGGGTACATATGTTTTCAAATTTCTGGATAATAATGCAATAATGAAACAAATTCCAAGAGTAATGTTATGTGTGCACTCGTAATTGATGTTACAAGGGAGGCGACCGATTAATAAGGTAATTAGTTCCAATTAAGAGCGGGTATGTAATTGGATATGGATATGATATGGTGGGGGGAATGGAAGTGCTAAAACAGCGGCAAAGTGCAACGGCATCTGTCTACTCTTAATGAAAGGCACCGAGGGGTCCATAATATAACATCCTGTTAATGGATAGAGTTCTGAAAAGTGCTCTCCTTACAGCAAATAAATATGCACCGAGATTCTATAGAAAAAATCAGCCGGGGTTAGAACCCAGGACATTGAGATGGGAGGCCAGTAAATAAGTCACTATACTAATCTGATATCTACTTTCATAATTCTATATTATTTGTCCTTTAATAACGAGCTCAGTTCGGATTCCTTTCGCAATTCCCATGCCTTTCCTGCACGTTTTAAATGGATATTTTTCAAGTTCCGTTGTCTTCATCATGGCACTCGCGAAACGAGACCCCTCATTACTTGACGGGGCCGAAACGTGCCTAATATTGAGCGGCCGTCTGGAGCACGTTGAGGTCAGCGGCTCATGGGAGTTGACCTCTTTAGCACTCGGTCAGGGCACTTCCGCAGCTGTTTCCGAGCGGGTGTTGGAAAAAGAAATGGGAGGCGTGAAAACGTTGTTAGGATCTTCTTTCCGAGACGCTAGTGTACGTGGACACTTTTACGCCTGTGGTTACCGTGCCTAAGCCAAATCACGGTTGTTAAGATTTTACGTAAATGATTAATTATTGGTTGAGAGACAAAACGCCAGTGGTGCTATCGTCCTGACGATACGTTAAGTATGTAATTTTCACCTTTGGCTTATTTAAAATCTACCAAAAAAAAGAGGTTTCGCAATATTTCCCCTAAAAAATCTATTGTCTGAATCATAAAATGCATTTACTAAGGGCCTCTTAGTATCATCCAATTTAGCAATGAATTTTTGGAAAATATTAATTATGGGTACATATCAATGCACAATGTCTATAGATATCTAGAAAAATAGATCTACTGCCTAAATATCGCTCTACCGAAAATATTATTTTTTTAATTCATTGATCTAGTTATTTAGTAACAAAATATAATTTCTCTATTATCGCGCATTGAAATGCTTTAACTCATTATTGGCTCAGAGCTACGATAAAAAATAATGCCCTGTAATGTGTCATAACCGTTGGAAATTCTCGTTTTATATAATTTCATTCAATTTATGATTCACAATCCCTCGTATGGTACATTTCATTACGATTAGATGAATAGATCATTCGAAGTTGTCAGTTCGAGTGCTGGACTGAAAAGTAGATTGTTTGAAAATTTTCACCGGCGATTCAAAGTTTCAAAACAACACATCTCCGCCAATTTCAGCATGAGAGCAAGCAAGGATTTCTGTATTGGTGATTATTGCGTTTAGAAATAGTAATATCAACCAACTCTTACCTTGCTTAATAGCAATTTATGTTCATAATTGAAATAATTGCATTCAATGGTAAAAAAACCTTGTGCTAGAGATGTAATTGAAGGGTTTTATTAACGAAATAATCGTCTCATAAATTTAGTTTACAACTAGATTCCGGCGATTCACCATAAATAGAAATACTGAAACGGAATATTTTGAGAATAGAGTAGTCCCAGCAATTAAATTTGACAATGTGGGATTTTACATGCTATATGATCCATTTTTGCGTCATTTTTTTCAACTCCCATTGGTCGATTTTTTCTCCTGGAATTTTGGTGGGTGTCGTTAATTCTCTCGCTCGGAAATCCGTCGCACTGTGTGGCCAAGAGGGTATTGTTACATTTGGATCAGGGGAAATGCATGGGGTCAATAACGAGTCCAACTGACCTATGCACCGTAACCATTGAGGATATCAACTCTGGTCTATCGGTCCATAAATTTACTTGTTATGAAAAAATAGTGATTTTTGTGGGTGTTTTTTGTGCAGTACGCGGTGGTACAACCTGGATTAATACGTGTCCTCCAGGGGGAAGTTCTATGTTCCCCCATTTCCGATCCCTAGATTTCTACGTTTACTCTCCGGTTACGGTAGTTGTATCCAACACTACATCCTCCTAACACCCCTGCTTTTTGGATAGGACGTACCTATATAAAACCCCAGATATCTTTATTCATCGTTTTGTTTAAGAATGTTTTCGCTTTAGAGCGTGGGATATCCGGAAGGTACATGAATCACGCTCGCATGTTACTTCCTTCTCTGCAATTCTCGCTGTGCGATCATGGAAGGAACTTAGGAACTTATGATTATCAACTTCCTTTTCTTCTTTGTACGTATGCACTGACACTTTTATAAAAAATCCGGCGTTGAAATCTATAATATCAAAAGTTTTCCGGTTTCGATTTATGTTAGACATTTCCCCATATTTGTTTGCATTGTAATTCAGATGCAAGATTTGATTTAATCCTGCTAATTATATGCTGTTTTTAGACCTTCATTCTTATAGAGGTACACATTTTATCTACGCACGTGGAAGCACTTGTAAAGTACAAGTATAAATTTAAAATTTTTAAATTGAAATTTTAAATTTATACTTGTACTTCATCTTTTCGTACGTTTTGTACTTCATTGTGCTTGTGCAGCGCATTTAAATCGTTTGCATTCTATCATGAATATCTCGACAAAATCAATAATTTTTAATAAATTTAATGTGGGATTGAGATTACCTTTATTTTTCTCAAATATTTAGTACATGTCATTGGAGACAAGCTCTCAGCAAGTAGTGCAGTGAGTCTTCTCACTCACCCGATTCATTTCGCACTAAGGATAAAATAAATTCATGTACAAGCCCGTGGAAATATTTTAGCATAAACCTGCCTATATTCTTTCGATTTAACCGATAATGCCATAATTAAAACAAGGTGATTGGTCCAGGTAGTCGTATGCCTATTCTTCAAATACCGTTTCGGTCGGAAATCAATGGGCTGGTGCTCGAATGTATCGCATCTCTTGGATAGAAATGCAAATAATACCTTTCCATACAAGGTTTTATGAGTGCAGAGGCAAAAGCAAACTTTAATGCCAGCGAGATTTTGAAACGTGGTATGTAGTGAAGAAATAGATGTCCAGCGTGAGGCATCTTTCGACGGTAAACTCACACCGAAGCTTGGATTTGAGGACAGGGCTTTAGAATCTACCTGCTCGATGAACAAACGGATGTTTCATTTCTACTTCAGTAAGTATTGGAATTCTATTAGTCTCGGTTCAATCTCATTGGGAAGGTGACGGAAGTCCTGTTAACTTGTTTGTCTCCAAGGCAGAGAACGCAGATGATGACGTTGTTGTTTTATTTTCTCCACGCCTGGGAGAGAACCCGAAATATTTGTGGCCAGAAATCTTTGTAAGGGATTAACCATTCCTATCCAGAAATTTTTTTCTCTCCGGTTCCACATGATCGAATGTTATGTTCCAGTCTATTCCTCGTTTTTCCGTTGACCAGAATGGTGAAGGACGCTGGGCACAGTTATTCGTGACAGAATGAGGACAAGAACCTCCATCCCCGTTTCCCGATGCTCATGCGACCGTCGCATTGACGGAGAGTGAAAAAAAAATAACTCGAAACTCTGAGAACGCACGGATCGATGGATAAGGATGATAAGGAAGGCCTCTTTTTTTCATTCGAGAGAACCTCATCCTGCGGAATGACAGTTTTTTTTCCCTTTGTTTCATTATTGCTTTTTTTTCACTACGCCCGACTGGTTTATCCTCACCCTTCCTCGTATTTCTCTCCTTCCCTGTTTATTTCATTCCTCTCTTTCTCTCCCTCTCTCTTCTGGGAAACCCGTCACTATTTATGTCGTTTAGGAAGCGATTTATCAGGGAGTGGAAGTTGCCGTTTGGGGTGAGCGGAGGTGCGAAAGTTGAATAGCGCTTTCATTTACTCTAGGGAACATTCCCCGCGCGAATTCAGATCAATGCATATCAGTAGGTGGATGGTAACGGCCCTGCCCTAACCGACACTTTTATTTTTGTTTCAATCGACTCATCGCCGCGCTCACCCTAGAGCGATAATCGTTTGCATTCCACGCATTTAAAAACAATTCCTCCCGTACTTTTTACGGGTCCCTGGAGATTGACTGGATTTCTGAATTTATTTGCTTTTTTCGTCGATATCCGCGGCTTTGTTATACTCCCCGAGTGCTCTTGCGCGCAATAGTTTATGAGTGTGCGTGATGGACTCGTTTTCCAGTTAATAGATTCAAAGAGTGGTGCAATCCAAGCTGGCATGCGATCGTCCGGCGGCTAAGGAATTCCTATTCAGGTGTAGGTGGATTCAGTTACCCGTGCGGTACTCCCTGAATTCGAATCGCTCATGTCTTTCGGTGAGGATGCATTTTTTTGCGGGAACTCAGTATCAGGAATTCATCTCGAAGGAAGGTGTTAGGATATCCTTTGTATTTGAAACGTAATGAATTCGTGCGTTAAACTTTAGACGATACCAGCCGCAAAAAAAAGTTAGCGAAACCATGAAAGAGACGGAAATAGAATATCTGGAAGGTAATCATTCGTGGTAAAATCGAATGTAGACACTCCAGTCACTTATGCGATTATGGTTTGCTGTGAAAGCTACAGAACGGATTAAATTTATCTCATTAGTGATTGAAATAAAGCAACTTTTTATGGTTATTCGTGACAATGGACATGGAATGAAAAGACGTTTAAATTTGTCATTATTTATCTTTCTTGTGAGTAAGTACTTTCGCTGTTTAGAGCATATAGTCAAACATCTTCAGGTGCAAAGTTTAGGCTGTATACTGCAGGTGAAACTGCCGAACTATCAACTTGCATACTGTACCTAAAACATTACAAACAGTAATGCCAGGTATACAAGAAAAATGCTTAGTACCTACCTACTCGAGCAGAAACCCATATTGATTGGTTTTTATAGTATTTCCACAGAGTTATGCCCAAGATTATGAACTTTATTCGGGGTGGTCCGAATTTATTGGAAAAATGGAGGGGATAAAATATACCTTTGGGGTAGACATGGCGCTTACTTGGATCGGTAGAAACCAAAAGGTGTTTACGAGATTGAGTATTGGCGTGAGAATTTGAGGAATTTCGCAGATGTGGGCATGGCTTCCTAATGACTCCATATTTTCGTTTACCATCGCCATTCAATTGATAACGCCTCTCCTCTTAATTTAACAGCCTGTGTCATTTTATTTGCTGTTAAAATTCATCATCAGTTGGAATTGACCATTTATTTGAAATAAATGGAGTCGACTCGCGAAATCGTTCGTGTACAATTTAATTGTATCATTCTTAATAATATAATCTCTATTTTGCACCCGCAAACGTGAGTTTACTGCATTTCAAAGCGAAAAAATGCTCATATAAACTAGCGGTTCATTTATTAATTAATGAAACTGCATGCGTTAAATAGCTTAATTTTCGTAGCCGTCAAATTAATTTAGCAATAACTGCATTGCCGTAAACGAATAACCTAATATGTTATGCTCAGCATTATATTAATGTATAAAAATCCAACAAATATTTGTTCGGAAATAAAAGTTTTTAATAAGGTTTCGGAGATTTGTTTTCGACACTATACTTTTAGTAATGATTTCCTACTTATGTTTAGAAGAATGTTTACTGAGGCGGGGTAAAGGTAGCCCAGTTACTTTCTCGCACCTTATTTACTGTTATATTTTATTTAAAATAACGTGCTACAATGGACTCTTCATTTATGTTCGTGGAGGTATTCTCATCCAGTTATCCTTGCGACAACTATAAATTTTGGTAAAGAGCTAGCGTTACGAGTGAGGACGATACTTGCCACTTGCAATAAGCCTTTGCTGAGGACATTCCGCGAGAACGGAAATGGGATCATTACGCCATGGGAAACGGACGCGCATATACTCACCACCCGGGGGCGAAACAGTCTCCATCTATGGCATGATTTTCCTTGAATGTGTCTCCTTGGGCGTTAATGGTCACTCCAGGAGAATATTACACCTGCGGTCAAAATGCTTGCGCATTCCGTTTGGCTTAAATGGAGCTAGGGGTTTCATGGCTGGAAAGCACCAGAGGGACGGGTTTAGTTCGTGCAATTTCTTTCCGTTTACTGCCTAGCTTATTATTGTAGAGAAGATGCAGCATCCCTAGATCATTGGTGAGAATCGTGGAGGTCAGTCGAGAATAACAAGATCCGATACGTAAAGCCCGATTGAAGTTCATGACCCCTTTGCCATCAGAGAAGTAACAATCGCGCGTGTGAGGATAGGCCATTGCCCTTATGCCTCTTCCTCGAAAAGAAGATTCCGCCTCGATGTCATGATTGCGATTCTGTCCTCAGTGCAAAAACATCACCCGACGGAGAGATTAAAGCGTCTGTCAAACGGATGTTTTAAATATTGACGTCAAGCTTCTAAATAACTTGTGCAATGCCACAAGGATATGAGTAGCTCCTTCAATTTTATGTGGAATTTTACAAGGTATTTTTTATCCTTGTGAAATGGGTCGGTTCCACAGAGAGCCTTCCACAGTGAAACTTGTGCAGTGGTGTTGGAAAAAGAAAGATTATTCTAAATGTTCAGATGTAAACTGAATGCATTTAGTTTTTATTAATGAAAGAGTAATCAGTAGCAGTATAGCTCAATAACACGCATAATATCGTGAAGGGTATAAAATGACAGCAAGTGTCATTTTATACCCTTAAAGTTACATTGCTGTTTGTAAGGTATGGAATGTTCAAGCTTTCTTTACTTACGTTGGTTGCATTGCCGCGAGACGAGAGTATATTTACATTTACATAACACCCTGTAAGCCACGATGATGGTATGTGGCAGGGGGTGAATTCTCACCAGACATGCCCTACAAATTATGCATAATTAAGATTAGCAATAATAAATTATAGAATTATTCACGCTGGATCAAAAAACGGTAACGCTGGAGTAGGCATAATGCTCAGAAAGAGTGCAGGACGGCGTGTGAAGAGCTTCCTGCAGTACAGTGAGAGGATTATAATGGTGAAGATTCAGACTAAGCCTACAGACACCATCGAGGTACAACTTTACATGCCTACGTCGGACTACGGAGATGATGAAGTGGAAGAGGTCTATGAGGATATCACGGAAGTAATTAAGCACGTAAAGAGAGAAGAAAACTTCATTATTTCAGGAGACTGGAACGCTGTCATTGGCGAAGGTAAAGATGGAAGAATAACAGAAAAATATGGCTTGGGAAATCGAAACGAGAGAGGAGAAAGACTTATAGTATTATTCAAACAACACAAGCTGGAGGTGGTCAACACATTGTTTAAAAACCACCAGCGGAGAAGATATACCTGTAAAAAGGTCCGGAGACTGAAGAAGATTTCAAATTGACTACATTTTAGTGAAGCAGAGGTTCAGAAACCAGGTGAAGAACTGCAATAATAAAATCCGGCACTCAGAAGCCCTGATGATGAAGAGCGAGTTGCTTTTTGAAACGTTGGCAGTAATGGAGCCTATTAACCGGTGCCAAGCCCGAGAAACATTTCTTCATAGTATTCGCCGGGAAAACACTAGATCTTATAATACACTTCATGTTTTTTGGATTTCCTCATGATGATCAGAATACTTATTCATTGCCATTCTCACGTTCTCTCCGTGAGCCTTGATGCGGTGGGAAGAGGCTTGCGTGCTGTTATGGCCCCTAGAATTGGGCTGGCGAGATCAATTAAAGTTGCTCCTGGTAGAGCCACCCATAGGTCGAAGGGCCAGACGGAAGGTAAACCGCGAAAAACTAATTTTTTAATTCAGTGAACCAATTAATCACATGAACTCGATCTGTTTTCTTTTGAATCCTTTGCAACTCTCTCAGTATGCTCTCTGTGTATCAATAAATATATATTCGCAAATGCGTGGCTCAATTCTTGGAGGATTGATTTTTTTCTCTAATAGTGTCACATCCTTTCATCTCATCATGCTACAAAGTGTACAATTTAATTTTGTTTTGCTTCCATCTCTCGAAATTATATTTTTACTATCTGTGCTAAATCATTACTTAATTAAAATACTTTGTGAAAACTCGTGACTGGAAAATTGGTTTACTTAGGAGGCAACGTTAAATTATTAGCAGCTGGCTGAGATTGGCATCCATGGATAGTTGTTAAAGGCTGAATTACCGCAGATATTAATCCAGGGGATTTGAGATGAAATTTGCTGAAATACGTGGGCATTTTGTAAGGATTCAGTTCCTAGGACTCTGAAGAAATTTGTAGCCGCTCCACTTGGGATCTGTCGCCTTAAGAGCCAAGTTACTGCCCCCCCCCCCTGAGGGTTACGGTACCCCCAAGCTTTTGGGAATATCTCATGGGAAATTAAGGGGGATCTTGGAGGCCTCAACGGTCTTACAGGGATGTACGCTTATAGAGGCTGATTTTTGTAGCATGATTTGTTGGCATTCAACTAGACCGTTATTGAAGTGAAAATGATTGCGCAAAATTTAGTTCTCATTTTAGCAGACACTGATAACTCTATAATAAAAAAGTTGACTTTTTGACAGTTGTTGCGTGCGTATGGCATGCCATTATTTTGCTGTATTCAATGCCTTGGTATCCGATTTTCTTCAGAAAATCAACGTGGCGCCTTGACTTTAAATTTATTTCATCATCAAGGGTCAACAATCCTAGGATTGGCTTGACGAAGCCCTTCACTCGATTCTTCTATCGGCCAAACTCTTCATATTAACATAGCTCCTCTCTTTTACATCCTTAACAACTTGCTCCATATACCTCATACGAGGTCTGCCTTTTCCTATCTTCCCGTTTCACAATTCCTATTTAATATGAAATAAAATCTCATTTCCTACTGACAATGAGGGAAATTCTGAACTATTTCCCACAATTCGAACTTCACAATGACACGGCAACCTCAGGTGAGAAAATTTATGAAATTCAAGCGAGAAAATTGCTGAATGTTCAGCAATCAAATTTTCGATAGATATAACCGTAAAAACTGCAAAAATGTTTGTTTAATAATTTCCTAGCTGTATATTTTGGTCCAGTACTCACTTAGTTTGTTAAATCTAACTTTAAGCTATGCAAGAATGATAACAAGGTTATGATGTTTCATCAAACATTTAGTTTATCATCTTGTGATTCAGAGCGTTGGTAAAAGTGATGAATTGGCTTTTCAATTTTGCTACGTATTTTCTTACGATTCACTGTGCAAGTTCTTGAAATTTGATCTAAATTACATATTTACGATATGTTTCCAATTTATAATTTTCTTTCCTTACTATATTACGTTCCACACATCCCCTCTGGGTATTAATACCGTTCTCTACTGCGCGTTTGAGTCTTGTTTTCCTTTTTTTTCACATGCAGAGGAGGAGGTGGATGCTGATATTATATAAATGATAGGATTCGGGATAAAAAATAATTTCGCGCATGACAACCTGTCTTTACCGGCATAGCACTATTAATGAAAAGGTAATAACAAATAAAATAACGTATTTAAATTGAACGAACATTTCAAAAATTAAGTTAAATAATTTCTGTTTTTCGTTTATAATTCAGAATGATTATGAAAGGTAGCATACAACTATCGCTCATGTTAAAAAGTTTTTTAACTTGCATCGAGTTACGATCAAATTAAAAAGGACATGAAAAAGTAAAACTGGCATCTATCATATGTTTTTAACGGTAAAGTTAGTAAGATTTACTTGGTGATAGCATACATTGTGCTCAATAATTGCTTCCACTTCCGTTCAGGTCAACAAAATGCCGTACTTAGAGACCACTTTCTCCGCTCGGCCAGAGCATATCAGTACACAGATAGTCCACGTGGGAAAGTTTCCTGGGGTCGGTCGGATCCTTTTCCTCAAATCCTTTCCCCCTGAACAGTCATTTTTCCCGAGCCGAGATCCTATTCTCAGACAACCATCTGCGTCTCCTCCACCACCTCGCTGTCAGGCGTTGACAATCCGAGCGTAGTTGGCTCCTTAGCCACGCGAGAGATAAACGCCTCAGAAACGTCTCGCGGGAGAACAAGTGGTTGCGATGAGCAAGACGCAGTCTCATGCTTCATTCTCAAGACGTCGCGTGTTGAAATCTGCGACAGGCGTCTTTCCACTTTCGCGTCTGGCCTTACGTGCAACTGGAAATGCGGGAGAATATTACGATACCTCCCCCTCAACAGGTCACATGCCTCTCCCCCAATGATACTCCGGGACCTTGGAAACGACAAGGGAAGGCCTTTGAATAATTAAGAATTCAAGTGCTTTGCCGCGTAGAGAGCGCTTGTGGATGCGAGGGACCCTTGCTCGGGCGGAAGCTTTGTCTATTACTTGGCTCGGCACAGGAATGCGAGTGCTGTAAGGGATTTACATTTGAATGGGCTTATATAGGTCCCAGCAGACCCCTGCAATGAAGAGGAACTAAGTGCGCATGTTAGGAATATCCTCATTTGGGAGGAGGAATTTAAACAGTTACGCTTCGCCCATAATGCACCGCGGTTTTTTAATAAAGCCTAAATGATTTGTCGTTTTTCATTAGCGAGACTCCGCCAAGAATATGCTAAAAGCATATAATAGCCAGATTTATTCTCTCATAGTAGTTTTAAGTAGAGTATCTAGAAATTGGATATGTGCAGTGAAAGAAACTTAGGTTTATGGCCAGGTTTAGTAGTGTTACCCAAGTTTTGCTAGATCGAGGTTGATAAATGTCTACAAGGGTGGTGAAGTTTAAGTTTGTGGTACATCTATCTACAATCAGATTTAAATGCCAATTTTCCTCATTCTATAAGAGGCAATATTGGAGCACAGAGAGTGGCCGAGAAGATAATTGCTATGGTAAAATATAGAGTTTAAGGTTTTTTCCGTGCCTGAATTATAATAAGTAAACAACACATGATTGTTGTATTAGATGATTCTTGAACAATTAGCGAGTAGCAAAATTAATTGCAAAAATTGTTTAAATGAAGGTTTCTCTCCTGTAGGATGATAGTTTGAGGTTAGTAGTTGTCCGTTCTTGTGGTGGCTTCCAAAATTAAGAGTGGTAGATGAATATGTTCGGAAATTAGTCCGAAAATTTTTCTCTCCCAGTTGATATTTCGTCAGATTATAGATAAATGAGGAGAAGCAAAAACAATTGGGTCCGTCGTTGATGAGCTTCTAAATTCATAAGGCCCAGGGCATCCGCTGCGATTATTTGCGCTTATAAAATCTAGGTACCTTTCATGAGTGTCCTACATTCAATTTGCCTTAACAACCTCATATGGTATCTCGTAGGAAGAGGACATGTTGTTTGCCTAAACTAAATTTGAATCTTTCATTACATCTGCAGAATTGATATCAAAACACAACACAATCATTCATAACTACTTCATGATTTAAGAGGAATACATTTACACTAAAATGGGAAACATTTGTTCAATAACTATCTTGTTGGGATCTAACATCATGCCAGGAGTCGGCTTATTTTATTTGGGCACTTTTTTGGCGGATTATGTTGTATAATTTCACGGAAGAGAAAAAAGGTAGATCCGATATATGATCGCAATATTCGAATGCTTGAAATATATTGGCAAGTGGGACACATTTATTCAAATAATTATACGTGCGTTTCATTAAAAGGTAATGTTAAGCATTGAAGTAGTCATGTTTTTTAAAATAAGGAATTCTAGCTCGCCGTTTGGCGTTAGTTGATATGATGTTGCACAAAGGAGTATTTTTACTTTGGAGAGGGTTTTTAGTTTATACGACCATGATATGACCTTCCTCTGTATTTCACAACCTTTTTATCTCATAAATCGTCTTAGATTTGTGATCAAATAAGAACTTATCACACGCATATATAAATTTAGTTACCATAATTTCAGCACTTTACTCGTGGCACAATATGCTATAGGAAAAATGCTGTTTGGTGCGAAGTACGTTTAATTTGTTATTTTGGGAAGGTGTCCGGCGGCTGTGTCACTAAGGATTGGCCGATAATTGCGTAAGGGTGGGTCTTATCAGGGAACTGAAAAGAATGGAGAAAAATCCGCGTTGGTGTTATCATACCATTAAACTAACTCGCAGATGTGTCCACTGTTTAACTTTAACTCTGACGTAGAACTGCGATTGATGTCTTCCCCACGAACCACTCGAGTAGAAACGGCATCTCGTTGAATAAATAATCTCTGACCCTGCTGATCGATTAAAACCAAGACCTTCTAGATGGAAAGCAACTACTCTAACATCTAGAATGACTATATCCCAGTATAAGTAGGTTTTAAGGTAATTTTTGGTCGTCAGTCGAGATAAAGGGCCCAAAATGAAGTTTAGTGGAGTTTTCTGTGGCTCAGAACAGAGAACGATAATGAACGCCTGAGTTTTGCCTCACTCCATCCGAGTGTTTGGGAAAAGAAGTGAGAAATTTGAAGGGGGCGACCTTAATGAGGGTTGAATTTGAATGACCTCCCTCGAATTAGGGTGGAAAGGAGGAGAATTGTAAGGAGAGATTGCTATCTGGGTGGGTCATCTGTCATCTCTTGTCTGAGGCTAGAAAGAGTGTCAATATTAAGACAACTTCACGACTCCTTCAGAAAGGCACCGTAAAGTCCGGTGGAAAATACATTCATTGAAGTACATAATTAAATACGTACTGTTTTTTCTCGAAACGTTTATTTTCCCTCCAAAGAAGTAATAACTTAAATGTTAATTACACCTTTTGGAAATAAAGACTGCCAGATAAATCGGGAATTTGATGTGGATTCAATCATTTATGTTATGTGACAAAGGGAGAAATTTAATGATTTAAAACTCAACGTGTTGCCTGAGTATCTTATATTTCTTTTCATACGCTTGGTTGGTGTGTGACCTAGAAGGTAAAAAGAGAGAGGTTGGTGTGTGACATAAAGAGAGTGACTCAATCTGAAAGTTCCTCTTTTCCTCAATATCGATATTTCTCAGCAAGAGTAATATCTTCATTGACCCCAAAGCGATCAAAACCGTGTATTAATTCTGCATCCATCCATTTTGTTTTCAAATATCTTCAACTGCTAGTCCTTCTAGCTTTGATATGGCTGCTACTTTGCACTTCCAAACTCCTTCCTACCCCTACAAACTTTCTCCTTATTCATCGTAGTCTAACTTTTAGAGGTCTGAAATTACTTCTATCTTCTTTTCTTCTAAGTCCAGGTTTTTGACATGTGCAATGCTGCGATCAATACTGCCATTCTCTCAAATATTTTCCTTGCTAAGATCGTTTGTATTTTAGAATCGGTACCTGCACTTACAGACGCTTCAGGCCGGGAGGAAAGTTACAAGGATGCGAATGAATGAGTAAGAACAAATAGTGGAGAGAAACTCGGCTTTGGAATTATCCAGCTCTGAACGAAAGTTGCCAAGGGGACCACTATATAATGCCCCTTCAGACGGACGGAGCACTGCACTCAAATATTCTCCACAAATCAAGTAGCGGCCGGTTTGCCAATGAGAAATATCTTCCCTTGCCGGAGTCCGAACTTGGGCCCTCCAAGTGAGAGTAAAGTAACTAAAGTAACTCTAACAACTTCATCAACGCGATAAACTAAAACTTTTAATTCAATTACAAAATGAAAACTCTCCTTTGTTGGAACAAATGTCCTCTTAGTGTAGTCACTACCTTAGCCCATACGAACAAATTTCATTGTGAAAAGTAACTTCTTCTAGTTGCACCAATTGATATTTATATTTTAAGGGATACGTAAATTTGTAGCAATAGACCCCTTGTGTACCAACATGCTTCTCATTTTGATATCAACCCCTAATTTTTCTTATCCTTGAGTGCCATATATTTCTCATTTTCTTAATGTACACAGAAGCTTCAGTATGTGAAAAAAACGTCTCCAATGCTCTAATTTTGATTATACAATTACTGATTCTCCATTGGTTAGTAGAGAGAAATTATAAATACACACGAGCATCGATAGAGTAATGAGTATACAATACGAACAAAATAAAGGTGACGTAAAAGCTAAAATTTACCAAGTGACATCTCATTTGTATTGTGTTCGTGCAATCAATGACAGACGTACCGTCATCCTACCCAGTTGAATACCGGAGTTGACAAGAAGGAAATCTCTGCACCTTTTTTCTTTTGGAAGGGTGATGTTTGGGATATCCGTTCGGATGGAAACTGATTTCTTTTGCGGAAAAGAAGAGGGGATTTAATCCACACAAACATAGGAATCAGAGGAACATATAATTACGAAAGGATTTCTTTTCCTGTTTGCACCAAGTCATCCTCGGGGCGACCGCATCGGCATTAGTTTCGGATCACTGGCCGTTCTCTTTTCACCCCCGTTGCTCCCATTTGCACCCTGGGAGAGACTAGGGCTACACGTTCATTTTTTCATGCTCGGGGACTCCTCGTCGTAGCAAACCCCTCCACCACCCCCTTTCGAACATCGTCAGCTACCGGGGCACACACCTCCACCGGTGGGACTGCCTTCCCCTTATGCATCGATCGCAAACACCCCTAATCCAAGCCTCTGTCCATCGATTTCCAGGTAGACCCGATTCCCGAACTCTTTTTATTCCCTCCATCCTCAAGCCCCTCCGTTCCCCCAGTTAAGAGGATGCTCGGGGTTCCCGCGCCGTCTCTCCATCCCCAGAACCCTTTCTCTGACCTCTCTTCCCGTCCGGTTACTTGGTTGTCCACCCTCCTCATCCCCAGCTAACCGAATCGAGGTCAGGAACCTTCTGCCCTCACGAAGGGATGGGTGGGAAAAAAGACAAAAGCCATCGGGATTCCGTGGGATTACCTCCAACCTCCCAGGTCCTGATACGTATCTCCGTAAGTATCAGTTGCCCGGCTTAATATCTCCGATGATTAATACCAGTCCTCGGTCGGCTGAACAGAATGTCTCTGGAATTCCAATGCAAGCGCAGTTTTTTCATGACTAGCTTGCAACTTTGGGAAAAAAGGATTGTCCAGGGTGTGGTGACATCGTTTCCTTGCTGCGGGATAGATGAAAAGTTCATCTGTTGATAAAATCTTCCTTTTATAGCTTTGACTTAAATTTAGTGTTGAAGTGTACGGAGCGTGAGTTAAGTGGATCGTTTACCCTAGTACAATATTTATTCAGTTATAAAATATCGTTAAAAAGAAGAATGTACAATTCACCGCCATAATTTTACAGCTTGACAGATTTTAAATAGCATATTTGACTCAAGTAGGTCAACAAGAGTACTGCCATCTGATTTATCCCATGTATACCTACAGTTGAACAGCTTGTTATTTTTCTCATCAGGGATGTGGGGTAACGCGATGAACGAATTCACAGCTATATAAGACTTGAATGTGAAATCGCTCCACAGCTTGGCGGAGGTATGTAGTTACGCAATATTTTGCGATACTAAGTGATATGATGTATATACGATAATATTGCCATACCATGCGATACGATACATCTCGTAGTGTGAGTTTATTGTGATATGCAGTAGCTTGTGTTTTGTGACACGTCGAGATGTGCAATATCGTGCGATATCACCAAGTGACATTGCGCGGTCGATATATCACTTTTACGTGTAGATTGCATGCTTCAGGGCACCACAAGTGCCCTGAAGTGAAGTAACGTGAAAGGTATGGCAGTTTTTCTCCTATATAAATTTCATGTCACAATGAAGCATTCGAATTCTCATACCCTCGGCACTTTTTATTGGTTGGTCTTTAATTCTATTTACGCTTCTATAACCGCTTATTTATACTTCAAATTTACCATTTTTTTCATTAATGATAAAATATATTGTCTCTAGTTATTATATATCGCTTAAGAGGAAAAAAGTAAGACAGCATTCTATCAGAAGAGGAATCTACTTAGCTGGAAACACAAGCTTGAGTAAGGAGAGAATTCATCAGAAGGTACATCTCGTGAATATTTCTTTATGGCAGTGAGGCATGGGCAATGACAGCTGCGGAGAAGAAAAGGGTGGAAGTAAACGAAATGTGGTGCTACCGAAGAATGGTGAAGATTAAATGGATCAACCGAGTAAGTAACGAGGAAGTCCTAAGAAGAGTGGGAGAAAAGATAAGTCTTCTGAATACCATAAGAAGAAGATGGGAAAACTTAATCGGCCACATCATGGGACATGATGGCCCGATGAAGACAATCGTTGAAGGACAAATGGACAAAGGACAAGGTTAAAATATACTAGTTCCTCTATAGTATATTTTAACCTCCTTAGGGCAGCTGGAGTTCAACAGAATTATTGTATTTTCGACTTTTTCTTCGCTTGAAGTATGTTCAACCGTTTTGTGTTTCAATAAAATGTCTACCTCCACGTTTTGAGGTAGACATTTGATTTTACTGTCTTTTTTTAGAGAATTTCAAGTTCAGTGTTTTGATTATTCGCTTAAAGTTCCGATGGATAGTTAACAGAGGATTAATAGATGCCTTTTATTAGAGGTAAATAATCGATGAATATCAACACTGACATTTGTCAGCTTATCCCTCCGCTGGTGAAGTGTGTTTTAAACCGTCGGCATTATCTCGAATAGGTAACCAAGGAGTCATCCGGTACAAACGAAAATGTTTTGGAAATTTTGTGTATCTGAATCGCTCGCTACAATATCATTAATTTCAGCTATTCTCATCTGTCTCGACTATAGAGCCTCCAGATGATATAAAACACAAGTGTAAACAAAGAATGAGGTTGTAATCAGCGGTTTTAACACACCAAATTGTGTTTATACCACTTGACTCCTTGGTTAACTATTAGAGATAACCCCTACTGTTTCTAACACAAACCCACTGTACAAGTTACAGTTAACAAGTTACAACTATAATGATGACCGCTTTTACAGGACACAAATAATGTTGTCATTGAGGCTAGCCAAATATCGCGATCTAATGCTTCTCAGGGAGAAATTCGTTTTACATTTGCTTATAGGAACACGGCACAAATGGTAAAGAGACTGAGTTTTTTCAGGGGAAAAAATAGGGCATTTCAAACTGAAAATAGCCAAAAGGGTTAAGATATGAGAATCCTAGCTACCATTTATTGTAGCCAAATTGAATAAAATTTGTATAGTGAAAATTTTAGCGAATTTTCACCAGAAAATAACAATAAAAATTAATATTTCCGTAATGTGATCAAGCGGTCAAAGCCAAAGTGAGAAGCAGGAAGCCTGTTTTAAGTTAAAATGATGAATGGAAACATATCGTTACAGGAAACAAGTAACATTCCTGTATATAAATATTTCACATTTCTCAGAAAGGTTAGAATAGTCATGGAATTTACCCATAAGATTAAAAAACTTAAATTATCCCTGTGATAAAATACACAATTTAAACCTACGGAATGGGGGGAGTCAAGAATTTTGCACAAAATTTTGAAAATAACTGCGGCAGTCTAATTCTTCGCAATTTGAAAGTTCTGCTAGATTGCGTGTGAACCAGCAACATAATGCTATGGATAGCACCTTGTTAATACATTGATAAAACCGCTAACGATTAAAAGAGATGTAAACATGGAAACTATACGGTAGCAAAATTTGTGATCACATCTTAGAGAACGTAGATGTAAGAACATTCTATCTCTCGCATTCTCTTAAAATTGGGGAAAAATACTGAAAAAAACAAATATTAAATAAAATTCACGACTGAAAGACGACTAATTGGTAGAGGAAAATGGGATCTTGAGAATAATGGATTAAATTACTTGGAAACTGAAGAAAAAGAATAATTGGCCAGAACCTCGTCTCCGAAGAACAATTTATGTATTCAGAGATTATTTTGAGACCACATAATTAAATGGGCCGTCCACTGCCTTAGTCACTAAGGCTCGCGAAGTCGATGGGCGCGCTTTTTTCAAGATTCCAAAATTAATTGAGGGAGTTTTAAGTCCCGCATCAAGTTTCTCTGCCAGAATGTGAATAAAGAGGAGAAAAATGAGTTTGAAGCTGAAAGTTGCAAAAACACCATAGAATCGGGGGGGAAAACGAATTTCCATCACTAATGACGTTCTTTTTCCTCACGCTGAGCATTCAAGTGGTAAATTGAGGCGAGACAAAGTATCAGCCCAAATTGGGAACGGTATGAAATGCAAAATTTTTCAAAATATTTTCTTTCTTTGTTCAAAATCTAAAAGAAGAGAATACGTATATTCTGAGCGTATCCAATGAGAATGATCGTTTTGAAATGATTGACATTGCAATTGAAATGGAAACGTAACTTGCTTCTTTCACATAAAACTTATTCATTTCGCGACCCGGGTTTCGTCGAGGATCGACATCTTCAGGTTATCAGTGGACGCAAAAAGTTGTATTGAAATGAAATTCCTAGTTATTTGCACTTGCAATTGCGTCCTGAAGATGTCAATCCTCGGAAAAATCCGGTTCGTGTAATAAATAATTTTATGTGTAACATACCAGTTTCGTTTCTATTTCAATTATGAAGCAGTTCCACAAAGTTACGTTGGATACAGTTAAATAAATAATTGATACTATTTATTGAGTTGATATATAAGTGATTCCATTGAATTTATTTATTCTCTTGAATGTATTAAAGATCATAAGAAAAATATACGATAAGGTATAGGATTAAAAACTGATGGTTATTTTGGGATACATTTGCAATTACAAATACATAATTATCAATTGCATTGCAATACAATTTTTGGAATTCATTGATGACACTAGGATCCTTCTACGAAACGGTGAACTTCAACTTGAGGGAAGATGTTTGGAAATAATTATGTTTTGCATTGCAATAGGATTTTCTGCCTCCACTGATGGCACCAGGGTCTTTTTACGAAGCACTGCACTGCACCTTTAGGGAGATATCTCCTTTGGCTAAAAGTGTGGGAGTGAAAAAGTGGCAGTAGAGCATAGCAGGGAATAATTTCATTTTTAACCTACTAATAGCCAGAAGGGCACCTCATACGAAACCCTTGTATCTGCAGGTAACTAGATAACTACTGAAGAACTAAACTTAAAGTAGTAACATAAATCATGCATTTCTCAAAATTTTCAGTGAAACAGGAAAGAGCGCAACTTTACAAATGAGTGCTAAATATGTAGTTTCGATAGGTTAAATTTTAACCAGTTTCAGTAATTAAATTAACTCCCGTTGGAATCAAATGCATTAGTAACTGCGTTTAATTGACTCATGGAGGTTAACGGATGCCGCTACGATTAAAATTGTACTCGATTTCGTTGTTATTTGTGTTTTGATACACTCAATCCCTATGAGAGGCTGTGTAAAACGTAATGTTTTATACAGAGTAGGTGGGGTCTAATCTTTCCCAAGCACCCCTATTCTGGCGTCATTGCTAACGGTCAGCATATCAATGTCTCTTCGAGTACATTCTAACTTGAACTTCACGCACAATCGGCGGGTCACATTGTTTTCAATGAGTCAGTGGATAGTGTACGGCGGATCGATTTGTTCTCTTCCATTAGGTTCCCTGCCCGTCGGAAGGCTCGAGAGAAGCGTCCTGGTTGATGCGTGACTATTTATCTCATCGCCCGTTGAGCGCCATTCCGTGAAGTCTTTCGGAATCTCATTTTCTCTTCCGTTCGTGGGAAGGCGTGCACGCCATCGGGGAGGGCTCCCGCATTTTTCTAAGAATCGTCTCCGAGGCATTCCTTTGTCTTCGCCAGTTCTTTCTTTCGAAAACTCAGTCGTGCTCTCAATTCTCCGAGTCGCACCACATCCGTTATGAAACTTTGAGAGGGAAAGAACACGCGGCCAAGAAATTGTGCCAATTTCGTAAGACAGGTTTGTGTGGCTTCCTTGGAGCATTCAGGAGTTCGTCGCCTCAATTTGTACCACATAGGTACCGTCGGGGAAGGTGGACGGAAGGAAAACTTGTGGAGAACAGACTAGTACTCTCGCACATCCATCTACATCTACATATACGTAATACCCTGCGAGCCACCATGAGGGTGTGTGGCAGGGGGTGAAGATCACCAAACATGTACTATTGACATGCAACTAGGATATTTAATGGAGATATGCTCGATAAAAGGGTCACAACCAGTTAGATGGTTAGTGTCTACATAATAAGAAGGTGAGGGGCCAGTTGTCCAACCGCAACGTAAACCTTACCCTACCCCTGGATTAGTTAAGAGTAATACGACAAAAGCCAAGTAGGTAGTTTCATACTTATACCACCAGACTTATACCCTTATACTCGTACAACAAGTTGTCTTCATTGCATCTCATATTGAGTTTATGAGTACATAATCGCAACCTTTCAATTGATGAAATGTTAAAAGTCCACTCTATAATTAATAGCAAGCTTCTCTATAAGGTTTACTCCCTTTCCTGAGTTCCCGAGTATGTATTTTTTTCGTCTGTGTAATAGGCCCTTTACAATCCTTAAATTTTTGTCAGTCCACTTTCTATTCTCCACTTTCTTTCTAGAATCAGTGTACTTTAAATTAGGTTTGCTTGCTTTCACTACTTTTTGCCATTGAGTTCTGTAATGAGACATTAGAGAGCTCTTAGCAATGCCGATCGTGGTAGAAAGGTTGGTTTACACACCGGCCTGACAATTCAAGGGTACCTGACTGGAGCAAGGGCGTTGTGCATGTCTATAGCAGGGGCAGGCAAAAATTTGAGGCCAAATAACCAAACCAGTCCCACTCAACGATTTAAAAATTATTTGATAATATTTTTTGACAAAGAAGGATACTCGAAAGGAACATTATGAAATTTAAAAACATTTATTCAGCGTTTTCAGTAGTCCCACTCCCTCCCAAGTATTCAGAGTCCAAATGAGAAAAATTGACGTAAAATACTGCCATCAGTATTTTGAATCTCAGTAGGCATGCGCTTTCAATTTCGGAGGATGTGTCTGAGTGACTGGTTTCTAACTAGTCGTTTTAAAGGCATATTTTTAAGGTGGCTCCAGTTAATGAAACTACGCCAGTTTAATTCACTGATTCATGCCCGTATACATCTACATAATACCCTGCAAGCCACCATAAAGGTGCGTGGCAGGGGGTGAATTCTCACCAAACATGCATGCATATCATGCATTATAAAGGATTAGTATTTATATACTGTTCTAAACTTCACTATTTAAAAAAAGATAAAAAAAGCAAAGCAAACATGCAAAAACATGCTGTTATTTGGGTTAGCTTCAAGTCCTTCGTCCGTATCATTGCTGACAGATTGATCTCGCGCTTATAATACCTCACACAACACTGGACTGCCAGATGACATCCCATTTTCAGTCCCAAGCCCCACAGATATCTTAGATAGGATTGGGAAAATGAAAAGGGAACACAATCGCTCGAATAAAAGGTAGGTGGGTAAAGCAAATATTCCACAGAGAAAAAAATCATTCGCCTTGACCGGGACTCGATCACGGACCTCCCTATTTCCGGACAGGTGCTCTACCAGTTGAGCTACCAAGGCAATTAAATTACAGATGAACTATTGCAACTTTATTGCATTTATGTATTTTTCTCCCGTCACTTGTACGTACCACCATAAATAATAGTCATGTCTTTAATAATGTGTGGTGAATGTCGTTCGTGAGTCGCAATATGGCGAACCCTTGTCTGAAATTTAAAGGCAGATTGGGCAAAGAGATTTAGCCTAGAAACCTCGTTCTACTGCTAATAATAATCGGAAATCAAGTTGGTTGCGCACAAAACCCCAAAAAGCAACAGGGTAATACATAATGACTCATATGAACTTTTACATAATTGTATAGGACAGCATTATTTACAAAATATAACAATAAATTAAACATTTAAATAAGAAACCAGTTGCCATTTTCAGGATAGCTAATTACATTAATTTAAGTGCACACTTTTTACTTTTAAATTAATTTACAGTTATGGTCCTACCAAGCCACTCTTGGGTTATCAGCAGGTGATATTTAGACTTTTTCAGTAGAGTACAGTAAAGAATTTATTAGTACTTATCTCTAATAACATTAATTATGTGCTCAGCAACCATTTCTTGGTCCTTCTCTTGACTTCACCTATATATTCAATATTTTTAAGTCATCACTCATTTTATTAAATACTTTTGGCACATAAACACTTAGTTGCCGACTGCCCTTATGTGTATAATGTCTTGGAATTTCATATATATTAACTTTTCTAAGTTCAGCGTTTTGATAGTACACTCTTTCCTTTTTGTATTTATCACTGAAATAATTTTCAGTGATTAAAATACACTGTAATAACTATTCAACTGGTAAAATGCTTAACTCTTTAAAATGAACATCAAAGGTTGCTTTGAAAATATCACCTTTGCTGGTAAATATCCACCCAGAGTTTGATAATACCGGACAACAAGTTGACGAGGGGAAAAATTTTAAAGGAACATCATTCCCAGCTTTAGACGCGGAGACGACAAATATTATCGGTCGTAGATATTGACGTTCCTCTTCTGCCACCCTCTCGAGTTCCTCTCGTTCGGGCCGATCAATTTCCCCGTCCATCCAACCCTAATCCTCGGCCTCCCTTATGCCGGGAGGGGGCTGCTCCTTCCCATGTGTTCCCTTAAACCCCCTTCGACCCCGCTGAATTGCTCCCGCGAGATCGTCGCATAATCCTACCTCCGCCATCCCTTCCCCCGAGCACTTTGTGTACGTACGGACCGAAAAGCCGTTTGCTTCCACCTGCTTCACCTCTCTCACTCCTCCTACACCCACCAATCCGTTCGCAGGCCTGCGACAGATGTAATATTCCTTCGTTCCTCTGCCACCCCGCCCGATACCGCTCGAGATCGGCAGATCTTCTCGCAGACGTCATTTTACATGATGTGTGGCAATATTGGTGAGAACCTTTGCGTAAAATTCATCACAATAGAGCGAATGATATTTGAAAAAAAAAAATTTTATGCACTTCATAACTGACTCTTAGCGTGTAAGTTATACAATACCGTTAATGATCTGCATCCTGTGTAATTTGTGTTGTGTGTCTCGTGTGATACTCATAAGGTAGGTCATATAAGTAAACTTGTGCATGTAAGTGCATGTACATCATGTCATTGTAGGAATTGGAGCGTCCTACAATGACCAAAGAATTATCCACAGTCTGTATAAAAACCGAGTAGTATCTGTGATTGAATCTGGACCCAGCTGTGAAGAAGCAAGAATAAAGAAAGGAATGAGACAAGGCTGTGCACTGTCTCCTGTGATTTATAATGTTGCCATAAATATGCCATAATAAATGCCATCAATGGAATCAAGGAGAAGTCTTCTGGAGTGAATATCCACGGAGAAAAAATTAGCATTCCGCGGTTCGCTGATGATATATCACTCGTAGCAGAGACAGAGAAGGAGCTGAATAAGCTGCTGATAACCATGAAAAGGACAATGGTCAGATATCAGCTATAGATCAATAAAAAGAAGACTAAGATACTGGTGTGCAGTAAGGAGAGAGGAGACCGAACCCAACGTTAAACTAGGAAAACAAAAGATGGAAGAAATGACAGGGTTCTGCAACCTTGGAAGCCGAGTAACCAACGACGGACGAAGTAAGAAAGAAATAGTCAGCAGAATAGCCCAGGCAAAGAGGGCATTCTACCAAAAGAAGAATCTACATACTGCTGGAAATACAAGCCTAGAAGTAAGGAAGCAATTCATTATAACGTACATCTGGAGCATGTTTCTCTATGGCAGTGAGGCATGGACAATGACAGCAGCGGAAAAAAAGGGTGGAAGCATTCGAAATGAGGTGCTACAGAAGAATGATGAAGATTAAATGGATCGACCGAGTAAGTAACGAGGAAGTCCTAAGAAGAGTGGGAGGAAAGAGAAGTCTTCTGCATACCATAAGAAGAAGATGGGAAAACTTAATCGGCCACATCATGGGACATGATGGCCTGATGAAGACAATCGTCGAGGGACAAGTGGACGGGAAGAATAGCAAAGTAAAGCTTTGTGCTAGATATATGGAACAATGATGAAGGATGTGAAAGAGAATAAAAACGTAAATATGAAGAGATAAGCCGATAGAAGGACTCATTGGAGAGCTGCCTCAAACTAATTTGAGGATTGATGACCAATGATGATGATATACATTATGTGTACGAAACCTTGAGGTGGCGTGCAGAATAGTCCGTAGATACAGATATAAACAAGTGAAGATTGGCATGAAGCCGTCCTGCATTCGGTTCCCATAGCTGATATTCTCTTCATATTTCTGTCTATCCCTTAATTAGGCAATATCTGCCATTAATGTTAATCACAACTTTTACTCTAATCTCAGGCCAAACTCAACAGTAGGCAGTGTAGTAAAGGAATAGTTAGGTGAAATATTGTTAGGATAGTCTGTAGTGCATGATGCATGCAATAGCAACAGATAATCCTTTCATACATGTAGATACTAACCATCTAGCTGCATGTGACCCTATTATCTAGCATCTCCAAGTGCGGCCTAGTATGCATGCCAACAGTGCATTGCATGTCAATACTGCATGTTTGGTGATTTTCACCCCCTGCCCCACACCTTCGTGGTGGCTCACAGGGCATTGGATAGGTGTAGATGTGAACAGTGAAGCCTTAGATGGCATTGGAACTCGCGGACTTTGGGTTGGCCGAACGGTGCATTGGAAACATAGCTAATTTGGATGGCTCTGATCGTACAGATAATTATTACTACCTCGTTAGACTTTAATACGAATACGCTGACAGTATATGGCATCATTACGAGGTGGACTTGCATAAGTAAATGGAGCGTGAGTAGTGAAGATCGGCAACATTTGCCAAGTTGTCGGTACGATAGCAATATAAGGCAGGTCTTAGAAAGTGAATGTTATAAGGGCGATTAATATAAACTGACAGCCGAAGTAAGAGATGAAGTTTGAAGGATATTAACAAAAAATAAGTCTGATTGAATGCTGGAGAGAAGGCGGGACTACTTCTTGGAATAGACTCAAGATGCGATAGTTTCATGGGCCGGTGAAGAGGAAAGTAAATCAGGAAATTCTAATTTAAAATACGTTTTGGGATAAATGTGTTACATTGGAATCTGTTTCATTTTGCAGTTATTTGTATTCTCTCTTTCTATTAATCATAGTAATCATCAGTACCCATTTGCCAACCTTCGTAGCAACTTTATGTTACTCAATCTTCTATTTATTCTGTTATTTCTATCCAGTATCCAAAATGGTAAGATGCCTTTGAGGCAGTTACCCATTTCCATAAAAAGAAATCATACCTTTTACTGAAGGTAATAATTCTGTTGGTTAAAACTACTGATCTAGTGATTTTAAAAGAGCCCTTTTCGCCAAAGAACGACTACTGACGACATCACATCCAAGCATGAGTTTGAATATTCATATTATAATTTACTTTTTGATACTTGGATTTGGATATTTTGAATATGTCTTGTGAAGGATAATAACACAGATGCATCGTAAATGGTTTTAACATACGAATAAAATGTAGTGAAAACATACCTCGTTTTCTGTCTCATTCTATTTCAAATGGATTTCCACATTGTTAAGCCAAAAACCATTTAGCTAATTCTATTTTTTATTTTCTACAGTTTACCGTTTCCGCCAGTAGACGCATTTATGTCTATTTGCACTACGTTTTGTACGATACATTTTCACGATTCGTGCCCCAGACGTCCCTTAAACGTTACTGCCCCCACTTACGCCACCATTGGCTCAGCTGCAACGACTTCAGACTGCACCCCGTCCGCTTATCACTCTTCTCGAATAGGTTCTCATCCCCACCGAAGCGTTCCCGTCTTCACCTCCGAAGAACAGCCTTCCTCTTTCCAAGGATCCGGCCACGACTTTGCACCTGATCCTGGCTCTTTTACCCGCCTCTCCCCCACCGTTCTGTTTCTCCTCTTTCAATTTATTGCCGGGGTGGGGAGAGCTCCTTCCTCCATCCCTTCCTATGAATCACCCCTCAGACTTCCCTCCCTTAATTCCCCTCCTCCATCTATCTCTCTTCTCTAACGCCACGTCTCGACTTAGAGCCCCTTTCTCTTCCTTTCTCGCACAATCGTCTCCTGACTCCCCTTCCACGACCTTACAAAGCTTGGCCTCTTAGCCTAGACACCCTTGGGAGATATCTTAGGATCCGGATGACCTCTGCGTCTTTTTTATGGAGTGATTTCCAAGGGAACTTCCGAGGTCTCTAAATTGCTAGAAGAGCTTTGCACGACTATGCTAGATCCCTGTGTTCATGTTTGCAAAGTAAGTTTATGAACTAGGTTTAAAGCATAAGTTTCCACTCGCTCTCTATTCTACATTATCTGGAGAAGGCATATCAGTCAAAGATTTAAATTCTGGAAGGAGTTATATAGAAGGTTTTGGCTATAATCTGCCCAACAAATGTGTTTTAATTTCATATGGGTTCTTTACATCTACGCAGTACCTTAGCAGGGAACTGAAAGGCGGGGAGCAGAGAGCTTCTCCACAGCTGGCGTCTGTTATGGTTGAATTAACAGTTACATTTACAGCTCTTTAAATCTGAACTGCTCTCCTATTTAGCGAAATACATCAAGTGAACCTGACGAATTCATATGCATTGCAGACTCCGGCTTCAAAATAACAGTATGCGAGACAAACAATACATAAATCTGATAAAACTATTTCCCGAAAAATGAGAGAAGTTATTTGAGACAATAACACTCTTGCGTTCTTCAGTAAGTCCATTGCCCTGATATGTTAGAAGGCCTATTGTTTATATTGCTATCACGGAAGAGTGGTCGCTCAAAGGGTCGTGTTAGGCCGCTGAACTGAGGTCCTAGGTTCAAGTCTAGAAGTTCCTTTGGACATGTTCAGCCAAATCAAATTCGTGTTATATTTTGGGTACCAGTTATTTCTGGAAAACCACTTGCGTTACTGGGAAACTAACTGGTACTACGACGCTACGTGACACTTAGTCGTCGCAAGGGATCTATCTGCCATGCTAGTATGGCAGGTTTGAAAACTGAAGTCTTCTGTCGGCCCGCGAGAGGATCAGAGAGGGATTTGGTGGGCTTCCTGCCATTTTTGAGGCGCAGATTCGCGTCTGAGTCTCTGCTTCATGTACGCGCTGCGCAGTTTCACAAAGCCCTTTGAAACTCCATGTGCGACCTTACGGGTGGAAATGTTCCATTCTCCCGCTGGAGTTTTATGTCGAATATAACGGGATGCGGGCGTTAGAGACAGCGTTAGCAGCCTCGTTCCATTCTTCGCGTTTCTTTCTTAGTGCATTCGCAGAAATTTCCTTCCAGTGATGGAACGGAAACAGATTCTGACGGATCACCAGTTCTTGCTGCGGAAAAAAATCAGCGATGCTCTAAACTGCCCGTTTTATAGCACGTATCGCGGGCTTTCTCGGGGTTAAATTTGCCACACTTAGTCGTCGCAAGGGATCTATTTTTCCATGAAAGTGTCAGTGAATTCACAGAAGCCTTATATGATATTCACAGGGGAGTTTTTCAGGTGGGAAAGAATCATCTGCTCTGGTGAATACTACGAGAATGGATAAAGAAATCTATCGGCTTCTGTTTCACTCTGCTGAAAATGACTTTTTGAGGAGCGGGCTCGTTCTATTTTACTTAGAGATCATAATAAAATAACTTGAGGATATGATTTATTTGCCTCGGCATTACTTGCAACATCTGCAATAAATCCTAATTTAAATATACTTGGGTTGTTTGGAATTCTTTTCGGGAATCTTTGTTTTTTTTTCATTAAAGAACCACACTACACGTCTAATATATTTGATTAATATAAGGCAAACTTGAATTTAAACACTGGATGCTTTATTATCCTTTGGTATCCATATGGCTTCATTATCTTTGATATCCATTGTATATGTGTATTATAAGCTTTATTATCTTTGATATCCATTGTGGAACTTAAAAACCCTTTTGGCTTTTAGGCACCGTCTGCTTTGTCGGGGCTTATATTTTCGCTGAATTTGCTTATAAATTGTCACCATTGCTTTCTTTTAAACACATCCATAGCGCAGAAAATCTTTCAACGAGATATAATTTTGAGGAACTGAGCTATTGACATGAATTATCATCGAAATTGCATTTTTTAATTGGAGTGAGAGGAAGGCAAAACCTCTTTTTACTTCGCTTTGCGTTTTCAAAGTCTCTTATATTTTGAGTCTTTTTCGGTTTTCTGCTCCGTTTGGAAAAGGTTTTCAATAACTCCGTCTTACTTCGCGGTTTGTCCAAGAAGTTATCCTAGACACGAAGCACAGTGGTTAAAAACTTTGAGATGAATTGATCTTGACGTATCTTCGGTTAAACCTTCTGCTTGGAGGAGTTATCAAATTCTTTATGTCAAAATGACGAAGTTCCCGTTAGCATTTGCCGCAATTCTCGTTCATTGAACAATCGCCGATGCCATCCTGTGCTGAATAAGTACATGGTAATGAACAAAACAGTCTCTGCTGCACCTGGGGTAGCCAAATCAATACGCCGTCACACGTTACCTTATGGTAGATTATGGGCTAAGTTAACGCCACTGTGGACGACTGAAGTTGATTGCCTTTATCCATGAGGGATGTGAAAAGTAAACTGGAGAAAATTGGGTCGTCAGGGTGACGAGAAGGAGACGTACCTTCAAGGGAATTCCATCATCGCTTTGACTACGTGATTGTGTTTATGTTTCGCATCCTGAGTAGGTGAACCTTAACTGGTTTGCCTTCCTTTTTATCGTATATGGCTACGCGAAAAATTCCCCTTCCCTTGCTCCTTATTCATCGTTCCCATAGCGGGAATGTGGTGAGGATGTAACTGCCGATGTAGAAGATCTACATATTTCATTTACACATATCTATGTAAAAAAAAAAGGCGGACCGACTCGATGGGAAAAATCCCAGCTGGTGCAATCATGCGGTTCTCCTTTCACATAGTGGAGAGAATGGCAAGTGTAGGGAATCCTGTATTGGGGGAGAACGGGCCCACAGATCGATTTGGTAGGGAAAGTGGTTTTGGAGATAATATATCCTCGACATTATCCTCAGTGAAGAACCTGACGTGGGTATAAAGTCGTTCTTCTCTCAGAGATCGTGAGTAAAAGCACGTTTGTCTCAAACACAGGCTTGCGCATGCGTTTTTCTATGCCAAAATACGGATTTATATGTGGCCTTTCTACAAAATAGAATTCGTCCCTCAACCCTTTTAATAATTTCAATAATGATGCTGAAAAATACTGATCTTAAGGCTCTTTATCAGTATACATTTTATTCGAGTATACTTTCTTGGATTTTTTTTCCTTGCCTCTGAGGTGGAGAGTCAAGTTTAATTACGAGCGATCAATCCCAGTTTGGTCAAGTGCCAATCTTTATGTTGATTGTACTCTTTTATCTACATTCATAATAACGTAGTTTTCGAAATATCGGTGTGGATGCTAAAGGTAGCACCCGTAAGGACGTAAGTGACATTCATGCATTAGAGTACGTTGGCTATTTCCTCTCTAGGCCGCATTTGGTTCTCCTGAAAGACCTTGAATTCAGAAAGTCACTAGACTCCAATGTAGATGTATCTGGACAATTCTGTCATGGACTTAAACCCAGGACCTGTCCTCAGCAGCCCAACGCTTTCCCTACTGCCCTACCTTATTGTTTTCTGCACTTATAAGTAGAGTAACTCTGTGCAGGTTCTCAGTATCAAACGCATTATTCTTGATAGTAGATTTTATAAAACTTCCCATTAGCTACCGTTCTCTTGTCTACGACAGTATTTAGGGTTGCGAACGATCGTTGTCTTTCATTTATTCACTACCAAATCGATATTTTCGTACCTAAGAATATGCCCTCTTTCTGTGTTGGTATTCATTAAATCGGGTGTTTTCTCCAAATCTATAATTGTCTCATAGAGTTGAATAGTTGAGCAAGGAAGTGTTGAGAGCCAAGATAACTGTGAACGGGAACTTTTGTCCGTATGGTGGGAGAACGGGGAATAATGAAGTAATTAAGACAATGTGGACCGGTCACGAGTATACTCGAGTGGTAACATGTACTACCTACTCTGCATTTTTTTTGGAGATACAGTTTAGCATAAAATAATTTTGTTTATTCCTTGAAATTATTAATTTTCCATTTAGTTCCTGCTTTTTTTCACAAATTCTATATCTTCAAGCGTAATGTTATTTCGTTAATGTTATATTAAGAGGCGAATGCCAGCAGAAATCATTTTGGCCATTAGGGATGGGAGAGTGATTGGTCGCTGCTAAGACCTAGAGAGTGAAGGTAATACGAATGGATGCCCGGATTTAGAATTGATCGGCTTTAATACAAGATGTCGAGTGGTCCTCAGTTTAACGTCCCATCCGATGGACGGAGAATTGAACTTGAAGTTTAATCCACGCAATGCTTAAATGAGTACCGGTACACAACTGGACGAAGGCATTTGTTCGGATCTATGAAAGCTTCAACTTTGCTGGCAAAACGCTATGGTGTCTTGTAATCAAAGCGAGAAATCGGGCAGAACTTTGAAAAGTAACTACGTAGCTGTATTTTTAAACACCTGGTGATGATAAAACCCTCAGGCTTGAAACCTATCCATTTCCAAATTTTCTCAACAAGATATACCTCAGCTTGGCAAATATTGGCGTTCTTCGGGGCCGAGAATAAGGGTATGGATTGACTGAATCGGAAATTTCTCGCAGAGAATTGGCCCTTTCTCGTTGGAGTCGACCTATCTGTTCGACAGGAGGCTCACACATACACTTTGGTGAGTAGAGTTGGGAAGGAATGCAAGCAACGGCGAAGTTTTCGTTTTCCTAGAGTGAGCTGCGCTGCCAGCGTGACTTGACTATGAATCAAGCTGTGAATAAAATGTTGAGAAGGAATGGAAACAGCCCAATAAGACGCTGCGTCCCAAGGGTATTTGAAGCTGCCAAAGACGCCCCTTGTAGCTCCTCGGAATCACGTGACTGGTGTATGCAAATGTAAACACGATATTTCCTGTACTCTTTTTGTTGTTGAACCACCAACCTTTGATGATACTCTGAAAAGCAGAACACCTTTTATAATCCTTATAGATGTGCCAGGGTTGATTAGTAAAAACATGACTTGCGTCGAATGGTTTGTATTTACCACTGAGAATGGAGACTAATATTACTGTTTTAACAGGAAAGAAGAAAAACTTTGCTAGTTCCACAAATATTTATTCACATGCGACCGGTTTCGTTACAGTGTATCATCTTCTGGCAGTGATGACAAAAATTACGTACAATATATAGTGGTAGTCTGGGAATGGATGTGGGGTCGGGAAGGGTGGGTAGGGGAGAGGGCTAGGTGAAAGGGTGGGCGGGGGTGGTTGGTTTTCCCGAAGGAGAAAGGAAGGTTGAAGCATGGGCGGGGGAGGGGAGGAGGGATAAGACTGGGTGTCGGTGCATCCGAGTCGTAGGACCGAGGCGGGGGGTAAATGGGTGTAGGGCGGGGGGTAAATGGGTGTAGGGCCATAAAAGGCCAAACCATTGAATTTAATATTACTGTATTATTGAAGGTGAAACCCACATAATACAATTCTCATAAAACCCAGAAATTCACATATATGAGTTAAATATCGTATAAAACCTTCTATCATGATTTTCAAATAAGAATGCAATATCGTTCTGGGTCTAAATCAAGATATTTCAACCATACTATTGAATAAGGCCCGATATCTTCCTTCCCTCTTTAAGGTATGATCACTCGTCCATGAGTCTCTTTTATTTTTTATCTAAGAACACTTAAGGTATTTATAAAAATATTTGCTAATAATTTTCCAAGAACATTCAGGTCGATAATATTCCAGCAAAAAATAACACATTTTAAATTCCTAACACATTCCGTCATTTCGATATGGGACATCAGTATTCGGGTGCTTTCCCATTGAAGTTGGAAGAAAATGAAGTAGGAAATGGTAAAAATTTTGATTCAAATGTTGTATCGTTCCGAGATCTATTAATGCATGATTTATAACACCCGAAAAGCTGTTGCTCTATTCACTAAAATATCCTGAAATAAGCAAATTCAATTGATGTTTATATGTATCGTTTTCCCTTGTTTTTTGGAAGGTTTAATAAAAGTTGATATTGAAATTTAAGAAAAAAACATTAGTTTACGCTAATACTTCAATTTAATAAATCTTCAGAGCCGCCGCCATTTACAATCATTTTTATACGAAAGTTGATTTTTTTTACTTCGAACTAAAAATTTTAATCACGGATCTTATGCTATATTCCCCCCTTCGGCTGCAGTGAAGCTCTCGAATCCCCCGACTACCGACTATTTCGATGTGCCGAGTGCAAGCCCGTGTTCGCGAAGCCTTTGAAAGCACCGCAAACCGTCACATCTGGGATACCGTGCGGTTTTAGTGGAATGCCCGTCCCGGCGTGGGAGTTGGCGTGAATATGTGAGCGCTGTGAAGTGCGCTTAAGGTGTAGAAACGTCCACCTGTGCATACTAACGAACGTTCACTCACTCGCCACTTTCCTCATTTGATCTAGTTTTTAGGGTGGACGTAGAGTGACTGCCACCCCTCCTAGAATTCCAGGATTTCCCAGGAATTGCAGGGACTATTGCGACAGGTCCTTCCCGGCGGAAGGCAGTAATTTTCCCGATTTATGCGAATCAGATGTTACTTGTCTCTATTTACCATTTTGATATTAACAAATTTGGTTCTACATTAATGCAGAGTCGAAATCAATGGTTATAAAATGCAGGGATATTTACTATTTCGTCAATTCTCTCAAATACTCTCAATAAAAGATTATGAACCAAAATATGTTTTCAAGTTAAGCATATAGCATACCCAAGTATGTTTTCACGTTAAACTTAAAAGTTATCCTTAAAATGCAATATTTTTTTAAGACATCACACAAATGAGAATAAATTTTTAAAATAACAAATAAATAAGAGTGTTTGAAATTGTACTGCCCTGAATTATTGCTGTAATTATGCGTGAAATATAATCATGATCAATTTTAAATGAACTCTTTCCTTATGTAATTGAAATTTAAGCTTATTTTATCTATTTTGTTCCTTTTTTAACACTCCTATGAATGTAAAATATCTCATTTTACGTCAAATACATATTGGTTTTTTTTATTTTACGGTATAATTAACGTATGAGAAAGAGAATCGTCAGAATAAAACTCGAAATTATTTTTCTCCTGAACTTTTACTAGATAATTTATAAATGTTTCCTTTAACGTATCGGCGACAAGTTGGTAGCCCTGTAGGTGACCCTAATTGCATAGTCTTTTCCACCCGGGGGCTTAATCGGTGGTAATTGGCTGGACAGCCCGAGTAAAACTCTTGGAGTTTTTCGAAGTTAGGTAGAATGAGCGTTTGGTGGAAGAGGTGTGGTGGGGTAGTTTACAGAGAAGTGGTGCTGGTGTGGAATGAATGAAACGGGGTGCAGTGTGCATGCACCCAGGAAACGTAGATGAAAGGAAGCGGCTGGAAC
The DNA here is from genome assembly GCA_933228895.1 of Platycnemis pennipes. Taxonomy (NCBI): domain Eukaryota; kingdom Metazoa; phylum Arthropoda; class Insecta; order Odonata; family Platycnemididae; genus Platycnemis; species Platycnemis pennipes. The sequence continues at coordinate 105,664,153 of OW121852.1, read as the reverse complement.
GTGCATTTCGGAAAGTCGATTCCAAAAGCAGATTTTGCAGTCCCAAGTAGAAAGGAGCAATCTATCTTTCTCTATCGACCGTAAAAGGCAATGAATAGTAGTAGAAAACTCGCTGAAATACGCGAGATAGAAAATATAGGGAGAACTTTTTTAATGGGGGGCTAATAAAATCATTTCCTCCCAAAACATTTTTATCTCCATATTGAACAGAGAAAAAAATGTCTTCATTTCTTTAAACGATTTCCATTCATTTTTAGCGTATAACTTTCATCCCCTTTACTAATTGCCACTCCGTTCCCGTTGCTATGGCATTTGGTAATTGAACCACAATGTGTACATGCATCTGAGACTATTTTCCACCGTTTGCGTCATTCCCTTTATAAGAAATTTACTCAGAGCGCAAACGACAGATGAGGCGCAAAAGATCGGATCATGCAAAGAGAGTTGATTCAGTCTATGATTGGTTGATTTTTTGCCTTGTTCAATTCCGCAGGTTTTTTCCATTAACTTTTTTAATCGCCTAAGAGAGGTCCATTTCACGAGCAGTATGGTGTGTATTCCTGGAAATGAATATAAATTGGCCTTTAATTGCCCTAGTAATGAATCCGTCCGAATTTTAGAGGCAATAGTGTGAGCAGTAAGGGCTATTTGGGTCAAATCTCCAGTAATATCATTCGCAACCAGTAATTAGGTACCTGAAATGCATTAAGATATAACGGAAGAAGGAAGAAAGATAATTTCGTTTCATCATTTAGAGAAATAAGACCAGTCACTAGAAAATAATTATTACTCAGTGGCGTACCTTTCAGTTACACTAGATCTACATTTTTGCGCATGATTCGTTCTCTTTTACAAATCTATGAATTGGCTTATTGGGTATTTTCCCTGAATGATGATTTATAGAATGCCAGAAATCAAAATTCATCCCTTATGCTCAATCAGTCCACTCAAAGTAAAATGCGATCTTCATGTACAGTCTTTAATGCGGTAATATACAAGTGATTAAAAGGTATTGTCTTTCCTATTTCACGTAAAGTGGTGAATTTATGCAGCTGAAAAGGATATTATTAATTAAATGAGTAGTCTCAGAAAAGCACGTTTGCTCAACTTTATTTAAATACTCAAAGTAAAGTCTAGAAAAATCGTTGATGTGCAAAGTAGTTCTGTTACGAACTTTTTGTCCGTTTCCTCAGATAATGTATTTTTTTAGTCATCTAACCAACTGCCAACTCGAAGGTTTTCCCAACGTTGGTAAGTAACGACTGGGCCAAAAATGTCAGGGTCGTGCCTTAAATCTCGGATGACTAGGGGGTACTTACGCAAGATGTATAAATAATAAAAGTATCGGGTCGGTTGAAAGGGTCGAGCGCACGTCGTTCGATGAGCATAAAGTTTTCGTCTCCTCCCTGGGGACTTCAAAAACGATCGGTGCTTCTTTGGAGACCGCAAAGGATTCGGCCCCAGAGTGTAACCAAACTCGTGTGTGGGTTTTATGCTAGATGGGCTGATTTCTCTGGTGATGCATCCACAGCAAACCAATTTCTTTGAAACATAATAGCCTAGACGTAAATTTCGATGAAATTTTTGTCTAGGGTTACAAAAACGATTGATGGTCTGTTGATATGAAATATAATACTATAAATAGGTAACCAATCTGTGAGAAAACCAATGTTAAACATGAAAATCAAATTTGTATCCTAGTTATTTTCTTCCATTATTATCGATATTGAATTATCGATACATATAGTATCGATAATTAGGCGACGAGGATTACCATGATACTGACGCGGCACGGTCAAACTACGGTCAATATTGCTATGTACTGTTGTTCTATATATCCAATTACCTCCCTCAAATTAGCTGTAGAGTATCTTTGCAGTTTGGAATTGTGTCCATGATGTCGTAGACAGAAGATAAGTCTCATCATATAAGATAAGTCTCATCTCCAGTCAATTTTAATTATCGACCTGGCATTGGTATTTACTGGGATATTGTTAAAACGATAGTTTATACGCATATGTGATAGATGTTTTGAATGAAGTGTATGGAAGGTCATGATATTGAAGTGCACCGCTGCGGGCAAGGGTAAGGAGCTAGTGAACTTTCTTGGTACCGTTCCCCGGGCTTTTTTAGCAGTGAGACAGGTAGCAGGTGGACGATCTTGCAAGATACCACGAACTGTAGTTCAAATCTAAGGAGATGAGCTCTACGGCCTCTTAAAGTGACAAATAAAATAAAATTCTCCAATGGCCGTAAAATATTTTACGGCCATTGGAGAATTTTATTTTATTTTTCACGAACTGTAGTGCTCATGATGTATTGCTGATCGAGAAGGGTGTATACTCTTGTTTTAAAGTCGTCTATACGTACCAACAGAGGCCTTAGAAATGTACTAAAGTACATATGGTAAAGTAAAGCCGCGTTAGCATCATGATAATCCTACCTACTACCTGTGTTTTGTGACCAGAGTAGCCAAGTGCTCCTGTTAATATTTGTAAGGTCAAAATTCAGTCTATGGTTGTGAGTGAATTTTGGCCTGCCAACTTAATAAGGTCATGTAAGTAGTTTAGGTGAACCCATAGTGTAGGTTAAGAGTACGCAGGAAATATCCTCGGACGACGCACTGTTGGATTATCGCACGTTCGGTCCCCAGGAAAATTCAGAATGTTCCTGAATTCCGGCCCGTCCCTTGGAATTATTCCTCGAGACCTAAGGATTTCGACGTTTCCCTTCCAATCTTCCACGTGACTAAAATATTCCGGCCGCGAGAGCTGGTTTCTGGAAAGTGAATCTGTGGGTTTCGAACGAATTTTCTGCGAGAAAAATCAAGGAAGGACTGCTGCGTTCGGTAATTTTTCCAACAGAGATGTATCTCTAGGGCCGGTGCTGTTTTATGCCTCAGCAATTATAATATTTCCCTTCCCTGTGGTTAATTTCTTCTAATATGGTCCTCGTAGCCACTATTGACCTCTGTTGTACGATCACTTGTTATATATCCCTAGATGGATTTGACGTAGCTCACCACACCTCTATTCTTTTGAGTAACGCTTTCATACTCAAATAATTCTTCCCCTTCACTTCCTTCACTCCTTCCTCCATCTTCTTTGCTAAAAGGCCTTCCTTTGTAATTCTACTCACTCATTTAACACCGACGATGGTCAATCGAATGTTTTCGTGATTAATTGTCATCACTTCTTCAGCAATCATTTTAACTATTATATTTACATTCTCCTACATGAGAGAATATCTAGGAGAGAATCGTTTCTTTCTCTTTGGCTTTTTTGCTGGTTTTTGCTCGGTAACTCTGTTGTTTGCTGATTCAGAGTAACATGTAATACTGATCATACTTCAGTAGAAGTATTTGAATGAATTAAATGGCAATTGGGATCGCTTTGGTGTGGTGACTAGATTACTGGCCTCTCATCCTGAGGGCACGGGTTCGATTACCAGCTGTGGCGGATTTTCCAGTGGCAAACCGGTCCCCAACTTAGTGCCAAGTGGGGGGCATTTAAGGGGCAGTACTCCGTCCGTCGTATGGGATGTTAAGTCGTGGTCCCCTTGGCGCCTCTGCTTAAGAGTCGGCTAATTCCTACGCCGCATGAAATCAGATTCGGCGTTAGTAATCCCAGAAACTTATATATAGACTTTTCTGTAAACACTCAATGAGGGTATCTCTTTTGACCACTTGGCTCGTTTTTTTGAAGTTTTTTTCGTTGCAAAGCGATTAGTAAATCTTACGAAATCAACAATAAGTATCTGAACCAGACATTTATTATCAATTTCCTTAGACAATAAGTACTATATTTCCATGATAGTAAAAAAATGCTACAATTTCTGGTGATAACTAACCGTGTGTATTGCGAGGTAGTCTACACTCAACAGTCACACTACGCTGTACCTTGGTTTTAAGGATAAAATTTGCAAAACTAACTTCAGATTCGGCTTCAGCAACCACAAAAACCTATACAAGGCGATTTTCGTTGACATATAACAAGATTTTCCTATTTTGGCCACCTTTTAGGCACTGTGCGTCGGCTTTGTCTCCACCCTCACTCCGTTCCCCGAACACCCCTGCCATTCACCCAATCACCCAACCATCCTGATGATCTCAGCTTGTCGGTCGCCTCCCCTGAATAAGTAACTAATTTGAATGACTATCAGTTGAAAAGTTAAGCAATCGAGTTTCGTTATGATGTCGCAAGTATGGAATTCTACCTTTGTACGCCCCAGCTATTGCATTTTCACTCAAGTATGCTGAGGGTTGGACCAAATGATTTGCTTACCTCGAGAGATTATGTAGCTCAAACGCGTCACCGCTATACGTAGCTATAAGGTGCTCCCGCGTCGAGAGTTTTCGTGTTTGTAAACATATTTGTTTCCTCACCAGCTGCTTCGTGGGCAGTAATTGTGATAAATTCTTCATATAATACTGATATCACCGCGATTCTTTTTTAAATTTTTTCGTCCACTGTGGTTTGTTGAGGGCTTCATGTTTATGTGGTTACCGAAAGTTCTGGCACGTTTCTTTGTCGCTTAGTTGGCCTGAATGGTGAAGACGGAAAAGGATATACGCGACGATTCTCGTGCCACGAGAAAAATTTAGACGAGTGTTTTAAAACGGGGCCTCAGTAGGACGGCCGGGCATCAGTCGCTGGCGAGAGACAACACTGGTATTCACAGAGGCAGGCATTTCATCACACATATTTCCGAAAACCGCAATTTGGGTGAAGGGAAGAACGCTGAAGAAAGGAATCCAAGGACTTGATCCGACGCCATGATTCGCGGTACATTCGTCTCACGCCCTTTCGGCGGCGAAAGAAGAGGCGACTCTACCTATTATGCTCTCTTATGGTACATACTCTATAAATTTAATTTTTCCCGCCCACCATTAGAAAGCATAATGGGCAGCATAGCAAAGGGATAGGTAGGTGGAATATTTCTAGAGTAGTCTGTAGTGGTAGTGCTCTTAGTTGCAAGATAAGCATTGCATAGTATCTCTTCGTTGTGATATGTAGTATGTAGATGTATCTCTTCGTTGCATGGCCGCATGGCTTGGTAGCTCTTAGTTGCACGTAAATTCTGAATGTTGGGTGATCTTCACCCTCCTGCCATACACCATCGCGGTGGATTGCAGGGTATTACGTAGATGTAGATGTATCTACTACTTAGACGTCCCAACTCTCATGCTCCCCGGTCAATATTCGACACGACGTTGCACTGCTGTCGTGCTGGTTGCCATGGAAACGGGGGTTGGTAAGGATGGACTATGGCATTCGCTATGCTTCCCGTCGAGCAGTGCATCAGCGAGGCACCACGGCCGTTGACGACTGCATTTGCCTTTCGAGTGCACGCTTTAGCCGCGCCGCCGGGTGCGGCACGTACACCTCTGCACCTTTCTCCTCCTCTCTTTTTCCCTGCTCGTTTTTTTTTAAACCTCGTCGCCCGACAGCACGGTCACTGACGCGACACGGTCGCATTTATCAATACGGTTTTATTTCGTTTCCCCGCCGGGCGTGTGCGGATTAGATACGTGTCGGCAGCAAGCAAACAGGAACGCGTGGCTTATCGTCCGTTTCGGAGCGGCCCGGCGCGGTTCCCCAGCGGTCGTGCTGCGGGCGTTCATACCCTCGCAACGTTTCGCCCACCCCATTTGCATTCTTCTCCCGCTTCGCCCCCTCGGGGGAATGCGCGCGCTGCCTTTGTTGCTTCTCTCCGGTACGGCAATTGTCGCCAGCAGTCATGTCGTCACGCGAACGAATACAGTGTGCATGACGCAATCGGATTTATTGAAGCTAAATTTATAAGTACCTAACGAAAATACACCGAAAAATATCAACAGTGCATTTGTAAAAATGAGGCTTGATAATGGAAAAATAAAAAAAAAGACGATTCATACACTCGTAAACTAATTTTTATATCATTATAATAAATCCATTAGTGTGACATATATGTGAGAGGATGTTTAATAAAATATATTAAAATAAGAAAACATTTTTTTTTAATCAATCAGATGTTATAGTATTCAATGAAATTCGGGGTGCAGTGTAGGGGGGGAAGGGAGGGGGAGTGTTTTTCATAAAAGTAATGGGAAAAAACTCACAAAAACTGATAATGTAGGGCTAATATACGCCCAAAAACATAACTTACCTTGCAAAAAACAAATTGTTGTAACGGCGCATCTCGGTGTGGGCAACTCCGGCTGCGGCAACTGCACACGCTCCGAGGGCTAACGAATGACTGATAACGAAAAAGGAAGAGCTACGAGGTGGCGTCTTCCGTCGACGGCTTTGAGAACGGATTACGAGCTTGGACGACGATCGTCGTCCGCAGTCAGCGGATAGCACCCGGCGGACGACGATCGTCGTCCGTCAGCGTTGAACGTGTTAAAACATCGACCAGAGGTTGAGAACCTTCCTGAAAAAACCTGAACCTCTTCCTCTATTGATAAAAAGCATGGTCTGATAAGTGGTAAGGAACGAAAGGCTTCCTTATCTGGGGGGGGGGGGTTATTTTGTAATCTCACCTTTTTAATGACTCTTTGCGGGAAGACGGGAGATCCGTTTCGCTCTCTTAATGATCGGCTCACGAACGGTTGGTGAATTGTCAAAGCTTCTGTCGGTAACGCTGTCTGTTGCCGATCTCGGTGTGCTGAAGTCCTTCACGTTGTGAAAATTCCAAAAATACAATTTAAAATCGTTTGTGTCTTTCTCGCTCTTGCTTTTTTTCCAACTCAAGGTTCAAAGTGGAAACGATGGTGGCACAATTTCACGTTCTTTATGAAGATGTGATGGGAACTAATGGAAGGCGGAGATAATGAAACGGATGAAGATTCGAGAGATGCGGATCAGAGCGGATGAATCGTCTAAAAGACCAGCACATGACCGGTAGTTCACCGCTTGAGATCCGAAGATGGTCACGCCGCCTGGGTGGCGTAGTTTAACTACGAAAAAGAGACATTTTATGACGTATTCTCACTAAAGTGAGATAACAAAATAACCCCCCTGCTTCACCCCTTCGGGGGAATGCGCACGCTGCCTTTGTCGCTTCTCTCCGGATTGGCAATTGTCGCCAGCAGTCATGTCGTCACGCGAACATATACAGTGTGCATGTCGCAATCGGAGTGCCTATGACGTTGGCTTGAATGAAGTTTAAAACATCGACCAGAGGGTGAGAACCTTCCGGAAAAAACCTGAACCTCTTTTCTCTATTGATAAAAAGCATGGTCTGATAACTGGTAAGGAACGAAAGGCTTCCTTATCTGGTCGGTAAATTGCCAAAAAAACACAAATCAATAGGGCAGCTGTCTTCTTCCACCTATTGTAATCCTACATGGATGTTTACATGTCTGTTTCCGCACTAATAGGCGCTTCTGACCGGAAGGAAATGTGTAAGGATAGGAATGGAAGGGATGGGCCCTTGTTATCGGAAAGTACCCCATAATAACTACTGGTATTTCATTCCACCGTGGTGAAAATCATATTTTTATTGTACTCCTTGTACTCCTGAGCGGGGGCTTTTTTTGTTTCATTTCTTATATATTTTTACCAATAGTTATAAAAGTAGTTTCAGTTAATTTAAATTATAAATTGAATTGAATTTATTCAACTCTATTTAAAAATGCATTTAAAAGATTTCTGCGCAATAATCATCTTATTACCGTCTACCTTTTACCGTAAAGTTTATGGTAATTTTTAACAGGAGCCGGTCACTCTTTTTCTAAGGTATCAAACTTATTCATAACGTAAGCACTTCTGTGTTGCCATGTGTTTATACATTTAAGAATTATTTGAGATCATAGGCAATGTACTTTTAAGTTCTGCAAAATTTTGAAAAGTATTGAATGAATAGATAAAACTTTCATGAGTGGCTCTATACTGATCGACTATGATTTTCACCATGTTGGAATGAAATACCAGTAGTTATTATGGGGTACTTTCCGATACTTACCTAGTAACGTTGGAAAAAGTTTACTTTCCCCCAATAATCATCAGAATTCTTTCTACTCAATTTATTTTAAAAAATGTTATTTTAAAGAGGATATTTTCATACTTGCGTACAATACTGCGAAAATCTATATATAATATCACAGTTAAGCACTACAGCATTAATATTATTTAGGAGATTGAATTTAATGGGGGATTTTACTATTCTTTTCAAAGGAACTTCCGTGGTTTTACCGAGATTTTAGCATCAAGTTGGGAGAGCGCTGGGGAGGACAACATGCCGTCACTTCCCCGAGAACTACCCACAATGGCCAAATTTCTGGCTGTGTACCTGAGAAGTCGTGTGTTTTTTTTCATCTGACTCTGTGGTCAAGCAAAATTTGCGAGGAAAAAAAATTGTGCTTCGCACGAGCTCCATTTGATTGAATTCCAATTTTAGTCTGGGTCCAAATGGAGCAATGGGAGTCAAATGCGGCGGTTGACCCCTCCCACGGTGCCTTCCAACTCCCCCTCTCCCCTCACCCGGCAACCAATCTCTCGCACTGTCCGTCCCAAACATTAATCAACCTTCTTTTACAAATTGTTCTCCTCCTTCCGATATCGGAGCGAGCATCCCCTTTGTCGCGGTCACCACTGCGTCCCTCTTTTCCTCTGGGTCACCGTCAGACCGAAGGGGATCGATATTGTGTCATTGTGACGTTCCCTTAGCTTCCGCACAGTGTCCCCACTTTTATAATTAAACTCGTGGGAATGGTAGCGGTCCGTTATATTTCGTGTGTCCACCACCTCGGCTGGAGCTATTGTGCTATCCGTTGTGCTTCTTCAAAAGGTTCCGTTACGCTAAGCACGACGGACAAATTACATAGTTCCCAAAACTATTGAAACATTTTTTAAAAATTTTATTTCTCCTTAGCTTCTTCTTCAGGTTTCGCGTATGTTTTCCATGAGAATGTTGTTTTTCCAGCTTAAACGACCAGCTTTTTAGCTTTTATTTATTTATTTATTCTCCACTACCACCGATGACAGCACACGTGGTCTTTACATTGGGGTATTTCACAATGCAACAACAGAGCACACACAGCCATGTCCTGAGTGGTGAAAAAACCCACTCAGGCGGGACTCGAACCCGCGACCTTCAGGTTAGCAGGCGAGGACTTAACCACGCCGCCACCGGGGCCGACATTGAATTGATTGAATTCCAATTTTAGTCTGGGTCCAAATAGAGCAATTGGAGTCAAATGCGGCGGTTGACCCCTCCCACGCTGCCTTCCAACTCCCCCTCTCCCCTCACCCTAAACGATCGCTAAGATCGTGACCATCAACCACCAATAGAGAAATTAATAATACTTAATTGATAAAAATTAATAATAAGAGAAGCATTTAAAACTTTTCAATTTCATGTGATTTCAACCTTTTTCTCGGTAAACAATTTAGGGAATTTCATCCCCTCATTGTCAGTGTAAATATAAACAAATGTGATTTAGGAATATGGCAAATTTTTTGGCATCGTCTGGTGTGAAATAATTAATTTATGCTTAATCCATAAACGCAATTGTCCTGATACAATTAGTGAAAACGTACTCAATGGAGAAATTTTGATTGAGGATGAGGCCAATGTTATCTGTAGCATCACCACGTACTCTTGTGTGTTTTTTTCCTAAAAGTATAACAATAAATAATAGTAGGGAAATTGCTCGGAAAATACTGAAAGGTGAGGAAACTAATTCAACGTTGAATTTGTCGTGGAGGAATCGTTTTAAAATGTTTGTTGCAAAGTGTAAAAGATACTAGAATTTGTTATTAATAATTCTTGGACTTGTTGCAGCGCAAAATATGTAGAGATATTTTAAATTGCGGATCTAAGGACTCTCTTAGGATACATCCATCGAGCATTTGACATCCAAGGAATAAAGATGTTTTTCTGGAAGTAAATATTTTTCAGGAAATCGGCGAATTTTGTAACAAGTGGCAATGAATGTGCAGTAAGTGTCACCTGGCTATTGGAAGAACCCATGGAGACCAGATGATTATTCGTAAGATTTGAGTTACTTCAAAAGCTGAAACTATATATTTCTACCCTCCAAACGTCATCAGCAACAAAGACCATACCAAGATGGAAAATAAAAGAATAAAACTTTGTAAGGTTCAAATATTTTTATTTTCCATTATGGAAAGATTTATTTTTAATAATGAAACGGTTTTACATAGTTAAGCCTGAAGTTATCAGTTACAAAACCAAGATATTAAGAAAGATTCACTAACAGTCCAAGAAATTTGAAAACCATAGTTCTTCCTACAAAAAATATATGACTGCAATGCAAGCAAAACACTTGTTTAAAAAAAATTACAGAGAGCCAACGTTTAATATTCCCTAAAGTTTTTTTCTTCCCTTATTTTTCAGTAAGATATCATTTTACGAATGGTGAACTACTAAACCTTGCTACGCACGCTTATGATGGTCACAAGGTATTAATGCAGATAAATAGATAAATGTAAACGGTGCCTTGAATTACATGAGAGAATTTCTGCATTTTTGGCGTGGTTATGAGTCATTGTTTACAGGTTACGACAATTTCCACGGTTACCTGAGATGAGTTTAATTTGTACCTTGAGGAAGGTTGTTCTCTGAAAGTTTGATTGAGTGCCTTGCTTTCTGTCAACAGCGTGGAAGCCCTCCTGTCATGAGGTTTAGTGCTCAACCGCCCAGTCTGATTGCATTAATGTTCCGCAGAGCATGGCTGGGAGGTTTGAGCGTTATTTTCTTCCGGTACGGGGTTGATTTAGAGGATGTAATCGCGGCAGTTTTCGGGAAGGGGGAAGAGGTTTCCGGGACAGTGTTTCCATTAACCGTCGCGGCTCCGCTCCGGAAAGGAGGCTAATTTTAGCATCGCCGACACCCCTCGTCCCACGAATTATCCCCAGCGGGGCTCGTCACCTTCGACCCCAACGAACGCACTTTGCACACCACGGCTAGTTGTCCTTCCCTCCCCCCTCCCCCTTCCGAACACACTCGCCGCAACAATGCTCCTATCGATCCTCCCGGGGTAACAATGTTTGACCTCTTGACCCCATCCCCTCCCTCCAAAAAGGGCATTTCGTGCACTATTTCGGAAAACCGGACCATTCTTTTTGAGGCCTCGTGAGGTCTCAGATGATCTGCGTCGAAGACGAAGCCGCCTGGATGAGGGACGCTCTTATGGGAGTAAGATTACTCACTTCCTTCAAGAGGTGAATGTCCTGCGCTTCGCCTTCCAAAGTTTTACCGGGTCAATCAATATGAGTCGCGACTACCTTTAATTCTACTTCCCTGTTTGGTGATCTAATAAACTCTCGGATTTTTAGGTGCGTACAGTTGTACCTTGCTTAAACAATTTACGTTACATTAAAATAAATAATTTACTTATTTCTGAATCAGTGGATTGACTCAAAGTTCAAAAATGCAATCTTAATTATTTAGATTCTGTCCGCCCATCAAGTTTTTACGGCCAAAAGACATACCTATTCATTTTTCTTTCTGATAAGAGTGAAAAAAATATGAATGCCTGTTAATGGGATCAGTTTTTTTAGCTGTTGGTTTTTGTTTATGAATATAATTGGTGATAATGTTAGTGCATTGTGCTCGTATTTTTTCTTGCTTAGTTCAGCCATTGATCTTAGAAATAATGTTATCAACATCTGCTAGTTATTGAGTAACCGGTAGATCTTTGTTTGTATAAGGGATGCTATATTTTGGACCTAAACTAATGAAGTTAGTTATATCGCTTGGAATATTTATGGATGTGAGATTTTTAACCCATTCATGATACCCGGATGTGTGTGTTTGGTTAAGAGCGTATTTAGTTTTGACATGTGCCGTTGTTTTATTTCTGCAAAGTAGCGATTATAAAATTCATCTTGCCTATCTAAAAATTAAGCATAGAGATTATAAGGAACAATTTTTTGAAGATGACCTTTTTCATCTTTGAGAATCTACTCACATTCTCTAATATCCCATGAAAAAGATAGATGAAAAAGGAAAGATGAAAAAGATGTCGTTTTTTTCATGCAAAAAAGTATTTTCCTAGGAAAGTATTCCGTTAAGAAACAGTTATAATATATTAAATTAAAATGAATTTTTGTTTAATTTTCAAGATATGTAAGTGGTTGCTTATGGATATGCAACTCTTATTGTGATAATTCTAAAAGAAAGCAAAAGAATGCTTGAAAACCTCATCATCCAATCGAATTAAGTACACATATTTGATAATAGTGCTCAATTAGAAGTAGTTTGAGCTGAAGAAAAAATCATTGAAACCCCAGGCAGTATTTAAAGTGAGGTAATACCTTGCTCTATGGTGATATTAAGTACCAATTCTGCTGGTTGATTAAATTTATTATGGTTCCGCTAATTGCACAATTACTCTCATTAATTTTCTATAGTTTTCGATATTTTTTAACCGATGGATTACCATTAAAAGTTTTTGTTTTTACCATCTCACTGTAGTATCTTGGTACTTTTAGCGAGTGAAACATAAAGGGATTTCATAATGGAAATTCCCTTCTTAAGTTGATAATTTTTGCTCCTTAATTCCTGCTTCACTTTATTTCATATGCCCTTACGCCATGCACATATATTACATTCTGGATTCATGTATATCATTTTTTTCTACTGTTCATTAGAACTTTCGGTCACCACTCCCTTAAATAGGTTGATCAAATGTGGAGAGGTATTTTCGCGTGAATATTTTTTATCAGTAAAAAACTTTAGCAATTTTCCACAATGTAATTTAAAATACTAAAATTACACAACACGTGTTTCGGCTTACTAAGCCATCATCAGGTGTACACTTATAAACTTCCGTGACAGCAGCGCAATATATAGGAAACGGGAAGGGGATGGGGATAGGGGAAAGTGTTTGGGGGGGGGGGGGGAAGAGGAGGGAATGACTAGATGGTGAGTAACGGGGGGGGGGGGGGGGAGGAGGGGGCGATGTCAAGGAGAGAATTAGGGAAAGGAAGGAATAGGATGAAGCACTTTAAGGAGTTTGTCCTTGGGACTGTGTTAGGTAAGTGGTGGGTTATTTGAAAAAGGAATAGCTAACAATGGGGAATGGATTCGGAAAAGTTGGTCATTCAACAACAGGTTATTGTCACTATGTATAATTTCCCACTGTTCCCATGCGTCCAATCTAGGGCCTTTTCTTTCAATGTGCAGAATTTCCGGATCAAAGATGCAGTGGTGCGATGTCTCCAGGAGGTGTTTGGCCAGCAGTGACGATTTGTCTCCCTTATCCACACACCTTCGATGCTCTTGAAGTCTGGTGGTAAATCCCTGCCCGTCTGTCCAACGTAATATTTATCACAGCTGAGGCACTTGACTTTGTAGACGCCTGAATGGAATTTTGGGTCAATGGCGTCCTTGCTTTTGCACAAAATGCTCGCTAAGGTACACGGATTGTAAAAACACTGTGTAATTTTAGTATTTTAAATTACATTGTGGAAAATTGCTAAAGTTTTTTACTCATCCAATATGTCTAAATTCCACTACGTGACGCCTGATACTGTGATCTAATATTTTTTATCTTATTTTTCTTATGTTATATTATCTTCTTTCGTATGTTGCCAGGGTCGACAAGGAATATCACGTGGGTTGAATATTTTAACATTTTCAATGTAATTGCCGCGAAATTCCATCTTTATATTCGATTTGTATGTGAACATTTCAATGGTTAGGGAAGCACAAAGAGAACCTCATGACGTGACGTCAAGCTTTCCCTGACGTCATGCCCTTTCGCATTTGTCATTTCGCCTTTTAGCCACAGTCGGCGTTACGAACGCCTTTGACTAAAAAAGTGCTCGTTTTAAGAGAAAATTGAGGTGGGGAAAAAGAGCTGCGAAACATCAAAAGATAGGAATACAGGTCGGCAGTAGATTCCACAAATCAGAAAGAAGCACAAAAATCAAATTCACTGTAGATTGTTTCACCGTTGTCTGTCAAGAGCAAAACTTTATATCTGGCAAGGTTTTGCAAATTACAAGTTATGGCACTACCCTAGAATTGTTACCCTAGTTATTCGTGGTTACAAGATTACTCGCCCTTAGGTAATGGGGATCAGATCTTGCTGAACATCTCAATAATAATATTTTTCGGGTTCGGCTGCGTATGACACTTTGTCTGTCATTTAGCTTCCAAGGCCGTTGTAGGGCACATATTCAAGACAAGACTGAAGTCTAATTAGGAACAAGCATACTCAGGACACTGTCCTATAGTTGCGCCCTGCAATTGCCGCGAAAACTAGACCATTGACGAAGTGTCCCACGCTGCCAAACCCGAAAAACATTATTGCGACAGTACTCGCTGCAACAATATCCGGTCTAAATGTTATTTGAATATTATTACGTTTGTAAACCACTCATTTCTATTCATTTATAATTTATTTACACGCAAAAATCATTTATACGCACTCCGTTAATCGGGTATTAAGATATGGTTCCAATAGCATTCTTCATTAAGAGTAAGATGCCGGGTTTCTCTCCACACTTGCAACTTACCCTTCCATACCCATTACATAACTTTTCTCCCTTTCATCTTGAGGGTCTGGTTTGAATCACGGCGTAGGAAGTGGTTTTTCATTGCTATCTTAGTGCCTGCATTTCGTGTTGTGGGGAGAATACTTAAAGTTCAGTTCTCCAACAGTCTTTTGGGGTGTAAACCCCTTTGCATATTCAATTAAAGGCAGATAAAAGTCTGCTAATGTCGTTTCTCTCAAAAACGTCCTTCATTCATACCATGGAAAATTTCTTCTCCCGTCCAATTAATCATCCGTTCCTAAGCGCTGCAAAGGAAGCGCTTAAACTATACGTCGCCTTAATTACTACTTTTAAATTTGGACTAACCAAACATATTCTCCTCCTTTTCTTATCAAAATGTAATATAGCAGTAGTTAAACACATATTTCTCTGCCTTATAAATGCTACTGCACAAAAATGTTAAGCAACCGTTGAATTTGCTAACTCCTAACCCTGGAGGAATTCTAATAAAAAGCTTTGTCGCTGAATGAAGAATTTTTATCACGTCCTTAAATTTAACACGTCCCTATCTTTATGCCTGAAATACATAGCTATTCGTGCCTGGAGCAAACAAGGCCAGGGATTCTATATACTAGAAGGGCCAATGGTTTTTTGAAGCTGGAGGGAAAAAAGGGCGGGGGCTTGCTAAAAGACATTCAGGGTCGGAGGATGGAGGCCCTAGGGCCTTTGCGGTGGAGAGCCTTTTGCGAGCGTTTAAAGCCTGCCGGTTGGAGGAAATCGACCGCTATTGCGTTCGGCGTGGGTTCAGCTTTACACGCACACCAGTTCTGTATGCGAATCCAAGGAGCAGGAAATATTTCAGCGGAAGCATCTGGAGCTCTTTCTTGCACTTTCCTGGGTTGGACAACTTCATCTAATTTTGCTTGTATACGTAATGGATACACCAGTCCTACGAATTTTCTTTGGGAAATGGATTCAATGTATTTTACTGGAAATGAAGTCGCAGCAGCATGATCAGTATTCCATATTATTATTCCACAGTATTCCATAGTACTCCACATACTCCACAGTATTCCATATGCAATTATTATGATGGAAAAAGGGTAGCGTGGCATTGTAGGTCGATTAGTGCCTATTGAGTAGACCGCTTGGCTATCAGAGATAAGATGCTTGTTCCTAGTGGATTATTTTCATAGCAATAATGATTAGTCATCTTTATTTGGGCCAGAATTAGACTGATGTTAGAAAAAAAAACCTGTCTAAAGTGGTACCGGATATAATTACGGGACCTCCAACTTGCCGGTCTAGCGTGCTACCAGTTACACCATCCAGCCAAACGTAATCTCCATGATTCGGGCGGTGGGTTTATACTACCACATACCCGGAAGTAGCGGCCCATAGATGGCGCGCGACGGCAGTTTTTTCTCTCACCATGATAAGAGGATGACGAACACACAAGAGGAAGTGAAAGACGAATAGACACCATACATATGACAGGGTTAACAGTGCGTTTCAAAGGCACGCATAGCCGAAGAAGAAATGAGCCAAGTTGGCTATACATAACAGTCACAGGAAAATGCATGCATCCTATCATACACTCTTTTCGACAAAATTCAGCCTGATTAGATAGAAAGGGTGACGTTTCCCTGTATTTGGGCTAAGCAAAGCATCGACGGGGTATAATTACGAAGGCGAGGTCACAAGATGCACTTTGATGCTTAGAGCGAACGCCGAGTGACCTCCGATCTAAGCTCCTAGTCCGCTCCAAAGGCCATGGGGTCGTGCAGGGAGCAAGAGGGGTCATGCAACGGGGTACAAATCCCCCGACACCGATCAGCTCGTAAAGAGACGACCGTGGACGTGGACGACCCATATCGTATTTATTGACGTGAGAAAAAAAAATTGGGATGTACGGACAGGGATGTGTTGTGCGCTAGGATCATTCGCACGACAGGCTTGACAACCGCTAAGCCCCGCTCCATTGGGATGCAGAAATTAACTTCCAATGCGATCGTCCTAAAACGTTTTATCATCGTGGATTGGACGGTGAGAACGCGTTAAACGACATTCCTACAAACGAAATTTTGGGGATTACTTTTCGACCATGGGCTGGAAAATATTTTATCTCAGGGAAAAACCTTGGCATGGTGTAGTTGAAAAGCCTAACAATCGATCCGTGAACATTTTTTAATACCACAGGAATTAGACGTCCGTCTCCCTTTATTCTACGAGAGAAACGGAAAAGAGCGAACGACAATTTACGTAAATACAGGCGAAATGCGCACAGCGCGAAATAATTTATTTAATCGCTACAATGTTTATGAAAATTTATTCATCAGTTGCACATTCAATCTTTTATGTATTTAATTCATTTGCAATGATTTTTATGGCACTCAAATAATTTTTGAGTTGCCGAAAGTGGAAAATTTTGTTTTTACATTTCAACTGTATCATAACTCCAATTCTGCGGTTTATGTGGGTGTAGATTACCCACTCCATAAAAAAAGGTACCTGTAATTGCGGTAAAGTGTTTATATGTTCCCACAATCAAGTAAAATTCCTATGGTCGCCCTCCCAACGCTACAGCACCCGCTGGGCTACAATCCCACTCTACCCTTACTTCAAAGTATCATTCAGATGTAAATTATACGCACCCAGTGAACTAATCCACCCACAATCGTAGTAATATGAAAGGATAATATATGATGCATATCTCTTAGCATGTAACATTAGCTTTTTCTCGACACTTTCATACGAAACCCATTTTCTGAGTGGGATTTTTCTGCGATGGGTGCTTTCGTCAGTGATACAAGTCCTCCATCCACAAATTTTCACAGCTTTCTGTATCTATTAATAATCTAATAATAAGTAATTTTTCTTCCATTTCTTTGATCATATTAGGCAGGATATTATACAATTTTGGTCCCATATACACAAAACTCCTTATTACTTTCAAAAACAAAATTCCTTATTATTTTCTCTTCTTAGTTATTATTTCATCATTTCTTCTCAATTTTGTACGCGGCGAACGATAATTTCTGATAGCAGCTGTGATTTTTCGAGCCGATTGACAAAGCGGCTCCGTCGCCATGAGATGCATCTGCGAAAACAAAAGTAATAACTCAGCTCCGGCTTCCGACAAAAACCGAGGCGAGGCATCCTTTCCCATCTGCGGTGCTGGCGCGCGTGTGATCTGCGGAGAATGGTGTAGGCGCTGGGCACGGAACTCCGCATAATCTCGCGGGCGGGGAGGAAAAATGAGTTAGTCTCCGAAAACCCATCTGCCCTGATGCTTTATACATGCCTGCCGGATTGCGAGTTCTTTTTGTGAGCGTTCATATTTTTTATTTCCTTCTCACTCCCTCTCTGCCTAACCCACCACATTCGTTCTCCCCTCACGACCCCCCAACACCTCCAATGCGGCGCCTCTGGCCCCTATCCCTTCTGTTGTATCCTCCCCATTCATTCGAGGAGGGTGAAATAACGAACGCTGCAGAATCCGTCGATAAAACCGGCTATAAATATTCGAAGCGTCCTCAGCCCTTCTCTTTAACCGCAAACGGCGAGTTCTTCCCCTCCCTCTATCTTCGTGCCCTCCCCTTTGACCCTTCATTCGTCCCCTTTCGTCCTCGTCATTCATCTTTTTCTTTGCCTCGGCTTGAATATATTCTTCTCTTCGTATCTTCGATTTAATATCTCTGTTTGAAAAAAATGATATTTTTTTAATATAATCAAAGTTCGAAGCCTTGACGTGGTGGAAGGTTATCATGATGTCAACTAATAAGAAATCTTAGTCAATTCCACAGGATTTTATTTTAAATAAAATCCTGTGGAAGTGACTAAAATTTCTTATCAGTTGGTATTTTTTTAATTGCGAATAACCTTTCTTCCGAACTTTCTTAGTCATTATCTAAATGATGCATAGCAATACTTCAACGACATTTTTCGGTACGGTGACTTATAAAATAGTCCCAAACACCTAATAACATATACATATAAACTATGAACGATTATGAAAAGTATCCAAAAAAATTAATGTGAACTTTATTATGCTGGTAATAATGTAACCCCATCTCTCCATGTTGGTATAAATACAACTACCGTGTACGACAAACTTTGTACCTGAAGATGACGCCGTAGCGTTGAAAGCTGGCTTGTACCAATAAATATTTTAGTGGAAAAAACATTGTACCTTTTAAACAATATCGATTCAGGCGAGATGTGGTGGAAACGTTCCATATTAAAGGAAAGATAATGCAATTTTCCACAAGTAAACAATTTTTATTCCGACTAGTTTCGGTGTACTACACCATTTTCAAGTGAAGCTTTCTTTTACAAACAAGTGTATATATGAGCAGAGGGAGGGAGGAGTGGGGGGGGGGGGGGGAGGGAAAGGGAGTGAAACGGAACAGGGAACAAGGAGTGATCTGGTTGGCGCGTGGGTGAGAGGGGCAGGTCAGTTTATTCAAATTTGTAAAACCCGGTGTCGGTTGGTGACGATGGGGGAAGATGGGAGAGGGAACAGAAGGAGAAAAACGCCTTGGGTCGCCGTTGTCGTCTTAGGATCCCTCGTTGATTTAATGGCTCTTGCGGCAGGGTTCGGCAATTGGAGACCAGTGGGTGATGTCCCGTGGTGTTGCTTTTCGGCGATGCTTGAGGAGTCCTCCGGAGGTTGGGGGGGGGGGGGGGGGCAGAGAGGGACCGCAGGGTAGGGGATGTCCAGAACATCGGCTCGGAGTGGTGGAGGAAGTAGTGTGGTGTTACCAAAGGGAGGGGGAAAGGTGGGTGGCTAGGGGGTAGTAGGGGTGGCAGTGGACTAACGAAGTGCTATGGACAGTAACGGGGAATGGGATGGAAAGGTGTTATCATTTAAAATTGGGACATTTTTAATTTTGTGTTGAATTATTTCCAATTGTTCCAAAGCATCAAGTTTCTTCCCTTTCCTTTCCACATGTAAAATATTTGGGACAAAACTGCACTGATGGCCTGTGTCCATAAGATGCTTGGCGACGGTGGACGAGTCCTGTCCTTTCACAAGGCACTTGCGATGCTCGCTGATCCTCGTGTGGAAGTTTCTGCCTGTTTGACCCACATATATTCCTTTGCAGGAATCACATTCCAGTGCGTAAACTCCACATCTGTCTAGTATGTCCACTTTATCTTTGGGTCTGCTGATTAGTTTAGAAAGGTTCATGGGGGTATAAAAGGATACTCTGTATTTCTCCCTAGGGAGATGGTTTGCAATTTTGTTAGATAAATGGCCGACATATGGAATTCTGCACCACCGTTGTGTGATTGGAGAAGATAAGGGGGTTAAGGATGTAACTCTCTGGATTGCTAAAGTTTTCCGTTTTTTGTATACTAATTTATTAATTAAACTTTCACTATATCCGTTGTTCGTGGCAATGTCTTTAATGGTTTGTAGTTCTTTCTCGTAATGGAGTTGAGTGAGTGGAATATGTAGCAGTCTGTGTATCATCGAGTGGAAAGCGGCTAATTTGTGGGAAATGGGATGTAAGGAGTCTTCTGGTATTATTTGGTCCGTGGCAGTGGGTTTCCTATAGATAGAAAAATCATGGCTGGAGCCTTCCCTCTTGATCGTCAAATCTAGAAAATTAATGGACTGGTTAGTTTCTAGTTCTACGGTGAAGGTTATGTTCCTATGTAGGGAATTGAGGTGTGAAATGAAAGTATCCAATTGTCTATTAGTACCACCCCAGCAGCAGAGGATGTCGTCTACGTATCGAAACCAGTAGATAATATTCCCTTTCAGTTGGTTTTTGGCATCAAAAATTTTCTCTTCAAGATTGTTCATGAATATTTCGGCCAAAAGAGGGGATAGGGGGGATCCCATGGCTAGCCCTTCGGGTTGTTGGTATATGTTGTGGTTGAAACAGAAATAATTTTGCTCGACACACAGATTCATTAAGGAATATATTTGATGGATTTTATCCATGGAGGTTTCCGTTTGTACTAAAATGTCTTTAGCCAGTTGTGTGGCTTCCAAGGCGGGGATGGAAGTCTATTTACTTTGCCCGTACATCCCGTAGCTTCTTAACGTGCGTGGAATTAACTATAGAATTGGAACTGCAGCACTGCAGTCATTGGCGTGCGTGACCTTTTGGGCAATGAGGATAGGATGATTTAAGTGTATGGAAGGTAATTATTCTGGGAGCAACCGAAGGTTAGAGTGAAACTAATGCCAGCATTATCCATAGATTAACTTTAAGGGCAAGAAATGTTAGCATTATTTAACGTTCAATCCGACGAATATAGTTCTGTACATGAAGTTCTCTCAACGCAGAGCATGTAGGGATTAGAAACCTGCTGAAAAGTCTCTCTCCTCAAATTATCTAATTAACCCAATTATTATTATTAAACCACCCAAAACCAAAATTAACTTACTCGAATCTGAATATATTGAACAAATATCTTTTACTCCATCCTATGCCCGAAAAAAAATTCACTTTTGATCTTGGCATTTATTATGCAAAGCCAAGATTATTTTCAACAACTTGTTTTTAGTTCTTTTTGTAAAATCACTTTTAATATACATACGAAACCCGCTTGATTTTCTTAGGCAGAATGCCCAACGCAATGTAAATTAATGTTCGATCAAGAATTATTTAAGGCATATGATGCATATTACATAATTTCCTTCATATTTATCCTTTCAGTTCACTATTGTAGGCGCGGGAATTAAATAATCTCTTCAAATATTGTTCCTTCCCTTGTAATTGTTTCTCCAGTGGCTGAAATGTGCTCCATTAGGAGAGACTGGGATACAATTAGTTAAGGAAGCTATGGAAAAACACAACTCGACACCACTTTTGCAATCGTTCTGTGGAAAACCACGCTGCACATCGCTTTCTTTTAAAAACCGGCCTCCCATAATTTCTCCCATCAGTGGGAAACAATTACGGAGCTACGAATTGAGCCGCAAATTCGTTTTCCTCACCATGTTCCTTTCGATTCACTAATAGAAATTCGAGTTTCTGTAATGGAAAAATGTGTCATAACGTATTTCGATACATGTATAAGCCATAACTCCATTGCATTTCCTCAATTGAAATTGATTGTTGAATGTTTTAGTAGCAATATAGTGAACTTAAAACAATTATTCATGATTCAGTTATTAAGTTTGCATTTTATGCAGGGATATGAGATATAAAATCTCCGCTAAGTGTGCAAAGTACCTACTGCTGGTCATGCCATTTATTTTAAGTGTAGAAATATACACAGTACTTGCCTGAAGAGAATTATAGTGCACATGTAAAATGAGATTCCTAAAATCAGTGCATAGTCATATCACATCAGATTACTTGTGTGATAAAATTTCGACTGACTATTAGTTAAGACATCCAATTAACGTTCAGATAAGTTGTATTTTTAGCGCAGCTATATTAGCCAATGATTAACCTCAAATTATAATAACTTAGATCTATTATTCATCATTCTACGGTAAATAATCATACTGTTTTGGATATGGGGAATTCAGCAAGTAAATTGGAGAGTATCCGCTGTTAGTATTTTCATCGTGTAAACAGTTCTACTTTAAGTTTCGATCTGCGCAAATTAAATTGAATGCGTTGGTGTTGGTAATTAAATAAACTTCCAGTGTCTTGGCATATTTTAGTAATCTGCCGTCCTCAGAAAAGAAAATTATAGTAAAAATTTCTGTACAACTCTCCATTAGAAAGGAAAAAAGGAATAAAAGGGAAAGTATCCTCCCATCATGTCTGTTGACTAAATCATTTCCCGGAAGTCTCCTCAGAGCTTATAGCTGTTTACGTATTTGATATTAGCACTGTTGGAACAGGATGCAAAAACTTCGTTTACATTAGAAAATTTAATTTATATGAGGTGCTCATACCTTGTTGGTCCAATTAGAGGATAATAGGCTTATAACTTCACTAGGGACAACAAGCTTACCTTCTTTATAATGTGTGTTCTTTGTTAAAATCAACAGTTTCATTGAATCTCACTCTAATTAAATCAGAAGTGTTTTTGAATGAAATGAATCACTTCATATAGGCTAATCATCATTCTCAAATACCATGTTACTTTCGTCATAGTCAGATGCATTGGTGGGACTCGTCCCATTTGTGGAATTTTAAAACCCAATTCCTTGTAAATGAGTGGAGTAAAAGACGCTATCCATCTTTAACTTCTGCACTCATATAATAAACTAGGTGAAGGTGCTCGTTGAAAGTCAACGGGAGGGAGAAATATAATAATTACAAATTGTGCTCCGAAATTTTAACATCTTTCATGAAGGGGAAAAAACAAACTTTCTGTTATGGTGCTAGCTATGGCTCCAAGTCGGTATCGGAACCATAATTATAATTTCGACTAATGGAAACATATAAATACTTCCTGGACTCATACCTGTACCTCTACAAAAATACAAATATTATTTAGATACTTTCAGGCAGGAAGAAACAAAGGAGGTTAGTATACGCTATAGAGCTGCATACGAATGTCTCTTTATTGTTGACAAAAGGTCAGATTCGGGTTTTTGGGAATGTTAGCACGCACCTCTTCGGAAAAATATTTTGTTCTCATTCCTTTCATGTATGATGTTTTTTTCCTCAATTCTCCAACTTCGTGATAGACGTCAATGAAATTCCTACGGATACGTATTAATGCATTTTATTCCAATTAGAGTAAATTATATTCTTATAACCTATTCATAACCTTAGCTTACTTAAATCAGGTACTTGTATCAGGGTCTTGTCTTGTCACTCAGCTTATCCATTTCATCCTCATCATTCTTCTACAATGCACATTTCCAATGCCTCCAGTCTTGACTTGTGAGATACTGTTATGGCGTATATCTTTCTGGCAAGAAAAAGCATGCTCCAGATGCAGTTCAAGTTAAGAGGTTCCTTACTTCCAAGCTACAATTTACAGCTGTAAGTCGATTCTTCTTTCGGAAGAATGCTTTCTTCAAATGGTGTATTCTAATGACTAATTCCTTCTTGCTTGGTCCATCGTTGATCATTTGGCTTCCTAAAAACAACATTCTTTCATCCTCCTAAGCCTCAGTGTTCTTTAATTTCTCCTCTTGCCTTCTCCTCTTCTATTGCATACCAATACCAGTATTCTCTTTAATAATCTCCGGGTGATACCTCGTTTTTCTCTTTTCATGTTTACTAAGTCTTCATTAAACCTTCTTTCCTTTCTACCATGACCTCTATGTCATCGACAAAATGCAGAATACTGATTCTCTCCCCGCTGATATCACTCTGGGAGCGATCTCTTTGATTTCATCGATGTGTTTTTCGTTATAGACATTGAAAAGTATGGGAGAGAGTGCACATCTTTGCCTCACTCCATTCTAAACTTTTGCTTCTCTAATGATGAGACCTAATTTGATACCTGGTTTTTATATAACTCTTTCAATTTCAAGAACTGTTTCCTTTAAATCCTGAGTATTGAATTCCAATCCACGTTTTCAAAGGCCTCCTCCAAATCCACGAGTGCTAAAAATGTCTGTTTGTTCTTCTTCATTATCCGTAATGCTCTTTTAAGGTGAAACGGTGAGTCATCGTCTCTTGTCACTTGCTTCCGGACTACGTTGCGGTGGTATTCTGGCTATGTAGTTTTTAGGGTCATATTCAGAATGTCGACTAGTCTAGCTTCTGCTGCTCACGTCCTAAAATATCTACTTTGAGTCAAATTAAGGCGCAATATCTACCTACAAAGATGGTTTTGCTTCTCAGCGTGATCCGGAATACTGAGTTGAGATGGATTGAATATGGCTGGGCTACCTTCAGAATCTTAACTTGTGTCTCAATTATACTGCTTCATCATCATTGGTCAACAATCCTAGGATTGGTTTGACGCAGCCCTCCACTCGATTCTTCCATCGGCCAACCTTTTCATTGTGACGTATTTCCTCTCTTTTACATCCTTCACAACTTTTTCCATGTATCTCATACGAGGCCTGCCTTTTCCAATGTTCCCGTTCACTTTTCCCTGGACGATAGTCTTCATCAGGCCGTCGTGTCTCAAGATATGGCCGATTAAGTTTTCCCTTCTTCTTTTTAGAGTTGTCAGCAGACTTCTCTTTTCTCCTACTCTTCTTAGCACTTCCTTGTTACTTACTCGGTCGATCCATTTAATCTTCAGCATTCTTCTGTAACACCACATTTCAAATGCTTCTACCCTTTTCTTCTCCGCTGCTGTCATCGTCCATGATTCACTGCCGTAAAGAAAAATGCTCCAGATGTATGTTCTGATGAACTGTTTCCTTACTTCTATGCTTTTATTTCCAGCTGTAAGGAGATTCTTCTTTTGAAAAAATGCCCTCTTTGCCTGGGCTATTCTACTAACTATTTCTTTCTTGCTTCGTCCATCGTTGGTTACTCGACTTCCTAGGTAACAGAACTCTTTCACCTCTTCAATTTTTTGTATTCCTAGTTTGACATTGGTTTTGGCCTCTTCTTTCTTGCTGCACACCAATATCTTAGTCTTGTTCTTATTTATCCTCAGCTGTTTACTGCCGTTTGTACTGCTTACTTCGTAAAATCTATATTTCGAGTTAAAAAGTGCACACAGATTTTTCTCAATATGGTTTGAAGCAGTATACAGAGTGGTAACAGCAACTTTTCAGGGTGAATCTGCAAACCAATTTACTCGAAGTGGATATTTTAGGAGATAATCAGTGTAGGCGCGACTGTATTTGGGATTCTGAATATGGCCCTTAGTCTCCGCCCTAAAGGAGTGTCATCCCAGTTTCAACCGTGTCCCTCCCTTCCCCGCTACGTCCGCAGCTCCATCTCTCTCCGCCTTTGCCGCTGATGGGACGCAACCAGAGTGATATCGCGGCTCATAAAGGGACCGCGGTGGAAGCTCATCGATGGAACCACTTTGACAGATTGATGGTCGTGTTCGGCTCTCTCCATCTCTCTCCGCACACGGTCGTGATTATCTTCACCCATCGCCTATCTCGAAACCGCACGCGACCGCCTTGTATCACTGGGCGCAGGAGGGTGTGTGCTTAAAAATATCCCTGGCTCTGCGCTGCTCCCTGTACCTCGCGATAGCTAAGTAGGACACGTAAACGTTCAATTATCTGATGATAACATGCTTAGCGCCAGTATGGGAACCTCGTTACGAGTATGGAGATGATAGTGATATGCTACTGTCGCGGATTGATTTATCATAACGGATTTGTAGTGTCGCAAAACGGAATGGAACATGATGATAACTACCCCTTTTCGTGCGCCGTAAGGTTCTACCGAAAGGGGACAACGTATGCCTCGCCGTCAATTTGAATCCCGTCCGTGTGTGTGGAAGCCCAGTTAGTAAAATGGAGCTGACTCGTGGTCCTGGGTTCAGATCAGGAGAGATGCCTTTGGGCATTTCTAGTCAAACTAAGGCGGGTTTGTTTTTTGGACACCAGATCTTTCTACAAACCCCCTGGCGTTACAGGGAAATGAACTCCCCGCCTACCCTAATGTGTGATGACACTCATTTGGAATATGCTGCCAGTGTATGGGATCACTACGAAATTGGTCTTAATAATGAACTTCAACATGTGCAGCGAAGCTCGGCAAGGTTTGTCAAGAGACGGTACGAAAACCATATTAGCGTAACCAGTCTATTAAATGAATTAAATTGGGAATCATTGGCAGATCGCAGGTTGAAATTTAGACTTAATCTCTTAAACAAATTCCAAGACCATATTTTCAGTGATGATGTTAAAAATATTTTGCGAACCCCAACTATGGTAGACGGAACCATAATTACAAAATTAGAGAAATTGATTGCCGAACTGATAGATTCAAAATGTCCTTTTTTCCTCGTACTATTAGGGATATGAATAACGGTAAATATGTCCAGTACGAGTGTAGCAATGGATAACATTGGTAGCTGCATGTTGGTATGAGGACATAAAGCTAACCCAACTAACAACATGTTTTTGCATGTATGCTTTGCAATTTTTATCTTTTTTTAAATAGTGAAGTTTAGAACAGTATAAAAATACTAATACTTTTTTACGCATGATAGATAGTGCATGTTTGGTGAGAATTCCCCCCCCTGCCACACACCTTTATGGTGGCTTGCAGGGTATTATGTAGATGTACACGCCGCCGTTGGGCGTGAATCACACATTGTACTGTGCATCTCAGTATTGACCTGGATAGCTATACCACCACGACGCACATGAATTCGGATAGATTACAGCTTTCCTTAAACATTTGTAGTGCAAAACCTTAGCGCTCATATTTCATGAGGCATTGGACTGAGAATCAGTTTTGCTGTGCTATTTACACTTTGCATCGCAATTTTAATCTCCATCGATGTTTTCATCTTTACAGTCATAGACTACTGAAAGAAACACTGTTATTATCAGTCGCATATTATACTGGGAAGCCTAGTTAATTCCCGGGAAGAAGCCTTTTTAAACATCCCCACCTCCTCTCAATCCTCGCAATTCGATATTTTATACGAGTCAGAACTTAGTACAAAATTGCAGGTGATCCAGAGAAAGGATATGGCTCCATGAATGAGTGATCTTCGTATGCCAATGGCTTAGCACTAGGTGAGCTCTACAACCTCAACAATCACATAACAACCCTCGGGTTGTACACTAATTTTTTTATTCTTTTTTTTTTAGATTCTTGAAAATGGCCACTTTCCAATCGACTAGTATAGGGTATAGGTTTCCAATATATAGCTTTCAGAATTATTTGGATGATTTTTGAGGTCGTCTAAATATTTTATTCACTCACTTTGAATACTGTTATGCCGAGGAGCTTTCCTATTTTCTTCAGAGTTCTGAGTGCTGCTTCAAACGCAGATTCTATTTCGCCTACGCCTCTTAATTTTGATGTTTCTATTCTGTTTTCATCTACACCTTCATCATCTTCATTTTATTCTTCTTTTATCCTTAATTTTATTATAATCTTGCCATATCTCTTATTTATGGTCTTCATGTTAGATTTGGTTAGTAATTTACTGTTTTATTAAAAAGTCCATAATTTTATATGCATATTCCCGTCTCCTGTGATTGTCATGTTATATTTTTTACTTAGCTATGCTGTTTGATGTTTTTGGCTAGTGATTTTATCTTGACACATAACGATTTAGACTTTTCTCTTTTTTTTAACGTTATATCTTAAAACTCAAGAAAAAATTATTCCCCTAATTCATAAATGGACTGAACCATCTTGATTCCCAAAATCGGCAGAAGCCATTTTAGGCATTAAGTTATAAACATGGAGTTTTGATGGTTAAGGTAGGTTACAACGGACGTTAAATACATCTTAAACTTCCCATATGATAGGATCCGATTGCAATTTGTATGGTACTATTACTTAGTTTCACTTGCCTACATCCTCTGTCTCATTATTTCATGTTAACTGCGGGTTCCTTTTCCTCCCTTTCTCACTCATCAAACACCCCATCATATTTTCATTGATGCGGATACCTCTTGGTAATGAAAAATACACTGAATCAATTAACGCCTCTTCACTCTCTTTGTGTCAATATACTCTAGAGCAGTTTTCTAATTTGCATACATTTACCGACAAACGATATAAAATAATTTGATTTCGTTTTAATTTAATTTACCTAACAGGATTTGGAAGCTATAGGTAGGTATATATAATTCATCTGTTTACTTATTATGGGCTGTGTAAATTAATATATTAATTATATAAATAATAATAATCAATGGAATCAAATTCTGGTACCTCTACCTGGAATTGTGTTTTACCTTCTGTATTTACTTATCGAAAGGTAAGTAATAAAAAAAACATAGTTTTCATAATAAGAGAATGTCATTTATCTATCGTCTCTTATGCTGTAGAGGAATCGAAATTGAGCAGGTTTGAGAAAATCCTCTTTTTTCAAAAGCTGCATGACAGTAGCAAATGATATAAATATGTGTATTTTGTAGTTCTATGTATTTTACAGATCAACGAAAGAAATACAATAATATTTACTTCCATTTGATACTCCCATGAAATGATAAGGCATTCCGAATTGTAGAAGCTTTTGTTTAACTTATGAATTCATTATTTATCTTATTCATTCCAGTCTGGGTTTTCATGAAAAAGAAAATATTTTTTTTATAAATCACGTACCAGACATGAACGTGGCACAGATTCAAGTATTTTGGTCAAAACACTCCTCAAATATGTGAGTGGCAGAACCTTTGAACTGGCAACTGAAATAATCTAGAGAGATTATTTGACTATCGCTAAAAAATTCTTTACCGAGTTCTTTGTTTGCATATTTTTCCACAGTAATGAAACCCGAGTCAATATTTGTAATAGCGGCGGCAGTGTACTACTGTATTATTAATGAAGAGTGGCTTCAATAATTGAATAATATGCTTATACCTTATTGGCGTAAACTTCCACGTCTAGGTGGAATATTATCAAACATTATCCACAAATATTGACAGTAAGTCTATTGGAATAACAAACTCAGTTTTGTATTTGGTTTAAATTGTCATCTGATCCAATTCGGACTTTGAAAAAATGTGTCGAGTAGTCATTCAAGATTTAATGTAGACTTTCTAAATGTTAGCTTTCTGATATTAACATAACATTATATTTTGTGCTCTTTAAACATATAAGCCATGGTTCTACTTGTGCAAAATCTGCTGTATATAAAAGTAGTAGATTTTAAATTAGGTATAAAAACTCTAATTATGTACTTAATATTATTCCTAATTGAGAAGGAAAGTTTTATTCGAGCAAGATCGTAGTTTTTTTAAATGCCTTAATGGTATAAATTCATATTATATCAGATTATGGAAATAGTGAAATTATTATAATAGTTATCACAAATGTGAATATTAACTTAGCTAAGATAAATCCTTTAAACTAATAGTAAATCATAAATATTAGACCATTTGTGGTAAGTGCCTCATTATTTTGTCATTTTTCTTTGATATGAAATTGGATTGTCCACTTTTCTAACTTTTAGGCAAATTATATTAGCAGAAAATTATTAAGTAAATTGATGTTTCACCTTTCGAATAACTTGTTATATTTACCAATCCATTTTATATTGTATGGAATAGGTAGTTCGTAGGTGTTGCCTGATGATGTTGCCTTGCAACGAAACCATGGTCATGGAGAATAAAACTGTGTGTGGAAATTGCAGTGTTTCAATTTCAACCTTCATTCCTACGATGAAAGATTTCCACAGTGTTAAGCCTGAAACTATTAACTATGGAATAGGTATTTCTCTTGTTGTTCTATTACAAACCCATTTCTTACTAAACAAATGTCTTGCAATACATCTCTTTTATTTTCCGTATAAGACTACTTTACACATTATAACTTTTACCACAACTCTCTTGTATTGCTATGAAGTTATTTTTGGAATTTAAGGATAACTTAACATTTGTCCTGAAACTATATTATTTTGACTAATATAATTTTCTGGAAGGCTACCGTTAAATTTCTGTTTGGCGATGATTCACTCAATAAACCATAAGCTTTTTTGGTATTCTATATCAAAAATTGATTCCTCCTAAATTGTGCAAGTTAGTTTGTCAATATTCAGGTCTCGGAGAGCCTAGGAAATCAAGAGGGAGAGGCAGGAATTGGAGACGGATACCTTGACTCTTAGAATGCGTTCATTTTAGATCGCTCACCCTAAAGTTTTGATGCCACGCGCACGTGGGCTATCTTTCACAGCCACCGCGTTCGTTTGCGACCTCTGCAGCAACTCCCCGTCGCTTCTGCTCGTAAATGTTGCTGCGATCCTCTCCGACCCAGTTATTAATGATACCATCTTTTATTTCTTCCGTACACGCGCGAAAAAAAAATTTTAAAAATTGATAGCCTTTTTTGGTCAGCGGTTGGATGAGGATTGCGTGTAGCGTATCGTCAAAAGCATTTTGGGGTTGGTCCCGCTCGGCAGCGCTGAGTGCGTGCGGGTGACGCTATCACTCATTAATCATCAAGGGGAAATCAATAGCCATCCTTGTCATTTCAGGCAACGATGGAGAGGGGTGGAGATGTATCTGGGCTTTCGTGGGCCCTCTTCTGTTGCAGAGTCCTCTCTCTCACTCTTGAAACTCACACCACAACAAATCGATATCTTTTGGATTCCTCCTACATAATACCCAGGAGACACTATAAATGCATCTTTTCTAAAATCCATGAAAAAAGACTGTTTTCACAGAATACCTACGCGAGGAAATTCATGACTTCTTAATATTTTTTCCCGTTTTCTTTTGCATCTACACCTACATTGAACACTGCCGACTACATTAGGGTACCTACATGGCAGGATGTGACTCCACATCAGGCGAGCATTATCAGTGAATGAACAATCATACTGTTAATATCTGCAGCACTGGTTGCATTAAAATGTATCGTATTTGATGACCACCTCAGGCAGGTAACTAGCAGGATTTTCCTTTGAGAATACCCAAATCTGCTTACTTGACTCATTTATTCATTCTTGTACTCAAATTAAAAAATATAAATCTAATTCTTCGACCTAATACTGGTATATACATTGAACCTTCGAGTTGCATATGAGAAGTGCATGCCCGTAGATCAATTACCCCCTGCCACACACCCTCGCGGTGGCTTGCAGGCTATCACGTAGATGAAAAGGGAATGGGATGCATTTCCCGCACAGAATCCTGGTCAATGGCACTATAAATGCTTGAAACATCTCAAAAGTTCATCGAAATGTTCTCAAAAGTGCTTGGAAGTAACTCTACCATATTAATGGCTCCGGAGGGATAAAAATACCTCGCCGTGTTATTTATTCAAATCATTCTTAAAGTCAATGTGAATACATGAAAGTATTAGCATGTGTAGTACATCCTTTGCAAATGGAGTGTAGGATTTGTCTAGCAAATTTACGTTCTCTTATTGGCCATATTTATCTTTAATATTTTGTTATAACTTATGATTTGTATGAAACTTACTTCATCTGCTCAATTTTTCTCCAAGCAATATTTCTCTGTATAATGACAGAATTTGTCACAACTATGGGCGTTCAGGTAAAATCCACAATGTGAAAATGTATAATACAATAAGTTTTTTTTAATTTTATCAAGCTTTAGTCGGCATGGAAACCTTCGTTTCAGATTTAATTTCCGCTTTTTATTCACCTTATAGTATGATAATTGGGGTATTAGGTCACTGTTGTGGCTAGAAAACTTGAGCCTTACCATACCGAGGTGACGAGGTTGAATCTCGTAACTGGCTGATTTTTCATTGTGTGCCAGTACCCGCTTGGGTACTGAGTCAAAAAATATTTCACCTAGAATAGAATAAAAATCACCTAGAATAATGCGCATTACCATAGACGTATGAAAATATTCGTAATATGCTTTTTGTTGTGCGCAGAGATTAAAAATCATGCATTCATACGAATTTAAATGAGGATCCTGCGTACACGACTTCGTTGCTAATTTTCGCAGCCGCATTAACGAATTAAATTTACAATGCGTGTAAGTTACCTTTTTATTGCAGTTAGAGCTTTATTTCAAATATTGATCCTATTGTGCCGGTGTACTATTAACATAATCTTAAAAATGTGTGTCATAAAAGTTTGTGAATGCAGTATTTCTTCTATGTAGTTGATTTTGGAAATCGGGCGCCGGAATGTAGGTGAATTTCTGGACTATGGGTTACTTGGAGGGTACATCGATCCAGTAAATACTAGCCTCCTAAAGGCCATGGAATAAACAATACGAATTTCACATCGGCTATATTGACCTAAATCCCAAATAAAGTGCCCTCTCGATCACCTGGAAAATGAAGTACTTCTCACCCTCGTGGATTTTAAAATGCTACCGTTGTACACCAGCTAGGTTGCACTGTTATGGAAGGCCTGGGCATTGGTGATGATTAATGGCTAACCCCAGTGGGGCTACTATGAGCGCAAGCTGTTCATTATCCGGAGGAAATTTATAACCATGGTCCGTTGGGTTGGCGTTCCTTTGTTTAACGTGGATGTAGCCACTATTCCAGCTTAGATAGGCTTTCTCCTCCTCTGGGACAATTGTCCATAATCATTCGCTAAGTAACGATGCATTTCATTCATTTACAGCCATGGAAAATGGGACATGCAGTTTGTCTTTTGTTTAAATTCTCCATTACAACTCCATCGCTTCATATGTATTTAATGAATTGTAAATCTATATTGGCGAAAGAAAAAATATAAAATGTGGGAACTTTAGTGAGCACTCGGCCTTGGCATGTGAGCATGTGCTATGCATGTGAGAAACGATGTCTAAGAGCAGCGGAAGAATTTGCTGTTTTCAAAGCAGTTGACATTTGCTTTTAGGACTGGCATTAATACTTATTGGCGCAGTGTGCTGGGTGTTTGGATTGGATAGAAGCCCACTGCATTCCTCTGGACGTGCACCGTCCACTGGAAAATGATTCACAGCTCTTAATCTTCCCGAGGACGTCAGGCGGTTTGCACTGAACTTGCTTCTGGGCCAGATGGGCGTGCAGGGATGGGTTTTGAGGGAGCGTAAGACCATATCGCAGGTGTGAGAGCCTTCATACCCTTCACCATCATCCATCCAGCCTCGTGTCTTGTTACACATCATCTCCTCTTGTCAAACACGGCATTCATCATCATCGTCATCATTGGTCAACAGTCTTAGGATTGGTTTATCACAGCTTTCCACTCGATTCTTCTATCGCTCAACCTTTTCATTGTGACGTAATTCTTCTCTTTTACATTCCTCACTACCAGTTCCATGTGTCTGATACGAGGCTTGCCTTTTCCAATCATTCCGTTCACTTTTCCCTCGACGATAGTCTTTATCAGGCCATCGTGTCTCAAGATTGGCCGATTAAGTTGTCCTTTCTTTTTATTAGAGTTGTCAGCAGACTTCTCTTTTCTCCTAATCTTCTTAGGACTTCCTCGTTACTTCATAGGTCGATCCATTTTATCTTAATCGTTCTTCTGTAGCACCACATTTCGAATGCTTCTACCCTTTTCTTCTCCGCTGCTGTTATCGTCCATGCCTCACTGCCGTAAAGAAACATGCTCCAGATATATGTTGTGATGAACTGTTTCCTTACTTCTACGCTTGTATTTCCAGCTGTAAGTAGATTCTTCTTTTGATAGATTTTTTTCATTTCATGGCATTCATATCGAGTCTAATGTACTTTACACAAGTCTAAACTTACTCTTCAAAATCCTGTTTGACCAAAATCAGGTTTAAAAATTGCTGTACCACAATTATTTAACGAACTCACATTATTTTCTAAAGGTTTAGCTCAATTAAGTACTTTTAAATACCTTAGTCGTTTTGGGACCGCAATGTTTTTGGAAAATAATTTATACCATTTGTCTTTTTTCATACGAAAATATTGACAAATTCCGCGTTACAAAAGTAGTCATTAATTATCTCATATATGTTGAGGGAAGACTTTAGACGTTAGATAAAGATGATGAATGACAAAGAAATATCCTTCAATTATATCGTTTAATCTTTTTTTGGTGCAAATGCAGCAATAGATGACGGTTATGAAAGAGAAGAATTTTGTAAGTATTAGGAGGTTGGCTGATGGGAGAATCTACTAAGAGCTCCGTAAAACCATGCAGACTGATTTTGACGGAGATGCAACGTCACATGGCTCACTTCTTCGATCTTACATAACTTTCTAATTGTAATCTGCTCATAAAAGTCATCATGATACGTGAAACTAGTAAATTTACCTACGTTTTAATATTTTATCTTATTTTGTTGGAGATATTTTGCCAATTCTAAATAGTTGGCTCTCCCAATTCGAGGCATGTCTTGCAAAATAAAAGTTCGGAGTTTGGAAACTTACGTAAAAGTATATTCGTTCCACTGGAAGCAGCTTTTTCAACTCCTTTGGCCTCTTTCGAATGGTATATATTCTTAACGTGAGGGCACTCTCATATCCGCGAATAGAATACTGATTTTCCTCCAATGGACTTTGTTTTCCTTTCTAAGTTCTGGAAGCGGCCAATACTGCATTCTAAAAACTATCGAAACAAAATTCTCTTCTTAATTCCACTATTTATATTCGTAGCATCGGAGGCTCTCGTAATAGGTGTGGTATTTTAAGTCTTTCAATTCCGTATTCCTCTCGTATCTTTTTCTGCTGGGGATCCAAATCTCTTTATAGTACTCCACCGTCCTAATATGTTTCGTTCTCAACTTCCCTTCGTCCAATTCACTTCTCTCTTTGGAGCCCATTTTCCGCAATGTTACCCTTCGTGGCCACCTCCCCTGAAGCTGGATTCCAGTATCCCCAACCTGCTTTCCACCTCAAGGTTCTCTTCCGTGGTTTTTTTCTCTACTCCACGTTTTCCCTCTAGATTGGCCAAATTAACCCCTCTTAAGGTTTGAACCCCAAAATCAAATTTTCCCGATCTTCTACCGTTGGATTTGTTTCTTATGCCTAATGTGTTTGGCTCAGTCCAATACTACCTTTTCCCCTTCACGCCTTCCTCTTAATTCACTCTATGTTTAGCGTGAGTCACACACTCGTTCCGGGCGACGAGAAACATTTACGCCGCAAATCTTTACCTAACCATTGCCTAACGTGAAATCCAACTATTTTTTTAACCAAAGTTGTATTTGCGGGAAATCGTCGATTATTTTTATACTCTGGAGAAAATAGGCGTTTTAACGCAATTACCTTACCTAGTATTTGCATTTAACTGAGAGTATCCGTCAGTGTCGCTAATTCTCCCGATTAGTTTGTGCCCCATTCAGTAATGTTTGAGATCGTGGGCTTATCTTGTTGTATCTAAAGTGTATGGTACTAAATCTGTTTAGCCGCCACTCAGTGCTTTAGTACTCTCTCTCTCTCGTTTCTCTTCTCAAAATATTTACTAGGCAGTTACTCAAGTGAGGTCTTTTCCGCTCAGCCTTGTAAAGGTCGACCTTTTGAAACTGTTGCACCAACACGTATTCTCTGGCTAGCCTCAAGCATCGACAAAATTGCTACCACGATGCTACCCAAAGTCAATGCTCTAATTAGGCAAATGAATGCATTCTCTCGTCAGGTTCTCAACTCAGTGTCCAGCAAAAACTTCCAACTCCATGTGCCTGGGGGTGTTGGGACTACAGGCATGGGAAAAGCAGGAAACGTTCCCAAATTAGAAGTTTAAGCCTGAGTTTGTTCCTTCCGTTTACGTTTTTACGGTGAACGTTAAATCAAACCAACCAGTCATTTCTTACAGCACTCATGATTTAATCGACCTCTCAACTACATGACCTGTGATAGATGTTATAGAGTTTTGGGTTATTGATCTAAGTTACTGGGTTTGATTAACCTCCAGAGGACCACTAGGTACGTTATTTTCGGGAGAGAGAGAAAAATTACCCAGTCATTGAAATTGTGATGGTATGTACAGCTGACGAGGAGAACTCGGATGGAAATTGTTATCAGGTTGTGATGTAGACTGAATCGTTAAAATGACTTTCCTTGGCTTTTAAACCCTTTCAGAACACCTGCATCAGGTACGTAGCCAGGAAATTGCTTCGGGGGGGCGGGGGGGTACAAATTTAGTGTGGTCCGTGTAGCCTAACTTCAAATCAGCCTTGTCCGCTTGGTACCGACATATTACAAATCTCTTCCTTAATTTTCAGCGCTTGGTATTTGCATTGACGGTGCTCATTCCTATCTCTTTTCGCTGGTAAAGCTCACTGTTTACCTTGTCATGAAGCAGTTAAAATTGACCGGCCCCAGAACAGAAGTTCAACGCATGCATACATATCAGATTGAAAAGAACAATTATTAACCACTCACACGATTCAAACTAGTGATCACGTTTCAAGACATTTAGCTCTTGATTTTCCGCAGTGAAATTTGGATTCTCATGCCCAGTTAAAATCAGAACAATAAAATTTCTTGAAAAAAGTTTCGGGGGGGCTTAAGCCCCAGAAGCAGCCCCCTGACTACGTGCCTGACCTGCATGTATCTTATTCACCAAGAAAACGAGATGAGAGATTGATATAAAATGTCCTCCCGTCAAATAATGGGGGATCATAATTGCAGGAATAGTAATCAAAGAAGTTGTTTTAGTATTGGTATTCAGTTTCGTATCTGAAAATATACTAATGTATTCCATAAAATCAGGCTCAACTTCGTGAAATCACATCGTAATAAAAGTAAAAACTTTGTAAATATTTCACTCGATGTATTTAAAAGTGACCGGTTTGATCCAGCAGTGCAGATCATCAAGTACCATGCACATATCTTTTTTCCCTTATCGATGGGTGGAAAAGGTTAAAGGAGGAGGTGGTAGTCAAGGGTTGGGGGAGGGTTTAGCTAAGGTTGGTAGTTAAAGAGTTTAGTAGAATAATTTAATTAAAAATACTATGGTATGTCAAAGGCATATCTGCATGTCCTGAGAAGTGACATCCAATCCATTAAAATAACTGAGAATACCACCAAGGAAATAAGGGAGATGTTGTTCGTTCTATTCTGTTTGAAACCGTGTCTTCGGTGGTGTAACTACTATATACCACTTTACGGAAAATGGTTGAAATTTGCGATGGAGTGAGTGTGCTCAACCGCTGCTTCCTTTGCCGATCTTCTTCTCCCTACACTTGAAAGTCTCCTTCCTTCGTCGTATTTATCTTTTGGTCGTAAATCATCACGGACGTGTTCCACGCTATCGCATTACTTATCCTTTCTTGCGCGTCCGGAAGGAGCGATCTTTCATAAGCATAGCACAACCCCCGCCTCATCTTCAACCAACGTCTTCGCCTGTGGAACTCAATTAGGATTGCCTTCCCGTGATGCATTGCCGGGCACGCGCACGGACTATTTTCCCCTCTGCCTTTTTCAACCCCCCAAAGAGCTTACTCTACGCGACAACGCTTAAGTTTTAGGTGGCTGGCAGAGAATCACGGAAGGCAAAGATGGGAAGAGAGGCCTTCCCCGTATCATATTTGCATTATAAGAAATAACGAGGATGAAATCGATGATCGGGGCACGAGATTAAATATATATCTATTGCTAGAGGATGTAGATTCCACTCAAGGATGTGTGGCAGGTGGTCAATTATAACTAAACATGTAATTCGAGAAGCTTTCATTCACCAAGCTCTCCGGATATGCATGCGTTCTTGTTTTATGAAGTTCGTGCCGTTGAAATAGGTTGATGAATGAAATAATTACGAATAAACTTTCAGGATGAAGCATTGAGTAGTGCAGATGCTGGTTTTATGAGATGCAAATAAAAACTATCATAGAAGCACAATAGATTTTAACTTTTTTAGAGTATTCTGCAATGTATACTGAATTTTTGCTGTATGAGATCTAGGATGAAATTCGGCTCTCGAAATAGTAAAATATACCACTAAGCTAAGGCCCACCTTTTAGTTTTCCAAAATTAGTTAGCTCCTCTATCTTTCTTTTCTGAAAAAGTCCACCAGCGAAATTACGCTTAATATAATTTCGTTGCTACATTTATTTTAGAACAAAACGGAATTGAGTTGCCTCAATGATTAGGAGGTGTGGCGGTCAGGCACTAAAATTCAAACCAGAATATGGCCAAAAAGGTGTAGTTATAATTTGTTGTCTAAAAGGCAACGCTCTTAGGAGCGCTTAACTTGGCTCCACATGCAAAGTTAAGAGGCTAGCTTCGGTAGTGCACTGATGATAAAATGAGTCATTATTTCTGAGAAAATTGATATAATTAGTGGCTGTTATTAGGGGGAGGCAACCGACAGCTTAGCTCATTAGCGTCAATAAGGATGAGTGGGAAATTGGGTAGAGGTATTAATTATTCATGGAACGCAGGAAAGGTGGCGAGAAACCTATAGCCTACTTTTAAATGAACGGTCCCGGACTCCACGGTTTAACCATCCATCCAACGAAAAGAGTACCATACTGGTAGTACTATATCTAATATGGTTCCAGGCATGAAGTGAAAGAACTGCTTCAGAGAAAATTATTACATTGCGAATTTGCTACTTTAAATCACGCCCCCAAACCCCCCTAGTTTTTCTTGAAAAACAGTCGTACTTTTTCAAATCGTCTTTCCGTTTCGAAGATCGTTCTAACCTCCCAATTCATTTCCTCCACCTTGCGTAGAAAATAACGTTCACATTTTTCTCGTCTCCAACATCCCCGTAACATCCGCAAAAGATCTTCTTTCAATCTCTCACGATCCTTTTGATCTCGGCCAAAACGACGAAGTAACATGAAGAATCCATCGCACCCACAACCCCAGCCCTAAATAAAAAAGAACCAGAAGAATAACCCGGGCTTCATAGCAAAGCTAGATCTTCTCCACTCACACTCAAACTCTTCCCATAAGTCACTATGCAACCATGAGTTTCACTTCCCCCAAAACCGTCTCCTTTACGACTAGAATTTCTCATCCT
The DNA here is from genome assembly GCA_933228895.1 of Platycnemis pennipes. Classification (NCBI taxonomy): domain Eukaryota; kingdom Metazoa; phylum Arthropoda; class Insecta; order Odonata; family Platycnemididae; genus Platycnemis; species Platycnemis pennipes. The sequence continues at coordinate 105,625,367 of OW121852.1, read as the reverse complement.
TCCCAATCCTGAACTATTGGCGTCAGTCAAATGACTTCAAAATTTCTCCCTGGTCCCACCCAGACCACGTAAATTATTTAATCTAGTTCATTGTGGAGGTTTTGTCCCCATTTATAGAGTGGATCAACTCTGGAAAGTGTCGTGGAAAATGTCAGATCTCAACAAATCTAGTTGTCAAAATTCTTTCTTGGAAATGGTGGAAAATGGCGGTTATCATTTATTATTTATTGGGAGTAATAATAATGATAGTAAAACCTTTAATGTCGATGGCCGATATCGGCATCCCGGAATTTTGAGTATATTAATTTAAAAGATATATTAAGCTATAAAACTTGAAAGCACGTCTACAAAAAGGGAAAAAAAGAACAAAATAAGAAATTAATATAAATTACTATGCACACATATGTTTTAGACCTATACATCAAGTATCGGACCAGTAAACTACTGCAATATCTCATCCAATTTGAACCATAACACACGATGTGGGAACCCAGTACTATGGCGATGTCATCAACTCGATCCCCATGAATAATTTATCAAAAAATTATGTTTTCGAAAGAATCAAATTTTTTTCCCTGCTAGGAATGGGATGGCGTATGTTTACGCAGCTCTCTTATGCATACGCCGGAAGGTAGCCAGCTCAAAAATGTATTTGGCCGTCAGGGCTCCTTGTATCAATCTTTTTCAACCCTCACTCTCTCTATCTCTCTCTCTCTTTCCCTCGTCCCCGTGTAATGGGCGTAATAATGACTTGAAGGGCTTCTTCTCCGTCGGAGTTGAGCGGAGCTTTGACTGCGATTTTTCAGTTCGGATGAATGAAGGGGGAGAGAGGGGGGAAAGCACATGATTCACGCTCTTGAACGCTGCCGAGGAAGGATTTCCCGCCATGAATTCACTTTCATTGGAGCAGCAGTATCTCGTCTCCTGGCGCTTGCAGATTTGCGTTTCCGAGAAGGCGCCCAAGTTCCCGATTCAATCACTTGTTACGAATACGGATAGGAGTAGGGATGGGTCGGGTTGGTTCTTCGGTTCTCGGTTCCACCGGTTCTTTAGCTTAGAACCGGAACCGGAACCGAGGCCAAAAATAATCGATACCGAAATAATTGGCTCGAAAACCAGTTTGAAACCTGCTCACACTCTGAAAGTGGAGGCTTCACATTAAAACCTGGTGAAAAAGTGTACTTAGATGCTTCAAAGTTGTGACGAATTATTCTAATTCAGACGTTAAAATGACTATATGATTTATTTTATTACATCCAATTCTAGTATATGATGAAACACCGCCGTAGTAAGGATATTCTGATTGATAGGTATGTGTTACGTCCACCTACTTCGGAGGTGCGAGTCCTCATATCATTTTCGTAAATTATATCATAATATAGTAGGTATATATAACACAAAAATATAATGAAGCAGGTATTCTTTTTCAAGCAGTATGTCTCTGAAAATGATTATTATTTATCTTATCTTACCACTAAGCAATGCAAAGTAAGTGGTAAATTAAGAACCGGAACCGAGAATCGGAACCGAGAACCGAAGTTAAGAACCGAACCGGAACCGAAAAAAAGTGGAACCGACCCATCCCTAGATAGGAGTCATCACTCCCAGGGAAACGGGGTCACGATCTTGAACGTATTTTCTCATAATGGTCCTGTATATGTGAGGATGTCTTCCTCGAAGATCAGTACACCTTCACCCATGAGATATGTGTAAATTTGCTCGTCGATGTATTTTTAATTCCGGTAAATATTTACTACTTGGGAGAAATACAGTGAAATGCTTTCTCGCGTGAAACAAAAACAAGCGTCAGAAAATGCTGCAATTTAAATGACCACAAACGGTCGAGGATTAAACTTATCGGAGTTGCCCACTGATATACACGCCACCGTAGGTATTCCGCCAAGTGAAAGAACAATGGAAGTCGAACCCTGGTCTCTGTGTTTCTGGGTTTGGTTACTGACTCGTGTAGATTATTATTTAATATCCGGCAATGTTACGTACTTCTCATTCACCTTAATATTTTTGCTACTGTAATCCATTTAATAAAAAAGAAATAGGTACTTTTATTTTCAAATGCTTGTCGCGAGTAGTAAGTACTTTTTTTACACTTTGCTTTGACATACATCATAAAATTCTAAATAATGCACAATGGGGGCGTTTACTCGGAACCAAAATCGCTATTTTGTACACGAAATCGTTATATGGAAACGATAAATGAATTTTAGTGAAAAACTCAATCATCTAATCAGAGCCATTCACTCATAAATAAAAAATTAAAATAAGTAAAAGATGGCGTCCACCGAACGAGCTGCGTTCAGGATTACTACGTCATCCATCTCCCATCCTTGACTGTGTTGAAGAAGAACAGGAAGGAAGCGGAGGTCTGCCTAAAGAGATCCTGTCGCAACCACTTCCATTGTGACAAGGCAAAGGAACTTCGCGGTCTCAGTTGTAATTGGACGAAATGGATGACGTACCAGTCCTTTGCTCGCTCAATTTTCCGAAACGGTTAAAAATATCAGTTTTTCGCCGCTTAGGACTCGAGAACTAACTGACGGTTTGAAGAATGGAAACATATAGGTATTTTATTTTACGAACTTCATTAGATTGGGCCATAAAAATATTGTAAAGGACTCTATTTTACTTTTTCTGGAAGAATTGATTAAAAGTACTTGATCTCGGTTTTATTATGTCTGGTTGCATTTATTTTCGAGGCTTAAAATCATTAGCAGTTATTCTTTTTTGTAGTTAAGCTTCATGTCAACTATCATTTGTCGGATATCCTTTTTATGACCATGAATGCCTACAATTGCGGATAGAACTTAACGTCCATGTGAACTAATGTTTGATATTAACGAGCAAATCACCTTCATTGCTCTACGTCACCGCTGATTAGGTTGTTACATTCATTGCTTCATTAGCCTCTCGTAGTTATAAGATCATAACTGTTTTATTGGCTGTGAGCGACAGAGGGTGTGAATAAATAGAGTACCGTTTCAATACTAATGATAGGAATCATTTGCTCAAATGGGCCCTTAATGGCGAGTTCAAATTGTTTTTAATGAAGACAGGATAACTGTTTCTGGTTGAACTAGAATTTTATAATTCAGGCGTGTATCTTTAACATCATTAATATACTGCAAATATTAGTTGTCTAGTGTATATTTCCAATTTACAATATCCCACCCACGAATCTCATCTTTTTCTTCCTTCCTAACCATATCTAAGTTTCTTGAATTACATCCACCGTCTAATGCTTTAATATCTTCTGCCTACCTTCATGTCTTCCAGAAAAACTGTCCTTTTCTTCCTCAACCCTCGTTTACCTAACCTTCTCCAACCCATTACCGCCTTCTACATTCAATTGCTCCTTTAAAATATCTGCCATCCACATTTCACGGCTCTCCAACCGATTTCCATTTTATCTTCTTCTGCCGTGCTCTATAGTCGTAATTCCTCTCCCTCTCCATCTACCTTCCCATTCTCCATCTCCACACTCACCGCTATGGCTCCCAATTTCCGTTCATTCTCTTTCGCTTTCGCATTTCGGTGCTATTTCTGAATCATACAACGCTCCACAGTATTAATAATTATATCTAACGTTTCGCTATGTCTTTAGTGGTGGAAACCTATCCAGGCAGTAAATTTGTTTTGCTGGGCGTGCTTGATATAATTAGGCAATTGAGCGTATGCGCGTCAATTGTGCATCAGAATTTATGTAATGAGACTTCTCAGGTTTTAAAACATATTGTATTACACATAAGTGATTTTTAACGTACGTGTCGCACTACATGAATTCACAATAAAGTTATACGACCACACTGATAGCATAAATGAGTGGCCGTTATCGATTTTTTATCATAATCAAATTGTTTCTTTTTTAAATTGGTGCTCACTTCTGCGCTTGCAATTGAGTAGATGCTTTTAATCCGTATGTTGATGTGTAAAATCTCAAGCATTTAAACATAATTCAGATAGTGACGGAACTATTGCTAGGTAAAATTCATTTCACTTTCATATCAAACATACAGGAGTTATGAGTCTAAATTTCATGACCCCATGCTTATCCATTGGAATATGGTGAGAAGGGCCTTAAATGTTTGGATTTGGAGGCCACCTCGATATTTAAATACGAGTTGTATTTGAATTGTGAGTAGAAAGAATCTGCAATCATCACCCACAATGCTGTACCACTGTGCTGTACCTAAATGCTGTCTTACTTGAGTTTTTAACGGGATGCTTTAGAAGAGGAATGTTGAATTTCTGTCCTGGAGTTTCTCCTTTTGAACTGCGCGATAATCGATACCCATTTGTGCAAACTTTACCTGCGTGTTAATATGCTCTAGCCATGGAGAAAGGAAGCCGCAGGTGGCCGAGGATAAAGGAACAGGTAACCTGCTGCGCGTACACTTTCCTTTTGTGCTTGAATACCGCAGATCGTAAGGGATTAGCGCCGATGAAGCTCCGTCTTTAAGTGCGAAATTGGCACTAATTGGTAGTTAGCAGCTGGCGAAGACAATTGACAACATAGGTCGTATGCTATTGATTTTAGAGTATTTGGAAAGAGACATAATTGTTATGAGGAAGATGGGAGGGTACAGAGAAAACTGGCCAAGACATTAGCCTGCTCTGAACGAAAGGCGCCAGGGGGTCGGTGGTTCAACGACCTATCTGACGGACGGTGGATTACAATTGAACTGTTGAATGTTCAATGAACTCAATGGTGATTCGGAACACCATCTCAGCCACAGTGGACATTTTAACCCGGGCCCTCGGGATGGGAATTCAGGACTCAAGGTACCGACCACTTTATTCCGATATTCATGTAAAATTTTGTATATTAAATCGAAATGTTTAGCTTTGACGTGGTGGAAAAGTTTCATTATTGCAATGAAGAATCTTTGTGACTCCCACTATTTTTTACATGAATGACCGGTTTCGGTACATTCTAAACCAGTCGTTCTTGTAATAAACAGTGAAAGTCAAAGAGTTTCTTCACTGTAATTTTGCATGTTATTTTGTCAATTCATTAACATGATTTTAAGGAGATGTTTAGCCCTTTAAAACGGCAAAAATTACGTGGCAGGTGACTGGAATAAATCGGCTTAATTTAAATGAACGCACATCAAACTAAGTGGGATAATATTGATTGCCTTCTGAAAGTAATATTTCAGGGATTAAATGGAGCCCATTTGCTAATGTATTCTATCGAGGACGCCGATTTTTTTTTACGAATGGTTGGCAACGATTTTTGGATATCGTTCGAATACTTGTGTTGGACATCAGGTCCTCGAGTAATCCACTTCGATGAGTATGCTTCTAGCGTCCGCTGAATGGTTTCTAACGTGAAATCGTCATTGGCCTCACTGGAGCTAAATTGAGGCACTTTAAATGATTGGATAAGATGAAAAGCAAACTCACTCGTTTAATTAAGGATGGAACTTGTATGTCAAATGCTATTTCATTCGTACTACAGATGTCGGTCGACTTCAAAGTCAATGGACTTTACAAGCTGAATTTTTACACATTCATGAGTGCCTACGCATACTTATACGTGCGTTATTCCCATTAAGCATAACAATATCATTATTTGATTGCAGTTAATGACTTTTAAATGATTCCACTTTGGCATTATAGATTAACTGAACACCTTTTTGGCCCATTTCATGTAATTTTACGAAGATTAAATGTGTTTTTTTTGTTTCAGTAATAATTAATAGCGTGTCACCAAGCTTCGATTGCTTAAAAAATATAATGAAATTTATGCATTCTCTCACTTTTTTCACCATACACTCCCAATGATTGTTAAAAAAATTGAACCCTTGGAAAGATATTAGTCAAAAAGTTTGGATTTACATAGTTGGAAGAATTATATACCTATAAATAAAATTCTGTCCCAATATTTTTAAGTGCATTCATATATCAAGTCATATTCTTCGATAAGCATCCTTGTTATTACATGTACTTATAAATGCTAAAGGAATAGAATGAGTGATATAAATAGCATTTGTTATTCAATAGGTAAAATAAATTACGTGGCATTAGCGGTCCCGAAGTTAACAATTATTTTGAGGCATAGGTGTATGGCCACTGATTCCGCTTAGGTACCTCATTCCGTGAGCTATTTTCTGCGTTTTCTTTCCTGTTAGAATCTGGAGTACAATATACTCAAGTAATCCCATTAGGTTCCTAAATCGTATCAAAATTATTCAAAGATAATACTCTATTACATTCATGATACTTAAATGAGGTTTGTCTAGAGATAAGCTTTCGTTTCTTTGAGTGAGCAATAAAGTACTGACACTTAAAAGATGAATAATGAATAGAATACAATACCCTTTTATTCTGCTCCAGCTGACACCCATTGAGCAAATATAAAGTAACAAAATACGTTTATGTCAACAAATTATTATGTAGAGTATCATAGATAATAATTAACAAGTAATAAATTCACAATGAAGCTTGTACATCGATGTAAAAATGTAAATTATGCCTTTTAACAGTGCATTGAAAGTGTTAAAATCTTACGTTACTATGGTTCAGAGTTGAGGAGATGCCCATTCACTTTATCTTTACATTGTTTAGTGAACCTGCATTTGAAAGAAAGGATTAGGAACTGCTTCAGATATCCATTAGTTCGGAAAAGAGGAAAATATAATATGTATGAGGCATTTTATGGGATATGTGACTCTTGAATTTGAACGTATCGAAGAGGTATTTTGGGAATTCCACACCGGATTATGTAAAACGAAAGGCTACCAATTCTACCTCAACCAGTATCAAAAATCGAATGTTGAGGACATCACTCAAGTAATCTTTACATGGAGATCTAAGTAATACCCTAGTGGAGTAGCTGGATCCAAAGGTGAGTGAAATGAGGAAAGTACGTCTTGTTTACTCACCGATAAAACAGCGCGAGAAAAAGAGTCGGACGGCTCAGTGAGCGGCCCATCAGTTCCGATCCGGGAGTCCCCTTAACTCTCAATCAAAAGCGACGGCTTCCCTTTGACGTGGGTGGGGGGAAAAAAAGCAAGGCAAACAAAAGTTCCGGGCCGATCTGCTTCCCGGTCCCTGGGCTCCGTACTCTTCTCGTGGAGCGCCTGACTTCATCCAAGCCCCGCCGTAAGGACGGATCGCATTTTACAATCCACCGGCCCCTCGTCTCACATCCATCTCATTCGAATCCAGGAATCCAATCCGACCTAAACCCTTCCCGCGTCTCCCCCCTCTGACCCTCTCCGCAGCCGCGCCGACAGCGTCCCGAAAGAGTCTTCCACTTCGCTCGTCTCTCTTCATCTGTTTTCCGACGGAAAGTACCGCCCTCCACCGCAAACATCGCGAGAGACATAAAGTTCCATTTTCTTTCCTCTGTCTCTCTCTTTCTCCCTGCTGTCTCACCTCATCGACTCCCTGTCATGCTGTTTCCTGAGGTGAAATTATCTGCATCTAGGTAATACCCTGCGACAGGCTAGTAGCCAAGGGAGGGTGGGGGGTGCTTTTGGTGCTTCAACCCCCCCACCCGAAATTTTTTCCCAGTAACTTTGTTGCCCTGATTTTAACTGGGCATTATAATCTGGATTGCATAAGGCATAATTCAAGAGTTAAGTGTCTTGAAATGTGATCGCTAGTTTGATACATGTGTGTTTAATAATTGATCATTTCAATCTGATATCGATGTATGCCATAAGTCAAATTAACATCTTCATTGCACGGTAAGCAGGGAACTTGACCATTGAGAAAAGATATGAATAGTGTGATAAGATATTGACAAGAATTTCGGAGGATTATTTTATGAAGAAATTATTTATTTATATCGGCTTTACCTAAGTTCTTTTGTATCCTTCGTATGTGTTGTATCCTTCGTTAGTGAAATTTCCCTGAATTCAATTATAGCACATTTAATCTAGCTTAATCAACGAAATAGTGGCCAAGTTTCAATTAAGAAAAAAAAATATGAATTGTAATTTTGGTCTACTCTTCAAGATATTTTTTTAAAGACGTCTAATGATATAAATAGAACAAAGAATTTTTGGGCGTAACCCTTTCCTGAGCAACCCTGAGCGTCTTGCCTTATTACACAATATTTCGATACCCAGTCAATAGGTGTTTGACACAAAATTGGCCTATTGTAACGTTGTCAATAATTTTCTTAAATGCCGAAATGTTTGGTGAATATGTTGAAATCAAAACGCTGATTGGCTGTAGACATCTGTATCGTACATTTTAATACACGTCTCTAATATCTGTGACGTGGTTATTGAATTCGCTTCTTGTTTTCTAAATTTTTCATTGAATCAATTTCAGCTACCGATTGCGAGGTATGGAATTCAGCAATGTGAAAACGTTTTGGCTCACTTCACCATAAATTTCATGTTCAAATCCCTAATGAAAATGAATGATCTTGTTGGGAAAAAAATAATTTTCACTTCGAACTTGATCGTGGATATTTTAGCGGTATCAATCTAAAACACGACTTCGTGTAACGTTCTCAACGATTTTGTCGGGGGAAAAGGCGTGAAAGGGAAAAAAGTGTATCCGGTGAGAGCTATGGGGGGAGAATTGTGGACGCAAGAAGGAGAATGTGAATATATTGACCCGTGAGAGGGTGCGAAATGAAATAAGCCACCGTGGAGAGGCCCCGTCACCAATCTTCAGTACGAATAAGTGACGAAAGGGTTTGCGCGAACACCTATCTCTCCTCTGGTTTCCTTCTTTCCCTAACTTTTCTTCCCGTTCCCGTCCCTTCCCCAATTTTCCCAACCCCGCCAATTCATCGCTCCACATCGCGCTACACCCCGCCCTGAGCGCAAATGCACTAAATCACCCCCCGCCATGCGCCTCCCGAGCCGCCCATTCCCCTTACAACTGCCTCTTGCAGGGTAGCCAACACCAGGCCACTCCATCGCCCGTAGCACCCACCGCTTCTCGAGCCAACCAGCTTCAACCAATCTCCTCATCCATCCACAGTATCCCTCACTACATCACCTGACCTCTCCCCCTCCCTCACTCTTTTCACCCCCACACAACCGTGGCGTTCCCCTAAACTTCTATCCATACCAGACTCATCCCTCCTTTGGGTTTTGGTGACGCAAGCTTTAAAACCTACCACCGAACTGGTTTGTATGCGTTATCTTCATTGACGACATCTAAATCTACATAATACCCTGCAAGCCACCACAAAGGTGTGTGGCAGGGGGTGATTTCTCACCAAACATGCACGACAAATCATGCATAAAAAGGAATAGTATTAATATCTAGTCTGTACTTCACAATTTAAAAAATATAGAAATTGCAAAGCAAACATGCAAAAACAATCTGTTAGTAGGGTTAGCTTTAAGTACACATACCAACATGCAACTACCAATGCTATCCATTGCTTCTCTCCGATTGGACATACTTACCGTTATTCGTATCTCTAATTGTACGAGGGAAAAAGAAAATTTTGAATCTATCAGTTTGGCAATCAATTTCTCTAATTTTATGATTACGGTCCAGTCTGCCATAGTAAGTATGGGTTCGCAAAATATTTTTAACATCATCACTGAAAATATTGTCTTGGAATTTATTTAAGAGATTAAGTCTAAATTTCAACCTGCGATCTGACAATGATTCCCATTTTAATTCATTTAATAGACTGGTTATCTGGTATACTGGTTACTAATATAATTATCGTATCCGTCCATAATCCTTCGTAAACATCCGTCTCGTATCCAGTCCTCCTCGCTTTTAAAACAACCCTATTTGTCAACTTAATTGTCCCTTAACTCCTATAACACCCTTTACCACGACTACCTTTCATCCATTTACTGTCCATCCTCCAATGAAGCTATGTGGTATTACAATATAACACGTTCAGGAACAATTTATGTTATCAAACACCTAACCACCTCATATGTCTCGTAAATGCATGTTAAATATTTTCCCTGGTGTGGTAACATCTTGTTTCTGTGTAGACTTTAAGTACCTATTGGATACTCAGAGTATTGCTATTTGCGATCCTGCATGATAGAAAGTGTGATCTTATTTTTTCTGATTTAAAATGCAATCCTGATGATGTTTCACGCCCTACCATACACCAATGCGGTGGCTTGGAGGGTAAGATATAAATTTAAATTGATCCAGGGGCTTATCTATATCATGAGAAGCTTACATTATGGCATTGTATACTTCCGGAACAAGAATATGAAAATACGCTTTGGGCTTTTAAGATAAGGGTGAAGATGTAGATTTTGATATTAGTATAAAGGAAGAGAAGAATTCTAAAATACGAGTGGTATATATTATTCTCCTCTCCTTTTTATTCTATTTTACACCATTAACACCCACAGAAGAACTTTTAAAAAATAAACTAACGAATTCCAATATGATGCATGATAAAATATAAAGTTAAACATATAAAACAACATATATATGCGCGTTAAAAAACCCTAAATATATGTGCCAAGAATTAATATTATCAACATAGTATAAGGAGGGTTAAATTGAAAGGTTCCAATACATAAAAACGTAATGTACTGGAGAGTTGTAATAAGTAAGAAGATTGTAGAATTAAGGTAGTGAGAGGCTGCTTGAGTCTCCTTAGTTCTTTTGCGTTATGTCCCCTTTGAAATGGCATAAATAAATACGGAAAGGAATGTGCTAGAGATGGAAGATCACCAAGGACCCAAATTTGGACTGGTACATCATTAAAAATAGGCCTTATGCAGATTCGAACACGGTTCCACAGATTGGAATGGAATGTACAAAAGTCAACTCACCAGGTTGGTGCTCTACCATAACATCTACATCTACACGATACCCTGCAAGCCACCGTGAAGGTGTGTGGCAGGGGGGAAGATCACCAAGCATGCACTACTAACATGCAAACAAGCAACTATAGGGTCTCATGCAACTAGATTGTTAGTATCTAAAGTATTTAAGGGGTTGCATGCATGCAGTACATGCATCATGCACTACATGCATCATGCACTACAGACTACTCTAAAATATTTCACCTACCTATCCCTTTGCTATGCTGCCTATTCTGTTCCCTTATAGAACGGGGGAAAAATGCCATTTTGAATCTATCAGTTCGACAATCTCTCTCTCTAATCTTATTTATCTGGTCGCATGTAGCATAGTACGCTGTTTTTTTAATATGTGCCTAACGTCTTCGGTAATGCTATCCGATTGAAATTTCTCTAATAGATTTAATCTGTACTTTAACCTACGCTCTGATAATGATTCCCACCGTAATTCCTTTATTAATTCTGAAACGTTACTCAACCTATTGTAACACCTTTTAACGAACCTAGCTCTCTACGCTGCACACTATCTAGTTCTCTGATCAAACCTAATTCATTAGGATCCCATACGCTGGCTACATATTCAAGGTGGGGTCTAACTAGTGAATATCTGTGATAATGCATGACATCCTTCTGTTTATTTACTCCACCTAATGTTTTCCCACACCATAGTATATTATACAACCCATATTTTATTTATGTCGGATATTTTTCATATCTACAGGGATCACGTCGTTAGTATTTTTTTTTCTCTTGCCACACGGGGTCGTGTGGGATGACTCGGCTGCCGCGGTGACTGGGATTTTATCGAGCGATGCCCCTTTGCTAAATTGCATGCATAACTCATGTCGCGTTCGATGCGTTACAATTCCGCGTCGTACGAGTCCTCCGTTCCGTCATTCCTTCCCACGAGAGGCGCTCGCAGGTCGGAATTTTTCCGTGTTCTCCCTCATTGTGACGCACGTACTCGCTCGACCAATCATAGAAGCCTTCCTTGCCGAGCCCCCGGCCTCATCCCGCGTCCCTCCAGACATAACCGTGACCGGAAACGCTTTTTTTTCTCTACCGTTTCCCATTCATTTCTCTCGCCGGTCCACGTTTGAATTTTACAGGGTGTGGTGGCCGAGGATTCGGGAAAAATGAATGGGGAATACTTCTCTCCCTTCCTCTTTCTCCCGCAACCAAGTGGAAAAATGAACCGCCCACCTCTCTCTGTATCCCTCTCTCAGTGCGTGTGGGTGATCATTTTAAAATTTTCAGAGCGTCCCTCAATAAACCCTAGTGTCCTCCTCTTTCTAACCACACCCTTCCCTGTGCCACAACATTTTTGTTCCGTCGTGAATCGTCTATTTTGCCAGGTTGGAGGTTTTCATGAATTTTTCGGCCCACCGCGTTATGGTGGTCTCTTCTCCCCAACTTCACGTCAAACTATCTAGATGACAGATACCAATTTAAGATATTTAAAGCATACCAATAAGGCCACAGTGTTCTGATGATTAACTTGGATAGAATCCCTGAAAATCAGTATAACCAATTTCGGGATTAAATACAAGCTTCAAAATTTTCTTACTGATGGATATGAAATCATTGCTCGGTCTCTACAGTTGTCTACGCACCTGTTTACAGTAAAAAGTTGACGTAGGAAACCTTAATAATACGGCTTTCAAAGGACGCCCTCTACGCATTCTCCATACGCTTCAATCAAAACAATAATCCATGTTATCCCTGTACTTTTCATAGCAATTTCTTTAAATATTCCTGAATATTTCTAATTTTCACAGCAAATGGATCTAAATTACTGGACGACGTGATATATATTACCTAATAAAATTATTATTATTATATTGTGATTCCTCAATGCGTGGCTAAATTTTTAATTCACTTTGAATGTATTTACGTCCGTCAAAAGGAACCTGTCCCCTTACCTGGTATTCTTCAAGGAAGTCCTTTGTGTTGGCAGGATATCTATTCTTTCACACGGTAGGAAAAAAGACTTAACGACTTTGAACTGAACTCGTATAAATGTACCCACAAAAGCGTTCATGTTACGCAAAGGACACCTACTCATTACGTGCGATACCGGGTTTGATTCACCAACAGCATAATCTATGGTCATCAGCTTTTAGATCGGTTTGATTCAGGTCTCCACTTGAATTTCCTCAATCGACTAAAGTTTTTCCATCCACTTGCTTCTTCTGGTCTGCAACATGTATGACTTTCTCCGCATGGTTTCCTAAAAAAAAAGCCATTCTTTGTCATTGAACTAACTTTGTTTTTCCAACCATTTGCTTTCTCGTCTTACATTGCGTTCTTCGTACACTCCGGTAGTTGCATCCCCCATGCAACACTCCATTCTTATCCTATTACTGGACTTTAAATGGGTAGTGAGAAGATCGTTAAGAAGAGGAAAAGTTATCATAATTTTGCTCTGCAATATCCTAAGTAGAGCACTCGGTGGGGAAATATCATCGGAACTTAGATTAAAATTTTGGTTGAATATTGTAAGTTTAATTGAAGCCTTTATGTTTATGATGAAGTTACAAATGTCTTGAGAATGCTGCCATGTTATGGTTTAATTAATCACAAAACAGGCTAGGGATAGTGGTTGCCGTAAGGATAATTTTAAATGTCTTTCTTTCAACGAAAAATAAGATAAACTAATCGGTGCTATAATAAAAGAATAGGTGGGTCACATTTAGATAAACAAACTTGTAATGTAGCGGAAAAAAGTTATTATTTCTACGTACGCTCACTAATTACATTGTTGCTTACCTAATACAATAGTTATTAGTGGCAATTGGAAGTTATGTTATGTGACTATTTAGCCTCTTCTTAATTTTTAATTACATTATATTTCGTAGACTTACTTGATTTGTTGATAACCAACATTGGTTTCGTTTTTTGTTTCGTAGCATGTTTTTAATGTAAACTTGCCTGAGCTACGTTAAGTGACCGTTAAACCCACACCGCATTCCACAAAGGTTCCAGGGTACCTTGTAGATGCTAATTTTATGAATATCATGTATTCTTACGTACGCTTACGTTAACACTTATTAAGGTGATACGATATTTTGTAGATGTCAGTACTCATGGATGATCACGTATTCTTTTCGGAGGGCTAAACGAGGGTACATGGTGCCAGTGGTTGTGCAGGTGAACAGTTTGAAGCATTATAATTTTCTAACCTTCACCAGCGGCGGAAAATTTCCCCACGTGGTCAGAAATAAATGTACTTCAGATACTGCCTACTCAAGCGCTATTGCAGCACAAGTTTGTGTGCCTCTGGTTCCACCCAAAGTTCTTATTTAATTTCCACCTTACACAGAGTCCTAGAAATATAATTCTCTTTATGATGTTTTGCACAAAATTCTTAGACTAAAATTTTGCGATACTTTTTCATAACAGAATAGCGTTGAGTGATATTAAAGCGCAAGTTTTCTTCTGTTTTGGAGCTAAAATGGATTTTTTCTCCTTGTCGACAAACTTCATCCAAAATAATTAATATTCTCCCTTATATGCAATTTTGTTGAATAGAATGAATTGCAGGGAGTTCACTATTTCTAGGTCAAATGCTAAAGTTGTTATCGTAAAGATTCTATAATTGCTAATTTCACTTTTCAACACAGTAGTCCAATGCTTGGCATCAATGTTTCTCAAATAAATGTTATGGATTTACTATGTACTACATCGATGCAAGAAGTATTAAATTTGAAAATTGAACTTCAAGAACTCGTAAAATAGAAATACTAAATATCTTATTGAGAATGTTGTGATCCATTCATTAGAATTTTGAAAAATACTCAAATCTCTCATGCAGCATTATATTGTTTGATAATAATCCAAGTTCGGAATCATTATTGCAAACAATATATTCTAATATTGTGTTCTACATGCCTTTTCCAATCCACCATAATCCAATCAGTGATAAATGGTACAAAATATACTCATGCATTGCATTAGGTTCCACTAATGAAATGGGTGATTATTGAACTCCTTCATGAAAATGTTCCATTTCAGAACTCGGATTCAGATCAGAATACTTAGATATTATCATTTTTTCATCATTATAGAGCTACCGGAATATAGAAAATGGGATAAATTAATATTCTTCTAGGTGCAACAAGTCCTCCTTGAAGTGTGAGGAATGGCATATTTTCATAGCGATGAATGATATAATGATTTTTTCCATCCCTGAGCTCAAATTGCGAGTAAGTCATTTATAGAGTTGCTCTCAAATGCCTTGGGCTTTTTTATATCCACTTACCGAATTGAAAGCAGTGTCTGCGGTGCACCATTGACGCGGGTAGAAGGAGAGGACTTGTTGGGAAAAAAAATATTTAACTTTTGTCTGATTTAATCACGAGAACTCATGAAGGATTTCGCTCGAAGGGGAAAATCCGAAATCCAAAAAGGCCTCCATTTAAAGTCCGACGCTGCCCTCCCTATTTTACATCATAAGCACCTCTTAAATAAATCTTTAATAAATTATAAACAAATTTAATTTTTTCAACTCCAAGCTCTCCTCATTGGATTAAGTCGTTCAGTTTTGCCCCTTGTGAGAGAAAATAGAGCTTTCTTTGTACAAAATGATTTATTAATGCATGAGAAGAGGCGAAAGTACGGCGTGAGCAAAAGTTCTGAAGTTGCCAAGTTTTTAGTGTTGATGCGAATTTTCTTGTAACGGTGTTTGTTTATTATTAATGATGGCACGGCTTGCAGAGATTCTTGATGAAAAAACTCTCATGCTCTGAGCATGAATAGGTTACACGTTTTGAGGGAAAAGTCATCCAACTTTTGCTCGTGCGATTCAAATTCATTTTTTTGGGCACGCCGGCGATATTTGTATTGTTTTCAAAATCTTTCTCGGAATACTGCATGTCTATTATAATTGGGGAAACAGCCATTTGACGTTGATATGCTGATTGTCTATGACAGACATGGAAGTCTGTTACGGAAGCGAAGGAAGAAGCCTTTATCTCCTGTTGCGTTGAATAACTAAATTATCTGCTCTCTTTCTACAATGCCCAAGAGCGTGCTTAACGTAATCTTTTTATTTTAATCTTTTAATTCTTTAATAGGATTTAGGACCAAAATGACTTCTTTAGTGTATATTTCCTTTTGTAAGCCGAGAAAGATATCAATTTTTATTCTGTTCTGTCTACCGTATCATTTAGTTCAGTGAGTTCTTATGAGAAATTGCAGCTAAAAATACATATTACCTCATGTTCATGATGGGAAATGTTTTAGGTAATTTTAAAACCCGAATGTTCATTGACTTTTCTCTCATCAAACAACATCTTTTTCAGTGTTAAGATTTTCCGCAATACTTATTTGTTTTTCCAATCAATATAATATATAAGTTCCATATAATGTCACAAAGGTTTTTGCTCGAAATATTTTATATAACCTGCCCGTTCACTGGATGCCATGAACTTAAGTAGAAATGTTTTGAAGTGTAGGTATCAATGTATTGACTATATAAAAAAAGAGTTCATGTTATACCTATTACATTTGCAGCGAATACTCAGTTTTGAGTATGTTTCTGTTTTCTCACCAGCGTATTATATTATATTCCTAATCCAAGTCATCATGATGTTGCTTGGCGTTTCTGGTTGAAGAAAGATGACTCCAGTGGTGCTGTTTTTATCAATACGACGACACAAATACCTTAAAAAAATCAATTATTCTGAGAAAAAGTGAATCTTTTAAAAGCGTAGAATGATATTGACAAGAATTTCGGAGGAATATTCTATGGGGAAATGATTTATTTATATCGGCTTCGCCTAAGTACTTTTTTCTAGTTGGATCCTTCGTTAGTGAACTTTTCCTGAATTCAATTATAGCACATTTAATCTAGCTTAGCCAACGAAATAGTGGCCGAGTTGCAATGAAGAAAGAAAATGTGAACTGTAGTTTCGGTCTACTCTTCAAGATATTTTTTAAAGACGCCTAATGATATAAATAGAACAAAGAATTTGGGCGCAACCCTTTCCGACCAAATCAAATATTTTTATTTTTTGTTCTTTAATAAATTAGGTATCAAAATGCAGAACTCCACGATAAATCCATAGTAAGGAATAAAATAAAACCTTTAGTCAATTCCATACAACTTTTAATAAACCGACCTAGATTTCAACAATTTGGTGGTGTGGAATAGACTAAAGGCTTTATGTTATTCGTTACTATGAATATTACTGAATTCCACGAAGTAACGCCTTCATTCCTATTTGATATATGCACGATAAATTCCTTGCAGGTGCATTTTTCCGTGCAACGAAGATCTCCGTGTGCTTCAGTTAACCTATTAGCGTGGGCTTCGACGCAATACCTATTGGTATCGAAAAATCTGAAGCACAGCTTATAACTGGTGAAGAGTGAACACTTCTATGACTCAATATTTCACGTTTTGCATTGGTGAATAAAAAAGTTCATATTCGATTTCCTCGTCCTAGAAACGTCCTTGAAAGACCCATCTATTTACGCTCAGGTAGCTAATGGAAAAAAATGAGACCTTTTCGTCTCTAGGAGCCATGCAACGATTCACGTATTGGAAATCGAAGAAGTATTCACTCCCCGATGACTATAGTCCTCCACGACTATTTGGAGAGATATTTGAAAGAAAATTCGTCCGTTCAGAACACCTAAACGGTTAAACCCAGCTTATACTTCTCAAACTATTGGGGGAGGGGGTTAATGAAGCTTTAATTTGATACGGTGGCTTATTCATGTGCCACTCGTTTAATTTTTTGCCACCAAATTTTTATGAACTCGCGTTTCTGAAGGTTCACACGAGAAAACACTTCACTTAGAAACATAAAAGGAGTCTATTCAGGCGAGAATTTGTGGTAGATACTGACATTCATAATAAAATAAAATAGTAATACTCCACACTTAATTTTTGATAATAATTGACTCGGGTTTCGGCAACTCAGTGCCATTTTCTAGTCTAGAACCCCGAAACCCGGGTCGGTTATTACTAAAAATTAAGTGCGGCGTATTGCTATTGTATTTTATTATGAATCACTCAGAAACATTACAGATTTCATTGTTTTCATAGGATCGAGGTTGCTGAAACTTACTGGTGCATTGAAAAATGATTCCATACTTTTACCCCTTTTACTAACAAGAATAAACATGTGTGACTGTTTCATTTTAATTAGGTAGAGTTTCTGGTTTTTAAAAGCATTAATGGCAAAGTATGCAACTAACTGGAAGTAGAGTTATGATCCGATTGAGTTATTTTTTCCAATATCCAGTTTAAGAGTAAATGAGGCCTTTGCATCGTGCTTTTTAGTTGGAGGAAATACTGTATTATATGGATCGAAGGTTACTTTTGTATGCGTATTACGTAGTTACTATGTTACTTTCTTGCCGTGGCATTTTCAAAATGTATCGTATTTCATGGTTTTCGAAGGTTATTTTACTGTAACAATATTGGCAATTGGTCATCATGGAAAACCATCGTTATCATCAAGTCGACAATCAAGAGTGCCATTACTTTTAGAAGACAGGTTCTGTAGCCATTGGTAGCTCACCAGCCTGTACTATGTTTTCAGGCTCAAATCCCGTCTCGCGCTTAAATATTATGCTTATGTTCCGATCAAGAACTTTGATTAGACGGTGTGATATGATATTTAACGTTGGTACTTCTAAAACTCTAGGCTACTATTGCTATTTTACAATAAACACTATGATTTTGAACAACTTAAAGTTAACTAAAAAGTCTCTGACAAGGAAATAGTGGTAATAGAACAGATGTAATCCATTCCCTACATCCTTAACCATAAACGCGCATGCACTCTTAATCATTTAACTGATGGCTGACTACGATAGTTCTACATATTATAATGCAATCCACCATGAAAGTGCGTGACAGATTTTGAATATTCACCTTATTAGCGCTACATATCATGCTTCAAGAGTTCCTATAGAGTCAACCATGCGCAGCAATTCAAAATAGAATTAAAGAGCAGAAAAAGCATGCATAGACGTGATGCTATTTAGATTAGCTAAAGTATTTATACCGATATGTAACTATCTGGGCTACCTTAGTGATGGAAAAATGTCGGTCAAAATCGATTTTTCGAGCAATCGATTATTATTCGAAATTAAAAGTTCGACTTTTCAGCAAAAATCGAAATTTGAACCAAAAGATCGATTAATCGAAAAAATCTATGGCTCATTTTTGAAAAAATGCAGTTGGTAAAAAAACGTGTTTATTATTCATTTGAAAAACGCTCATAATACATATTTGAATAATATAAAAAATCCCTAAAAATGTACTTAGAAAACATTCTTGAATTATTAGCCGTAAAAATTTACAATTTACTTTAATGTGGATCACCGCTTGGAACCATTCGGCTTCACTAAAATTTTTAAGAAAGATCAACTGATTGAGATGTTTTCTTGATGATCAAGGGCGTGCATTTCCAATTTTACCGGTCTTAGAGAAAAATCTTTCACATGGGACGGATGACGTTATCATACTCAGCACTCTGATCGCGAAACGGTACGTGTTGGGGTATTCACCCTTTATCTCCTCCCAGACTTTCAGAGGATTGGGGTTGACTTTCCTATCGACGGGTGGCCTGTTGAGGGATTGCCTAACTTCTACTGGCATCTACTTCTAACAAGAAGTGACCTCAGTGGCAGTTCATCAAGGACCTCTACTGACTACTACGCACTGCTGAGATCAAACGAAATGGTCAAGATCGAAGTTGAAAAATCGAGTTTGGATCGAAACTCGAAGATCATGGCTCGATCTCGATTTTCTCGATTTTTGACAATTAAAACTCGATTTTCGATTTTCATCGAAATCGATTTTTCCATCACTAGGCTACCTATTGATAAAATTGTGTATTTATTATTGAACATATTCACGGATAATTAGATCCCTAAATTGTACGAGGAAAGAAAGACATTTCTCGCTTCGGCAATCGAATTCCCTAATTTTATGTTTATCACCCAGCATAACATAGTAAGTCGGAGTTTGCAAAATTTGTTTAGCGCCATCAATAAAATTATCACCTCGTAATTAACTTATATAATTAAGTCTGTATTTCAATCTATGGCCTGATAATTTGTCATCCGCGTTCATCCAAGCTCTTCTGAAAAAATGGCTACGCTTACATGATTACCTCAGCGTATTTTACAGTCTTCCCAAAAGTCGCTGCAATACGCTCCAGTTCGTTATTTAGAAAAATCCGTAGGGATATATCCTTTAGAATGTTACGTTCTATAGAACTATAGATTCTATAGAATCCTAACGTTTTTGAGAACGTTACCTGTGGAAAAGATGATGGCTGTACAGTACTTTGACCTGGTGACTAGATTTTTGCTATCGTTCCATCTTTAGTTAATAAGGTATCAAATAAACAAAACCCTCCCGACATAACGTGCCGGCGCCAGCTGTTCCGAGGGATTAAGTTTCGATGTGGTGTACGCAATGCGTGAAATGACATGAATATTTATGGAGCTATCCAGGGGAAGGTCGCCTTTCCACAGGGACCAAGTTGGGAACACGTCCATCAATCGTAACAACGTCAGACTTCAACACCACCGCCTATTCTTCTCCGAAGCCGTAATACAGTCCCCACTCCTGTGCCTCGCACATATTTCCTTCACCTCCCTCAAGACAATGGCGGCGACGTTAGAATCAAATGCGACGCTCAAAAAAATCCTGGTGTTTTGTCTTCCGGGCATAGCTAGGCGAATGAAACGATATATGCTTAATACACCGACCTAAACTTATATCTCGTGAGTGAGTATACCCAGGTGGATATTTGTTTCTAGCTCGGCCTGGACAGCCACATGCATATTTATCTAAGCCCTTGGTGACTCGGAGATTTTTTTCTTGGCGTACGAGTCTCCCACACAGTTTCCCGCGACAGCCTATCGTAGGTACTCAGTTCTTGACCCCACGCTTGCCTCACTTCACCATAAAAGGTGTGGTGTATATTTTTTGCAGTATCTCCGAGTGACTTACGCGGTCTAAGTCAAAACATCACTTTTTTGCGTGGTGAGGATGTGCCTCAGCGAAGTGATGTCCTCCGAAAAAATTTCACCCCCTTAAAAAAAGGAGCTTTTGGTTCGGAGACCGAATTTTTTATCAAACTGTCGGAGAAAAACCATCTAGGCTCTATTCTTATGAATCTTACTTCAGGCTTTGATACAGGGAGTTAGCGATTTGGTTTGAAAACATCCTGTGGGACGCTACAGCTTTCTACTTGCGTGAAATGTTTCCCAGTAAACACCGAAATGAAATTATGAACTGAATTTTGATGCAAGGTTTTGGTAAATTCCTCTTTCACTTTTAAAGCTACTTCAATAGATTGCCCTGAGAGTGACCTCTAAGGTATGTGGCAGGAGGTGAATGAGCGCCATCAACAACATACATGAAGGAATTAAAAAAACATAATAATGAACATGATTAGCTATACCTGGTAGGGCTACGTGAAAGGACTTCTCTAATATCTAATCCATTTCTTATTATTCAGTTAGGCATTTGCTGTCATACAGAAATTTATATTCCATTTTTACTCTTGCAGGAAGTATGGGTTGTAGTTAGTATGGGTAGGTAGAACTAATATCATGCTCTTCATAGTACGCTACCTATTGGTACTGTACCTACCTAACAACTTATTATATTTCCCATAATGATCTCTAATTGATCGCGAGAAAAAATATATTTTAAGTTTATCTGTATGTTAATGTATCTCTTAGCTTTCATGGTAGAATATAGCGTAGTACGTATTTAATCTCAATATATTTCAAACGTCGTCGGTAACAGAATCAGCCTCATTTTACTTAAAATATTCATCCCAATTTTAACCAACACTTACATAACTGATAACTTCAGGCTTAACTATGTGATACCTTTCCACAATGGAAAATAATATTATTAAAAATAGGGTCGAAGACCCATCAACGCAGGGAAATCCCTCCACCCAATCTAACACCGCTCCTTCCCCTTTATCCCTTCTCATCCCACTCCGATCCGACAGACAGATGTCCCTTCTGTCGCACCTACCTTGTTATATAAAGAAGATGTATGCATGATCAGTCACCTGAAGATGTAACTACGGTATGAAACCCGGGTCTTGCCTATTTAAATATAAAGTAAACCTAACAAAGTTTCATTCTTTTATTTTCCATTGACCAACACTGGTAATGTGCATCTTCATAGGTGCTTTAGTGCAATGGTTTGAGGCATAACTTGATGGAACTCCTGCATGATTTAACAGGAAAGAAGAAAAACTTTGCTAGTTCCACAAATATTTATTCACATGCGACCGGTTTCGATACAGTGTATCATCACTGCCAGAAGATGATACACTGTGTCGAAGCCGGTCGCATGTGAATAAATATTTGTGGAACTAGCAAAGTTTTTCTTCTTTCCTGTTAAATATGTGCTTTAGGTTTAAATATTCCCGCCACTGAGGTTATTTCGTACAGTATGCCCAGAGCAATTCATCCTTGGGCAAAGAAAATCAATGGACGGAACAGATTTGGAATTCACCACCCTTTATTTGCACGTAGTACGTAACTTATCTGTCACAGCTGGCTCACTTATTCTCACCCTCCCTTTCTCTCTGAGAGTAGATTTCCTGCATGCATGGGGATTTTTTCACTTTCATTCCAGTCGCATTTTATCGCTTCGTCTAGCGGTATTTCAAACAGTCAAAGGCGGGAACCACGGCTCGCATTCCCTCTTCTGAAGTTGTTCCTCGTGGCTTCTCTTTCCCCGCCCACCGTGTTCGTACGTTTTCCCCCGCGTCCCCCCCTCCCCTTAGCCCTGACCACACTTCTGGTTCCTCCGCCCATAGCCCGCCCTCCTCGGCCCCTTCATCTCTCCGCCCCCACACCGCCGGCACTGCATGGCCGGGCACAGCCGACGCCTGACTCGACGCCCTCAACCATGAAGAACTCTGCTCGCTCGATGACGACCTCGGCGGAAGGGCATTCATTCCGACCTCCCGCGCTCTCGGACGAGTTGTGCGTCGGTTTGTGTTCGCACCGAATGAGGCAGGCTCTCGGATGGTTGGCTCGTGGCATACCACCCCCTGCCACACTACTTTGCCTATAACCTCAGGATAATATGATTATTCTGATGTAGGCTTCCGCTTACCTATGAGGCAGGCTCTCGAATAGTTGGCTCGTGGCCTACCACCCCCTGCCACACTTCTTTGCCGATAGACCTCAGGATTTTATGATTATTCTGATGTAGACTTCCGCTTACCTATGAGGCAGGCTCTCGAATGGTTGGCTCGTAGCCTACCACCCTCTGCCACACTTCTTTGCCTAAAACCCCGGGATAAATTAGGTATGATAACCTTATTAGCGTAACCAGTCTATTAATTGAAATAAATTGGGAATCATTGTCAGATCGCAGGTTGAAATTTAGACTTAAACTCTTAAACAAATTCCAAGACCATATTTTCAGTGATGATGTTAAAAATATTTTGCGGACCCCAACTTACTATAGTAGACTGGACCATAATCACAAAATTAGAGAAATTGATTGCCGAACTGACAGATTCAAAATGTCCTTTTTTCTTTGTACTGTTAGGGATATGAATAACGGTAAATATATCCAGTACGAGTGTAGCAATGGATAACATTGGTAGCTGCATGTTGGTATGAGGACTTAAAGCTAACCCAACTAACAATATGTTTTTACATGTATGCTTTGCTATTTTGATCTTTTTTTAAATAGCGTAGTTTTGAACAGTACCTATACAAGTACTAATCCTTTTTTATGCATGACATGTAGTGCATGTTTGGTGAGAGTTCACCCCCTTCCACAAACTTTTATGGTGGCTTGCAGGGTATTATGTAGATTTACATGCAGATGATAATATGATTATTCTGATGTAGACTTCCACTTACCTATGAGGCAGGCTCTCGAATGGTTGGCTCGTGGCCTACCATCCCCTGCCACACATCTTTGCCGATAACCTCAGGATAATATGATTATTCTGATCTAGACTTCCGCTTACCTTCTCATTTTCCTCATTACTGTGTTCATGGACAACCTAATATCGTTCCTATCAATTCATTCTAGCCTAGCTGCATGTCAATAGTGTTTATTAGGTGATCTTCCCCCCTGCCACGTAACCTCGCGAAAAAGAAACTACTTAGTTAATTCCACGGTTTATTTTGGAAGACTCTGCCGGTTTCAACCTTTGCAGGTCATCATCAGGAGTGACTCCTATGTCTAAATTCAACCAGGTCAACTTGCCGACCATCGATTATATACGTAACCTCGCGTTGGTATTCTACATCTACACAGTGCTAGGTGTTTTAGATCTACACAATACCCTGTAAGACACCATAGAAGTGTCTGGCAGGCGGTGAATTCACACCAAGCATGCATTACATATCATGAATGAACAGGATTAGTAATTATATTCTTGTGTTGAGTTCACAATTAAAAAAATGATAAAAATAGCAAAAAAAGCATGCAAAAAAGCATGCAAAAAAGTATGCAAAAAAGGTGTTAGTTGAGTTACCTTAAAGTCCTTATATCAACATCAACTACTAATTCTATCTATTGATACACTTGTATTTTTACTCGTGTACTGCGTGGATGTAGATGATTCTAATTAACCCCTACAACAGTATGGCCATGAACACAATCATTTCCCAGGAACGGTCTGAATTTTCAGATTGTTGCCTTTTTTTCGGCCGTTTACATGCAATGATAATTTGTACGTTTGTTTCCTCATCCCTGTACTCTGCTCGCTATGTGTAATCCCTACCTGTGCGTTTCTCCCATTTCCTCGGGAGTCTTGGCATTAGCAGTTGTAGCATCCTTCTGTATTCGTTAACCTCCTTCGCTAATTCTAAGAATTATTCGTAGCAACCGCATCGGAGAGTAACGGGAGTGAATAATTCTAAATATAGGAGGATACTGAGCAAAATAAGATGTATGTCGTTCACGTAGATGTGGTCCGGTAACTTGAGTATTCGTTTCGAATCCAGTAGTCGCATGCTTGAAACCTTAATCACGAATGTTTATATGGTGCATGTAACTAGGAATTCACGTCGTTGAAATTTGGAGGTAGGTGAAGTGATAGGCACATATCTGCTGGTGGATGAATAAGTGAGGGAAAGCGAGGAGCAGCAAGTTATTTAATAACGAGTTTTCTACCAGTCAGAATTGGACGGATGGAGTAGTACCCTACTCTGTATTTCATTTCAATTACCAGATGGCACATCTCCGATATTATTTCATTATTTAATTATGTCATCACATTTCCTACCTTTCTATTCATATAATATTAAATGCTTTTTCATTTCTCTCTCCCCCTGATTACCAAGCATTCTATGCTTGAATGATTATCTTCAAATTTGTCAATAATTAATTGCTCCATCCACTCACTCTGCAACCTCACAATTTCCGCCAGTAACTTTCCTATCTCACACTGCTCAACATATTCGTTCTCTCATCCATCCATCTCCACTTTAATTTCCAGCTTCCTCCCCAATTATATCCCTTTGCCTCCAGCAATTCATGTCTTTTTTTCATAGAGTACGAATAGGCATTTTGGCCGGTATTTAGGGAGACAGTAGTGAAAGAAGCTTCAAATCTGCTTGATAATCACATTTTTCAATTAGATATAGGTGTAGGATAAGCACATCATATATGGGGGGATCAAATACGTATTTAGTGATAGATTTTTGTTACAGCACCGGTTTTCCATACCGAGGATCTGTAATCGTATCTGTCAGTGGCAGTAGTCCAACTTGTTCGCATTAATTAAATACTGGTGCCTTTAGAAGTGATTTGCTAAGGGCACCGCACGTTCAGAATGATGTCAGTCGAGTGGGATGTATACGGTCAACGCTGTGGTGCTTGTTATTCAGAGGAGGCTAATGCTGGGACCACGTTCCACTCCACTCATCCTTTGATCCTTAAAAAATCCTGCTTCAAAACCAAATTTTGACCTATTCTTGATGTTACATGTAACCTGAGCTGTCGATCGTTACCCAAAAAGAGCTTGTGGTATTTTTGATTCAAGTATCTGTCAGTTAGTCGGCAATTTGAAAAAAATTCAATGCGCAGAGCAGGTTTCACAAGTCTGCAACCTTACAAAAAGCTTTAATTTTTGACGTGCAAACTTCTAAAGGACTAAACTTCTAGAAAGTTCTAAACTACTCAAAGTTCACGCACGACAAATTGCTAAATAAAAGAGATAGCGTAATGATTTCCATTTCTCCCGAAATTAAAAAAGCTGTTCATTACTCATCCCCTCTCCCGGGACCCAAGGTAGGATTGGGAAGAATCAATATACGAAAACGCTTCCGTATCGGCGCATTTATTCCCCCCCCTCCCGTCTGAGCGTGTGTTGGGACATTCATATCCTTTTCCCGTCTCTTTATCCACACTCGCTAACACTTTTTTTAAAATTAATTCCCACGACGTGCCTTTAAGGTCTCACTAGCTCTTCACTCTGCTTCTGTCCGGATCATTAAAAACGTGGCCGTCTCACTCGCTGCGGCGGGCGTTTCTGTTCTCGCTTAGGAGAGCGAAGCGTTTCCGCTTCCACGGGTTTCTTTAATTGAACCCGGAGTATTCTCCGGGATCGCGGAGGAGAGGGAGTACAGTGCAAACCTCACTCAGTTTGCTCCGTGGCACGAGGGCTCTCCAGCTGGTTGCTAAAAAAATCGCTTTCGGGACTTTTGCCGGGTGAGGGCTCTTTCACTCGTCGCCCGCCCCACCCCCCTCCCCCAGCGGCAAGTTCACCCCGTCGTGCCTTTGACCCCGGATGCAGTTGTGGGGGGGGGACACTAAAAGGTTGAGTGAGTGCCCGCTCCGTTAAAGTCAATCTTTAATCCAACTGCAGTTGCAGAATAATCTGGTAGCCACCTCAAGGGTGTGTACCAGTGGATTTATCACCATGTACATTTACATCTACATAATACCCTGCAAGCCACCATAAAGGTGTGTGGCAGGGGGTGAACTCTCACCAAACATGCAATACATATCATCCATAAAAAAGATGTAACGTGTGCCGCGAACATTCTCCAAGACATCATTCACTACGTAATGAAGGAAACGTGTGAGTCATGTTCAAAGCGCGTGAAGCTAAAAGGAGCCTGATTATGACGATATTATGATTTTTTCAGCGGATTACACCCTTGATTGAATCTATTTTTTTCATTTTAGGATTTAACCATGTCTGACTGAATAATATAATGTGTCAGGCATGTCTGAGTACTTATTGCATTTCGTTGCATGTTGGAGGATACTAAAACTGGTAATGTGTGTCGCGCATGATATTAATGGAAATCTCTCCTCTTCTCTGTTTCGGTATGTAGCATAAGTAAACAGTATTGTTTGTGCGTAGTGAATGTTTGGTGATACTCGACCCCCCTGCTACCTTGAGGTGGCTTGCAGGGTAATTAGTACAATATAGTAGATATGTCATAAAGATTTTTTGCCTTTCTCATGGATGGAGATAACACGGCTTTAAAACACTTTTCCGTTGCATTGAAGAATATACTGGACCACTTGTGGAACTAATTCGGTGTGGTAACTGAATTACTGACTAACCTAAGATCCTAGTTCGATTCCCGACTGTGTAAGTGATTTTTCTGGAACAACCTTTCATTTCAAATAATGTCTTTCGTTTTTTACAGCAAAGTTTGAAACTCAATGCGGTTGTGTGGCTTTGTATTCAATGTTCTGCTTTTATTTGACTTGTGATTTCAGTTAATGGAGTAGGTTTACCATTAGTATATCATTTCCTCTCCTCCGCATCTCGTACAATACAGGTGGATTTTTTAATTCATAAATGAGTCCAGAAGTGACTTAGTAATCTCGGATGATTTTTCAACACCGAGGTACACCTTATGTATTTTTTGCATTTTTATAAGATAATCCAATAAGCTTCTAAAAAGAATGTCCTCCATTTTGCCCTGGAAAACTTCTCTTTCAAAGGTATAAAGAGACGATACTTTTGGAAAGGTATTTTATATCCTTTTTAGAATACAAGAGTAGTTTCTCAAGAACGTGAAGTAAGAAAGAACTTTAAGTATTGTCGGAATACAGACTTGCTCTAACTCCTACCTTCATATTTTATGAAAATCGTGGATATAATATGGAGAACCATTCTTATATATCTCATCAAGGACTGTGTGAGTTTTCAATTCGTTTAAAGGAAACTACTAACATCTACATTAAGGATATCAACCCTATCACGTGTACTCTCAGGAAATTAAAATATGTATAAAATGATTACGTCTAGTTTTTTTCTGGCCCTGCCCCACATACAACATCAAATCAATTCTTTTAAAAGACATTTTCAATAACACCAATTATTTTACATATTTTATGATATAATTGGAATAAAATTATTCCTTCCACGCCTTTGAACCCATTTCTTCTTTTTTACGCCCGTTTTGACTCTTCGTGATCGAAGTTGAGTTATAGAGTCGTCGTGATGAAAAAGTTATTGTCTGAATCGTCCAAATCCGTAGTTTCCCATCATGATTACCTCTGTGCGGCAACGTTAGATTGATAACTTACAGAATTTTAGTGCAAGATTTTTTAATGGCTTGATATTTAATAAATAAATCATATCGTTAAAATTTCGCCTTTGTGAACATTCTAAAAAATTGGTAGCCAATTGGCACTTAAAGATCCGATGATTAATTTATTTATCATTCATTGCATATTTAGCATTCATTGCTGATTTATTGTAGTGCACTGTGGATTTGCTGCACCGTTTTTAATTCATTACTATTATTGCTGATGTTTCTTGTCTCCTCTTAATACTGATACTCCCATATGTGCATAAATTTTAACCAAAATATTCTTTTCTTTGCAGGTGAGTGGACCATTTTTAGCTCTTCATCTCAGTCCTTCATTCGAGAATGGTGAGTGTAAACCAGAGTATGGCACATAAAAATCAATCTTATACACCAAATAGTTGGTACCGCTGCTGCTCTATGTTTAAAATATTTTTCACGATGCTCTAATATTTGAAATAACCCGTAAATACCTATGATTAAACCTGATATTTCTTTATTTGTATTAAGCGATGGTTAACATTTGTCAACTGATAACCCTCCCAGTTTAATGTTAAGCTCGCGTATATAGCTACTGATTCAACTATTTCTTCAAAGCCACTTTGAGATTAACATTGCAACACAATTTTTTTAAATTTAAGTATAATTTTCAAAAAAATTGGTAGCGAACAGCTGAAACTTCACCACATAAAGACTGACCATGTGAACCTCATTAACCCAGTAATAAACTTGCTGAGCTTTACATGTGGCTAATTAGCTCTGCTAGTTTACATTTGGATCTCAACTAGGAGCAATGTATGGGGCACACAAACGTGTTATGCTACTGGAAATGACTGCGATACTTACCTATCACTGTGGATGTGTAGAATTATTTCCACATGGCGATGATTCAAACTAGTGTACCTACTTGAGTATTAATCGTCAGCGCCATAAGTAAATATCGTATATAATTGGGGGTCGGGTTTATGTGGTGGCTAGAGTACTGGCCTTCCATCCCGAGGACCCAAATTCGATTCCCAGCAGTGGCGGATTTTTCAGTGGAAAACCGGTTCCTACTTAAGTGCCTAGTGGAGGGCATTTCAAGTTCAGTACTCCATCCGTTGGATGGGACGTTAAGCATCCCATCCGTTCAGTCCTAAATGGCTCAAATGACCTTAGCTGTCGGTGGCCTCCCCTTAATAACCAACCAACCAATCGTATAAAATTTCTCGATTTGAAATGTTTCATTCTCAATAAGAGGAAAACAGTTTCACTTGTGAGAAAAGCCTTTGGAATCGTAATAGCACCAGATTATGGCTTCACGGAACTGATATGAAATAACAGGCTAGAGTAGTTAATGGGTATTCTCTGAAAGTTACTTTGCTATCTTTTTAATGTTACACATGTCCACGGGAAATCATTTGGTGAAAGCGACAGTTTCTGTTTAAAGGGATTCACCGGTCAAATGAAATGAAGCCCTAAATTTCGGACCCTTTCTCGGCCGTAGTTGTCATGCGTATAGCGCGAAAAAGATTATGCTGGGTGTACTTGAAAGAGCCCTAGTAAATTCAACTCTAATTCCGATGTTGTTGTCATTCAGCAAGATGCCATTAATTGTGCATTTCAGTTGCTTTTCACCCCCTCATTAGTTACCAAATTTCATTTGGATTGATTTTCAGCAAATTTTCTCCATTTAGGTATTATCTTACTCTTTATTGGAATGATATATTTTACTAAACGTTCTCGGGTTCTCAAATATGGATATTTTAAACCGTAGAAGACGCCCTTAAGAATTTTCCATTTATTTTGGGCCAGTATGTAAGTGGATTGAGTAGTATGAAGTATCACTAGCAATACAAGCTTTTATATCGCAGCTGTGGAAGATATTTTGCAATTGAAACCCGGTGTACACTATAGTGATGTGTGGAGAGTACTTCGAGGTCATCACTCCGTCCGTCGGGTTGTACGTTGAAACCCTCTCAACCCATACTCCGTCCCCAATAAAACCTTGCATGCACTCAGTCATCCATCTTATCTTATGGGACAACAAATGGCTTAAAATATCAGACCTCTCCCACTAGTAACAGAAGGTTTGGAAATAATTCACTCTCACCATTTGAGGTTTTTCTTTGTAAATAATTCGAAGTGTTATTCTGAGCCGCAGAGCTTTATATACGCCAACCACATATTGAGCTCATCTTTCTGCAGCCTTGATGCAACCTTGCAAATCATCCTCTCGTTCATTCTAATTAAAATCTCACCGGCGTATTCTTCCCCCAAAAAATTCAGCTTTGCACACTTCCTATTGATCCCGAACCTTTATAATAACTTGCAGGGGAAGTATGACGCTGGCAGGAATAGGGAATAACGAGTTACTTTTATTCCTCCAGTTCATGGTTGAGGAGAAGAAACGAGTGTAAAGTTTTCGAGGTGCTAATTAGACTCGCTTCTCCGATGGCTGCAGCCTGTCCTTACTCCCCGCAATATTTCCACAAGGGTGCCGCAAGTCTTCCCTTACGCTTCCTTTCATCGGGGGCGAGATAAAAAAAATGCCGAAGGGATGAAAGAGCAATAAGAAATGTAAGGGGATCTTACGCGGATCTCCAGGTTCAATAATAATTTCCCACCGGCAAAATCCTCGAGTTTTCTTGGATTAGAATGGGGGGCATAAATCAAACCGCGGTTTCCCACAGGCAGCTCTCACCTCCCAGTTCCACGAAGGTCGGTACTTTACACGGCCGTTATAAATTAAAACGCCTTCCTTATCTCCTCGCTGGCGAGAGGCGTGTGCGGTGGTGTTTGGTGTTGGGATGGGAGGAGAATAGTCTTTTGTGTCGCTCGTCTCAGCAAGCGATAGAAAAGTGGTGCACCTGAAAGTGTGCCTTGTCTCTGCTGTCGCGAGACGGTGCTAATTACGGAACGGTGGCATATTTGTGAGCGTGTAACGCTCGATATTGTTAAACGCACAGTTCTCCATGACATGTGGGCTCATTATCTTTGCTCAAAGGACGCTAGATATTCTGCTAAACGCTTCGCGATCTCTTCATCTCGCTGACGTTGACAGTGCTGCAGAATAAGCTTTGATATATTCATCTGTCCATTGTTTGCGGGAAAATTAAATATTCTTGATAGAGTAGTTTTGTAGCACAAAAATTTTGTTAGAATTTTTAACACGAAACCATGATTATTTTTATTAAAGGCATAATTAAAGCTACTGTTGCGAAGATATATCGCACCATCTAATGCAATTTAATCCTTAGCCTAATCGACTGACAAATGAAATCCATACTAAAGGCGAGTTTGAACCCACTAACCTTAGGTTGCAGGGCCGGAGCAATAGCGATCTGGCTACCGTACGTGGTTATTATTCATTGCATAAAAAGTATAGCGGGAGGAGAAGCAAGTCCAATAGTTAGAAAATTAGCTTTCCATGCCAAACATCATCGTTAGAAATGCAATATTTATTGAAATACTTGTCAAGATGGGCTAATTTCCAGGTGCTTGGTTTCTTTGCTATCATTTTACTTTCCTTCTAAACCCATTTTTACGCACCATTTTGAGGAACGTTTTGGGGAAAGATAGATTTAAAACTACCAAGGTTAGTTATTCAGGGGAGGCGACCGAAAGCAGAGGTCATTTGCGCCATTCAGGATAGGTGGGTAATTGGGTAATGGTAGGAGTTTTCAGGGAACGGAGGAAGGGTGGAGAGAAACCCGGCGTCGGCATTAGCCTACTCTTATCTCACTGCTGCGAATCGAACCCGGACCCAACTCTAGGAGACTAATAGGAGGCCAGTACTCTAGCCTCCACACCAACCCGATCCCCTTAACACCACTAAGTAATGAGCTTTTTTACGATATGATATCACTAACGTTTACTGTTTTCGGGCTCAAAATATCTGACTAATGCCATTCCCCGTGAAGATTATCATATATAAAATGTCATAGCATGAATTGAGGAAGAGCTTTGCTTTTCCAAATTCAGTGTGGTGGGAAATATTCCCAGTATCTCTACGACTCTTTCTCTTCACCGCTTTTAAACAATGAACATTAATAATATCACCCCTCCTCTTTGTACAGACTCGAAACAAAATTCTTCCGCTTCGCATCAGCCAGCTTCAGAACTCACGCATCCAACAGCGTCATTCTATTTCACCTTTATTTCCCGCTCTCCCCTTTATGGTTCCTTTTCCTCCGCTAACAAATGGACGCTAATGAATTAGCTGTCTTTCATGTCAATTGCTCAGCTTGTCTTCATACAGGCTCCTCTAATTAATTCTCTTAGGAATGTGAAGGGGAAAAAAGATTGCTTTGGAAATTTTACCATTGAGGTGTTTGGAGAAAGTGCTCTGGAAGGAATGGATGACAAACGAGGGAGTTATTCACATCGTTGAGAAAGAAATAAAAGTGTAGGATAAGTGAGGGAGAGGCGGAAAATTGGGTAGGAACACGTAATTAGGGGTGGATGAGATTCTGAAGGTGCCTACAGATTGAAGTCTGGTTGAAAATAGAGGAGGATGGCGAGTGGGTGGAGTAGAAGAGGTTGTATTTATAATAATAAAAGGCTTTGTTTGGATATGATTGGGACAAATTATGTCAAACCTGCCTCCCAACCCATCCTCATATGTATTAAAACATGGAAGTACGCTCAAAGGCGAATATATACACAAAAATGGGCAGTGAATATGGATCAAATCACATCAAACCAGGAAAAAGTTTGACTCGGTCGGGATTTTAACCACGGACCTCTAAATTTCCGCCCTGGCGTGCTATTTCTTTCTTTCTCGACCGTCACAATAACTTCGTGGCTTATCTCTCTTTCCATCCATAACACTTACTCCAAACACCTCTAAGCTAAAATTTCCAACCCTAATTGTGTTCGTGAATTTATTCGTTACCTATCCATTGTCCTTCATCTGTCCTCAGTGTATTTTTTGTATATTTATCAGTGTTTTTGATAGAGCTTCATCATCATCATCATTGGTCAACAATCCAAGATTTGGCTTGATGCAGCCTTTCACTCTATTCTTCTATCGGCCAATCTTTTCATTTTGACGTAATTCTTCTCTTTTACATCCTTCACAACCTGTTCCATGTATCTCATACGAGGCCTGCCTTTTCCAATTTTCCAGTTCACTTTTCCCTCAACGATTGTCTTCATCAGGCCATCGTGTCTCAAGATATGACCGATTAAGTTGTCCCTTCTTCTTTTTGGAGTCTTCAGCAGACTTCTCTTTACTCCCACTCTTCTTAGGACTTTCTCGTTACTTAGTCGGTCGATCCATTTTATCTTCATCATTCTTCTGTAGCACCACATTTCGAATGCTTGTACCCTCTTCTTCTCCGCTGCTGCCATCGTTCATGCCTCACTGCCATAAACAAACATACTCCAGATATAAGGTGTAATGAATTGTTTCCTTACTTCTACGCTTGTATTTCCAGCTGTAAGTAGAATCTTCTTTTGATAGAATGCCCTCTTTGCCTGGGCTATTCTACTCACTATTTCTTTCTTGCTTCGTCCACCGTTGGTTACTCGGCTTCCTAGGTAACAGAACTCTTTCACCTCATCATGTTTTTATTTTCCTAGTATGACATTGGTTCTGGTATCGTCTTTCTTGTTGCACACCAATACCTTAGTCTCCTTCTTTCTTATAATGAAATACAATGGTATTACTCCACACTCAACTTTGAATAGCCGACCAGGGTGTCGGCAACTCATTGCCATTTTCTAGAAATGGCACTGAGTTGCCGAAACCCTGGTCGGCTATTCAAAGTTGAGTGTGGAGTTATACCATTGTTTCATTATGAATATCACAAACTTCCACAAAGTCACCCCGGAAACGATTTCTTATATTCTTCTAATTTATTTGATTGAGCTTAGAGGAAAAAAAAGATGGGCAAGATTTAGGAGGGCAAATACAAAATAAAACAATATTGTAAATCTGAGCATTATCATCGCGATGTGTTAAATGGATATACATTAATGGTCATCATAGAATAGAATAGAAGATTATCACATTTAAATCTTTTATAAAAACACCGACTGCTGGAAAATATCCTCACAAAAGGAATCTCCATATTAGTTTTAGGAGATAAATGGTGTTCGGAAATGTGCATTTAAGGAATGAGGGGAGGTATCAGATGTCTTGGACTATTTGGAGAGGATAGAATTTTTTAAATGTAGTTAAGAGAAATATGATGCATTCCATGATTTTCCGAATTTAAAAGCACACCTTTGTCTCCTCTTTCTCCCCAATACATAATCTACCCATCCCCAAAACCCGTCCCACTGGCTTATTTTATATGAATAGTTACTTAAATGAAAGAATATTGGCAATTTTCCTCAAAAAAAACTTTAAACCGACCGCTTCGATGTACTGCATTATCACCTGAGAATGATGTAGTACATCGAGACCGGTCGGAACAAAGAATTCTTTGTGGAAAATTTCCAATCTTCTTTAATTATATTATTCCACCACATCACGCCTAAACGACTCTTTTTATGAATAGTTACGTTTAAATATGAAAACTAAGATTTCGTTCATTATGAGTCGTTGTTAATTTTATTTTTTCTTTGTTTACGTGAAGATTTCCTAGCTCTAAAAAATTCAAAGTTTTAAATCCATGAATCATGGGAAAGAATTATTACAACTATCCCTGTGGCATGAAGTACTGCGCCGCAAATCCAAACTTTTCTGGACTTCATTCAAAAGCGTCTTCCAAATCTTTCAGTTTCATATTGCATTCAGGAGGATGTATAGCCTGCCGCGTCTCATAAAATTTTTCCTTGCGTTATCACACCTTGAAAGAATAATTAGGCTTGTATGTGAGCCAAACAACCTTTGTTGGCTTGTTTTTCTAGGTCATCAAAGTAGACCGTATGTTGTCAATTCATCACTTTTTGTGATGGAATGTCAAATAAGGGCCTATTTGACAGGAAACCTTTCGCAAATGTTCCAGAGTTTTCGTGTCATTAGATGTTCATGTGGCATGAGAAATAAACCTTATGCATTTTACAACATATACTGGCTCCGTATTTAGATTTCATATGCTATAACGATTATATAAAGAGATTCATTGCGATTTTAATTCAGATATGGCTGTAGCACTGCACATTATAGTCAAATATTGCGGTCGAAATGAAAAAATACGAACTATACGAAGTTAAATTGAGCGTTGAACCGTACATGACTATCGTAGAAGCGATATATGGTCTCGTTGGAGAACCTAACTGGAGGATGCTGATGGTAACTCTTTTAAAACCGCTTCAATGTATACTATTTCTTTACGTAATAAGGCATGGGCAATGGCAACTTGAGAAAAGTTAATCCTAGAGGGCCTTAAATTGTCATTTTATGGAAGATTGTTGAAGCTAAATGGTATTGATTTCGTAACCAAATACTTGGTTGTGGGTAAAAAGGGAAAAATGAAGATTCACATGAAAATTCCGAAAAGAAGAAAAAACTACACTATCGACCTTAATGGGGGCGTTTACTCGGAACCAAAATCTCAATTTTGTACACGAAATTGTTAGATAAAACGAAAAACTAATTTTAGTGAAAAAATTAATCTTCTAACCACAACCATTCACTAATAAATCATAAATTAAAATAAGAAAAAGGTGACGTCCACCGAAAAAAGCTGCTTTGATAACATTGACGTCATATTCCTCCCATCCTTGACTTTAGGGGAAGGGAAGGGAGTGGAGGGGGTTCTCGGAAGGTCTGCTTGCACAGATACTGTCGCAATCGCTCCCATTGGCAGAGTCAGCTGTGTCCCTCCCTTTGCGATAAGGCGAAGTAGCTTCGCGGGCTCTGCTGTGATTGGACGAAGTCAATGACGTCAGAGGTTGCACCACGCCCAGTTTTCCGAAAGGTTTAAAAGATCAGTTTTTCGCCACTTATAACTCGAGAAATAATTGACCGATCAAAAAACAGAAGAATACGGGTCATTTTATTTTTCAAACTCTATCAGATCCGGTAATAAAAAATGTGGTAAACAACCCTATTCGAGTCATATTGGTACCGGGCTAAAAAAACTATTTTCCCGAAAAAAAAGTTCTTTAAAACCAGATCGTAATATTTTTGCATCGCTTATTTGGCATAATTAAAATAATTTAACACATTACGACTTCATCAGTTACTTAAGACATTCACAAACTGTTTTATCCGTCAAGCCATCATCAGGTATGTTATTTGGGATGGTCTTAAGCTGAATAGCGGCTAAGATTAAGGTGGGTGGATACCTTGGTAAAAATACTTATCCACGCTTCGGTTTTTCTCTACGCCTGCTGGTATAGATATAATTTAAGTTATCCATATTGAGTATAGAAAGATTCCATTTCGTTACAAATGTGACAGTGGTTGACGGTATTGGAAGACCGTCCAAGCAAGCCAGTACTACCATCGCGACGGAACGCCGAATAAATAGGTGAAAATATTTTAGGTATTACCCAATTGATTGACTATGACTCTATACAATATTTACGCATATAAAAAAGTTTCATTTCAATGATAAACATTATTCTGGGTCATGAGTGTTTTTATTGCTTTATATCACATCTCATATCAAAGGACTGCTTCCCCAAATACGGCAATTTATGTCTAAATTTACTAAAATTTTAGTCATTTTTACATCCAACATATGTTCATCAAGCGTTTGTGGAAATATTTGCCACTTAGCGGCACCTTTCTGGTATCAAATGGTGAAAATTGAAGCACTTGAACATAGTATCAGCAGGCCCTACGAGGGAAAAGTCGAATGCCGGAAAACTTATTTTGGCCGAGGTGCATTTATTCCCATTACAAAATATTCTACTCCTATAATAATTTATGGGGAAATTCTCAGTGTCCTGCACTTTTCCGATAGACGATTGGAATATTTTAAAATCCGAACAAAAGGAACAAAAATTGACATGAAAGAGAACTAAATACTTCCCTGATCATTTCACGATGATAAAAACTGGATAGTAACAAGTAAATGTCTTCCTTACGAGAGACTCGATCACTGGGATCATATCTGAAATGGAATAAATATAAAAAGAGGCAAATGAACCCATTAAAAAAACTAGACCGGTTAGAATCCGACTGCTTAATCGGTTATAATTTCCTACCTATCACCTGTCCTATCATCCTTCCCTGATCCTTACTCCAAATAACCCTGCCTCGGATTCATCCCCTTGTCAATGACCGAACCTCATGGACAACCCTAATAGTGGAACCAATTGGAGCTGAGGTCCTTTTTGACAGCCTTCCTGGGTGCACTGCGAATGCCGTTTTAGATCTTCCTATTCTCTCCTGCCTCAATTCCTATTCCTACCTTAATTCCTATTCCTAAACTCCAACTCTTGACTCCTTAGAATGCATTGGTCCATCAAAGCGAGATTTTTCCTAAATTCCTTTCCTAATTCCGCCAGAATGGATGAGCCCATCAGAGCGTGTATTCCTTTCCTAATCTCTTACCTTAATTCCGCCGGAATGGATTAGCCCATCAGAGCGTGACATTATCCCTAAACTCCTTCCCTATTTTTTCTATTCCTACAATTATTTTCCTAACCTCATTGTCATTCCTTATTATCCTCTCTTTTTTCTCAACCATGGCCGGCAAGGGCTCATGCCCGGAACGGTGTTACAGGCATTACTTTCCTGGATTGGATTAAAAAACTAGTCCTTAATGCCATGAATGGTGAAGGCATGTTCTCTCTGATGTGAACGGTTATGAAAGAAATGCCAAACGACTAGAATCTTCGAGCTTGCCACTCTACAGAGGTGCGTAGAAAGTATTGAAAAGGGTTTTACCGACAG
Organism: Platycnemis pennipes; assembly: GCA_933228895.1. NCBI lineage: Eukaryota > Metazoa > Arthropoda > Insecta > Odonata > Platycnemididae > Platycnemis > Platycnemis pennipes. Next base: position 105,587,267 of record OW121852.1, on the reverse strand, counting down.
GCGATACGTAGGTACTGAAACCGACGTCCATTCGTACAATCTCGCCGAGCGTTTCCTCGTCCACTGCGGTCCACTCTTGGAAGGGAACCGCTAAAATATCCTCCTACGCCTTCCTTTCCGTCTCGTCCAAATTTTGCATGAATCCAGCTAATGCCCACGGCCGAGTCGCGCCACGTATTCGGGCACGTGCAAGCGGAAACCCCTCGGCCCAGATTCCGCTGCCGGCAAAGTGATCTCGCGGAATAAAATGAGACCACCTCGGTGGCTCGGCTGACTGCGCGGCGGAGACTGGTTTGGAGGGAACATTCGCCCATTTCCCATTCATGGCGCAAAACACCCACCAAGCCCAAGCGCATTCCTCACCCTACGAAAATGTCTCCGTTGGATACGAAACTGTTCTACTCCGGTGCCAGCGTTGTTCACTTTTGCCCGAAGGTGATTACGGTGGTTGAAAGGAGGCGACTGTGAAATGCCTTTGGTCATTCGGGTATTTCCGTTGGAGTGTTTGGTGAGAGGATATTTTCGTGGGGCATTGTACACTAGCTAGTATTACTCGAGATTGTACAATAGGCTAGCTAGAGAAAGATGGGATTTATAAAAAGAGTACTTGGGAAATGTGATGAGAAGACAATAGAGCGATGTTACTTTTCACTAGTTAGACCCCAACTTGAGTATGCAGCAGTATCACAAATGTTGGATCCTAATGAATTAGGTTTGATCAGAGAACTAGACAGTGTGCAGCGTAAAGCAGCTAGGTTCGTTAAAAGGTGTTGCGACAGATTGAATAGCTTTTCAGAAATAATACAAGAATTAGGGTGGGAATCATTATCAGAGCGTAGGTTAAAGTACAGATTAAATCCATTAGAGAAATTTCAATCGGATAGGCATCAAATGGCATTTTTCCCCCGTACTATAAGAGAACAGAATAGGCAGCATAGCAAAGGGATGGGTAGGGGACATATTTTAGAGTCGTCTGTAGTGCTTGATGCATGTATTGACCCCTTAAATACTAGATATAGATACTAACAATCTAGATGCATGAGACCCTATAGTTACTTGTTTGCATGTTAGTAGTGCATGCTTGGTGATCTACACCCCCTGGCACACACCCTCACGGTGGCTTGCAGGGTATCGTGTAGATGTAGATGTACACGTTGCAATCCTTGTAGAGGGGTAATGTTTCCGCCCAGCCTGTAACTCTTTAAATATGGTTACGGTTCTTCTTTCCGAGGTTACGGCTTCATGCCTCATAGTTTGTTAGCCGGGGCAGGCGACCAAAAGCTAGGGTCATCTGCGAATATTAGGAATTCTGAGTAATCGGGTAGGGTAGGGTTTTTTCAGGGACCAGAGGAAGAGTGGAGCGAGACCCTGCGTCGGGGAAAGTCTGCTGCCGATCTAAGGCGCAAAAGGGTCTTCCGTTTAACGTTCCACCCGCCTGATGAATTACTCTACCTGAAGTGCTCTCCGAATAACACCCAATTAAGGACGGACGTCGTCGCCGGTCAGAAATCCTAAAATTAATTTGACGCAGCCTTCCACTCGATTTTCAAATCGGCCAACCTCTTCATATTACGACAGAACCTTTTACAACAGCAACTTGTTCCATATATCTCAGACGAGGTCTGCCTTTTCCAATCTTCCCGTTCAATTCTCCCTCGACGATTGTCTTCATCAGGCCGTACTGTCTGAAGATGTGGCCGATTAAGTTATCCCGTCTTCTTCTTAAGGAATTCAGCTGACTTCTCTTTTCTCCAACTCTTCGTAAGATTTCTTCGTTTGCCACTCGGCGATCCATTTTATCTTCATCATTCTTCCATAGCACCACAATTCAAATGCTTCCAGCCTTGACTCCTCTGCTGCTTTTATCGTCCATGCTTTGCTGCTTTATAGAAAAATGATTCTAATGTATTTTATTATGGATGGTTTCCTCATTTCCACGCTTGTATTTGCAGAATCTTCCTTTGGTAAAATGCCCTTTTTGCATGGGCAATTCTGCGGACAATATCTCTTTTAATTCGTACACTGCTGGTTTCTCGGCTTCCCAGGTATCAGTAATCTTCCACCTATTCAAGTTTTTAAGGTCGGGTGTACAAATGAAGAAGGTTGATGCATAGGAAAAATTACATTTTAGTCCTGAGAATAAAATTTCCATTGTAAAAAAACACTGGTTTCTATGAATATTGCATCAAATGTGCTTCCACAAATGAGCATAACATTAAGAAGTGTTCTTGGCGTTCGAAAAATTGAGGCAGGTTTTTCTTTAGTCATTATATAGTTAATATTTTCTAGTATGAGGTAAATATAACAGGCGATGAAGGATGTGAAGAAGAAGAAATATGTAAATATGATGATATGACTGATAGGATAATCGAATTGGACCAATCTGGAATGTTGGCTGATGATGATAACATTATTTACTAATAAATTACTTTTTGGCAAAAGAGTTTCTGAGCGCTTTAACTTGTTCGTACTTTGTGAAAGAAATGTTTTAGGTGTTTTTACGCTAATTAGTAATCTTCAATTCTCATGTTTGGCTGTATTCTTGAGGATAGAGAAGAAACTTGTGCCTGGATGTCAAATATTTCTATCCCCCACTCCTCAGGTAATGCTATACAAAGACGTTCCTAAAGTTTTTCTGTACTTAGATAATGGTACTGATTTTTTCAAAACTATGGATGATTATAATTAAACAGTGTGGGACGTAGTCACACAAATTTCTTTAGTGGCGTCCTTGGAAATTTCGTGAAAGCTAGGAGCAATGCCCATTTTTCACAAACAGGCTGTCATATTCATTCCTTTTCAATGCACCCTCTTACGTGTCTTCTTGTAATAAGTTTTAATGTCTTAACCCTTCTCGTAGCTTGGATTTGCATCTTTTCACACGCCTTTATTATGTAGTAATATACTTTTCCAGTGCTGAATACCTTTCTAGATTTCAATGCAACATATAAAAGTCTATATCTGTGAGAAAATATGAAACTTTATCCCAGTATGCTTCTTCTTCTTAAGCTCTGAGCTCAAAATACCGCCTCGGGATTCTCAGCTCAGCGTAGACCGCGCTGTACCTATTTCACGCGAAATTATTTTTGGAATTTCTCCCCGCTTCGCTTGTCAGTCTTTTTGTGTACCCGATTCTCCAGTACTTCCGTTTCTCCACCTACAAGGTGCATCTGTTTCGATTACCTGGTTTTTGGGATTTTTATTTTTGCTTAGGTATTCATGTACCTGCAACTTTTTTCTCAAGTACTCTTGTTGCCTGGGGTAACTCGTCTTCGTGTTGAGATAGGGAGAGGAAGATGTAAGGACACGATTTTTTCCTCTTTCAGCTCCGGAAAAAAATCCCATTATTCGTCCTGGCGTGAAAATAATTCGCATTAATTTCCCATTCTCCGGCTGAAGGGGGGAAGTGCCTACTCTCTAGAGAGGAGTTTGGTGAACTGAAAGTAGAACAAATTCGAGAATTGAGGATGAAGAGGAGAGTGTGATGCACCCATTTCTTTGCATTCGATTTCTTGTGCAAATAATGTTGAGTTTTAGTCAATAATTCCGCGGGCAAGTTGGTAAAAAATCTTCATTCTTGCTGAGAAATCGTTGTGCTCCTCCAGATTAATGTAGACACAGTAAAAAGTGATGAATCGAGAAAAGTATGCTTATGAATCCAAAGGTCGACGGATGAAACCCAGCTTGGGTAGGGATTTCGTTTTCATCCTAGGAATAGTTGAGCTGCATCTAGTAGTAGCTGTAAATCATGAGTTTCCGGTAATAAAATGGCTAATTTTAATATCATACAATCTAATTTAAACTTTTAATGCTAAGGAAAAAACTTCATCCATGCTGGACTCGTCAGTTTAAATCCAGCCTGGATTCAGGCTGGTCCAAATCCAGGCTGCATTTGAACTCGCGGCATATGCGCTGCCAACTTATTGCCATGGCTACCCTGCCTCCCTCTCAAGATTAATTTTTAGTATTTAATTAATGCTAAACGGTTCGATATTACCTTAGCGACTTAAGCATTTCATTACTTTACTCTTATTATTGGAATATAGTATGCTGGATATCATGATGGTCTTTCAGTACATTTCCTCGCTGGAGTATACTCGAACGGACTCAAGTTCAGGTGCATAAACTCTCACGTAATGCTAAAAAAACAACCAAAATACCCAATTGAGTACCCTAACTGATATCATGGAGTACTCATTATAAATAATATTTATTGTCTCAGGTGATTCTTGCTAAAAAAATAATTAATAAACTATTGAAAAATATATTAAACGCTTAAATTAAACCTTTCACCAAGCTTAATTTATTTTTGGACTTAACTTAGTTCCTCATTAATTTACAGTGCATGAAATCAACATGAAAATGGCCAGAAGCCTACTTAAGCTAAATTATTTCAGCCTGTAAAATTAAAAACCAAAATATTGAAATACATTTATGATAATTTTTCAAAAACAGTTTTATGCTTGAATTAGGTCTTCTTAATTGTATGTTTGATAATTTGAATAAGGCTTCTAGAGTCATCTGCAGCCGTAATTTGCCTAAATTTTTCGAAATTTCATTCCCTTTTAAATGTGACTAATTTTGTGTCCGTCAGTTATTTTACTCACATTTAAATAGCAGGTTCAAGTGAAGTTGCATGAAAAATGTGACCCGACTCAAGAGATATGAATTTACAGTACGCGAAAAAACGGTTTCGCTTACTCTTATTTGCGGTGGTTATATTTTATGTGGCTCCCGTACAATACAGATTTCAACGTATAGCGCCCGAGGAGAAGAGAACTGCGAGAAGAGAACTGGTGGGTTACTGGAAAAAATATATTTGGAAATATGATGAAGTGGAATTTTGGTACGTCTAATTATAAGTCCGAATGCTTCAGGCGTAATAATGAGAAATTTCATTCTCGGTTGAAAAGAAAAAAAAAGCTTTCATCTTTCCACTACATTCTTTGAAAATAGAACTAGATTCAACGTAGTACAAATAGCTCAACCCTTGAACTGGTTCCACCTTTAACCAATAAGTTATTGGCACGAAAGATCTCTTCTCAGACTTCCAGATATATCTAAGCTATGTAATTTTCTACGTAAAGATGAGGAACCAGAAGTGGCTCAGTAAAATGTTCCTCCTCACGTTATATTTGATTTACTTTTGGCGTTGGTTTTACAAGAAGTGTATGACCACAGGACCCACTAGCATGGAGACGAAAAGGGCTATTCAGTCCGGGCCCCGGAGGAAAGACCCCCGAAGTTCTAATAGATACTTAAGGAGTTTTTGGAAAGTTCAACCCTAATTCTACTCAACGCCCCTGTCATTACTTCTCGTAGGCGTGAACTAATGACAGGGGCGTTGAGTAGGGAAGTGAAAAAAAGACTTGTGAAAAGTTTAATATGGAGCGTTGCACTATATGGGGTGGAAACGTGGGCTTTGCGAAAAGAAGATGAAAATAGACCTAGGGCTTTTGAAATGTGGGTGTGGAGAAGGATGGAGAAAGTAAAGTGGGTCAAAAGGAAAACAAACGATGAAGCGCTAGAGTAAGTAGGAGAGGAAAGAAATTTAATATATGAAATTAGGAGAAGGCAGAAGGTGTGGATGGAAAAGGTAATGAAAGGGGATGGTGTTTTGAAGGAGGTGATTGGGGGAAGAGTGTAGGGTAAGCGGGGAAGAGGGAGGAGAGGAACGGGTAGCTTGGATGGAATGATGGGTGGCAGGAGGTATGGGGTGCTGAAGAGGGACATCGAGTGAAATTTAGGGGGTGGGAAGAATTAAATGTCCAATTAGACCTACCTTCACCGGTAGAATACTAATAATAATAATTATAAGGCCTTGAACCTAGCCCAGACTGTTGATTGCCTCTTTGTAGCCTCGAATGGTGAGCTATGCCGTCGTCCACCACATCGACATCCGGTCTGCACACTGTGGCTGCTAAAAGATTTGGAGCCAAATCAATGAACGGAAATCCTTATAACTGGGCACAAGATTTTGACCCTTTTAACCACGAGAAGCTCTTTCCTCCATGAGTTTAAAGTGCTCACCTCAACCTAGTACTTGGCCGGAATGTCTGCCATAACGTATGGGGCTAGCGTCTTTACACAACCGGAGATGCGGCAGAATGGAACAAAGTCACGCTCAAAGATGCACGAGTCCTCACACCACGCACGATATCGGACGTGCGAAGCCGGGAGGGAGGCGAAAGGGAGAGAGAGAGAGGTTGAGGGTATGGTCGTTTGATATCGATTACCTCACTCGCAGCTCGGGGAGCGAGGAAGGGTGAGGGGGTGGAAGGTTTTAAGCGCGGAGGAGCAAAACCCTCTTCAACGACCATTCTCAACTGGCACAGTGGGGGATCAATACGTGGGGCGGTCAAGTCATGTGCGGCGGTCTGACTGTGCCCGTTTAGAAGGGTCCTCTCGCTCTCTTAGTGGAACGGGCGACGCGAATTAAGGGCCCTCCCACCACCACCTCGCGTGAATGAGTCCACTCCGACGAATCAGAGCTTTTATTGGCCCTCACGCATTTTTTTTAAGGCTCGAAAGTGGTTACGAAGCGGCCGAAAATCCGAGTTGGAGACCCTTTGGGATCCGGAGACTCGTCTAGATTTATCGTATCGCACGGGTATAAATCGAGAGGTTTTGCTCAAGGCATCGAAAGGGTATCAAATCCCTTCCCCAAGCTAAATTTGCCTGAGTGGGTCCTGGTGATGAAATTAGTAGGCCCTTGTCAAATGGATGCAGTAAGTATTCGTTTTTATGCCGGCAAATTTCACGACTTCGGCTATATATTGAAGCTTCCTCGTGCAGAAAGGGGTTTTACTTACCATAACCTACCTTTCTTTTCCTCACAGCTGATGCTTGGCAGAAAGCATTCAACTACTTAGCTTTATTTTTTCTTTTTTTTCCTTGGGTGTCTTCAAGTCTGTTTCCGTACTAATGAGCGCTTCAGAAGGGAGGAAAGGTATAAGGATAGGAATGGAATGGATAGGTTCCAAGTCACTTAGCTTTAACTCACATTATATATTGATGTATATGGTTTATTGATATAGTTGTTGAAAGCTAATTATTCCTCATCTTAGAGGGTTTCATTTTTTTCATCTGATTAAATATCTACGCAAATTACTTTTCTGGATTTCTATTAAAATATACTTTGGTTTTTAATAAATAATTTTTTATAAATAATTTAATTTGCCGTAACATCTGATGTTGTAACAAGCTTTTTTTATTTGGGGGTGCTACATCTATAAATTTGTTTCGTAATATGCACTGTTTTGGAGTACGCATTACTAAGTAAAATACGAGTACATGAACTGTAACCAGGTTACAGTGTTTTTGAAATCACTTTGGAGAATGGATAGTTTGTTGCTCATATTTATTGACTTTTCATGTTCCTTAAATTAGTTTAATTCAATATGCTTCAGGATTTCATTTCACAATCACATTTTATATTTAAGATAAAGCTTTAAAACTCATCGATTACATATCCTTGCACTGTTTTTAATGACCTTCTATGCCCGAATAAAATTCCAATGCTGGGACTTTGTTTTTGTCTTTGCCCCTTCTTTATTCGGCATAGCAAGTTAGAAATACTATTTCCGATCAACATTGAGTGCTTCAGGCCATCTTCTTCAATATTTTGTCAGGTACGAACTAAATGCGAGCTAACTTAGTGCATGCAGTTTCAATAGATATCTCGTATCGACTGCAACTGCAGTTGTTAGATATCAGTCCTGCTCGTCTGAAATGAATTAATTTTGATCCAGTCCTCGCACTTAATTTTTAATCTTGGCAGTGGTAGAACTTTTTGACTGTTTTATTGATCTCTAATGGAGTGATATGTAGATAGTACTTTTAGTCATGTGTACCAACTGACGTTAAACCGTGTCCTCTTTTTGGCACCATTTGTTAAGAGAAGGCTACTTCCGACACTAGGTTTCCCTCCGCCCTCCCGCAGTTCTCTTTCATATTCCTGCCCCTACCCGATTACTCAACTATCCTTAATGGCGAAAAACGTTATAAATTTGGTGGTCTCCCAAGATAGAATACTACTATTTTTGACGTACCGTTCTCCTCTTTTCTCTTGGAGGTGAATGTTGTTCGTCGAGCATGCCGTTATTAGAACGAAGCGTCCAAGTTTGAAGACATTCGATATATTTCATGTCCACCAATATTGAGATCCCCGTCCTCAAGTCGTGATTTAAGGGAAGGTAATTATCAAGAAGATGTAAAAATATGATAGATGAATACGTTTATGGCATTTAAACTGTTTCATTTCTTATTGTTTCTTTCATGTTTTCTATTCAAACCCTTTATTTTTCCAATAATTTTGCTTAAATCATTAAATATGTCTCAAGAAAAAAATTTTGGTTTTCCCCTAATTTTTATGTCAAATAACTAAGTTTTACTTCATTGCAAAGTGCCACTTCAATAAAAGAATACCATAAACCACGTTCTTCAAATTTTTCGAAATAATTATACTTAAAATATATGTGCTCAGCTAATTTTAGTACTGAATTAGGCTTCTTTCTCATTTAATCGGTTCTAAATTAAATATAAAATATGTTCTACATGCCTCCCTCTTTTAGGAGTCAATAAATCCGCGTAAATCAAAAAATAGAGCGTAGGGCAATTTTTGTACACAGTACTGAAGAGACTTGGATTAAAAAGTTTTCAAATTGAATAGTTGAGGAATTATAGTAATTCTCTCTTTTGAGGTCTCACCAGGATTATGCATTGAGGAATTGGGATACAATAAATAAAGATCTGAATCGGGATCTGAATAAGATACAAGAAAAACAGCTTGTTCCATAACAAATTCTTATGGACTTACAGATAGTGTTTCACGACTATTGGAAAAACTTAGTTCGGAAACCCTTGAGACTAGAAGATGTACGATTCGTAAGATTAAAGTTGCTATTAAATTATAATCACACAAATTTGAATCCAACTTTTCACAAGTATGTCTATCGCTACAGAGATCAACTGCCTGACCTATTCGTTTTTCCACGAAAAACATACAAATACAACGCATAGAAGGTATACTGCTTTCAACCTCGAGACATACCATGCATTGTTATTGATTACAAGGTTATTCCCTGCTAAAACAACTTCATGGCTGGTGACCGACCGCCCCCTGCCACACACCCATGTGGAGAATGACAGATTAAAATGGAGATGTAGATGTTAGAAAATAAATCACAAATTTTCAAATTTCCTGAAGTTTAATCGGTAAGAATATAGCTCAAGTGCCCACAAAGATATCTTGAAATTCATTCACCAGAGTAACTGCTGGTTTATTTCCTGATAAATTATGCCAACTCCAATTATCCACTTGCAGTAAGACTGCTAAGCACTGCACATGATTGATTGCTGAACAGACTTTCAGTTCAGGTTTCTATCTGATTTGAGTCCAGAATTCTAGTTTCGTAGCACTCTGCCTTTTCTGCTGGACTACCCAACCAAATAATAATAGAAACCTCTCTGTAAAAAGCCTTTTCAATTATTTTGATAATTATTATATTCACCAACATCATTGGTCAACAATCCTAGGAATGGTTTGACGCAGCTCTCCACTCGATTCTTCTATCGGCCAACCTTTTCATTTTGACGTAACTTTTCTCTTTTACATCCTTCACAACCTGTTCCATGTATTTTAGACGAGGCCTGTCTTTTCCAATATTCCCGTTCACTTTTCCCTCGACGATAATTTCATCAGGCCATCGTGTCTCAAGATATATGGCCGATTTAGTTGTCCCTTCTTCTTTTTAAAGTTTTCAGCTACTTCTATTTCCTCCTACTCTTCTTAGGCCTTCCTCGGTCGATCCATTTAATCTTCAGCATTCTCCTGTAGAACCACATTTCGAATGCTTCCAACCTTTTCTTCTCCTCTGCTCTACATGCCTCACTGCCATAAAGAAACATGCTACAGATGAATGTTCTGATAAACTGTTTCCTCACTTCTACGCTTGTATTTGTAGCTGTAAGTAGATTCTTATTTTGATAGAATGCCCTCTTTGCCAGGGCTATTCTACTAACTATTTCTTTCTTGCTTCGTCATCTTTGGTTATTTGGCTTCCAAGGTAACAGAAATCCTTCACCTCTTCAAGTTTTTGTTTTGCTAGTTTAACCTTGGTTTTGGCCTCTTCTTTCTTGCTGCACACCAATATCTCAGTCTTCTTCTTACTTATCTTCTGTTGATATCCGGCCATTGTCCTTTCCTTGGTTACTTGAATCTTGTTCAGATCCCTCTCTGTCTCTGCTATGAGTGCTATGTCATCAGCGAATCGCAGAATCCTCTTTTTTTCTCCGTGGATAGTCACTCCAGAAGACTTAATATATTATTGGTTAGAGGGGCTGTTTGTAAGTTTTAACCAGGTTGAAAAATATTTGGATATCCTCCAAGCGTCATGTTCCCGTGCGCGTAGAGTAAAGATCTATTCTCGATTTTATTGCGGTCCTTATCTCATGACAACTGCATTTCGCTCTCCTTCTGCAAAACTTCCTGCTCTATGCCGCATAGGGGACGTTCTTCCCGATATTGCTACACTCAGCAACACAATATGTAAACCTTTAAGTTCAACCGCTCTCGTTGCGCAGTGCGTCAGTGCAAAGTGTCCGATACTGCAAAAGTATACATGATTTTTATTGTTCTTCAACATCGTTTTGGCGCTGTACTTCCATGGAGATATAAATATGAGAACTGCATGAATGCAATCTTCTCGACCAATTATCCGTGTGATTTTGTCATCAATCATGATTCCATCAAAGCAACTAATGCATTCGTTATTGAAAGTGGATTAATGAATAGATCACTTGAATGGAGATGCATCGTTAGTTTTCATCATGCTTCGGTTCATTGGCCGTGCTTTTGCTGGGGATTTTGAATTCCAATCATATCATACCTGCGCATTCAAAGCTTATAGTTCTAATCACTAGATATTTGTAAGCTCACTAAAGCAGTGTTTTCCAGAATGGTTGATTGATGATGGAGCATTCGATAACTCAATAGAACTAAATCTAAAGGAATGGTGTGCAACAATAGTGGACATATCTGCAATCTGACGTTATCTTTAATCGTTACAGCATTCCATAAGCATTTTTTTCCGATGGTTGTGGAGAAATCAATAAAGTGTTCTTCAAAGAATGAAAATGAATGAGCTGACATTATTAATTGTTATTACTTTCATATGTGCGTAAAATTATTAATATGCAGTAATGTATTACCATTTTAAATTTTTATGGCCGATTAGGAAGTAATTATGAAATAACTTTCATTTTTTATCAATCTTCACCACATTTTCATTAAAATAAAGTATTAAAAATTATATACGTTATGAGTAATATTTTTTTGATTAATACGATTCAAATTCTGAGAAAATTGGAGAAGAAAAAGTACCAAAATACCAAATCAGTCAATTATTATAAAATTGCCATAGATAATTATGCAATTATTATAGCCTTCTCTTTATTTAGCCCTTAATAAACCAATAAATGCATGAAAAAATAATATGCTGTGTTGAGTGAAAGTTTCTCGGGTCTTCCACCGGGTCAAAGGCTCCATCTCAGCCTGTATCTTCCATCCAATGCTGTGTTTCTGGCAAAATGAAAAGCCTCTTAGTTTTTGCCTTCTAAACGGCACTAGGTGCGTAAATACTAAATTTCATTATATAATTATCAGCATTTGATATAATTAGTCCATTGAATCTTATTTCATCACGTAACAATTCTTACATACCGATGTAACGGAGTGAATTCAATGTGTGCTGATCAACTGTTATGCTACAACGTATTCTTTCATTTGCATCTTCCATTTCTGCATGTTTCTTCACATGTAAGAGGAAAGTCCAGGTGTGCAAGTATCGGAAAGTTCTTTGAGTCAAGCAGATGTTGAGGAATTTCGGCAACTATGCCTAAACATTCTTATGTGATCCCATATCTCACGTTCAGTTACCTCTGAAAAGGCTATGGTATGTTGTGGCGTCCACGTTGGGTATTTCTCTTTGAGTTACGCTGCCAATAGTCAGCGGTTTTCATACTGAGCCCGTCTTTGCAACCACTCGTCATTCCGTGCCTCGAAGAGTTTGGCTTAAACATTTCAACCTCACTCAGATCGTTTTTCGCTAGGAGATTAAGACATACGCTACTCTGGTTCTCATGCTCTTCAATCACTTTTATGAACGGATCAACTGAGGTGATGTCATTGCATTACGTTTAGCTCAGTGCCTTTACTTTTCATCTTCTTTACCCTCCTTACGTTCCTGTTTCGGTATTTTATGTGAAATATTCGCGAAATTAATCAGGTTCCTGGTCTAAATGTAATAGTTTATACATCCGTAGGAAAAAACTATAATAATAATAAAAGGTCTTTATTGGCACTAGATTGAGATGAAACTGACCCTTATGCCATCTAACCCTTAAATAAAATTATGACTAAAATCTAAGTGATATCTCCAGTAATACCGCCAAGGAATAATACTATTCATTTGAGTGCTACATGTTACTCAAATGGAAAATGTCTTTCTTTAAAAATTGATGCATCCTTATTTGTTACTGTCATTTGTCACGTAATTTTCAAGGTATTTATTTCTTTCCACTCTAAGACTACATTGTTTCCACATATAAAACTCATGCGTTCAATGATATCAGGCATAAAGACTAAACTAATGCCACAGTGAATGATGGATTAAACAAAATGAAAATCGGAGTGCAATCTGTTTCTGACAAACAGGTAGATGTTTTATGCAAGAACTGAGGAATATATTATTTTCATCAGTAGTGTAGGTTTTAGACGGTAGATGACAGCTTAGGTAATTGGTACCAGTAAAGATCGGATTTTTATTTGGAACTTTTAGGATTCTTTTGGGAAAGTAGGAAGTGTAGAGAAAAAAATCTGCGCGTAATGAAGATAAGCACTTTTTAGGTTCTTCACATCATAGGTCAGCTCTCGTGATTAAATTTTACTTTCTTTTCTCCCATTCCTCCCAGAAACATTTCGTTTTCAAAACTATCTATTCACAATATGCTCATAATTCTACTATGAAACCTCAATCCCACGGCTTCCAATATGTTCTGTTATTTGTGCTCTGAATGCTTATTTCATAGTCCACGCATCAGTGCCAACAAGAATAATGCTCCAGATGTAAGTTCTAATGAAATGCTTCTTTATTTCCAAGGTTTCCATTTGTTCGAACATTCTTCTTTTTTTAGGATGCCCTCTTCGCTTGGGCTATTCTACTACTCTTTTCTTGCTTCGCTTACCACTGGTTACTCGGCATCCCAAAAAAACAACAAGTTTTCAACTCACCAAGCTTTTGTTTCCCAAGCTTTTACGTTGGTCCTTCCCTCTTTTGCTTCAATTGCACTCCATTACCTTTGTTTTCTTGAAAATCCCTGCAAGATTAGATCGGGATCGCGGGATGAATAAGAAAAGAGACCTACGGGAGTCGATAATCGCCGGCCAGGGTGAACAAGGAGCAAAGATGCGAGCGGGAAGACTGGGAAACGGTCACCGCCGGAATCCAGGGCCGGAGGCTCAAAGATAGGCGGGGGTTGTGACCACATGCTGAGCGGGGAACTGCGGCTCCCGGATGATCCGCGCCGCCTGATTGGTGGATGAATTGATCCATGCGCACGAGGTCAGGCCGATGCGGTCTCAACGTAATATCATTCGCGGGAGCATGGAACGTTATCTGAGGATATAAACGAGTCGGTAGCAACCGGAGCAAGGATGTGGTGCCCTAACGTGGGAGATATACGAGGGTAAAGCGGACCTCTCAGACTCACCAGTTTTCAGCTATTAATCTTTCGGGGATTATGGAACCGCAGTCAATATGTGGAGGATATACGGGGGGGCACCCAAAAGAAAGCGGAATCGTTCTGCGGAGCGCGGTCTCTCTACATTTTCATCTACACAACCCCCTGCAAGCCACCACGAAGGTGTATGGCAGGGGATTAATACGCACCTAACATGCATTACATATCCTGCATAAAAATATTAGTAATTATATTCTGGTCTACACTACACAATTTAAAACAAGATACGAATAACAAAGCAAGTACGAAATAATATTCTGTTAGTTGAGATGACTAAACTTTCTAATACCAACATGCAACTACCTATGCTATCCATAGGTACACATGTATTTATACTATTGGATACATTTACAGCTATTCATATTCCTAATTTTGTGAGGAAAGAAGGGCATTGTGAATCCGTCAGTTCGGCAATCAATTTCTCAAAATTTATGATTATGGTCAAGTCTACCGTGGTAATTTGGAGTTCGCAAAATATTTTTAAGGTCTTCAGTGAATATATTATGTTGGAATTGTTTAATAGTTCAAGTCTAAAATTCAACTTACGGTCTGACAATGAATGATTTTAGGTCATGTAACAGACTGGTTACGCTAATGTAGTTATCATAATGTCCCTTTACAAATCTTGCCGATCTTCGCTGCACACGTTCCAGTTCGTTATTTAACCCTGTTTCGTAAGGATTACATACACTACTAAAATATTCCAAATGAGGTCTAGCAAGAAAAAGGTGCTAATTTCTCGTACATGATCGTCACATTAGCCCAGTAACCTTTTGATGAATCCCAGAATCTTTATCGTTTGGGAAATGAATCTCCGTGTACTCTACTGCATCATTGGCACATAGAAGAATCTTACTTTTTACCACCTTATTGATATCATTTATGGACAGAAGAAACAAAAGTGGACCTGTCACACAGCCCTGCGGCACACCTGAAATGACTTCAGTTGCCCGGGAAGTAAGATCGTACAAAACAACCCTTTGCTCGCGATCATGTAGATCACGTCCAATTGTAATATAGACTTCGGTTGCTAGGGGTATGCAGCTGGAACCATTCTGAAGACATTAAGACAAGCAGCAACGTTGGGAGAGGTTATGCATGAGAGCTGTGTTGTTGCACGTGTCGTTTTCTGGCATTGCGGATTCTGGTGAACAGTGCGCGGTATTGAAATTTTGTTTTCTACACGGGAAACACGTGGCGGAAGCTGTTGTTATGCTGAAACAGCTTACAAAAAAGATGCTTTAATGAAAACCCATGTGTAGAATTAGTTTATTGGTTTCAAAAGAGGAGAAATGTCAGTTGACGACATTCCTCGTCAGTGAATTTTAACTGAAAATATGAAAATGAGAAGAGTGCCTGCCAAATTCGTGCCGCGCTTGCTGACGTCGGAACGAAAGGAGATTCGTTTGGGAACCTGCAGTGATCTGAAGGAACATGATTCCATTGCCTCACCCTCCTTACTCTCCTGACTTGGCACCTTATGACTATTTGATGCTCCCCCGAATGAAAAGGCATTTGTAGAGAAAATATTTTGCTGATATAGGCATGGCGATAAAAATAAACCGCTAGAGGTCCTTAAAGGCATCGGAGAAGATGAGTTTAACCCTTAACAACTACGGTCTCATAAGATCACGGGAATCTTGCAAATGTAGGCGAACCGCATTACATCCAGCTTAATTTTTTTTCTCGCGCATCCGAACGCATATGGAGACGAAGGTTAAGACGAGTATTTTTTTCATTCGTTTTAATGGCACTGAAAAAATTATCTTCTCATTTTGTGACACGATTTACACAACCTCTCCTTGTCAGTATCTACCATACATACATTCCATTCGCGGGGCACATCAATCACACAGCCGCGAGATATTAAAATCTCTGATCCGAATCTGAATTTATGCTTTCTTCGGGTATGATTTCAGTAGCGAATGAAATAAAAGACCCGTGGATCCGACCCGACAATCCTTAATTTATTAATGGTACATTTGTAAATCTAATTTAAACAACAAAAGTATAATAAAGTGAGAATTCAGATGTAATGGTTTGAAATTGAATATGATAACATTTTCGATGTAGTGACTGAAAGAAAAAATTAAACGGCGATAGGGATCGAACTTCGCGCAGTACACTAGCTCCCGTTGTCCGCCTGATCGCCGAGAATGTAGGCGACCCGCGTGACATACTACGTACGTTACAGCGGTGACACACAGATACGTTACAGCGATTAGTGGACTGACAACGTACGTGCATACTACATTTTTTTCTCGCGATACCGGGGTAATGGGGAAAAAAGTCATATTTCTTTATAATGCTCCTAGATGCACGGGAACATTTTCATCTAGTTTCGTGACCTGAGTTACGCATCCTCTTTTTGTCAATATCTACCGCACCGACATTCCATTCACGGGGCACTTAGATCGCTAAGCCGCGAAAATTTAAAATCTGCGATCCGGATCCGATTTTACTCCGTGTATTTGAATCCGAATCCGGAACCGAGTAAAATGAAAGATCCGCGGATCCGATCCGGCCATCACTAATTGTTAGAAAGATTTTCACCATCGTGTTCGGGAGAGAGAAATATCATTTTTTCAACGTCAAATTATTTTTAATGCAGCCTTTTGTCTGCATTAGTCTCTAAATCTAATACATCCATGTTTTTTCAACTCTTGGGGTCATAGTGCGAGAGGCCTAGTAATAGTTTCAGAGGTTTAGAAAAGCGTTTGCTATTTTAGTGGCCCAACATTGGTAATTTATTTGGTGAAAGGGATTTTTATTATATTTTCAATACAGTCTTGCATTGAAAAATCCGGTAACCTCCGGACCAAACTTTTGCCGGATTTTAGATGGTTATATACCTATGCTGTTTGTATTTAACATAAAAATCACTCCTGTGTAGTCCTTTAAGGAATGAAAATTGAACACGCATGAAAAGAAAAAGGAATTTTAATTTCCGAAAACATCTGAAAAAGTTCTACAGAATTTTAATTAAAATACAGTGACGTCTCAACGATTAAATTTGCGAATAAATTCCAAAATCCATACCAGAAACTCGAAGGAACAGGACTCTCGATGGCCGGAATTTTGGATATCTACCTGTAATAGGTTTCATCAAAATTTAGGTATCATTAACACACCGCTTCAGTTTCCTTGGAACAACGCCAAATAAATACCGATGTGAGATCATGGAGAAAGTAAATGATGTGTCTGGCTTTAATCCATGGTATGAAAGTCGTGAGGAAATTCTGGAATAACATGCAATATAGGAGTAAATGAGTAACGAAGGCATATGAGTAGGCAGTTTATATGAAGTGATAAAAACGGAATAAAGATGGAAAAAAGGATTAAGGCACTAGGAAAGTCTAAAGATGACATGGCACCAGGCATAGTAGACGATTGGAGGCAATAAATGTCTAAAGAGATACCGATATTGCGAGAATATCTATGTGACAACGAAAGCATTAATAATGCAAGAACGGCCTCCGGAAAGTATATAGAGAGCTCTTAAGAGGCCGTTTATATGGATATTGTGGACCGAAAATCATTAAGAGCGTTCAACCCTAAAGATAAGTTGGAAATTCCCTATCTCTCTTTACGCGAGATGTTCAAGGCCTCACATCCGTCAAAAACTCTTCATATCTTCTTCCTTCCCCCAAGCTATTCAAAATAAAACTTCTCTGCCTCTGTTTCCACTCTTTGTTAACATTTCTAGCATATTACAACCTTCAGCAGCCTGCGAATATAGCATCGTTAAGTGTGCAGTTAAAAATATTGAAAAATTGATTGGCCTAAAATAAATAACTATGGAAAGAATTTCCTTGAGATCAAAAGCTAGTGGATAGCTGTCTCAGATAAAAACGCTAAACAAATATGAAAAGCAGTTCAATTTTCGTAAGAAAAAGATTAAAATAAGAATTCTAAAAAATCTATTTACCTACCTAGAAAAAACTGAGTAAGAGGTAGGATAGAAAAAAGTAAGTAGGAGGATGAACCTTGTGTGAAGAAGTGCTGAAAATACATCAGGCAATAAATGGTACTGATATTATCTGATGGAGCCAACGAAGAGCTTAATGTGTTTTCTCCACAGTGCATTCATTTTATGATCTTAATAACATTGAACATGACTTGAAACGTTATTACGCGCCTGAGAATCGAATTGAGGTTTCCGCTGGAGAAGTTGATTGTTAGGCCTAATAGTTTCTTCATTCTAGAATTTGGTATTAATTCTGCTCTTTCATTTCCTCGCCTCTCAACAATATGCAACTGACGCTTGGTGTTAGTAATTCAAACATTTCTACCATCCTCCAACAAAGTTCTCTTTAGGGATTAACATCGAATTATCTTAATCCAGTCGTAACAATGAGCCTCATCGTTTGAGTCACCTTCAACGACTTCAGAGTTTTCTCTCTACCACAATTTGTTTCACACTTAAAAATTCTTAATTACTTAGTATTAAGAGATAACAGTTTTTCCCTACCTATAAATCTATTATCCATCAATATGTGAGACGGTTTTCGTCAGTGAAATTTCTTGGCAAATTTATATACGAATAAAATACCTTTTTTCTAAGCGCTTACTTTATAGATATAATGAAACCAAATTGATAGAAAAGAGGTATAATCCTTCTTCTGCTACCTATAATTTTGCTGATTCAAATCCCATCTGATTAATTTATTTCACATTCTGTTTCAGTTAGTGTCTGTGACAGAGCCTTCGCAATTTGAGCTCTATGGAATTTAATTAATGCGATGGAAGTATTTTTTTAAATAGCTAGTGGCTAAAAGTTCTCGGTATTAACGTAGTGTAATAACATTATGAATTTCCAATTATGGAGTAATCTCTTGAGTAAATGCATGATCACGAATAATAATTCAAAAATGACATAGTTACTTTATATCATACTCTTCCCCGCGTAATGCACTCAGGCTTCGGAATTCAGTTTGTTTTCGAAGCGGAATTCGTTTCAGACAAGGCATACTTTAATTAAACACATTTGCATGAGAACCGTGTAGGCATATCCAGTTTCTTTCGCCCTGGTCGATCCATCACAAACCCGATAACGCAGAGGTACACTCGTACGGGACGGTCAAATGGGCCGAGACCACTGTACCGGGTTTAGGGGGGTTTGAGGAGGGGCTCCAAAATCCTCCCTTCGTCGGCTGGAGGCGCAATCTAGGAGGTGATTCGGCAGGAATGTCAAAACGGACTTGAAAAATGATTCTCGGGCCCCAGCGAGGTTCAGAGGTTTCTCTTCTCACGCGAGGCCGAGGGGGACTTGATTTCTCGATATTCCGGTTAGCAGACCGAGCACGTTCAGTAATGAGACGCTTTATCGAGCAATGTGGAAATAAATGACGCCAGTCTTTTCTCCATTTCCCACAATGTCTCCCGACTCCTAAAGGATACTCTTTCCTTTCTTTTTTTTAACTACGTGCTGGTAGCAGGATACTCAAGTTTATCTTTCCTTCGCCGGGTAGCCAAAGACCCATTACTCAAACTTTATTTTCATACGTTTAAGTGATTCAGTCTCCCAAACCTAGGACCGTAGTCTTCACGAGAATCATTCTAGGCATATTGTATTCAGCATTTACTTTATCCAACTCTCAGTTCCTTCCACGGTAAATTTTACTATACCTAATCTTCTCCAGTTCTCTGAATAATTTATACCTTAGCCCAATCGCCCGCAGTAAGGTGCAAATTCTCTTAGTTGCAGCTAAACTCAACTGAATAACTACTACTGATAGGTTGAAATTCAAATACATTGAACTTTCGCTCATGTTTTCGCTGATTCCTCTCGTCGAACATTATTTACGTTGTTGTAGTTTGGATATATGAACGTGAGTTATGGTCATTTGTGCCATATAAAGTATAGCTTTTATTATAGTGGATGGGTGGAGAACAACTCGGCGTTGGCATCAATCTTCTCGTAACAAAAGAACCCAAGGGGTTTAGCATCCCATCCGAAGGCGAAAGATTTACGGAGTGGAGGAAGGGTGAAGAGAAACATGGCGTCGGTATCAAACTGTACCTCAAGGGTTCTACGGTTTAACATTCAATCCGACAAGTGAAGTACTGAATTGCTCTACACTCATAATTTATATAGGGATCAGTATCCAACCCAAAATCTGACACGGCCAAAAGTCGTACCCTGGACTTCGGAGTCTAAATCCAGTACTCTAGAAACCACGCCAACCTGATCATGTTCTTTTTGGAAAACATTGCTTGGCATTTATTGTTAAGAATTACGGAAATATTTGAGATACCTGAATTTGAAGCTGAAGTTTAAACTTCAGGGAACGTTCAAAGCTGTAAATTGTCGTTCCAAACGGAAGACATTTCAACTGGAAAAGAGACTTTTATTTTTTCTTTCAAGTTTTATTTCCATCCGCCCCCTTTGAAGGGGCGAAAAGTCAAACAGGGGCGTGGGAGGGCCTTGGGGGCTCTGGATGAGTCACACGAACTCTCGAGATCTCTTCGTTTTCCCTTCGCCCAGTACTTCCGCTCCCTTTGCCAGACTTCCCGCCCTTAGCCTCCCCTTGGCGCTACCCCTCAACCTCTTGCATCCCTGCACAAAGGCGAGGGGGAAAACTCCGCACGGAATCATCTTCCGTTTTCCAAAGACTCCAGTGGATCCACGCGTTTGGAACTGGGGGTTCGTTTGGTAAACCCTCACGTCCAAATACCCTTGCAGTCCGTGTGTGCCCTGACTTGTGTTTGCTGTCTCCATGGTAGCCACCCAAACACCTTCGCTCGGAGTTTCCAAGCGTTCCTCGTTGCCCATAATCCTCGTAGTATAGATTTCTTTCTTCTAAGTCCCTGTTTCTGCGGGAGTCTGGTTGGTATGGCGGCCTAAGCAACTGCTTTCCAGAAGACGCAAGTTTTAATTCTGGTAGAGTTAGAAATTTTCAGAATGCCAGTCCTTATCTTGTTGTAGAAAATACCTAAAGTTAAATGCTCCGTCGGTTTGACGGGACGTAAAGCATTGCGCCCATTGCTGCTTCTCTTTTAGAATACGCCAATATCATCACTTGGTTTCACTCTTCCTATTCCTACAAATTCCTAAATTTTCTAATTCCCGTTCTGTAAAGAATCATATCATTAGTAACTACATTACGTGTTTCTCTGTAAATGTAGTAGCTCATCCTCTTTTATCTATGAAATTTAGTAAATAACTCGGTCACTTCAAATGTTATAAAGCTTCTATTTGAATACTTCATATTGCTGGATGAAAATAAAAAGCTGTAATCGTATACAATCGTAAATGCTTTCCTGTAAAACCCAAAATGAAAGGTAAAAAAAAACTATTGCATCCCTATATGCCTTCTTCATGCTGCATCGCATAAAAAGCATAAGGCCTCTATGTTTTACCCTGATCTCATCGGTATGGAGCAGTTTATGAATTGCGTAACACCAAATGGGATGATGGGAGAGATCGGGTCAACTGTTACAATCAGCGTTGACCTGGAGTATGTAGCTTCTCGTTGAGTGGGAATAAAGATGAATTGTATATTGATTCTTTGTTCAATAAAATGATTATGTTGAAACGATAATTAGTACTTAATTTATAGTTTTGAGATATAAATAAGATATTTACGAAGATTATTATTTTATTATTCACAAACACGGGTACTTACTAGTAATGCTGCGTAATTTAAGGTAGGAGTTGAATATATTGCTTAGAAGACACCTGGGAAGGGATGAGGGGAGGGGGATAGCAGCGTCACGTAGAGCATTGATAGCCTGCATCATCCATCATTCCTTTTGCTCTCTTCTGTTTTCCGGGAAAGAAAATGGTTTGAAACCTGCAATCGCAAAAGTTGGCAGTGTATCAGTGTATCTTTCCTTCATTCCCTCACCCCTTACTCCAATCACGACATCCTCTCCCCCCACCCCTTCGTCTCCCCTAGCTCCTGCACCCCGACCTCTCAGCCGAGAGAGTGGGTTGAAAAGAAAAACCCCTTAAAGTAAACAGGGTTACTACTCCGGCACGATCTTTCATCACGAGTGCCCCCTCCCTTCCCCCCTCTCCTCCGTACCCCTTCACGAAGCCGTCTCCTCGTACATGAATTCGTAACTACCCCTCCCCCCTCCCCACCCTCAACACGTCACGTAAACCCAACCCTCCCCCCCACTCCTCCCTCTGCGGTCCATCGCGACTCCCTTGGTCGCGCTCTTGCCCTAATCCCCCGTCGACCCCGTACAAGCCGCATCAATCGTTTACATGGGCTCCGCGCATCGCCGACTGCATTATGATCGCGCATAGAATCTCTCGTGCTTGTCTCACTTGGAATGGCATCGCAGGGGAGGAAACGCTTCCGAAAACTCAGTCTTGAGCAGGACTCGAGGAGTATTTGGCCGGATAATCGATAAATCGGTTGCTATCGGGTGCTCCAAATAGAGATATTTCGATCGACTTCCAATTCAATCATTGGGTTCGGCTAAACGATTTCCCATCATTATATTTTATGCATTATATAGCTAGGGAAAATTTTAAGATGAAGTGTATCTTCTTTATTTTTTTTTCCAACATTACTTTAGTTGTTCCCTTCCTACACTATTTCTCTCTTTAAATTATCATTCTTTATATCCCTTTTCTGTTTTTTTTCACTGTTCAATTCCCTGGCTTCATGCTATTGCTACGATCTTCACAACCCCACTACTTCAAATATTTTGTTCTTTACACTTTCCATAGTAAATTTGTGGAATATTTGTGACAAGAATTTTGTAGCAAGAATTCTACATTCAATTGAGCCGGTACTAATGGATGTAATATTTTCTTCAATTATTCGATTTTAGGAAAGCATCTCTAGCTATTTGCCACTCGAATGTTTATATTTTTAGGGAAATAGACTAATAATTTTAGATATAGTAATCACTATTACTGAATCGCATACATATATTAAACCTTATTTCAGAAACTTTACTATAAATTGGTAATCCAGGTTAATCACTGGGAAAGATTCCTTTTAAAATTGGTAAAATTGATTCACGAGGTAATTAAAGCTCATGCTTCCTCAATTTGTAGCCTGAAAAAAGATCGCAAGTTTTCCCGGAGTTTGCTGGCATCAACCAGCTATGATGATGGAGAACGACTCATTCTTGAAGCGGCAGCGATGGAAGAATAGACCCGATGGACCACCCGAACAGCCTTCACTACCAATTTGTTGCCTGCTCACTGCAGTATCTACATCTACAACTACACGATACCCTGCAAGCCACAACGAGGGTGTGTGGCAGGGGGTTAAGATCACCAAGCATGCACTATTGACATGCAAACAAGCAACTGTAGTGTCTCATGCAACTAGATTGTTAGTATCTATAGTATTTAAGGGATTAATACATGCATCATGCATTACAGACTACTCTAAAATATTTCCCATACCTATACCTTTGCTAATCTGCCTATTCTGTTCTCTTTTAGCACGGGGGAAAAATGACAGGGGGAAAATATCTCTTGACGATGAAAAGGTTTCTGTAAAACCAGATGGGGAATTTTCGCGAGCATGCATCCATCTTTTTGAAATTTGCGTAACACATACTTATAGAAATTCAATGCGCCGATCAGTTTCCGGGAGCGGAATAGAACCGGAACACCTTCTCTTCTGATGGTTTTAGCCAATGCACGTGGATATAATGAAGCAAGTTCAGTTTCTGCACGTAATCCGTTGCCTTTGGGAGCGTAAAATCTTGAGCTTCCGTCGTAAGTCGTCTCCGCCATTGATAACAATTATCTTTTTATTTCTTTCCCAAGAAGCCCGTGCGACTTGTGACGCTTCGCACACACCTGCGCAGCCAAGACCCTTGAGGTACCCGCGTTCCTGCCCTCGATGCGGTGCGTTGAACTTTACGTGGAGAGACTGTCATCTATTTTTTCGTATGCCCTTATTTTCGATCGGTGCATCGGTCGCTCGAGGGCCTGCGACGCAACGCACTGGACGACCTTCGATCCAATGGCAGCGTCGTGTTGTTGACTGCGTCGAGATATTTGATTTGCGCTGCCATATCCGCGTGCAACACGGTCATATCGCTGTGGTCATCAAAGTCGGCTCGTCCGACAGGGTGCGTAAAGTAATTCCCTGTGAGAGATTTCGACCTATTTCGAAGAGAGGCGAAAAAAAGGATGGAGCGTCTCTGAAAGAGTTTTCCGGCGATGAAGTATTCGACTTCTGGGGATGTGCAGATTTAGCAGGTAGAGCTGAACTACCTATGAGGGTTTAAATTGGGAAAAGAAAGGAAGTTAGTCATTTCATGAGGCTTTGTTGGCGCAGAGAATGATGTTGACTTTGCCAATTCAATTGAGGACAGTTTAAACCAAAGAGTTGTGTGAATCATAGTCTTAGAGTTATATATTTAGTTTTCATTACCAAACAAGAAGAAATGGAACTTTCCAGAGTAGTTAATGGAAAAGGTGTTTTACGTTAGCTTTCACACTGTCCTGTTCTTAAATTTAGTGAAAAACGTAAAAAAAATATTTTGGAATTAATCCTCCATGTTTCCACGAAGTGAAACCTAGAGCAGTTAAGTTTAAGGATTTAAGGATCTCGAACTGCCAAGGTATTATCACTTCATTTAACCTTGACTTAATCATGAGGGGACATTACATTCACACCCGGAATGAGATTCAAATAAGTGGCATTAATAGTTATCACACCGGCATCGGCCACATATCACAGATTATAGGGATGTTGTGAGCGTTGACAATGTGGTCGTTTACATTATTTTTTTGCTGCCGAATCCAATACAGTTTGTAAAATAAAAAGATCCGTACGTTTACGTTCTTCGATCCTTCAATTAGTCCTCGAGTTATAAGCGGCGAGAAACTGATGTTAGCACTTAACCGTCCCAGGTGACGGCGGGTCTAAAGCTAAAGTCTTCGCCTGCTAATCCTAGGGTTGCTGGTTCGAGTCCCGCCTGGGTGGGTTTTTCTCAACCCAGGGCATGGATGTCTGTCAAGCTCTGTTGGTTCAGCCCCTGATAAACCTGATGATAGACAAATGTCTATCGGGATCTCAGGGGTATATGGGCTAACAGAATGTGTTGTAGAAGATCGGCCCCGCACGGGGCTCGAATCTTCCAACATATTTATTTGTTTGTGGGTTCTTGCCCTTGGTGTCGAGAACAAGTAATGAAGTAAAAGATTCGTTCTAAAGACAGAATTTATTCGGAAGCAAAAGTTAAACCAATCGCGTCTCGAATAGCCAAAAGAGAGTTACCTCACGTTACCTTAAGCTCGGGAGGAAAGAAGAGAATGCGCGTTCAGTACGGGTGGACAGCGCGGCTTAGAGCACGGACCCAACGGTCCGCGCATCGGTCTCCAATGATGGAATACATTTTGACTGCAACCGATTCACCAATCTCCTCCTTCACCAATCTCCCCAAAATCCACCGTACACGCCATTATATAGAAGGCAAAAGGAGGATGTTTTTCGGTCAAGGGGAAGGAGAGAAGGGGAAGTGAGAAGTCAAAAGTGAAATCTTACTCTCGAGGCACTGGCTGTTGGCTATTCCGAGTGACGCCCATTAACAGTACAAAAATATCTTTTAGGAAAGTGAAATTTAGAATAACAAAATTCTATCAAGATTCGTGCGTTTAAAGGACTTAAACGTCACCCACTTCGTCCAATCACAACTGAGACCGTGAAGTCCCTTCGCCTGATCACAATGGGGGACACACAGCTGAGTCTACCAATAGAAGTGGTTGCGACAGGATATCTTCAGGCAGACCTCCCCTCCCCACCTCCGCTCCGTTCCCGTTCTTCCTCAACAGTCATAAGTGAATGACGTGGTAATACTCAACGCAGCTGGTTCGGTGGGCGTCACCTTTTGCTTATTTTAGCTTTTGATTTAAAAGTGAATGGCAATGGTTAGAAGATTAATGTTTTCACTAAATTAAGTTTTCCTTTCTATCCAACAATTTCGTGTACAAAATAGCGATTTTGGTCCCGAGTAAACGCCCCCATTCGGAGTGTGGAATGCAATGTGTAATTCAGATGTGATAGCATTGAGTTAAATGTGACGACCTTTTAATTTTCTGAATATAAAATGACGTTTTTCTCGAAAGCCAAAATTTAAATTGGGAATGAGTTTCGAGATCACGTGATCACATTATTAAATTAGAGTTCTTGTGATTCATTCCAATCACGCGGGCCCACAAGGAGGCGAATTTCACTTTAGTTTCAAAGTTGAAGTGGAAATAAATGACCCACTCCAAAAAATTAAACCAAAAGAAGTAACACAGGCGTCACAGCGTAATGCAAGAAAAGCAGCCTCAGAAAGAATAGGAGATGAAACAGCTGGTTAATTTGAGATGTAGAAAGCAAAACTCTCAACTTTTAATCATCGTTGATATCGATTCAATATAATGTTCCTAATCGCTCGTAAATAGAATTTTTTCTCTCCATTCTGGCATATATCACCAATCCCCAATCCAATCCATCCCTCTAATTCCATTATAAATTTAATGGAAGGGATTTCAAACCGCAGAATCACTATTGAACGATGGAGTATGGAATTGAAATATGCGTATATTGCCAGAGCAAAGATATTTTCCAACCTTTCGTAGTGGAAAATGAATTTTGACCAGATTATAGCAAGGCAAAGGAATGATTGGCTCCGAGGAAAACATTGCGAAAGGGCCAATTGTAAAGGCCGTTTTACACGGTCATTGATACTGCGCAGGCTTTTGCGAGAACACTTGCGCAAGAAATATTGCGCCGTGTAAAGCGAAGACTTGCGAGGACAAGCAGCGCCCCTCCGCGAACGCTTGCGAGCAAATTAGAACATGTTCTAATCTGATACATTGGTTCGCTCAAGTTTGAAGTTATTTTCTCTCACTAGATGGTGCAGATGTAGCGGCAACGAACTGCCTGGGGAATTATAGCAATTAAATAGGTTGTTGACGATTGAGTTGGGTGTTTTTGTTTGCACTCAACTCTTTAGGTAGTGAATAAAGTGCAGTAATGATGAGCTGGGCTGAGCTGGGATTAATCACGTGGAAGCTAAAATTTCGTGCGTAAAGGAAGAACCTGTTACCTTGGCCCACATCCGTTCGTTTGTGTGCAAATTTTGGGCTAATTATATGGGATTAGGGTCTCCACTATTATGTTTAGACTATGGCTTAAAACATATTTTAAAGTGGTGGTAATTTATCGCATATTTTACGTCCAATTAATTGCTACTTAATAGATTTTGGCGTTATGCGATATATTCACGGTATTACCGCTACTAAATGGTATATTTTACTAACATAATGCACCGACGATTGCACCGTGTAAATCTGTCAAGCAAGCGTCCTCGCACATTTCTACGTCACGGACTTTCGCAGACGACTGCTCAAACGGAATCAACATCAACTTGCGCAGTTTCAACGACCGTGTGAAACAGCCTTAAGATAAGCAACAATACTTGGCCTAAAGGAAAACATTAGAAAAATGATTCTCTTCTCATTTTGATGCATATCATCGATGAAATATCTAAATTTATTCACAGAAGGGTAGTTTGTTCGTTCATTCGGAGAGGAAGACCTGTAAAGGTTTGGCCTTCATCATACGTGACCGTGAAAGCTGAGCTTGCAAAACAGAAATCGATTAAAGTGGAAGGTAGACGGCTACTCAGCCTATAGTTAAATAAATGGAAAAGCCATTCGGTGATGTTCCAAATTCCGCCGAGTGATGCCGAAAAGCTCAGTGACACTCGAATGGGAATGATAAAAATTCAACCGTATAATTCTACTTGACTGGTAGAAAAATGATCCCCTGGACATTCGTGATCGAAAACACTCGAGAGGAAAATGAAGAAGTTTGCTTTTAGAAGTTGCAGTACATCATGAAACTCGTAATTGTTGGTGACATCCCTCAGATAAGAATTCAATATAAATATACGGAAAGAGAACGGAAGGTAGAAGAAAGTGTCCACTCGTAAATTCATCGGATAGTTACAACAGGAACAATCGTAGCGAAAACATGTTTTTAGAAATAGATTGATTATTTACGGTTTTCTCTACTTTGCGTCATCATATACTTTCCAAAGGCATGTCATTGGTTGTATGAGGGATTTTGTAGGTTTCCCTACTTAAGGTAGACAGTACTGCATCTGATAAATTACTACGGTGAGTAACTTAGATTAAAATTGAAGAATTTCGTGTTTAATTATGAATTTTATGACTCCTGACACTGGGCGAAAAGGAGTAATGTTGTGACACGGCTAATAATGTGTGTTTGCGAGAGGTAGAAAAAAATCTTAATTGAAAGTCTATCTCTGTAAAAAAATGCCAATAAACTTTCTTATTGAAGCACGGTAGCAAAAATAGTGTTCTGAAGCATGGACTTACCTATATCAATTGTTTGACTGCAGCTGATACCATCAAGTTTTTTTTTATTGCGCACCTTAATTCTTTGACCCTGACCTTTTTCCTGACTGGTTTTTTTCTGGTCCAGTATGTGTGTATCTCTGGTATTCCCTAGCTCTTGATTACTACACAAAGTGGGCAACGGAAATACAAGAGCATGAAGTGTGGAAATAGGAAGGCCTAGAGCATTCTGAGATGCAATAAAATGAAATATGAAGCCATATGTGTGGACGACATTTCATTGAGTATCGTTTCCGCTCGCCTTACTTTTTTGTGATATCCGGTTGTACGATCTGCTATTGACTGGAGGAGATCGACTGCCTCTTCAAACGTCACATTTTGCAGTGTCGGCTACATCAAAGAAGAAATGGGTACCGTTATGAATGAACGGACGTAAACATTTTTCCTCAAGATATTTACGTTCACTTTGATTTTTTCACTTCCCAATGCCTTCAGTGTGGCGTAACTGGTAGAGGATCAAATCGCTCGCTTCAGAAAAAAGCTTATTCCCTTGTGTCTGCCTTGGATGTTATGAATGGAATTCAACATTTTAGCGTCTATAAAAAGCTTCCTGGTACCTACGAATCCGATTTATAAAGAATTTACACGATGCAAAAGTGTTTTAAGCATTTTATACGGCAATTTTAATGAATACACTACTTATTTGCAATTATATGGGGTGCATTGCAAGCTTATTAGTAACTTGCAGTAAAATCGAGGCGTGAAGAAAAGTCACCAAATGAAATTGCATGATACCATAAATAAAAATTAAAGGCGTGGGCAGGGGCCTTCTGGAGCCCCCCTGGCACTTATACCTCTTTAGATCCATTATGCCAACTCACATCCAGCCCACCAGTTGCAGACAGGGGATAAGAGAACCACGGTAGAGGTATGGAGAGGGGTTATCCATCCAGCCTCCGTCCAGTACCAACGTTGCTTAACTTCGGTGATCTGACGGGAACCGGTGTATCAACGTGGCTAGGCCCCTGCCCCTTGGAATGATTACGTAGTAGACGCTCAAATTTTAGAAAATTTAGTGTAAAGTATTATTTTAAATTTCAAAAACTTGAACAAAACATCTTCTTTCAATATCAACATTCAATATTAGTAGGAGCATATTCCTCAGTCTTTTCACCACAATGTCGTTTCCAGTGAATCAGGGATTTTTATTCATTATTATTTATTTTCTTAACATTGCTGGCTACTCACTGAATAATGCAAATTTACTCCATTAGTTAAAGAAGTAGCAATATGTAATACATGAATTCAGCAATGAGATGCCTTTTGTAATAATATAAACATCAGATACTTTCAATAAAAGACTGCAATGTGACAAAGATATCCTCTACGATGCATAATAGATGCCGAATTAAAGGGTAAATCAAAAAGAGTCAACAAATGCAGACTCTAAGATGTCATTGTAACTATAATGGTAATATGAATAAATTATTAACGCATCAATGCTAATCAACGGTTACACGAATTTACTTTTATATATCCTTCGGTGGTATGCGTAATTTACTATCATCGGTTACTTTCTCGAATCAATCTTCGGCAATCGTTTTCAGTCACCTCTTTCTCTGAGGCATAAATTGTATTACACACGTCAGAATATATTTCTAAGTCTTTGTGTGCGTAATCAATATTCACTTAAGGATACTGAGCGGTAGACGATGTTTATCTTTTGATTTCGATTTTGATGGTTTAATTTCACTCATTTTGTGTTGTTATCTTAATATGTAGTCAAAAAATTCTAACTCTCATATCAGGGTTTTTTTTGCAGAGTTCACTTTAAATACTCGAGCTTAAATTGGCTTCCTCTTGCCGCATGACTTTTAATTGCAACATGCCATTTAAGGTCAAAAACGTTTTCCCTAACTTAATGGATTAGGTAAATTATCATCTACTTTGGACCTTTCTATTCCATTTCCACGCTACCTCTTCAGTTTAATATTAAATTCCTTTTTTTTACATCTGTCATAGTGTAGAGAATTAATTATTGTATTTAGTGATTAGCAGTGCAGTTTCATAATAATTTCACCGTCGAATTAACAACGAATAAGCTTCCATTTGATGTTTGGGCTCAATATTTTCATAACTTAGTGAATATGAAGGATATCCAGTTCCCTCGCGTGAAAAGGGTGAGTGCCTTGAATTTCCTCGCGTCTTTATTTTATAAAATTAACCCCTTTTTCAACAGGAGATATATCTTTGCTGAATGGATATATATATGTAAAGCAAACGTTCGGCTAAATATAGCGACTGGATGTTTGAGGTTGGATCCGTAATTAAATGAATGAAAGCCCTTTGGTAAACATCGGAGGCAACCCTTTGGATTAGCGCCGTGAGACCTTTAACAATCCCTCGTTTGCGCTACACTCCGCCTCTTTTATATCAAGCCCCTGTTTTCTTCCTTTCGTTTTTTCCTTTAGCGTTATCCGTTTTCATTTCTTTTCGATTCTTATTTCGATGTATTTGGGGGGAAATGGTGACAATCATCGGAAGTAATTCTTCACGTTTTCAAATCTTCAAGCAAGTGAAAAATACTTTTAAATGATTCATATTTTGCTGAAATCTTATCTTAAATATCAACATATTTAACAGATAACTGTGAGTCAAGTAACTCAAATATAAAATCTTCTGAGATCAGGTTGGTGTCTTGGCTAGGTAGTTGTTCCTCCATTCTGGGGTCCCGGTAGTGGTTACGGCTTTTCTTCGGTGTACCCGCCCTAAATTGAGTGCTTTGTGATGATTAATTCGTGCTCAGTGCAGCATTGTTCAGTAATCAGTCCCATTTTCGAGAGAAATTAGGCAGTTTTCGATTTCTTTCCACAAAATAATCTCCACCATTTCGACATTTATTAAAAAATACCTACCTCCCCTTAATTACACTCCTGACCTAAATGGCGCTCATTATTTTATCTGATCTAATATCTGAGGTAATCGTTGTCTCCTCCGCATCAATAATTTCGTAAGTAATAACTATCTGGCTTGTAACTGAAAACTCCGTAATCACCTTATGGATTGATGAATGATGGTTCCCCAAGGATCCTCGGTGATCATTTTTATTTCGCGAGAACATTTCATGAATAATAGTTTGAGTGGTAAAATCGCAAAATATTGGAGAACATACTTTTAAGATGGAGGAGGCTATGCGGTCTCTAAAAGATGTTCCACCTTGAAGTTCTTTTTTTCCTAATTGAGATTTACAGCATGTATTTTACCAGATCCCAAATATTTTCCTTATTGTGCGTATTTTTGCGCGGCTGTAATTAAATAATTCCATTAGCATTGAGATAATAATTGGTGTTACCTGAATCTTAGCGCAATCTACAAAATACGCATACTTATTTCATTTCAGCCTTTACCCTTCCTTTTCTTCTCAAGGCTTTGATATTTCTTCGTCTCCAAGTAGAGAATAAACTCGCCCCAGGCAAAGGCTCATTACTTTTCGTTCTCAGTCCTTTTTTGCGGTATTGTGGAAGACTACGTTTAAACGGAGTTCACTCGGTTTGCCTTTGCGAAAAACTGGATGAGGCTCTTTTCATCCTCTTAGAATATTTGCCACAAAGAAATCTCTCCCTGCGCATTTGCCTCAAAATATTCCTTGCCTCCGCAAATGCCCTCGAAAGCCTGTTTGTCCCATTTCTTCTATGAGACTGAGTTATGGCTACCCTCCCAGGGTCCCTTATCGTCCTACAAACTAAATAATCCAGTTAATTAGGAGATATCTGCCGAAAGAGACGTGTCTCCTCCGTTTCCACCTTCGGTGAGTTATGCGAAACTTTCTCGAAAAGTCTTGATGGTTCATGAAACCCTGTTATTTCCTTGCATTCCTGGAATGTCTGGATTGAATTTCGCTCTAAGTTCCCCGTTATCTGAACTATGCGGAGGGGTTTCAATGCCAGTAGTGGATTTTAAATGCCTTCTCCCATACTGAAGGTATTTTGGATGCTTGCTCAAATTTTTATAAATAAATTGATTATATTTGGCACCTAAGGGTACTTGAGGTATGAAAGGTATAATTATATACGCACACAATTCTAAACCATGATTTCATCAAAGAAAATACAGAGGAAGAGCAGAGCTTTAAACCAATGATAAACTTAGTATACTATGCCTTACTAATAAAAGGTGGAAGATTATTACTGTAAATTATCTAGAAAGTCATGTAACCAGCAATGGAAGGAGTATGAAAGAAACAGTCGTTAGAAAAGCCGAGATAAAGATAAAATTCTACCAAATGAAGGATCTGCGTACAGCTAAAGTGGAAGTACGGGAACATTTCAACAGAATAATCAACGCTTCTTTATGGTAGTGAAATAATATGAGGAATGGCAGTGATTGGTACGTGAAATGCAATATAGAAGCTGCCCAAAAGACTATATGGAAAGCATTCGAAATGTGGTGCTACAGAATAATGATGATAAAATGAATCGACTTGTTGACTAACCACGAGTACTTTCACTTACGTTTCCTACAACATACGATTGCTACAACAACTTTCAGTGAAATACAATCTGGGCATGCTTGGGATGATAAGGAATAGCATAATTTCACGGGTAGTAGAAAAGAAAGATAAGCTGAAAGTATTAAAGCACCATCTCCTTAAATATTCACATTTTTTCACTAGATTACGCAGAGGTAGTAACAGCAAACTGCCACCAGGATCTAAAGTTGAAAAGGGTGGTTGAGAGTGGTTCTTTTGGAGCTTAAATTATTGGCTTTGCGTTAAGTTCAATAATAATATGTTGGGCAATTGATCATGTGGAAGCTTAAATCTACCTCGTAAGTGAGAGGCTCTTATCTCCTTAAATTGATCCACAGTGTGAATTCACTATGTATTATGTGTGCTAAGTACACAGGACTAGAGGGTTCACTACTTTGTTTAAAATATGGCTCAGAAACATTTTTTATAGCGGTGGTAATATTAGCTTCAATCACGTCAAATTAATTGTAAATCTTGGCGTTATACGATATATTCGGAATACACTGCCAATATATGGGATCTTTATGAAGTATGCTAAAACAATGAACTTGAATGTGTGCAGCTAAGATCGGCAAGATTTTTGAAGAGGGGGTATGATAACCATATTAGCGTAACCAGTCTATTCAATGAATTAAAATGGGAATCATTGTCAGATGGTAGGTTGAAATTTAGACAATCTCTTAAATAAATTCCAAGATAATATTTTCACTAGTGACGCTAAAAATATTTTACGAACCCCAACATACTATGGTAGACTGGACCATAATCGCAAAATTAGAGAAATTGATTGCCGAAGTGAGAGATTCAAAATTTTCTTCTTTCCTCTTTCTTCTTCTTAGGGATATGAATAGTTGTACATGTATCCAATAGAGTAAATAGAAGTGTATCAATGGATAGCATAGGTATAGGCATGTTGGTATAAGTACTTCAAGATAATCCAGCTAATAGCAGGTTTTGACATGCTTGCTTAACTATTTTTATCTTTTTTTTTAAATTGTGAAGTTTAGACTTGAGTATCATTACTTTTCCTTTGTATTCGTGGTATGTATAGAATGCTTGGTGTGAATTCACCCCCCTGCCAAACACCTTATGGTGGCTTGCGGGGTGTTATGTAGATGTAGATTTAGATGATATATTGATGGTGTATAGGAACTTAAGTACTACGCCGATGATCGCACTGTATAAAGTTGTCAAGCAAGCATCCTCGATATTTAATGCGTCACGGACTTTCGCGGATGACTTTCCTAACGGAAGTGACATGAACTTGAGCAGTCTGCTTGCCGATGAGAAGCAGCCTTAACGTAATCTACTGGCACATGTGAAAAGTTCATCTACACCTACATAATACCCTGCAAGCCACCATAAAGATGTGTGGCAGAGAGTGGACGCACACCCAAAATGCATTACATATCATGCAAACAAATTTATAATTGTATCCTAGTCTACACTTCACAATTTATAATGCATGTTTTTTTAGTGCGTCATCCCCTGCCACACACACTCAAGGTAGCTTGTAGGGTACTCTGTAGAATTACATTCCTCTCATGCTGTTATTCCATTTTTCTCCCTCACTCACTACCTTCTCATCTCTCCTTTTCACTTCCCTGGCGGGAGGGGTTGTTTTTTTATCCTCTGCCTCCTGGGCTGAATTCCCACCCCCGTCCGCCCAACCACCGCCCCCTAATCTCTTCCCCCTTCGTCTCCCCCTCGCAACCCTTAGCGCGCGGCGTCCGTGTGTGTTTTTTTATTCTTTTCATGCCTTCCGAGCGGATTTAGGGGGAAGGAGAGATGTCACCGTCAGTGTGGGGTAACTTCGCCTCCCCCGCAGTCGCTTTGAAACAGTTTTTTTCCTTTTTTAACCATCCCCTGTCCTTCCCTTCACCCTCTCAGCACCCTTTTGCGCAGACATGTGAGCCACGCCTATTTCCCATTCGATCTTCGACTTACCCTTTTCCTCTCTCTTCCCCCCTGTTGTCTCCACTCAAGCGCACAAAAGCACACAACCTGCAGACGTCGTCGTCGCATCCTCACCTTGCTATTTTCCCATAGTCCCAAGCCTGCTCGTAGACACTCACCTCTTTTCTCGGCATCTTATACCCCCTACGGAGTGTAATGTCATGGTTGACCTAACTCTTCGCTGGTCCCACCACTTTACTGCCAAACCGTTGATTGAGACTCGCTACTTAAGTCAGTCCAGGAAGTTAGAATGTACTGGAGGAGGCATTGACATGTTATGGCAAGTACTCCACAGAGAATAAATCATTCGCCTTGACCGGGACTCGAACCTGGACCCCCTGATTTCCGGCCAGGTGCTCTACCAGTTGAGCTACCAAGGCGTCCTCTTTCTCTGTGGAAATTCCAGAGCTCTAAAGGAACAAGATGTTCACGGACTGCTAGATATATCAATGTCATAAAGCAGCCGATTTTTTCTCTGTGGAATATTTGCTATAGTGCAAATCCAGCGGATAACGGCGTTATCCGCTGTTATCACGGCTCGTACGAGATCTTTGAATTCGTTATAAGTAAGCACCTTAGTGTTTTATCGTCGGCTTTAACTTCGTGGACGGTGGCACCATTCGCACGACTCGGCTACCTTGTGACCTTGATGTCTAGCAACATCTGTTCAGAACATCTGTGTAGAACACTTGTATCTTTAGAGCTCTATAATTTCTGAAGAGAAAGAGGGCTAATTGGTAGCTCAACTGTTAGAGTACCTGGCCTTAAATGATGGGGTCCGGTTTCGAGTCCCGGTCAAGGCGAATGATTTTTTTTTCTGTGGAATATTTGCTGTAGTGCAATTTCAGCGGGTAACGCGGCTAAAGTTTTCACGGCTAGTACGTGATCTTTGAATTCGTTATAATTCACATGTTAGCCTGTGGGTGACGAATGGGGTGTTTACTCGAAACCGAAATCGCCATTTTGTACATGAAATAGTTAGATATGAACTAAAAATGTACTTCAGTGAAAAAATAAGCTTGGAACCAGAGCCGTTCACTCATAAATTGAAGTAAGCAAAAGGAGACGCCCACGGAATTAGCTGCACTAAAGATTTATACGTCATTCACCTTCCTCTTTTGAACGTTTTGGCGGGAACATTGAAGGGGAAGTGGAGGTGGGGAAATGAGGTCTGCGCACACAGCTCCTGCGCATCCTGAGTGTGACTCAAAATAACTGAACAACGAAAATTACTTCACGTGTACATTAAACAAGTACTTTTCGTTTACGTTATGGCGTGAATAAAAATGTACTAAAGTTTACATGCTTTTTCATAAATTACGATGCGGTTGAATTTGAAATTCCTTCGGAAATACCCCGCATGGAGCCCGATAACCATTTCCATTGGCCGAACCTGCTGTGTGAAACCCATTGTGATTGGGGGAAGTAGGTGCGCAGTCTCGGTTGTGATTGGATGAAGGAATCACGTGCTAATCTTTCGCATGCCCACTTTTCCGAACGAATTAAAAACATCAGTTTTTCACCGCTTTTAATTCAAGATATACGATATGGATCAAAAAACGGAAAAACAAGGGCCTTACAATGATGTTGCAAACTCTATCCGATTTGACAAAAAATATGTAAAAAGACCCCATTAAGCAAGAATGGAGTCACTTGGGAACAATTAGATACCACCTATTATAATTTCCTTTTTCTACAACCTCTTATGAAACCTCCATGTGTATTAAAATATAAATAACCACGAACCCGTACCAAAATTTCATCACAGCGGCGTCAGAGAAAGATCCCCAGTGTTACTTGTGGCAGCTAAGGATCCTATGCCGGACAAATTCTCGCCTGGCAACTAATATAAATGAATTCGGACCCAGGATAGGTCTCTGTGTGACAAGAAAGTGGGGCCGAGTCTGGAACTGTGTCCAGCACTGGGTTTCCTCCCTTCCAGGCACGTGTGACGTCCTAAAATTATGTATTTACGTAATTCAATTTGAATCTTGAATTCTTTTAAAATCTTATTGGAATAAAATAGGAAAAACACCAAGAAAAAAATATGGCTGCCTATCGCACAGTTGCCATTCTTCCATTATTGTTGTTGTTCTATCCGCTACATTTTGGCGTAATCCAAAGCTTCCATGGACTTTTTGCACATCCAGTCCATTTCTGGAAATCTTTTTGTGCATGCATCAAAGAATAATTAGGTTTTAAGGTCATCCACCTGCTTAGGTTACATTACGCTGTCTAACCTGACTACATTATCTCTGGTTTGATCCCTTGATTTTGAGGGTACTAGGCGTGTTATTCACTTTACCACCGCAGCATTGTGCCTCCGTCCCATTGAATGTTGCTTGCTTGTTTGATCTTTCATGTTTAATGCTTTGAAAACTCAACTGAATATTTATTAATCCACTAAATTTTTGACACTGTGCTTGTAATTTTATTTTATCGTATGTTCTTACAATATCTGTAGCCACTCATAGTGACCTAGCAGATAACGATCATGTTATCTTACTTTAGATATTAAGACCTTAGATATTATTACCTTAAGAGTAACTCACGTAGGTCGCTACTTCTAATATGGGAATTTAATCGAGTTCGCCTTCGTGATTTAAATGTGCTTTTTTAATACAACTCGAAATATATGGACCTCAACGATAAAAAATCGTTGGAACCTCGAGAAACGCATGTTTGCTAACAAATATCGCGCTCCAAAAGCTATGAAATCAACACAATGTTTGTTGTTTCAGAGACAAATGTCAAGTGCAAACAAATCCTAAATTAACTCTACATGAGAATCAATTTTGTAGCTGAGTAACTGTACTTTTAACGTCCGCAATTACTGCTACTTTGGCTAGTTAGTTACTATTTTTAATTTTGCACTTTCGGCGACGTATTTTTACACATCGTTGCCGGTCATACAGTATTTAGTAATCTTCAGTTAGGCACCATTCAGGGATATATTACTAAACTGGATTTTACAAAACATTTACAGTATTTTATGGCATTATTATGGTGAGCATAGCTGCCTCTATTGTATGTACTCAAATAGAGAAGGGAGGGGGGCAAGGAATATTCTAGAAATGTAGATGAAGAAGGAAAGGTATATACTCCGAGGGTAAAATCCTACGATGGCCATGTGCAGGGCACATTGTTTAACGATGGAGAGAGAAGTCAATCTAGTTGCAATGGTGTTTTTCCAAATAGATATACCTAGTTTTACAAGTATCGTGAAATTTAATCCATGTGTTTCTGATTCGGAACAAAAAATACATTTTAATATAAAAATTAGAACATTAATGGCGATTCTTTTCTTGCGGTCTATGCCCGGTGTTTTTTGGTGAAAAACAATGAATTGATTTTCGAATATTAAATTAGTTGCATGCTAAATAACCAAAATGTGTATTTTTATAGGGAATATGAACGTGCGTATTGGCGAATAAGTGATAAAAGGTAATTAAAAATTAGTTAACACTCTGCCCTTTGACAAGCTTTAATAATTTACCAAATTTTGAGATTGTGCAAAGAATGGTTTCCAAAATAAATCGTGCGATGTATCAGAATGTTGCTAAAAAAATTGCTTGGGCTTGTAAGTTTTTGCAAAATAAAATTGATATGTTATTGATCCTCATCAGTTCTAAAATACGTGAAAACAACACCATTGCCTTCTATCTGCTGCATAATTACCAATGCGCTTGGATTCAATCCGGAGTTTGATATAATTCAATTGTAGAGATATACCTCACACAGGACACAGTATTTATTCATTCTGATGTATTCGGTTGTCGACATAGAATTTATGGAATTGGTCTGCGAACCTCATTCCTTTGTATCGCATGAGGCTCTCCAACGAGTTTCGAGAATCCGCTCCGACTGCGTTTCACAGGAGTATTATGCATTGAGTCGACACAAAGAGTGTCTGGCTGGCATTTAGGCTTCCACCTGACTGCGCAAACGGAGATTCCGATTACTCATCACCACGCGAGTTGTTTAAAACTTTAAGAACTATTTTTGTGCCTATCCCATTTGATCCGACCTTCTGGATGCGAGAAACAGGCTCATGGAATGAAGCCAACCATGAATTTATCTCCATTTCAGGGAATTAAATCTGCTTTCTGTTCAGTGCCTTCTACTCATCCGTATTATCCGTAGGTGGAAGGATGGAGAGGAACCCGGCGCCGGTGTTCATCTTCTCCAACAGATTGGCAACATTGGGTCTTCAGCTTAACTACCAATGGATGCTGGACTTAACCTTTAATTCTCTCCCTACTCGCTCAAGTAGAAACCGAGATTCAACGGAAAACTTTGCTATTTCCAGGATTCCAACCCGGTCTCTATAGAAGGAAGGATATTATTATTTTCCTATATTCCGTGAACCATGGTCCCTGAAACTATTTCCTGTCCTTTTTTGTCATTTAGGGAAAACGGCCTAAAACTAAAGTCTGATATAATTTAATCAAGCGCGAGCTTTCATCCACTCTTCTACAAACGGAACGAGCTTAAACAAATTGAAAAAATAAACTGAAGAGGTAAAATTAAAACTAAGATCCTTTGCACCATTAACGGTAGATAAGTAACTGGTTAAGTTAGCTGAGTTGTTCCTAACTGAGGAAAAATGAAAGTAAATTCTGCCAGCTCTTAACGAAATGTGCCATGGTGTCCACGGTTTAACATCATATTCGACGGAGTACTAAACTCGAAGTATTCACCACGTAGATAGTATTTCAGATTCCATAATCCATGCGTGAAATGGACGTAAACCTCTGAGCGCTCCCTCCTATTTCTTTTTAAGCAAATTAATGCCAACGCCGAGTTTTCCACCACCCTCCCTCCTTCCGCTTGTATTTCCATCCAAACGTCCTATTTTCGTGTGAGACGCATTTGCGTGTGAGATAGACATGCAAATACTCACTTTGGACATGTTACTGATTCGTATTCGATGCAAGATTCGACCATCATTTTACCAGCATTATTATTGACCCACCTGTTTCAATACCCCCTAAATCGACTGCGCAGACTGTTTATAGATTCAATGTAATGCTATTATGAACAAATATAGAACTATAACTTTATATTAGGGCGTATCCAAGGTGAAAAATGCTTAACTGGTTTCCTAACTTTGGGTACATTATTCTTCATACGCCTGCTACTACCACGTCCTACAACATAAAGGCCGTTTTACTCGGTACAATTTCTTGTACAAGACGTTGTACAATGCGCTAATTGTATCGTGTATAGAGATTGGCAACTTGGTAAATTACCGCGGTAATTTTCGTAAATTTCCGTGGTATTTTTCGTAAAATACCAACACCCGTGAAAATTACCGTAATAAACGGTAATTTTCAGAAAACTTCTTATTCAGAAAATTTCTTCCTCATGAAGAAACCATTGGAATGGTAGTACTATAAATTAAGAAGCTAAAACGATATTGTTTACATTGTGTCCATGATTAATTCCATTTAATTCAGAGAAAAATAAAAAATGCATATGGCGCCGAGGCATGTCTTTGGAACTAAAATTTCTCATAGTGTGACAAAAGAGAGGCAAATTGCGTGTTGCTGCCTACTTCGTTTTAATTTTTTTAATGAGTTATAATAGATAAACGTCGTGAATTGTTTGATATAAGCGTAGGCATTTATATCTCAATGCTATTTGATTTCGCTTGGAGTCCTCTGATGACGATTTGCAGCTCAACACTTAAAATTACCGCAACATTACGGTAATTTTCAAAAATTACCGTAATTACCACGGTAATTTACCTCAATTGAAAATTACGGTAATTTACCCATCTCTAATCGTGTACGAGGTGTTTGCACAATTTATTGTACAAGAAATGAGATCATGGTCTATAGTATTGGATGAAACCGTGAAAGATCCACTCCGTAGCTTCTGCGCATGGCATGTGACGGTAGTGATGCGATCGTTTGAAATTCGTAAGGTTGGTGTTCTATGTTTGTGATCACTTTTATTCCTATTAGCGTGGCAAAACTTCCATTTTTGTGGTACATAGAGTGATATTCTTTATTGATTCCATATTATTATTATGATATTCTTAGTTGCTTCCGTATTGTGATATTCGTCGTTTGCGTTGGAAGTGTTCTATTCCTCAAAAGATGAATTGAACGCACTGACAAGCATTAAACCCCAATGAAATTAAGATTACGTTAATGAATCAATAAGGAAATGTTAGCAGCAAGCATAAACATGTTATTTGGAGCATAAAAAAATTGGTTTCATGAGCCGATGAAAGAGTGTAAGTAACCAATCGTATAATTTCATTTTATTAATGCTAGGTTAATGGTGGCAAATCATTGTAACCCAGTAACTATGGCAGTATTTTCAAAATACTGTCGTCATCGGATATTGAATTTCACCTGTTCGACAGAAAACGATATCTGCGCATGTTATTGGCGCACAAATTACGTGGAAATATTTGATCGTGTACGACCGTGAATCAACTTCTTGTACAATTTCTTGGTCAAATCTCGCCGTTCAATTTATGGTGCAAGATCCTGTACAGGAAACTGTACCGTGTACAACGGCCTTAAGAGTGGAAACGGAGGGAGTCCACATCTAGTGAGTGCCCTGCAAGCCACTTAGATAGTGTCGCATGGTTTGACGCACTTTTTTGAACAAACGCTAATGTCTACGATGCGACGGAATGTAATATTCGGAATCAATGGAATACAATAATCGTATCCTTTTTCTCCCCTAAAGCACAACGATTCTCAATTTTGAATGGACAACGGCCATTAGAAATTTAAAACGCCCAAATTACCGGTCAAAGCGAAAGATAAATTCCACTTTTTGTTTTTATCGGTTAAGTAAGATCAACTTAACTAATAACATGCCTAAACTCAATCTGTTAAAAATTTTACCACTCATAAAATCTAGTCGGAAAATATTATTACCTATCCAGGGTAATTTTTCTGTTCCTGAAAAGAATACTGCTGCTGAATTTCTATAGAGCTAATGAATTTTGCTGAAATGAAATTCGTAAGTTTGATAATGGTTTCAAATTCATGACGAGTTTGTGCCATAACGTCAACATCACATGATTTAACTTTTTTATTTTTTTTATTATTTCGCACTTCTCTTCCATACTAGTTTGGACTTCATGTCTAACAGCTATTCGAAAACTTCACATAATTTCACGAAAAGTTTTTTCAAAAAAAAAGACAGTGGAAAAATAGGATAACCGTCATCTTAAATAGATAGGGTCACTTTTGTGAGCATGGGCTGCAAACATAAAATAAAAAAATGGAAAGACTTTCTCTCCACGATCCCATCTTTCTACAAAAAAAAATTGAGCTTCGTCGTCCTCACCCTAGGTGGCGTTGTTATCCGTCGGGTCGTGCGAAATTGTGCGTGGGATTAATTGCCTCAACGTCGCTCTCAGCTTGCCGCCCTTCTCATCTTCCGCGAATGAAGACAAAGGGGAGCGAAGTAAACATACTTTGTTAAACTGCCAGAGATTTGTCCAGCTATTTGTACTCTCCCGTTTTTTGTGCCCTCGTAGCCCGGCCTGAAAAGCGCTTGTAAGCGTGGGTTTTAACATAAACTTCCTCCTTATAAATTTGTAAATTCTGATACACTGCGCCAAAACTGCTTTGTACTTCAAAATCTGGTATCAAGTTTATGAGAAACACATCAGCTAATTTAAAGGTCGCATTTAGAGATGAGTAATATTCTCCCGAGTCCTACATCTTTGTGTATAAAAACAGCTGTTCATAGCTGTAGTTAGGAGCTGAGCAATTTTCACTCCTCAAAAAGTGTGAAAGACTCGAAAGCAATTATGAAGTAATAGTTTTATAACTTCTCAAAGAGATTTTTCTACTACCCGCAGTACAAAACGTGAAATATGCTAAGGGAAACAGGAAATAACCGTTAAACTCCTAACCTTACGAGTGTATAATCTTTCTTTAACTCTTCACTGTCAAGAAAACCTCGGGCGTTTTGAGAATTAGTGCCTGTAAGTGAAATGTGGCCAAAGTGTTTATGAAGTTGCTCCCTGCTCGGTGTGAATAATTGTTATTGTGTTTAGTGCTCGCAGAAAATAGTTCTCGCAGTAATCTCTCATCCGGAATCCCACGGGGTGCAAAATTTTGATAAATAGATCCAATTTCATATTCATTTCTCGATACAATTTCATAGCATTATTTCATGATCGTAAATGGAGACCAGGAGATAAAATATAGAAAATATTTTAGGTGTTTGATTTGATACGATGTGTAGAACCGAGATGTTTTTTGATTTATATGAAATAAAATGTGCATGCGCAGTACGCTCCACTTATGTGCGCACAAAAGGGAGATGGAAGTAATGAGAGAGGAATGGAGACGTTCCTCACTTTAAAAAAAATGTACCTTAAAGCATAAATCATGGAAATACGCATAAATAGTGACAGAAATCTAGGGAGAGGATTTTGGGGATTTTTTTGCATCGTAGAGAAATAGTTTAACCAGTAAAAGGCGGGAAGTGAGCATTTCGCAACCCTTAGGAATGAATAGATGTAAAAACTTTTCAGGTAAAAATACTTAAGTTGATTAAAATAAGTCCTAATTCAGGGGGTGTCAGTAAAAG
Source organism: Platycnemis pennipes (assembly GCA_933228895.1). NCBI lineage: Eukaryota > Metazoa > Arthropoda > Insecta > Odonata > Platycnemididae > Platycnemis > Platycnemis pennipes. The sequence goes on along the minus strand of OW121852.1, from coordinate 105,544,107 downwards.
TATTGGGGAGGGTTCTATTACCTTCATAATCACACTAAATTTCGTTTGTAATACTATCTATCGTGATATACTCTAAATAAGGAATAACTGCGCAATAACATTGAAATATTTATACACACTGAAGGTTGAAATACCATATTTATTTTCCAAAATGTCGGCGTCAAGTTCACGCTTGGAAATGAATTACCATCCCCTCCGACAGCAACTCATTCAACCTTGGTTCAAGCAAAAACGGTAAAGAAACACCATTTTTGCGATTTTAAATGAATTTATAAGGCCCCAAATAGTGCAAAGTGATTTTTAAGGAGAATTCAAAAACTAGATAGCCAGTAGTCAAGCTATTGCATCGCTTAATTGAAATTTGAAAGAAAAAATAAGATGATTTTTAACGAAAATTATTACGCCATTGTTCTGAAGAAATGTATTTGTGCATATTAGGGCCGTACACAGCTTCAAAGATTTAATTCAGTGCTATTCATGTCAAATTGATAACAGAATTCATGTATAGGTGTATGAGAGTAAAATATGAGGGGCATGAGATGATATGAAGGAGTTTAAACAAAGACCGTAAAGAACATGCCTAGATACATGACTGTCTCACATAAATAGTTGGAGAGGAGGAAATGGCAGAGTGAACATTAAGACCTAGAATTAGTTTTATTGGGTAAGTGAGGAAGGTTGTAAAAAGAGAATAACAGTGGAGCTATGTTAATAGGTACTCCAACTCCAAAAACTGTGTCGCTTCGTCTAATCCTGCGCTTTAAACTAGGAAACACACTGATATCCAAGACAAAATTTGAAACTACGAATCATTGTGTTTTCAGATCTGCGTTGTACTTGTTAATCCTGGTTAACAATAACAGATTTGGTATTATGAACACTTTGTTGAAAAATAAAATTGAGTTGGGTCTAAAATCAATCCAATTGATTGGTCAAAGGTGATAATGGGTTGCAAAGTAAGTTTTCAAGTACCATCTTTCGGGCTGAATGCAATTATAAATCTTAACTAAATAATTTGTAACACTGGTGATGGAAATACCTATTAAAAAAAATCTTTCGCTCTTAGTTACCAGTTATCGTAATGCCTCCACTCTGGTCTTGTCACTCCAATCTCCTGCTCTTGGATCGGAAGAGTGTCGTCATAAGAAACCTTATTCTCCGTTACTCGCGCATGCCAAGGCTTTTCTTGCATTCATCGCCGTGATTTCTCTCCGTGGAGAGGGAGAGGAGGAAGAAACACAGAAATTAATCCACGGCTTCCCGGTTTGAAATGCCCCCCGCAGCGAATGCTACGCGGAACGCTCGCAATTGAAATTTCCACTTAATGGGAGTCTCGTTTTCTTTTTCGTGTTGCCCTGTCCGTTGTCGGAAACGCAAGCGAAACGGATGGGAACAATTCAGACCCTAACGAGGGAAGCAAGGAGGGAGGCCATTTGCCTTCGGAACCCGCCGCTGAGGTTAGCGACCTTAAGGGCTGGTGATAATGGTTATCTTCGTCGATTCCGTGTACCTAATGGCCGAGTTCTGTTATTCGCCGTTCCCCGCGCGGCTAGAAGTTATAAGCTCGAGCAAAAAAGCTGTATTTAAGGACTTTATTGGTGCTAAGAGTAAGAAAACACGATAATGACGTATAGAGTGAGAATCAGATGCAGATGAGGGTGAAGGCGGTGAGTCAGGGGCGGTGGGAAAGATTATTAACCGAGGAATTAACCGCAGAATATAGTTCACATCTAGCAATGAGTACGAATACATTCTAGAGCATGGATGTTTTTTAGTAGTGATTGCTCTAATTTTAAAATTGAAGTATGTGCACAGAGAAACGTTTTAACGTAAAAACGTGCGGATTGCTCAAATATAATTATAGTCGTCAGACCAGAAAAAAAGAATTTTTGACCAACTTAGTGCGTGCAATTTAACGATAATAATAGTAGGTCGTCTTCATTTGAGTACGGAATAAGAAACGTGAATGAAATTCCTCATCACTGTTCGTTAATCAAATAGCCAAAAATGCGTAACTATATTCACTTTTTCGCAAATTTTCATACATATTAGTAAAATAATTTTATCACATTAAGCAATGGAAAAGTTATTTTTAAAATGTGTGCATGAAAAGAAAACATATTTGGATTAACTATTGACTAATACCCTCAGAAGTAAAATCCATAATGGAAAAAAATATCACAATAGGAATGAACGAAATTGATTGCACTCACCAATGATGAGGGACAGTGTCTGTCCAACAGTTTTCTGGGAGAGGCACAGAGGATTTAATTTATTTTTACATTTAAACATGCCACAAGAACCTAATAATAAAGTATCGAGATTATCTTTATGACAGTTATTTTCATGGGCTTGTTGAGTGGATGAATATAATTTGAAAACAAATAATGTATTTAAAGGTTATGTTTTCTAGTGACATTCTGTGGGTAAATGCATTTTATAAATGAAAATACCTTAATTGACATTTAGATACCTATTTCAAAGTATGCTTTGCTAAAAAAATATAATACTAAGGCAGAGTAATGACTATTCCCAAGTGAACAATTTGCTGCCTTGATTATTTTATCCTATTTAATAATTAATTTCGCATTCAAAGCTCAAATGCCGCAGTAGAGATGTTTATTCTATTTGCGAGTTTCAATTAGGTTATGAGGTGCAGTAAGGCGTAGGTAGTTCTTTAATTTATACTGGAAGTTCAGGTAATTCATTGAATGTCACTTCGTTCTGTTGGAGCTCCTAAAAATCCAATTATCTCACTAACCTTATTGGTTCTAAGATAGCTACAGAAAATAATGTTTGCTTACTAATTATGTTATTTATTAATTACTTACGGTAAATACTAGTGTTTTAGGGCTGCATATCAAAGGAAATATGTTAATCATACTTAAACAACATGATCATTCAATGACTGCTAAAATTTGAAATATGGAAAATGCCGCGAGGCACAAACGCAATTGGTGTTTCAGTGAACGTTGTGTTTACAATTATTTATTCCAAAATTCATTAGTGATGTTTATCAAATTCTGACGTGAACTTATGCACAAAAAGCTATGGTGGTTCAAGTATGCATTTAAATGTATGTTAAATGTTCAAGTATGCATGCATTTGTCCCATTTAAAGTCATTGAAGCTAAATATATTTTTTCCTTTTGAAGACCCATGGAATTCAGCCTTATAAGAAACATGTGGACGTATTTAACGGAATATGTGATCGACAATCAGTTTTGATGCTCATATGCTTTTGCATTCATTATCGTCCATGTTCCTCAAACTGAAAAGGCATTCGTCCATCAGTTGAACTTGAGAGTCCGATGTAAAATTACAACGTTAAAGTGCGTTTTGTGATCAGCCTTTACAACATTCGCACCATTTTAATTAAGAGTCACTCCTCTAACTTGTTCGAGTTAAATTAAAATACGCCAGAGCATGGCAGGCATCACAATAGTGGTATGGATAACACTTCACTGGAAATAAGAATTTTGTTTCCATTCAAGATTTTATCACTTTTCGGAGGTTAGTATTTTGGCTAAAAACACTCAAGAGAATCAACCATTCCATTTCTTCTTTTACGAGGGCTTTTTGCCCTATCCTGTCCCACTTGCAGCTTTTTCCCCTTGTAGGGAGGCTTTTATGGGAGTGATTTAGTTCAGTATAATTCTATGTAGTTTCTTTTATTATTATGATGTCTAAGTGTTGTTCTGGCTTTTTTTGTGTAGGTGTTTGTTAAGGGAATGTGGTGTTGTTTGTTCTGTGGGTTCTGTGTGTCAGTTTTCTTTTTGGTGTAGGTGATTTTCTGGGTTGAGGCCGAAAATGTCCAAACGTCTCTATTTCATTATATCCTATTCTATGTATTAACTTTGACATCACTTTTGATCATACGAATAATTTATTGTTTGTGTTAATCGAAAAGTTTCCTAATTAAAAGCTAACATAACTGAGGAAAGTATGTGATAACTAGAATAGGTTTAGAGGAGGGGATTATTATTTGAAGCACATTACGTAAGAAAAAACTGGAGAAACATCAGCGTTACAAAAGTGTTGGAACTAATCACACAGTTATCTCCGGAGGCAGATCAGAAGGAAATTTTTCATAAAAAATTAAACGATTAAGCATGTTCTGATGTTTGTTAAAAACGAAACCGCTTTACAATTAAAGGCAATGGATCAAACCATGATACCAGTTGAATCATAAAAGATGACGTGGATAATTATTTGTGTGACAGGAGATATTTGCATAAAGGTAGTTGTGATGCAAGGGAGGTGAAAAGTTATTTGCGCCATTTCCAATGTGATGCGTTTTTGAGAATTACACAGGGACCGTGAGGAGAATGGAGAAAAACCGGAAGAAAGCATAAGCATTATCTTATCCGTAAACGAAGAGCTACAAAGGGGGCCATTATTTTACGTCCCATCCGACGGACGGAGTACTGGACCTGAGGTACCCTCCACATAGAACTCAAGTGGGGAGACATCAAAAAATTACTACCAACGACGGGACTCAAGGCCGGTACCTCGGGATAAGAGATTAGTATTTCAGCGACCAAACTAACCTGTTCCATAGGACAAATTTAGGAAGAAGGCGATCGTTTTTGCTCTACACCTTAAGCCGCTTGCACTTTGTGAAATACTCGAGACGAAAATCATTGAGATATTTCTTGCGATAAAGAAAAGTTCTTTAATGCGGCTTTGACTGCTATATTGGGAATTTTTCGCCCGAAACATTTGTAGCATTTTGCACCTACTCGTGAGTGGTAAGAGTCTAATTTATTGGGGAGGAGTGAAGGGGTGAAGGAAATGACGTATTGAATCTCTCCCTATTTCTGTCCTCGTTCCCTCATTGGGAAGGCGGGAGCTTGAAGTATTGGGTTGCAGATAATGGCGGAAATTCAGTGACGAGTGCTGCGGAAAGTGAGGGAATCCTGGAAAGGAATTTGAGAAGCGCTCCAATCGCCGAAGAGATTTCGTGGGACATGATTTGCTGGTATCGATTTCAGTAGGGCTCACTTTAAACCTGCTTGGTGCTTATTTATGTCGATGAAAGACATTGAAGGAGCTAGTATATTCCTTTTTTAAATTGTAATTGGTCTTTATTTTCCGAGGAGGATGGCGTGTGTGTAGAATTTCAGACGTTCACAGATCGTTCCATACCGTGATTTTAATTACTGTGGCGAAATGATACGATTCGATTTTTTTTCGATTGAATTTGTGGCGCATTAAGGCCATCAAGCTTTGTCCTACATTCATGCGTTTCTGTGAAAAATTGTGGCTTTACGGTGTTTCATTATATTGGTTAATATTCTTAGAGTTAAAAAAATGCCCAGTTGGGAATAAATTTCCCTATTCAAGCTTTCGGTAAGGTTTTGAGAAAGCAATAATAAACGAGATGAGGAACTGGTGACAGAAATGTATCACTATTGGACCATTAATTGGTTAAAATTTTCGCAGTCCGTGTCTTCTGAGTGAAATGGTTTTTTGGGGATATCTCCGCGAATACGTGGTTGTCTACCAACGTTTCCCCTTCGTTGCTGGAGGCCACTTCAGGGTAATAATTACCCTGAAGAGGCCTCAAGCAGCGAAGGGGAAACGTTGGTAGACAACCACGCATTCGTGGAGATATCCCCAAAAAACCATTTCACTAAGAAGACTATAGGCAATAGACAATATTATTGACACATATTGCAGCACCGCATTCTCCATAGATGGGTGCGTTTTTTTTACCAATAAAAAAATAAACATTTTTATCAATAAAAGGTTTTTTTATGTAGTCCTCTCTTTGCCAAAGTATATTTTCTTCTGCATATTCCTTTAATGGGTGTATGCTTATATCTCATTGGAAAATGACAAAAAATCGTCTGGAGAGTGAGTGAACGCAACATTTCAATCGTTTCTCGACTTTTTCAATATTTTGCTGCACGTATATCCTGCGGTGTTATGAGCTTAAATCACAGTGGAAGAGAAGGAAATTTATCCTACATTTGCGGAAGTTTAATTCATGAAGAAGATGCAGGGTTGGTTTCCATTCTGTATATCTTTCCCCAGCAAAACTATTTGACCTTGCAGATTACTGCCAGTCAAGGGCATTTTGGTTCTCTTGCTTCTATGGCGTCGGTTAAGGCCAAGATGTGGTACAATCCACCTCCATTGCAGCGCACATTAGCTATGCATTCACTGCAAAGGGACCGTGACGTGGCAACAATCACTCAACCCCCTCCTCCCGCCCACGAGAATGATGAAATTTCCATAAAGGTTCCTAACTCTGTGAAGCCGGTTCCCATAGCCTTGCGGATAACTTCTTCATAAAGAACGTTCTTGGCGTATTGTGACGGCGGCGGGCTGTGGAATTTTATTATAGGTTTATACCGTGTGAACGTAGGCTTGCTCTTAAAATGCAGGGACGCGATGCATTTTTAATGGAGTATCTCGCGCAGTGCTCGGGATAAGATTGGCGGACATGAAGGTGTACCTCGGCCTCTTTGGCTTAAAAGGAATGGGATTTTTTATTGATCAGCTGTGCGAATCAACTAGCCTTTTTTCACCTGTTAAAATTGGCGAATTCAATATATAGGTATTTTATTCGCCATGCATTATAGATAAAAATATGTAGGAAAGTAAATATTACCGAAATGGGAGATTCGAGGGATTTTATGAAATGTAGACTCAAGGCAATTCCTCTTATAATACAAAAGACAAGACACAAAACAGGAGATGAGAAATAAATCAGAGAGACAACATTTGGAATTAAGTCACTGCAACTATTACTAACAGGTAAAATGCAGGAGTTAAGTTGGGAAAACGGGGAGAAATCGTCCCTTGAAGGCAAAGGAGCATCACTCTATTGCATCTAATAAGAATATAAAATAACATTTTACACATTCGTCTTGACTATGACCACTCCAGTGATTTTAAACGGAAAGTTCTTTGCAAGGGAGAAATGGGTAAAAACTTGACACTTTGAAGTGGCTATAAATTCCTTAAGCTCAAACTACAGCATTCATGAGCCTGATCTGTGAGTATTTCTTTCCCAGGAACTCTCCTCTTCTTAACTTATTTTCCTGCCAACGCAGAAAGGTTTCCGATATCCGCTCATCCATTGACCCCTAACCTCTTTCCCCCCCCACGCATCTCACGGTCACTGCTACACCGATGTCCCAAATTTCCTTCCCCCCCAAAAATCACCCCTAACCATCTTCTACGAACCTCCCAACTTCACCCAACCCTCCCCCATCCTCTCCACTTTTCCCCATATAACCCTGGAAGAAATTGTTACACTTTTCCCGAAGATGATACCCTGTATCCGGTAAACCAGTTCCAGTTAAATAACTTGACCTGTGGGGCTGCAAAGTTTTTATTTTCTTGGGAAACGTTATGAAGGAGTTCCAGCAGGTTTAGCTTCCAAACAATATCACATGTTCAATTGATGCCAATTTAAACTCTCAAACCTCTTTGCAGATATTATATGATGTTATTTAGTCTTTATTTAGATCTGCGGAGGCAGTATTTGTATGCTACTGGAAAGGTGAATAAAGATAGTGGACATAAAGAAATACGAATGAGGCATAAGGTAAATAATGCAGATACAAAAAATATCGTGTCACTGAAGAAATTGAGAAAAGACGCATGCAGTGGCATGGACACGTAAAAAGAATGTATAAGCAATGTCGGCCTAAAAAGATATTCACCTAGCAATCACTGGGAAGGAAAGAAAGGGGTTGACACCAGAAGACTTGATGAAGCAAGCCACCCTAGGTACGCGAAAGAGTGATGGGAAACGAAGATTGGACTTGATAGCTGTATAAAGCTCTCTATGCTAGATTGTTTTCGATTGCAGCTGCAATTAACGCTTTATCGGTCGAGCTTTTGCGGCCATTGCGGGGAATATATTCAGGGGATAACATGAAATTGGAAAATGGAGAAATTTATACGGTCAGGTCGCCGAACTTTCCTCCATACCCTTGCTGGCGGTGGGGGATCAAAGATCCAGGATCCTCAAGATCAAGTTCGGAATACTAGACTATATCTTTGTGACTCGGGACTAAAGGGAAGAGGAAGCTCTACGGCACGTGACTAGAAAAGAACCAATCAAATTTGAGTGGGTGGAGCGTTGCCTTAGAAATTGTCAGCTGTCTCAAAGCGTCAGCCATTTTCACTTCGTAATGTGCTGTGTTGCCAAAATTCAGTACTTGTCTTACACTTACATAATTCTCTTAATGGAGGAGGTGATATACATTTGGCATTATCTCCGCGAACTCCCCTCCACCTTAAGAACCTCCCATCCTCCAACAAACTAAAACTCTCGGACCACCACCAAAGCTACCTAAGCTCAGTCGCAAAGACATTTGAATGCTAGTAAAATCGTAAAAAAACTCTTATTTCTGTGGCTATTGGAAAAGGTAATGAAAAAACAACTTAAGCAATCAGCCGACCTCTTCAAGCGAATTGGGATAATGGTGATGCCCCGTGCGACGTTTTCCCCAGAAAATATTACGCCAAATTGTGTGTTGGAGTGGATCGGCAGTGAGTTTGGTTTTCCTCGCGTCCCTACGACGAAAGGCCTCCTCCCGCTCCACGTGTAAGTGATTGGTCGAAAACTGTTTCCCTTCTCTCCTCTCCCTCACCTTCCCTCGGCTCTCGTTGTGAAACGCTGGAGCCTGCGGACAATGGGTACAAATGAGACGACCATACTCCAATCCTTCGAGTTCCTCCGCATAAATCTGCGCCAATTTCTTTCTGACAAGTTCACAGAGTCGATTCAACAGTCCTTCAGTCTGTTTCACTCCCATATGCTGTTTTGTTGCATGAGAAACGTATTAACTTTGTTCCCTCTCACTCTCATAACCCTTCATTATCGAGTTTGCAATTCTCGAATGTCAACGTAAAGCTATTTTCCGGCCACTAAACCTAATAGGTGAAATGATCGTGTTTTACTACTTGCAAGAGTTTAAATGGAGCATAACTTCTTGACGATGCGTGATTTACGGATAGCTAATAGTGCAAAACACACTCGCTCTTTAACTGAAGCCACAATTGCACAGCATGAATATTATTCTAATCACTGATGTTCTCCAATCCTAGGATTGTAAGATTTTGCATTTAATAGGAGCACCAAATGTCTGTGGTTCCATTTCTATCTAGGAATCCTTTTTCCTATGGCAATCTTAGGAATAGTTTGACTCAGATACTTTGACACAGATTTGAAACCACACTCCTATCTGCTGTTCACTTCATGTTTAATGACACCATAACAAGTCAACAATCCTAAGTTTGGTTTGACGTAGGCCTCCACTATCTGTTCCTATCATATAACCTCTTCATATACCTAAACATAATATTTCTCTTTAATATCATTCGTAATTTGATCCATATATCTCTTGCGAGGCCTTCCTTTTCCATTATTCTCATTCACTTTTCACTCAACGATTGTCTTGGTGTCATACATCTACATCTGCATAATACCCTGCAAGCCACCATAAATTTGTGTGGCAGGAGGTGAATTCTCACCAAACATGCACTACATATCATGCATAACAAAGGATTAGTTTTTATATACTGTTCTAAACTTCACTATTTAAAAAAATATAAAAATAGCAAAGCAAACATGCAAAAACATGCTGTTAGTTGGGTTAGCTTCAAGTCCTTATACCAACATGCAGGTACCAATGTTATCCATTGCTACACTCTTATTTCATAATTATATTTACCGGTATTCACATTCCTAATTGTACGAGGAAAAAAGGGCATTTGCATCTGTCAGTTCGACAATCAATGTCTCTAATATTGTGATCATGGTCCAGTCTACCATAGTTAGTTGGGGTTCACAAAATATTGTTAGTATCATCACTGAAAATATGATCTTGGAATTTGTTTAAGAGATTAAGTCTACATTTCAAACTTTGATCTGACAATGATTCCCGATTTCATTCATTTAACAGACTAGTTACGCTAATAAGGCTACGGTAGCGTCCCTTTACGAATCCTGCCGATCTTCGCTGCACACGTTTAAGTTCATTATTTAGACCAATTTCGTAGGGATCCCATACACTGGAAGCATACTCCAAATGAGCAATATTTATTTTTCCGTCATACGACGTCATAATGTCCCAAGATACGGCCAATTACGTAATCCTTCATCCTTACGTAATCTTTTTTATCCTAAGTTTTAGCAGAATCCCCTTTTTTCCATTCTTCTCTCTTCCTGTACTCTAAGGGAATGGCGCAGCAAAGGGCACAGCAGCTGAATAAGATGATAACAACCATGGAAAGGACAATGGCCATACATCAGCTTAAGATTGATGAGAAGAAAACTAAGATATTGGTGTGCAGCGAAAGAGAAGAGGCCAAAATCAACGTTAAATTAAGAAAACTGAAACTGGAAGAGGTGAAAGAGTTCTGTTACCTGGGGAGCAGAGTAACCAACGATGGACGAAGCAAGAAAGAAATAGTGAGTAGAATAGCCCAGGCAAAGAGGGCATTCTATCAAAAGAAGAATCTACTATCAGCTAGAATATAAGCGTGAAAGTAAGGAAGCAATTCATCAAAACGTACATCTGGAGCATGTTCTTCACGGCAGTGAGGCATAGACGATGACAGCAGCGGAGAAGAAAAGGGTGGAAATTCGAAATATGGTGCTATCAAAGAATGATGAAGATAAAATTGATCGACCGAGTGACAAATGAAGAAGTCCTAAGAAGAGTGGGAGAAAAGAAAAATTTGCTGAAAACTATAAAATGAAGACGGGACAACCTAATCGGCCATATCTTAAGACACGATGGCCTGATGAAGACAATCGTCGAAGGAAAAGTGAGCGGGAAAAATGGAAAAGGCAGGCCTCGTATGAGTTTCATAGAACAGGTCGTAAAGGACGTGAAAGAGATGAACTACGTTAATATGAAGAGGTTGGCCGATTGAAGAAACGAGTGGAGGGCTCCCTCAAACCAATCGTAGCATTGTTGACCCTTGATGATGACAGCAAAGGGGTCCAGCTTCCTTTAGGCATACGTCTACAGCTATCCAAACGTTTTACTTTCTTAGAACAAATGAATTTTGCTTCTTTGTCGTTGGTGACATGTAGTACATAGTTGATTACCAGCGATCTTTTTCGAAGACTAATTTATCTTGATGCCAAATCCTTAAAACGGATTTTGTTACCACGAAATTTATCCTACAAAGAAAATGATGAAATAAAGAGCGAAGACAATGGCTTTAATTAAGGTGCGAAATTGAAATACAACTAACATCGTATTTGAACAATTTAAAGTACCATATATTTTTTTGTCTCCACTGCTTATTTACAGTGTCATAAAACATGGTCTCGGAGGTTACAAAAGCTTTTAATTGCTTTCCGAGCCGAATTCATAGCTATTTTCAATATGATGGGAAAAGTTTTTTGTAAATTTTGTTATATTTTTATATCAAAAACATGCGATACGTACGGATTTTTTTCAAATCATCTTCCTTTCACTGCGGATTGACAAGTTATTAATTTGATTTCCATCTCTCGCAGTGTTTGCTTTCATGTTTTTGGTAGCATTAGTTTGCCACAGAATATTCTTTTATTGCTAAATGACCCTATTTCAAAGGTACTTCAGAATAAACATTAGTCTAGGCTCATGTAGAAGTTATGTGAAATTGAAGCTTCGCTTATTCAGCTTATTTGCTTATTTTACGATATTTCTCTATTATCTGACGCCGTTGATTTATTCTTGCGAAATATTTTCTCTTTTCTGGATCCATGCCAGCCTTTAATTTAATAAGCCTACGAACTTATTTCAGAACATTAATAGAATCAAACGAATATCAAATTTTTCCACGTTAATTTACTATCCCTTATTAAATTACTATGGTAGTGCTAAAATGTGCAGGCACTTTTTTCTATTTTTTTTAGGTAATAATAAATATTTTTACACTTCTTTGAAGAGTATTCTGGAAACTCGTCACAGTATTTTTTCCAAAGGTTTGTTAGCTATTTTAGGATTTGCATGCTTAAGCATTGCTTGCTTTGCTATTTTGTCCTTTTTTAATTGTGAAAGGTAGACTATAATATGATTACTAATCCTTTCATGAAAAATATGTAATGCATGTTTGGTGTGAATTCACCCCCTACCATTCACCCCCTATTGCATGGTATTGTGTAGATTTGATTTTTATTGTTGTTAGCGGTGTCTTACATGCGCGTATAGGTTTATTTTGACGCACGATTCTTCCCACGGCCCCAAATTTTACGTAGAATGTTCTTCTGTTACGTATATACTTCCTACCTCTCTGCATTCTGTTCAGACTACAGGGTTTCTATACCCTTCGCCTGCTTACCCAGCATTCATGCCTCTTTCAAGTTCTTCTAAACACCCGAACCTCTTATTACCGCTTCCATCTTATTGCTGGATCCTCTCCTCATTTCCTCAATGTACTTCCATTCCTCCCCTACAACCCTTAGAAATTCTTCCATCTGTTTTCTTTCAACTCACATTACCACCTTCATCCTTCTCCGTGTCCCTAATTCAAGTCTATTTTCATATTTTCATTAAGTCAAGGCTTTGTTGCCGTGTAGTACCTCTCGTCTTGGACTTAATCGGCTTCTTGCAAGCTGATAAAGTTCATAATTATCCCTTACAGGCACGATCGTTCCTTTCAATTGGTTTTTCTATCCTTTTCGTAGGGCCTCAAAAATGATGCATTTCTTGAACGATTTCAAAATCCTTTACGGTCTATTCTGTCTTCTGCGCAATGGGGGTGTTTACTTTGGACCGAAATCGCTAATTTATGCTCGAAACTGTTAGATGGAAATGAAAAATGAATTTTATTGAAAAAAAATTAAATCTTCTCCGGACCAGAGTCATTCAATCTTAAATTAAGAAGTAAAATACGCCCAAGGGGACGCCCACCGAACGACTTGCGTTTAAGGATTGATTCGTCATCCACCTTCCGTCCTTGGTTGTTTTGGGGAAGAAGGTGAGGGGAGGGGAGGGGAGGTGGGGATGGGATGTCTGTCTGCACAGATCCTGTCAAATCCGGTAAATAACCCAAGACAACTGAGCAGCGAAGTATTATGTTATAATTTTTTGGAGCTACTAGATAGTGCGCCACGTTTATTTACTTATTCGTAAATTATGATGTAGTCTAATATGCCTTTCGTCGACAATGCCTTTCGAAATACGCCGCATTGAGCGTAACAACCACTTCTACTATGCCTGCCCCCTGCCCCCTCTTCTACCCTCTGCCACACATCTTTATGGTGACTTGCAGGGTATTATGTAGATGCACTACTATCAGCTGTATGCCCCTCTACTTTGATCGGTGAAGAAGTTGCGAAGTCTTGGCCATGATTGGACAAACGATTGACGTTCATCTAAACCTACATTTACCTTGCAAGCCACCATAAAAGTGTGTGGCAGGGGGTGAATTCTCACCAAGAATAGTAGGGAATAATTCTCTTTGAAAATTTATTATTAAAAAAATACTTGTTAATCTATCTTTTCTTAAGTTCTCTTTCGTTCTTCCCTCACCAATTCTCACGTACGAGTCGTCCATACGCCCGATTTTCCAGAAGGGTTAAAAACGTCAGTTTTCCGCCGCTTATATCTCATGCCGCAGCGATGTCGGAAGTGGGGGGGAGAGGGGGCATTCGCCCCCCCTCCCCCCCAGAATTTGCCCCGGGCCCTTGAGAAATGAGTCTTCATTACAAAAATTAAATTTCACTTGTATCCAGCTTGCCTATTCCCTTCTGACGCTTATTCTACCACCTTCATATGCACTTTTAGCGGAATCCTAGTCTCTACCCCCTCCTATCCGCAAAAAAATGCGGCCCCTTTTCATAGGAGCCGGGCCCTTTTATTAAGAACCGAGCCGTTTTCAAGATTGGCCCCACCCAGTGAAAATAGTTCCGACGCCCGTCTCATGGAATATGTGACGGATCGAAGAGCGGAAAAATGTAGTGTCTTTTTGTAGTTTACAAACTCTATCTGATTCGGCAATGAAGAAATATGGTAAACGACCCTATTTTCATGGTTTCCGTCCCAAGGACCTTAACCTAGCTGTCCTTTTCGCACACACTTGCCCCCCCCCCCCCCCCCCCTCGCCCCCCCAAAGTTCAAGGACCGACATCCCGTTCTCTCTACGAGTACCCCTTGTCCTCTCTCTCCTCGTCCTTCTTGAATGGGGTGGGGAAATTAAGCCGACGGTCGGTCTCCCTTTTCATTCCATCCCTCTCCGCTTTCCCTCGAGCAGAGAGATCTCTTTCCCTCCCTCTTCTTCTGCTCCCTGCGCCATTCCATGCGTCTCCACCGAGGAATAATAACCTCCGCACGCTCCTTTGGCAGAGGCCCGACGTCGGACGGATCGCTAATGGAGTGTACATCTTGCCGCATCTCTCTCATCAGCTTCTCCGTCCGCCTTCCCGGGAGATGCGTGTGCGACCATTGTGGGGCTTCTGTTTGGGGAAAACACAGATACAGTAATGAGGAACATGCACTATTTTTTATAACTCTTTGAATTTGTAGTTTATTAGCTAAAATGTGCTTGACGAAAATTTTGCTTAAGAATTTAGTTGTGTTACGAAGATATTACTCTTTGAAAATTGTACTTTTTCGGCAGCTTAAAAATACGATGTCATCGCATGACGTCACGGCACGGTATCACTATGGGCGTTGTTTATCTGTTTATGCGAGGAGGTAAGTTGTTAAATAAATACTTGGCGATAACGTATGTATTTATCTCATTTGTTTAATGCAATAAACGATTGTATTTCGATTTTTTATTTACGTAGTATGGATTGTAATGAGCAAATCGTCCATGAATTATGTAATGCCTGTTTAGTGCCCAAGAATTTCTACTACGCCTATGCAATAGCTGTTTTTTTTAGACGAACGCCACCATAAGGGAGTAAACCAAAGGAAATTGTCTGAATAGGCTTTTTGAAGTATTTTTTAGTCATCGTTTCGTTCGAGAAACGGCTAAAAACCTCAAAACAATATATTCACTTCGTTTTTTTTTTTAAATAAATGTCTATCTCCGTAGCGATATAGAACCTATACCGTGCAGTGACGTCAGACGTTTTACGTCACGTAACTTTCGTCAATTTCCGGGAACATTTTTAATTCATTTAAAAATCCTTGTGGTGGGCGCAGAAAAATTTGGCATATATATTTAAATTGGTGAGAAAATTTCGCATCAAGTACATAATTCATCTTCGAGAAACGAATTTCATGCATATTCCCCATTGCGTGGGATAGGGAGGGGGCGCTCTCTCTATGGGTCGGCTTGTTGGCTGGAGAATTTCTTCTTTCGGAAATTAGGGCTTTTAAAGTTTGGGAGCATGTCGAGATCTCTACGAGCGAGAATAGGATGATTTCGCCTATTTTGGAACGCGTTATTTTTTTGAACCGGAGCCTAAAAAGTTGGGGAAATTTGAATTCCGTCGAGTGTGTTCAGCGAAGTCCTAGATAAGTCGGCTGCGTGATTAAATTGTTTGAATTGAATGGCTTGGTTCTAGCTCATCTTTGCTTTATTTCCTCTCTAGCTGAAGCCTCTAATTTTTTGAATGAATTGCTAGCCCAACTGGCCGAAACGAAATATCATGCCGTCACCTGATGATCTCTGATTTTGTGATTCGCTCATTGAAATGTGAAATACGATCGTGCTTGAATACGTCTGTGCAGAATACATCACGAAATTGGAATTTCAATCAATTCTAGGCACCATTTTCTTTCTGGTAGATTTGGTACATTTCATTGAAACGCACACCATTCAACATTATTGGGTTTGATAAAATGTATGTGCCAATGTGGAAAGTAAGCGAATTAGGATGATGATAGAGACTAAAACTCAATATGTATCGTCAATTTCTCACCTCATGTCCCTTTATTATATTTTTATCGACAATAAATATAACCAATAAATTTACAGTCTAATATCATTTTACTTTGCATTATATTTGCTTATTTATTACTCATACTTTGAAAGAGCAGATGGGGTTGAATTGATACTGCTAAGATGTTGTGGAAAAACTATGAAGTGTATATTTGATCAATGTGCTCTTTCTTTGACCAGGCCTACACATTAACATGTGTCGAATAGTCCATAGTTTTATTGATTATAAACTCATTAAATTTGACCTGCTAATATCTTACAGTTGATCGGAAATGAGTGGACCAATTGATGGTCGGCTGCGCAGCAGTCAGACGGTATAAGCATAAACGTATGTTGTTGAGGAAAGTTCTAGCTCTCGACAGAAGAAAGAGCTGGTCAATTCCCTTCCAGGTAATAGAGCGCATAGCACACGGAATGTGATATTCCAAGAAAAGTAAACGTGACCTCATTATCATCGATCTTCTTCGACGGTGTGTTTGAATGAAAAGGAATAGCGAACTGTTGCCGTTCGTTCGACGCACTTCATGACTATTGTAGAGGAACTTCTCTCATTATTCCTTGTACGTCAATATCCGCACCGTCTCGATAATAGGGACAGAAGACGACATATGAAAATTGCTACTATGCCCTTGTGTCCGTTGGTAGGGGCGTTATTTTGACTGTCACATCCGTTCATAGAGGACAGCATGCACGGGGTCATCAAAGTTGTCTGCAACGTTCATCATCAGTAATTCGCCCACAATTATTATATTGGAACCTTTGAATCTAGTGAAACTTTTAAAAGTTTCGCATGAGAAAGTTGTTTGCTAAATAATATTGCTGTTTTCAATTCAGCACTATGGTATATGCAAATATTATTGAGTTCAATAATTCACTTCTGATAATTGTTTTTTCTAGATCTAAAAGTAGAGAGCTCTAAAGAAATCTCTTCTTATAAGGATTATTTAACCGTTGGAAGAAGTCTGACTACCCATTTTCTCTGGCTAGTTTCCGAGGCCTTAATTAGTTTATCTTGTCACTTGCTTACACCCCTATTAAAAGATAGTGATTTGCCATATCATATTAACATCCACTAATATATCTTATTACGTTCTTTACTAATGTGGTAGCATTAATTGACATTAGTAATCTTTAGATCATAATTGAAATATATTGATAATCAATAATGGTGATTGTAGCCTTGATTCTATTTTATTTTTTACTTCAATCTAGTAGAGGGAGGGCGCTCTTCAACTTTGAAAAGTATAGTAGGTACATCACTTGCTCAGTGGTCAATTTGCGGTGTCCAGAAAGTGAAGTTATTCATGACAAAAATGAGTCCTAATTAATTTTTAAAAAATACCAAGTAATTTGATGTACTTAAAACTTACGAGGGTTTTCCGGCGTTGGTGATTCTTTTGAGGGGAAAAATATCCGTGAGAATACGAACTGCATTTACTCAATTACGTCTCTGTGATTACTAGGCTAATTGGGTTGTTGAAAGATTGATGAAGTTTCTTTAAAAATGATACTAAATTTAAAAATGTCCAACCGACACTTGAATTTTCGAAAATATAATTAAAAATTTCATTGAATAAATTCAAGATTTACATCAAAGGAATTCTTGATATGAGTTTTATAACAATGTAACTACGGGTGAGGCTTGCTGCATTTATGTCCGAGTTGAAACTAGTGATGCTGTTACTCCTATAAATAAATATCTCTGGTGATCCGAGCCTTATGTTTTAGAAATTTTTATTTGCTTTTATCACAAAGTGTTTTCATTTTTCTCAGTGCAATATGATAAACCACCTTTTAACTGAGGAATAGGCGTTTAACATCTTTATCTTTTCAGCTACAGCCGTTAAATGATTGGTCTGACGGTTGCCATTAGTAATGTTGATGTCAAGGTCAAAATCTGTAATTAATAACATGGTGAATGCACGGAATGACGGGAAATACCGTAGCCAGATATAAGTTTCTTTCCCAGCGCGCGTAATTACGAGCCAGTTCTGAAGATGCCCTAGAAAAGAAAACATTTATTCAGCTCAGCGGACTCTAAAATATGTTCTGCAGGCAGGCCGATGCATTTTTTGAACATATTTACGCGATTCGGGGCGTATTTCTGTCCACGGGAACAGATGACGTTAAGTGGATTCGTGAATGATGGAAGATTTCAATGTTACCTCGCTTTTTGAATAGGCCTCGAATTGAAAAAAAATTGAAGACCGCCTCGGCGCACGCGGCTCAGAATGTTTGAAAAAGAAATAAGACATTGTGTACTCCTTTCTGGTTCCTCAAATCCACATCCCTCTCCCTCCATTGAGATCATCGTATGCATCCGTTTTTTTTTTCCTTTTCTCGCATCCCGTTGCGCAAGCGCAGTTTTTTTCCCATTTCTTCGAGGCGCAGTTAAGTCTCGCTTCCAAATCGCCTACGAATGAGAGGTTTCCGTGCTTCTCAAGACGGTAGTCTCCTGAGCATTCGTGAGGAGTCAAATTTTTTTTAGTCATTGTTTCCTCCATCTATGAGAAGTCACGTCAAGTTTACCGTTCGCTCGTGCTGTTTTATACAATAAATTCAACCTTGCACATTTTGCATCTTTATATTTTCGAATAAGTATCGCTCATATTCACGACTCTAGCATCTATGTGAATGCTAGTCTGAGACCAACTTGTTAAATTTAATTTTCTTGAGAGCAGATTTATTTTTAGACAAATCTCTGAGTCAAATTTCAGATTAAAGCCCCGTTTCAAGTAAAGTCAAGGATCGAAAACAATGGAATGGAGTAATATTTGGTTATGAAACCTAATTGTCTTTATTTTTACCAAGTGCTCTTTCATCTTAATGCTTTGATCCTTTCTGCGTTTCTTTTCCAAGATATTTGGCGAATGACTTAATCCTGGAAAACAATGGAATGGAGTAATATTTGGTTATGAAACCTAATTGTCTTTATTTTTACCAAGTGCTCTTTCATCTTCATGCTTTGATCCTTTCTGCGTTTCTTTTCCAAATATTTGGTGAATGACTTAATCCTGAGACTGAATGTTTCATTCCCGCGCTCTTAAAAAATTATACTCTAGGTGATGTGTATTCTTAGGCCTTTTTTATCTCTGGTAGATTGTAATCTCTCTGCTCTACTGACGAAAAGTGAATGCAACAACAATGAGATTAGTTTACAACTGGAAAGTGATGGTATCTACGAGAAATTAGATGTCAGTATAATCTTAAAATCACTGATTCAATGCGCATAGCTTTCCCGTAATCATTGGATTAAAAATCTAGTTAAGAAGCTCGAAGATTTTTGAAAATGATTCCCGGCAATTTCTTCGTTACACACTGTCTTCAATTCTGAAAGTGCCTCGTTCATTTTATTTGCAAAGATTAGCTAAAATTGAAAACTTTGTTGAAATTTCATTTAACTGTTCTTAATCACTTCCCAAAACGTGTCTCTACATCTAAGGACCTAGGTATTCTTACAGACAATAAATTAAATTTTTCCCAACACATACAAACCATTTAGTGTACAGCAATGTCCCTCTTAGGCCTGCTCAATCGTTTCACTGAAGTTCATGACCCACGCCCTTCAGACCTTCTTTTCTTTTTCGTTCTTCCAATTCTTACCCATTCCTGCCCCATCTGGTCTATCTCTCCTCAAACTAATCTCTCATCTCTGGACTGTGTCTGCAAATTATTTGCTAAAATAGTTAAAAATAGATCACCACATTTTCGTAACATGTCCACCAATACTATTCTCTTCTCTCTCTCTCTCGATTTCTAATCTTAATACCCTTAGACTCACAGCAGACTTAAGACTTATTTTTAATATTCTCAATAATATTCTCAATTCCACCATCGACTGCCCCGATTTGCTCTCCTTTGTCAACTTCAAAGTTCCTTCCCGCCCCACGTTTCGTTCTCATCCTTTACTCCATGTGCCCATTCCCAGACTTTCGATTACGAAACGTTATCTTTTCTTCCGTCTCTCCTCTCTATTGAACTCCCTCCCACAACACATTGATCCCTTTGCACTCCCAATTAAATCATTCATAAGCCTTTCTATTTCGCATCTCTCACCAGAATAGCCTTTCCCTTCTATTTATTTCCTGTTACTTTTATTTTGTTTTTTTCTGGTATGTGTTATAAAATTTATGCGCTGTTATTGGCCACTATAAAATGGCATCATTGCTGTACGTGGTTTACTTTATAAATATATGCGTAGTAGCGATGATGAAGGATGAAATACAAAATTTAACCAGATTCATTTACTCTTCTTGACACACTGGAATTTGGTTTCTCAGTTTCGTAGAAAAATCCGAGAGGTGATGCGGCAAAGTGAAGTTTCCAATGATTACGGAAGTGTTACCAGATTTTAAGAGAGAAAGCATCACTATTTTTTTTATAAATCTCTACAAACGCATTTCATCCTATGAGATGCGCGATGGTGAATTGAGAGCACATGCCCCATCCAAAAGATGAAGGAAATTTTCACTCAGCTCTCCATTTTATGGAAATTTCTCGCAGGATTTGAAGTCTCTTTTGCTGGCAAAAAAAACAGTTTGGGGATGAAATAAGGGAAGAGGAACGTGCTGAGGATTAAGGGGTTGGAATTGGCGTAAACTTAGGTGAGGTGCATTGGTGCACTTTTGCAAATTGGCTGGCAGTGTGATGAGGGAGTGTGATGAGGGCAGATGATGAGGGAGGGAGGGAGCCTCGGCTTACAGAGGAGAAACCATCTCATCAACATCTTCACATGACCCGGCAATCTACCACTATGGTGTGTGGCAGGGAGTGTATCAAACTAAATTTAAATCCTTCGGCACCACTGTCTTTTTAATCTTATGTGGTTGAATCGACGGCAATTTGTGGAAGGTCTTAAAATATTTCTTCCTCCATCTGGAATAATAGACTTTAAATGGAGGTTATAAATGTAGTCCATGTTTTAACCTACGGATGATATCCATCCGGCAACTTCTAGTAAGAGTGAAACACTGACGTCATCATCAGAGAAATCCTTCACGAAGATTTTAATTTGCATTTTATTCTTTGCATACTTTCTCTCATTTTAATCAAAAATTTTCTTCAAATCTAATTCAGACTTCAGAAAACGCATTGCTTGGAGACTGCTACAAGATTTATTTCAACACCTGCTGAACGACTATATCACACTGTGTAATTCCCTTCGTAAACCTATCTCGTCTAATTTTATTACATTTATTGACTTTTGACTGCACATAAAATTATTTTCCCTTCGAGAATTTATTTTAAAATTTGTTGTGCTTCAGAGAAATTGTATATATCTTTATATATTTTAATGCCCACAGTCATATGACGAAACTAACAACAAACGTTCCGAGACACAAATTCTGTCCCCATCCAGTAATTTATGTCTTCCATGTTATTTCATGACGCGCAGTCTTAATATTTTGTAGCATTAATTTTTACCTACCAGACAGTTGACTTACACATAGATAGGTTGACGTCTTTCCATGCTTTCTTATCCCTTTCCTATTTATTCTTCTCTCATCAATCCCTAAAACAGTACCTCATCTCCACAGAAAACCCCTACTCAGGTGCAAAAGATCACGTTAAATTGCTTTCGTTTATACGCATGTTGGGTTTAACTACTGGTGGTCACAAGATTTTCTAGTAGTGCAAGCCAGTCCATAGGAGAGCACCTAAAGCTCAATACTCCTTCCGCCAGAGGGAATGTTAAATCGTAGATCCCGTGGAGTCTTACATAAAGACCTGACTGAAAACTTACACTTTCAATGCTCCCTTCCGTCACTCTTGTAAATTATAAATGCATCCAATTACTTACCAATCCTTAATGGAGCAGATGAACTGAGTTATTGGTTACTTTCCATAACGACGACACTGATCTTGCAAGCCGGAGGTGAATCTAATGTTCTGCAGACTCGAAGATTCCTCAAGTAAGGTTGATGTCAGACAGGAGACCAAAGTGCTCATGGGAACGGGAGTCTCTTTATAGAGAAAGGATTATCGGAAAATACAAGGAAACCTCTTACCAGGCGGTATTTCTTAAGGGTGGCGTGGGGGAGGATTCCTTTAGGTGGCATAGAAGCTTTCCTTTCGTTGGGAAAAAAATATAAATTGGATTTTTTTCCGGGGGACGTGTGTGGTGAAGTCAAAAGAGAGAAAAAGAAAAAATTCTTTTGCACCGTGTTACTCATTTTCGGGGCATGGGGTCTTTGCGAACGGAAGGATAGTGAAAAGAGAGGTTGAGAAAGGCTTAAGGGGTTGGTTCTAGGCTTGAATTCCTCTGTGGTGCCGGTGACTGAGGTCGCGCCGTTGACTATGTAACCCCCGGCAATGCAATCTTTGAGCCTGCGGGACCTCATCCTTAGGAACTTCCTTCATCTCATCCTTGCTTTTCCGATTCTTCAATATGGGATTTTCTTTCTTCTACAACCCCTCCTCTCACGTTAAAGCCTCGTTCACATTGCATACCAGGTGTTTTGGCGAAAAGAATTTAACGTGTAAATTTTAATCTTTGTACACGAAAGACGTGTGGCCCACGTAGTTATTTTTACATAAATACTTTCACCAAATTACAGCGTCTCCAAGCAGTGACGCACCCTGAAAGTTATGGGTGGCGGGAGTCCGCCATATTCTCGATCTTTTGCATAGTGTAACCAAAAAGTCATTTTAATCAGTATATTTTGAATTATATGCCATATTAGTTACTACATGTATGCATCCTATAATTAACGATATCAGATTTACAGACAAAAGTAGTCATAAAATTTTAGGCCTTTGCTAAGCTGGTTAACTGTCACAGCACAGATAAAATAGCCTTTCTTTTATCTTTGGTCTAATCATACTCGAGTAAAATGAAGTAACGAGTTTTTCATATTTTCCTATTGCTGCTACCATGTGACTCTGACTTGATAATTAAAGATCAAGTTGGGTTCTGTAGAGAGATAAGGGGGGCGTAGGGCCCTTTGGTTCCCCTGTGGGTGAGCCACTGTCTCCAAGACTACTTGGCACGGATAATTACTAATTTTCGGCGAGACGTAACGTGTTTATTTGGAAGGATAACAAACTACATCCAAATACAAGAATTTATTTTTCATCCTAAGCAGTACTTACCAATAGAAATAACAGGAAAATAAACAACGATTTTACTTCTATGTCCATGCCCTGATTTGAGAATATCCTCAAATCCATAGTAAGCCGGAAAGTAGGACTCAAACAAGGTCCCTATCTATGATTTTTTTATTTTACGTTTTATGAGAACACTGCCCGCCCGATAACATAAATCTAGGTACCCATTGCGATGATACTTTTTACACCTGCTAGTGAATGATATTTTGGCTTTGATGTTTGCCTTTTACCTGATCCTGACGGGTATTTGGCCTTTTTGAAGTTAAAAACAATCGTGCTGGACCATGTTTATGAGAATTTACCTTCCTTAAATAATCCTAATTGTTGATCATTCTCGAGTTTTGTAAGATTCGGCTAAATGTATTCTAAATAATTAAATATTCCTTCTTATTTATTTAAGCTTCGGACTTAATTTCGTTTGATCATCAACATCGGTCAACAATCCTAGGATTGGTTTGACGCAGCACTTCACTTTATTTATCTATCGGTTGATCTCTTCATATTGACGTAGTTCCTCTCTTTTATCACAACTTGCTCCATATACCTCAAAAGAGGCCTGCCCTTTCCATTCTTACCGCTCACTTTTCCCTCGACGATTGTCTTCATCAGGCCATGGTTCTTAAGATGTGGCCTATTGAGTTGTCCCGTCTTCTTTTTAAAGTTTTCAGTAGACATCTCTTATCTCCCACTCTTCTTAAGACTTCTTTGTTTGTCACTCTATCGATCCATTTTATCTTTATCATTTTTCGGTAGCACCACATTTCAAATGCTTCCAGCCTGGACTCCTCTGCTGCTGTTATTCTATATGCTTCGCTGCTATATAGTGGAATGCTCCAGATGTATGTTCTAATAAAATTTTTCCTCACTTCCACGCTTGTATTTGCAGCTGTAAGCAGAATCTTTTTCTAGTAAAATGCCCTTTTCGCTCGGGAAATTCTACTGGCATATCTTTTTTACTTCGTCCATCGCTGGTTACTCGGCTTCCCAGATAACAGGACTCTTCCACCTCCTCGATTTTTTATTTCCCTAGTTGAACATTGGTCCTGGCTTCCTTTCTCATCAATTAAATATACCCCCTGCACTCGTCGTAAACCTATTTTGGTTTCTACTGCTTCGCTCTCTATAGTTTATTTCATAGTACCTATTAGTTGTGCATCCATTACAATCATCACCATGATATTTTTTACGACTAAATAGAACTGCGAGCATCTTCGGATCATCCGCTGATGGTATTAAACTTACGCATCACGGTATTATTTGTATGATTCGCTTTCATCGGGTGCACTTAGGGGTTTAGGGACTACTCCACCATCACATGTGAGTCCAGGAAGGGCGTCATATAGCTTTGAATGAGTCACTATTAATCCTCTCGTGACGTTAAAACTCGGTCACGTGAAGTCCGCTGGTAATTAGCTTAAGCACGCGTGTGTGGAATCGGTCGTAGTTTCATTAATCCCTCATGGAACGCTGGCTTGTATTGGCGTCTGCTTGAAATAAAAACACTTTCCCGCGTGACTGCATCTTAAGCACGTGAAGCGAGCGAGCCTTTGGCGTCAATGCAGATAATTGAATTAGCGCCATTAGGTCGTTGAGTCAGCACGAATGTGGAGACATCGTAACAGCTGGAATAACCTCCCTTCATCGTTTCACTCGGCCGTAATATTCACTTGTAGATGTCCCCCCTGACAACCTGACAAACAATTTTGGTATTTCTGTACGGTAGTGTGCATACTCTATTCCATATTCATGCATTTTGCAAAGAGAAAAATATATATTTAACAACTATAAAAATAAATCGTGTAAAGCGTGATTCAGTGGAGCCACGGTAACCATCCAGATCGGTGACCCGTCGACTTAGCAAATCAGTGAGTCATAAATCTGCCTGAAGCAAGGTTATGTATATTTGTTAGGAATAAGTTTAGCAGTAAACTAGGTTAAACCAAGGGTTGGAATACTCTTAAAATGGATTATCCAAACCTGTCCGTTGAAAAGACTTAAAAAAATAATCGAAACTCATTGTCATATTCTTAAAAGTAAGGAACATTAGAGGTAATATTAAAATATGTGATATCATTAGTATAGATATATTAAAAAAAGAAAGGGTATAGTTTCCTAGGGTCTTAGGTTTTGACTAGTAAGAATAATGAGGATGCGTCTCCTGGTAACGTATATGTACATCCGGTTTGCAATTTGTCAATATTAAAGGACGATTTCAACTGAAATCAGCAAGTGAAACAATTGCAGAATTTCTCTTGCTTTCCCGTCGTATATTTTGAGATAATTTATCACGCGTTTTCATCCAGATTAGGCTCCTCGTCTATGCTGATATTTCCATGAACGACTCGCTCACCCTGAAGATCATGATCGAGTTGCTCATCGAAACGTCGGCGAAGATGGCGACCCGAACCTAGATGAAGACCCGTTCTGAATTCGCCCTGAGTAATTACACTGTTCTGCAAAAAAAAGTTCAAAAAATGCTCGGCTACAATTTAGGGAGTTTCTGGCTAATTTTGGGTCGCTGAATCCGAAAATGACCTCCGTTTTTTTCTATCACCCTCCATTTTTACGAGCAACCCCTAAATTGGGGAAACCTACCCCGTATCTAAACTTATCGCTTTTCAAGGGACTTTTACTAATGTTATCTGCTTATAATTAAAAAAAACGGACGTTTTGAGGCTATCAGGGTCATAAAAGAGACAAATTTGACTGGGGTTGAAAATATTTAGGGGGTGAAAATCGAAAAAAAACCTTAAAAAACCATTGAAATAACCATTTTTCTTCACTTTTTATTGCATATGATATGGTAGCTTATAGAAAAGTTTTTAACCCTCGCTACCTGTTACTAAAAAAATCACGTCCTCCCTACTTGGGGTCTTTTTGACCCCATCGTGAATTTAAATTATTTTAAGTGATAATATTATTCCAATGACTCATATTCATTCGTATTTTAGTTAAATACATTTCAGATAAATTAACAGAAAAATACCACAGTATAATATGCATTGCATAATTTAGAAAAAAATATTATAATGTTTTAGATGGCACTCATAGTATAGTCTTGAATAATGAGGATTAAATTTACCTATATACGCATTTAAGTACATAGTTTAAATATCTGAATACAATATAATATTTAAAATATTAAAACATTTGCAGCATAGTGCCAACACGTGATGACCAATTACAAAATTTCATGACTCAAAAGAATTGTGCCAAATTTTAAATCTGAAATCTCCATCTACACACTCACTAATGTCACATTGCAGACGCTTCTTTGTTGAACATGATCACCTTACACGTATCTGTTGCAAGCATTGGAAAGATCATTGGTTGTTTGTCTCTCTTACGAGGGCAAATGGAACATCTGCCACCTATTTTCTGGACACAATTTCTCTGTCATTTACCAGCAGAATACCGCCAATCCCAGCAATTTCGATCGCAGTCCGAAATCTATTTTTTTGGAATTCGGTTTTTCCTACTCAGCGATGAATTTCAGGTGCTAACTAGCTAGACTAACTAACAGCCTAGAATTTTTTTTCCGCGGCAAAGAGGGGTATTTTCTCGAATACATGTGGTATGCATTTATACCTGCAAGATCTACGATACCAAAAAAAATAGCCAATGGCCATTTTCTAGACCCTCTTTTTACAGAATAATTTGATCTACAGAATGTACACCGAATTTTGCAGAGTTGTATTACAAAATTATTTCCCGTTTATTCTTTTCAGGGCAACAAATTTCAAATGCCTTATGTTTAGCAGACCATAAAAACCGGCGTCCTACCTGATGATATTCCAGGATAATATTTTTTCCAGTCGACTTTGGTTCTTTAGCACCCCATTTTATTTTTCCTTCCTCACTCCCCGTGGATCGTCTTCTTTGATACATACACCTAGGATTTCCTCATGAAGCTCGTTCTCCTCCTGGTCCCTTATTTCCACCTCCCTGTTGCCTGCCTCTGCTTTACTTCCATCACTCTCATTTTGAATGTTTTCTTCATCGTTAATCTTTCGATTCTAGTATATTCTTAACGGCTTCGTTCTCGCTGTATCCAGGAGCAAATTTGACTCTAAAGGCTGCCATAATCAGTTATTGTTCTTGTATGACCGCCAATAATTCCCCATCGGGATCCCCAGTGCGGGATGCACGCTTGAGCGAGGAAAGATGTGACTTCTACAGTCGTCGGAGGAGTGACCACGAGTGACGATTCTCAGTGTAAAAGCCTAGCTCGTATCAGAGGTCAAATACTACGAAGTCAAAATACAAGTGGAGAAAACAGTGACTGTTATTTCTGACATATTGCTGATTACAAAGAAAGCACAGCATTGATGACTATGTTGATGAGCTCTGCGAAGATAACAGTTAGATTAGAAGTTGGAGAGCAATGATGGCTTCAAAAATCGTCGCAGGAGCAACCACAAGTTACTAATTCTCTCTATAGCAGCTAAGCTCGTTACAGAGGACAAAAATTACGAAGTCAAAAAACGTTGACTGTTGCTGATTACAAAGAAAACACACTGTTGACGACGAATCCGCTGTCCGCAGATAATAGTTGGATTAGAAGCTGCAGAGCAAGTTGAAATCATAGTACGCTAGCAATCACTTAGCAGTATTCAGCTTCTGTTATGTGATGGGGTGAGGTGAATGTGATCGACTTATTATGCGTTCGTCTCTAAGTTCACCCATTTGGAAACTGCTGACATTTAATAGATTTTGCAATTGAATAGCTAAGCCTCTATTTGATTCACTAAGTTGTAACGTTGATACGACTGTGTATATTACCGGAATATCTATCTTGGTGTCACATGCGAGGGAAATACATCCATAGCTCAACAATTTCTTCTCTTCTAATAATTTTAACACTCAGTGCATTGCTCATTTTATCACATAAAATGCTAATATTCTTTCCTTTCATGACAAAGTCATGACAAAAGCTATTATTTATTCAATTATTCCTAAAGGAAAATGTAAATTCATCTCCTGGTACTAAAATACGATCGGGTATAATTTAGTTCCACATACCCTACCTGGGGTCAAACTTGACCCCAAGCAAGAAATTATTTTTTTTAAGGCTTATTGTCGGAAATATTTTTAAAATGAAAAATGGAGTCGATACAAAAGTGTTTTATCGGAGAATTCCTAAAATATGATTCATAAAGCTGTAAAAATTAATGAGTTATTCAACTTTTTCTGTGAGCTGGGGTCAAAAAAGACCCCAGGTAGGTAGGGAGGGTTAAGGGATGAATACACTGTTCACCTCCCCCCCTTTTGTAAAGGATTAGTATTACATAAAATATAAAAGGGGAAGGGGGGGTATAGGAGGTGGTATAAAGAGCTGCCTCAAAAATCTGGATACAAAAATTAAATATGTTTATAGATTACGTACTTGTGAAGTAAGAAAACAATTCAGTTATTTTTTTCTATATAAAAATCCTTAAAGCAATGTAAAAAAATAGTGAAGCTATATAATTTTACCTAATGGGTTGTTCGTTTCCTTTTGTACTGCTCCTCTGAAACTTCTCTGATGATGCGTGCACAACAGAAATCTCCCAACATACTCGGTATCCATTTGCCTGCGTCTTTTGAAAACCCCATAGTGTTGGTTTGGCAAAAATAGCAATCTGTTAAATGGCAAGTGGATTCACGCCAAACCATTGCCACTCCGAATTTTAGGGAACGATTTCCCCCGTTTAACTATTCACAAAGACTTCTATGGCAACCACTGCAACAGAATTTAGGGGCCCACGATTTGTCTTGGTCACCAATTTTACACCCGAATCATAAGATTTCCGCACAATTGCAGTCATCGCTTTCCTTTGGTCTTTAAACGTTAAATCCCCACAGATGTAACAAAATGAATTGGGATGATTTTTGCAAGATCAAGGCATGATCGCGAGAAAACACTTTATAGCTCGCAAAATAACACGCTAAATCAAACACACCACTAGAAAAATAAAGAAAGAACTTGGAAGATTATAACCCGGCACGTACGAAAGAGAGTGACGTACCGAATAGACCACTGGTTTATTTCATAGATGAACATTAGCAAGTGCGACTGCCAAGACACATAAAGACACGTTACAACGTGTCCAAGCGTGTCAAAACGTGGTGAGTAACTTTTACAATGTATTTCCCAATGTTTCCCAATGTATTAATTGGAAAGGTCTCAGCTCTTACTTCAAAAGTAAGGAGGACAACGAAGTCAAATCAAGAGCCCCCAAACGCTGTTACAATAATATTTTGACAAATCTGATTTGTGTCCAGATTTTTGTGGCAGCTCTTTATACCACCTCCTATATCCCCCCTTCCCCTCTTATATTTTATGTAATATTAATGCTTTACAAAAGGGGTGGGGTGAACAGTGTATTCATCCCTTAAAAACTTTTCTATAAGCTACCATATCATATGCAATAAAAAGTGAAGAAAAATGGTTATTTCAATGGTTTTTTTAAGGTTTTTTTCGATTTTCACCCCCTAAATATTTTCAACCCCAGTCAAGTTCGTCTCTTTCATGACCCTGATAGCCTCAAAACGTCAGTTTTTTTAATTATAAGCAGATAACATTAGTAAAAGTCCCTTGAAAAGCGATAAGTTTAGATACGGGGTTGGTTTCCCCAATTTAGGGGTTGCTCGTAAAAATGGAGGGTGATAGAAAAAAACGGAGGTCATTTTCGGATTCAGCGACCCAAAATTAGCCAGAAACTCCCTAAATTGTAGCCGAGCATTTTTTGAACTTTTTTTTGCAGAACAGTGTTATTTGTTCATACTTCTGCTTAGGTGTGCATTTATAAATGAAATTATGGTTCAATAATAATTTTTACTTTAGAGCCTCGTGTACTTGTCGCAGTTTTACGAATCCCTGGATTGGATGGTCCTGCATAACCTTTGACATTGGAGAACCTTAATGCGTAACAGTAGAATGCTTCAGTGGTATGTTATTTGAGCCGTGAAGAAATCACAGAAGTTCAGCAGGACACAATTTTGACGTTCATATTTATCAAAAATTCTCAAGTTAAGGCCCCTCCCTGCCACTCTCTCTCGCGGCAATGTATTCTGTGGCAGTTTGACCCTGGGGAAACCTGGTGACAGGTGAAATCCTGACGGGCTCCCTAGGGCAATCTGTGACTGTCCAAAAGTGAAGCTGGAAGAAAATATAAATTTTTTCTCGCCGATGGGCTTTTTCTGGTATCACAGCACCTTCCCCTACCGAATGTAATGCATGGGAAAATGTGGCCAATAACTTATTCATGGGTTAAAGTGATATCCGTAGTGTCCCTCCACACTTAGTAGATGAAGGGGACGAAAATTATCGTGGTTTTTTTAAAATGGTCTCGTAGTACTGCATTGGAGTTTATCATGAAAAGCTGCAAAAATAATAATATTTCTAAAATTGATTCAGTTTTCATTATCGATATAAATCACTCTGATAAAATGAAATGGAATGCATTTGATATAAAGCAGTATATTTAATGAACTTATAATAATTACACAGTTCGTCAGTTTTTTCATAAAATGCTGCATATTGTATTGCATGACAAATGCATGTGCACAAAAATTAATTCTGGTAATTGAAGATACGAGAATCTATTAACCATTTTAAGATGTGTTATAGCATGGTGAACGTCGTTGATTTTTTTACGCGTGTCCAGTATACTTCTTACCTAGTATATTTGCTTCCACGTAACAATGACATATTTTTCGAAACGAGTAAATTAAAAATTCATATGGTATATTCCATTGGTTAATTATTCACAGGACCCAGGTCTCAATACTTTGATAAGGACCATGACTTTGAGTTAGTCTCTGGTGTCATAACATTTCAGGTGACGAAGGTCAGGACCTGAAGATGACACGACGTACTGAAACCCGAGTCGTGTAAATAAATAATCAGGTGAATTTACCGAGTGAATTTTTAATTTGATCCATAATGGATTTATTCAACAAGGTCAAGCCAGAAACCATTTTGTTAGTTATTCTCCGGAATATAACACCATGTACCAAAGGAATGCTTTAACGTTGTTATATTTATATTCACGTGACTGTGGGTGTATTTCAGAACTGTGCAATATTGTTCAAAATCGCACGGCGTACATCCAAAGAAATCACATGAACCATTCGTTCCATTATGTCTTGTTATCTTGCTAACTCGTGGCCAGAACTGGATGGTAGTTAGGTTAAATGTACCTGTGGAAATCCTTTCTTTAACAGTGAGCAGAGAAAAGCTTTGGACACATCACACGCTCGAGATGATGGAAATGCTTCATTGTAAATTATAATTTCTGGCCACTTTGATGGAAATTTAATTGCCAGCTTTGTTGAGTTACGAGGAGATTGTACTGCATTTTGTAAATCTTTTTAGTCTTTGATTATAATTAGAAGAATTGTCTATTCCTTTCAGTCTTTTGAACGTCCTCAGATCCTTATTTTTTAGCCCATTTAAGGGTATTGTGTTTACCGTTCTGCCTTCGGCAAACCAAGATATCCCCCTCTTCGCTAATATCGACCACTACTCAGTAGTCCCTCACCACCCCGCCAGTGGCAATATCAACCGACGTCCGACTTGCGCCTCTTCAACTCCTCCCCGGGAGGTCTTGACCAGCCTGTTAAGGGACAGTCGGGAGCCCCTTTGCCATTCCATGACGTGACTTGCCTCCCTCTCATCCTGTCCACTCGGACTCTCCCTTTCTCGAGGCATCTTCCTCAGCCTCTTCCTCGCCCTCATCATCACGAACCCTGGAGAAAAGGAAGTTCCTCTCTCTCTCTCTTGGAAGCCCGAGCACCACTTTTGATTAAGTTCTTCGAGGCGATCCCCGAAGGATCCGATGCGTAAAGGACCGTGCCCTGCGGATGCAAAGGGCCGTCTTGCGAATCCTAATCATCGCCTCAGAACTCGGCCTTTCCCTCTCCTCTTCATCTCTCGTCCCTTCTGCCCCGAGGTAGTTCTCTTTGTCCTGCGAGGGCAGCTTGATTTGTTACCCTTTGCATGGGTTTGGAGTGGGTAGAGATGCCCCGTCAACCGAGAGGATTATTTGGCTTCGTCTTTGTTGGGAAAACATGAGTAAAAAAATAGGTGAAAGTAAATTTTTGCTCTGTGCGCCATGTGGTCCTTATGGCGAAAACGATCAGCTTATTATTATTATTATTTAATGTTCTGGGACATTCTGTCCTCTGGAACGAATACAAAAAATTAAATAGAAATTTATACATTTGCCTCAAGGGCTAAAATACCATACATAATTCAATTATTTTACACAATAGCTACACAACACTAAATTTTAATCATAAATGAAAAGGAAACCTTTGTTATATTCCACCAATTTATTCTCAGTTACAACTAGTTTCGACGCAGCGACGTCATCTTCAGGTACGAATATAATAATTGGTGGAATATAACAAAGTTTTCCTTTTCATTTATGATAAAATGAACTTCCACAAAGTTGAGCCTGAGACGATGAAGATAAACTATATTTTAATATTTCAGTCAAATGTTGAAACAGTATTTTAACAGCAACAGAAACAGTATTTAACATAGAAACAGTATATAACATCAGCAGTAGAGACAAATTTCAGTACGATTATTTATGTGAATTTAGGTTAAACATGAAATTAAAACATTTGTTTTTAAAGGTGTGCACTTTACTGCAGGTTTTTAATTCATTGGGCAATGAGTTCCACATGTGGGTAGTTGTAGCAACGAAGGAATGGTGGTACATTGTAGTTCTATGAGCAGGTAGGTAAAGGCTGGATGGGTTACTTCTTGTTGACATTGTCCTACTTTCAGATGGATGATGAAAATGGTCCAGGAGGTATGTCGGTTTTTGATTTTTAAATAAAGAAAATAAAAACGCACACAGCAGATATTTCCTTCTAGATGGAATATCCATCCAAAGGAGCTTTTCCCTGTGAGGGGAAGTGTGCTCGTCCCTGCGAATGTTGAAAATGAACCGAATGCAAGAACTTTGCAGCCTTTGTAATGTATTATTCAGTTCATGCGAAAGGTCACCGAGTACTAAAGTGCAGTAATGAAATTGAGAAAAAATTAGCGTAGTAATTAAAATTTTTCTAGTGTGCCTAGGTAGAATTCTTCCCTGAGTTTTATGCTTATATAATATTCCATGAACACTATTAGAAATGGTATTAACCTGGTCGTGCCATGACAAGTTGTTATTCATGATAATACCCAAGTTACGAACAGAATTGGCTTGTAGAATAGTGAATGTACTTATCGCATCATGGATTACAGCAAAAAGAGCCAATGCCAGCTACCTTATTTTTCGGCTCGAAGCACTTTTCCTTGTTGCCAAATGAATGTTTATCCTTAATTTAAATTGATTAAAAAAACAAAATTTAATTATATTGAATTTTCTATAATTTTAGTCTTCAAATGTAAAAAAATGACAGTCTTAATATGAATTTTGGTTTTTATACAAGGTTATATCCGAAAACACGTATGTTTATAAAAAAGCACCCTGTTTTTTTCCATTTGTCTAGAGACTTGGTGGTCAGATGATCACGGGCGTTGTTATAAAAGTCAAGGAGGAGAATGGCAAAGAAAAATCCTCGTATGAGTAACTTGGGGCAAGAGGCGTGTCTCTTTTTGCCTTTCCCTCTAGAACTCTCTTTAAAAAAAAAAAAAAATCTCACTATGCGGGACACATCTCATGTGTCAGACAAATTGCCCCTCTTCTTTTGAAGGTTATCATCTCGTTTCTCTTTTGTCACATCACCATTCGTAAAACTTCTTCAATAGTTATTTAGTGAGTTTTATCTTCATAATTCCCTCATAGATCTTCTGGAAAATAAATACGTAGAAAACTTCGTATATCGGAATCCAAAACTGAATTTTTACCCGGCTTACCACACAGAAGGTGCGTCAGTCTTGTTATTCAGGTACGCAACACATTATGTGAATACAAAATTCAAAAAAGTGTAGAATTTCTCCATTATCAGGTGTAGCCACATTCAGTAGTTCACTCGCCGAACTTAAAGGGGTGTGAAACGAAGGAGTTTGGAAGATCTCGAGGCCCTACCTCAGTGCCTCTTCTTTGCCTTATGGCCTGTAGATACAAAGTTTTTGTCAACCTCAATCACTCCAGCATTAAAATATTTATTTTACGACTCCTAAATTTGCTCAATTCATTAATGGATTATGAATTTCCTTTTCTTCATCCCTCTATTTACTTCCTCACTCTTCTCCATTCCTTCAATTCTCTAAGGGATACCCCGGCCGGAAAAGTTTCCCTTCCTCGGAAAACTCACTATCGTGCCGAAGTTGAGGAGAGAGGGAGTCGAATGGAGGAGAAGGGAAAAGAAAAATTCACTCTCTCCCTCACTTTCGGTAGTGTAGGTCTTCCCTTCACCCTCCACCCTCCTTCCTCCACCCTCCTACCTCCACCCTCCACCCTCCACTTCCTCCCTCCACTTCCTCCCTCCACCCTCATCCCTCCACCCTCCACCCTCATCCCTCCACCCTCATCCCTTTACGCTCCTCCGTCTCTACCTCTCTGCGATGGCCCTTTCCAGTTCTCGCCTCAAAACATCTGAGGGCTCGTCTTCAGCCACTGGTTTGCACAAGAGAGGTGGAGAAGAGAGAACTCCCGCCCAGGATTGGGATCGGAGGGGGGGGTAGTGAGTTAACGACATCGATTCGGAAGGGATCGTTGTATGGATCTGTTTCTGTCGGAACACCTGACTTTTCACTGAAGAAATGGGGAGTTTGCGACTACTCGATAAAATCTGTGATCATTCAGTTGGAAATCGGGAAATTAAACCTGACAAAATCCTTACCTGCCGTAGAAAAAGCTGGGAAAGGCCTGTAGCTTGACATATGGCGTATTCGGATATAACTTCACAAGATTATCGTTTGCCTTTGTTCTAGTGGTGTGTAAATAGATTTGGTAAATCTTGGAAATAGCATGGTGCGGTATGAATACAAATGTACTTTGCGATCTTTTCGTGGTAAATGTCATTTAAAATATTATCCTTACTATTTTTAAATAATATTGTCTCGCATTTTTCTACGCCACCAACTGTAAATAGCGAATTAATATATTTGTACTGTAGACACAAATGAAAACAGAATTAATATTTTTGGTGAATAATTTCCACTGAGTTCCTTCATTCCAGATTAATGAGATGGGGACAATAGGGTTGGAAAATGATGACAAAAATAGTATATTCGTAATCATGATTGCTGAAAATCCTAGAACCCGTTTTCCAACCCTGGAGAGGGCAAAAAACTTATCCAGCTTAATCAAAGCTGGGTTATTATCAGGATACCAGATCTTTCCGGAAAAGAACAGGATGGCACAGGGAAATACTCCCCCCTCCCTAACTCATTGTGTATATTACAGACGCCATTGGCCTTAGTACTTGGTGAGCTTTATCATTGCTAATCAATGCAAGCTTTTCGTCAAACACAATTTTAAAACTAAATAAATTTACTGTCGATTTTTTTAGACAATATTTATTGGTGTGCCATTTTTGCTGTCACTTATCCGATATTACGCTAATTTTAAGGGTGATGAGGACCGAATAATTCCTTTTTGCGCTCCTGTGCCAAATTTAAATTTCACTCTAGGCACCCGCTCAAAGACTGATACAAATTTAATCAGCATTCACTGACCTTAAACATTATTCGAACTTCACCGAAATAATTAGATATTAAATTCAAATAGGGAGCTCTTATACCACAGTAATATCTATTTCCACAAGGACAAGGTTAATAAATCGTTTGCTCTAATGCTCTGTAAGACAGTTCGGACAAATCCTTGTTTTCTTCGTCTTTGTCACGTCTCTACTAAAAGACTCTTTCATTCATTTCTTGATTTTTGTTGCGGATGTAACATTTGAGGCCAAATTCAAAATCTCAACTACAGTCACATTTGTACTTCTTAGGTCCTAAAATGTCTTCTTTGAGTCAAATAGTAGATTCACCCTGCAAAGTTGGTATTACCTCTTAGCGCTAACGCTGTGTACCGCTTTCAACCATATCGAATAGAATCTGTATACCATTTTGTACTCGTAATAGAGATTTTATGAATTAAGCCGTAGAAGTGAGACTTTAGTTGACATCTACATCTACATAACTCCCTGCAAGCCACCATTAAGGTGTGTGGCAGGGGGTGAATTCTCACCAAACATGCACTACATATCATGCATAAAAAAAGATTAGTATTTATATACTGTTGAAACTTCACTATTTAAAAAAAGATAAAAATAGCAAGGCAAACATGCAAAAACATGCTGTTAGTTGGGTTAGCTTCAAGTCCTTATACCAAAATGCAGCCACCAATGTTATCCATTGCTACACTCGTATTGGATATATTGAGTTGAGATTCTGGACCAGATTCAGCACCTCAACTCCGTTCTCAGCTTCGTGCTGAGAAGTAATACCACCTCTGCAAGTAGAATCTGAGCATCAATTTCACTCGCTGTTGGGATTTTAGGGCGTAATCAGTATAAACGATACTGCAGTTGAGATTCCGAATATGATCCTTGGTATTCATGAATTAAAACTTGCAAAATCCATGGTTGGAAATGACAGATTTCCTTTATTGAATTGAGTGTTAGTCGTTGTACGCATAGATGCAATCGTCAACGCACTGCCACGTCTTCAGCGCATTAGACTTGGAGCGGACGCCTCTCCATTTGACGCCGAGTACATCCTCAGGGACATAGTGTGTCGCAATTTATACTTCCCAGCTCCCCCTCCTGCGTGGAAGCAGGCATTCTCTCCCTCACTCGTCCCCTTCATGCATTGACGAAGGAAGGTGCCGGGTGAAACACTCGCTACCCCACCCGTCGCACCCTCTTTGTCTGCTGAGATCCCAATTGCGATGAAGGTGCTACTTGTCAAGCCTAATTTAAAATATGTATAAATATAAGTATGTATGCAAATGAAATTGGCAAGATCTGGTAAAGGTCCTCAAAATAATTGTATGTGTTACACGTTTAAAGAACTAGGACGGGACTTACTATCAATATGCTAGTTAAAATTTAGGCTCCACATTTTAAGTATTTACGTAACCGATATATTTCCTGACATTATAATTTTTTAAGAGCTCCTGCGTATTAGGCTAGATATGAACAGATAAAGAAGATGAGATAGATTGTCGTACCGACAGATGTAAAATATAATTTCTCACGTGTACCATAAGAAAACATGACAGGCAGCATAATAAATGGATGGGTAGGTGAACATTTTTCAGATTAATATGTAGTGTATGAAGCATGGTTCAATATCACCAACTAATGCAGGCTAGGGAAATACAGATAAATGCTTTATTGAAAATAAAAGAATAATCCCCCCCCCCCCCCCCGCTCCCCCCCCGCTCCCCCCCCGCTGGTCGAAGACCCATCAACGCAGGGAAATCGCTCTACCCCAACCTAACACCGCTCCTTCCCCATCTATCCCTTCTCATCCCACTCCCAACTCACCCCACTCCCTTCCGACAGATAGATGTCCTTACTATCGCACCCAACTTTAATATATAAATGAGATGTATGCATGATCAGCCACCTGAAGAAATAACTTCGTTATGAAACCCGGATTGTGCCTATTTAAATATAAAATGAACCTAACTAAGTTTCATTTTTTATTTTCCATTATGGACATAGTTAAGCCTGAAGTTATCAACTATAAATGCTTTATATTTTGAGAAATACTTTTCTAACTAGGAATAACTTCATTCCTGTGTAGATACCAACTATTTTGTGGCATGTGAATCTTGTATCTAACATGTTTCCCTGTAGTAGTTGCGTTATAGCTCTTCGTTTCATGTCAGTTGTGCATTTTCAGTGAGCTTCATCCCCTGCCGTACACCCTCACGATGACTCGCAGGGTAATACATACATCTACATCTACATAATACCCTGCAAGCCACCATAAAGGTGTGTGGCAGGGGGTGAACTCTCACCAAACATGCACTGCATAACATGCATAAAAAAGGATTAGTACTTGTATAGGTACTGTTCAAAACTACACTATTTAAAAAAAAGATAAAAATAGCAAAGCATACATGCAAAAATATTCTGTTAGTTGGGTTAGCTTTAAGTCCTTATACCAACATTCAGCTACCAATGTTATCCATTGCTACACTCGTACTGGATATATTTACCGTTACTCATATCCCTAATAGTACGAGGAAAAAAGGACATTTTGAATCTGTCTGTTCGGCAATCAATTTCTCTTATTTTGTGATTGTGGTCCAGTCTACCATAGTAAGTTGGGGTTCGCAAAATATTTTTAACATCATCACTGAAAATATTATCTTGGAATTTATTTAAGAGATTAAGTCTAAATTTCAACCTGCGATCTGACAATGATTCCCATTTCAATCATTTATTAGACTGGTTACGCTAATAAGGTTATCATACCGTCCCTTTACAAATCTTGCCGATCTTCGCTGCACACGTTCAAGTTCGTTATTTAGACCGATTTCGTAGGGATCCCATACACTGGCAGCATATTCCAAATGAGGTCTAGCAAGGGAAAAGTAGCCGATTTCTCGTACATGATCGTCACATTTACCCAGCACTCTTTTGACGAATCCCAGTTTACGGTTCGCTTGACCTATTATTTCACGTATGTGTTTACCCCAGGAAAGATCATTTGTCAAAATGTAGATGAAGATACTCGCCGATTCTCTCTCCCCCTTGATTCACCTCCGCTTTGAGCAAGCACCGCTTCCCCTCAGTATGGCGCTGGTGTGGTGGCACGAAACAGATGGCGACAGACCAATGGGAGGAGGCCAGGAGAGAGAGGGTGAATCACCGACCACGTGCACGTTCCCCCTTCCCCGAATGAGGAATTAAGCAAACAACGCCTCGAACCAGCGATCCTTTGTCCAGCCGGGACGTTATTTCGAAAGGATTCGCCCTGATAGCAGTGCCAACAGCCGTTTGCGATGAGGTCCGGTTTGATGAATAGGGGTTTCAGTCATCTTGCGATAGGGATGCGACCCTCCTTCATTCGGCTCCGGTACAAGTGCTGTGTTTAGTCTCTTCAGTTACAGCTTGTGCCTCCTCTATAGTCGCAGAATCCGAATTGCAAAGCGACTAACATTCGAGGGCATGAGACGGGCTCTAACGCTTTCATTTATTGACCGGGAGTAATGGATTCACCCCACTGATGGCATGGCGATAGTAGAGCCGCTGAGTTCAAATGGAGTTGACGTGAATAAAAAAATTGCTGAAAAATGTCAATGACTCAAGAACTCAATGTAGTCATCATGAAATATCTACCGTGACCCGAATTGGAACCCAGATCCTCGAGGTGAGAAGCCAGTATTTTAACCACTACATCCCGAGTATTATGTTTCAAATTTCTCACAAAACATATTTATTGCCAATTATACCTCTATTGACGCTGAGTTTTACCCATATTCCGGCAATTTCTCACCTTTTAGATCAAAAGTTCTGATCCTCGGGGACAAAGGACAATGTCAGCGTGAACTAAAACGTGAAGTATGAATTGCTTTTCACAACCCCTTAGTTGATTCTTCAGAGTAAAAATGAAACTTTACTTCGCCCCATCTGACAGAAACCGTCTCAAGTGATCTGGCTTAGCACTTTTTAAGGGTTACTTGAAGTTCGGAAATAAAGGTGGTATGTCGTTCTATACGAGTGTTTAAACTTCGCATAATATTGAGCCATACCTCTCCATTACTGCTTTCAGTGTGGAACTAAGGCTGTAGTTTTCAGTCCCGGAAACTTATTGTTGTTATGTTAGCTTCATCATCAGCATTGGTCAATAATCCTAGGATTGGTTTGACACAGCTTTCCACTCCATTCTTCTATCGACCAGTCTTTTCATATTGATCTAATTCTTCTCTTTTATATTAGCTTATGAAAAATTAGTTGGAACTCGTACGTGTTTTATGTTATTTTTTAAAATTTAAATTGTTGCTGACTTTCCTTTTTCCTCGTCGCTATCTTCATTTTCAGCCCAAAGGCAGTGTCGTACTGATTGATTCAAAATAGCATTTTTCCCCCGTACTATAGAAGAACAGAATAGGAAGCATAGCAAGGGGATAGGTAGGGGAAATATTAAAGTGGTCTGTAGTGCATGATGCATGTATTAATCCCTTAAATACTATAGAAACTAACAATATAGTTGTATGAGACCCTATGGTGGCTTGTTTGCATGTCGGTAGTGCATGCTTGGTGATCTTCACCCCCTGCCACACACCCTCGCGGAGGCTTGCAGGGTATCGTGTAGATGTAGATTAGATGTAGATGAAGGATTTTTTTTACTTTTTATCTCCTTTCACATGCTTTACTATCTTACGGCCACGGTCTTGTGTCATTTCTTTTCCCCGTTCCCCCTCGCTGTCTTCTAACTTGGCCCACTATATCGTTGCCGCTTTCATTCTTCCCTGCTATCTGAAGACGAAGGAGACGACGTTGCTTTGCGGTCTCTTCCTTTCCCTGTAGTGCCGCGTAGCAGGAAACCGATTTCACGAGCCACGGCGTCGACAGCTGAGGAAGCCAAAAGTACATCCGACAAGGGCTCCCGTCATCCTCTCAATCCACGCATCCCTCTTCGCTCGTCGACACTGGATTTCCATTCCCAGACAGCCCTCCCATCCATTTGTGTCTCACAACCAACTTGTCAATCCAATTATCTCCTGTCTTCAGGCATCAATCTATTTTCTCCTTCCTGCGAGGGTAGAATCGTCTTCTATCCCGAAATCAACCCTTGTCGCACAGAATTCGATTTATCGACCATGAATCGAGGGTTTTATCGCAACAAATGAGTTCAGCGAGTAATATCAGGGGATCAGATTGGTGTGGTGGCTAGAGTACTGGCCTCCCAACCCGAGGGCCCGGGTTCGATTCCCGGCAGTGGCGGATTTTACAGTGGAAAACCGGTCCCCACTTAAGTGCTTAGTGGAGGGCATTTCAAGTTCAGTACTCTGTCCATCGGATGGGACGTAAAGTAGTCCCTTTGGCGCCTTTCGTTAAGAGTAGGCTAATGCCGACGCCGGGTTTCTCTCCACCCTTTCTCCGTTCCCTGATAACTCCTGCCATTACCCAATTATCCACCTGTCCTAAATGGCGCAAATGACCTCAGCAGTCGGTCGCCTCCACTGAATAACCGACTGAGTAATATCAACTATGCCGGATGTATCAATGGTGGCTGCAATTAATGGTTTTAATTTTTTCGAAACGAGGGACTACAAAATAGGCAGAGAAGTTCAGAATATTGGGTTAGGGTTCAAGAGAGAGTGATATTGCTTGGTTTTTGCCATAACATGTCCCATTCTCTTGAGTAATAAGTTAATGGAGGTAATAAGTCTGGAATAATATCAGGAAACTTCCAAAAATATTTTCATTCTAATAAGTTTCTCATCTCACGAAAGCAAAGCAAACTATAACGAGAGCCATGGAGGCAATGGTGGTGCAATCAATGGGATGGCCCGCATCCTTATTGACGCCCATATTGTAAATATATTGTAAATTTCACGAGATAAGGAAAATCTTCTGCGTTGCACGAATATCCATCCTGGCAACAGTTTATTCCATATCCGTCGTGCCGTACGAATTGAAAATAACACCCGTTATGTGCACAACGGTGAGATATTATAACCTGCAGAGTTATATCTCACCGTCTGATCTAATCTCATATCCGATGACGAATAGCCATGCTCTGGACAGGATTCGAGCCCAAGACCTTTTGGTTTCCAGGAGGGGCGCTCACATATCTCCACAACGATGGTGACATTCGCGTTACATTATGCCAATTTCTTTTTCGATTTCCCACATCGACGAGGTTGATATCAAAAAACGGCGACTTTGGATCGACATATATATCGTCACGTCGCACGGTTCAAATGCCCGAGTCCCCAAATCCCGGGGACCGGGAGCCTAATCCTCGCTAAGGGCCTTAAACACAATATGCCACTCAGAAGTGATGAGCCAGCTCCACGCCATGACAGTCACTTTGCCCTTTCACAGGCGTGAGTGACACCTTTCCCCGGCTGTCGACCGTCGGTGTTCCATCCACCGTAATAGTTCCCGAGTCTTGCCCATTCTCCAAGCCACCTTCCCACAATCCCCTTTTTGGCATCGGAGAAAAAGGAAGTGGATTCATTTTATGGTCGAGGCAGTGCATTTGACGTCTCCATGAAGACTCCTGTTACTTGTTTACGTAGCTCCCTTACTCGCGCGTCTCTCACCAGGTTGTTGCGCATTATTTTCAGCTCTCAAACTCGAGTGTAATAAACCTAGGAAAAGTAGATTTCAGATGTAGAACTCTGTTGAAAATTAACAACAAAAACATGTTACTCAACATTTTCTTATAAAAGTACCTAAGTATACATTTCCCCACGCTTATTTCACAACGGCAATCTTACCCGGAAGGAATGCGTAAACATTTCTGATGAAGTGTAAGAAAACAAAAGAGTGAGTAACGTACATTTGCGTATATCCTTTACGTAGAGTGATTAAAAATTCCTGCCACTCATTCCTTAATATCCTTTATACCTCGACGTAGGATTCTTTACATGATTTAACACATAATTTTATATCACAGCGACGACGCTTGTTACTAGATGAGGTAATATTGCAGCTAT
Source organism: Platycnemis pennipes (assembly GCA_933228895.1). Lineage (NCBI taxonomy): Eukaryota > Metazoa > Arthropoda > Insecta > Odonata > Platycnemididae > Platycnemis > Platycnemis pennipes. The sequence goes on along the minus strand of OW121852.1, from coordinate 105,501,563 downwards.
GATTCGCTCATTATTAGTTTCCTTTGCTTTCGTGAAATGAGAATCACAGTAGAATGATATTATTTTTGGTCGTTTCCTGAAATTATTCCAGGCTTATTACTCTCATTAACTAATTACTCAAGATAATGGGACATGTTATGCAAAATCAAAGCAAGATCACTATCTCTTGGACCCTAACCCGATATTCTGAATTTCTCTGCCTATTTTGCAGTCCCTCGTTTCGGAAAAACAATGGGAAATTTAAAACTCTTGGATAGAGAACAACTATAGGCTTTAAACAGCCGACAAGCATTTTTTTCTTTATAGTGCAATGACTATAGTTCCCTCTTAATGATGGACTTACTAGATTATTTATTTTCCTGAATATCAACTACAAATCTCAGTCAACCACTTACTTGATTGTATATGTTCGAAAAACTTTGTATTTCTTTAAACAAAAGATATTTTTAAGTAACATTACGTTTGATGCATTTTTGGCTCGTTCTTAACTTTGGATAATATTTATAAAGCTTGATATTTTTCACATATTTCTAACAAGTGCCTTTAAATTTACAGCAGAGTTGAACATAAAATGAAACAGGTCACTTTTCATTTATCAACTTTCGTAGGGGCTCTAACGAGCGAGGAAAAAATATCAGTCCGATGAAAAATATAATAAGGAGATGAGGGTACTCTTATGGCAACAGTGTTTGAGATAAAAGTGTTTGGGACGTGTTTACACAATAAGCAGTTTGTTCAGACATAAGTTTCCGCGGTGTTGATGTGCTAAATTTTGCATAATGACGGGTTTTGCCTTGTTATTTATGGCGAAATACAAAAGCTTCGCTGGAATCCCATTGGGCGTCTTTTGGTCAGAAAAAAAGAAATACGGTTTTCGCGATATTTATATAGTATGCATATGGCAGCGAAGCATGGACGTAAACGGTCGTAAGGTCAAGGCTGGAAGCATTTGAAATGTCGTGCTCCCGAAGAATGAAGATAAAATGGATCACCGAGTGACAAACGAATAAGTCTTAAGAAGAGTAGGGGAAAAGAGATGTCTACTGAAAACCCTAAAAAGAAGACGGGGCAACTAAATCGGCCACATCTTAAGACACGATGGTTTGATGAAGACAATCGTCGTGGGTGAAAAGAATGGGAAGATTTGAAAAGGTAGGCCTCATATGAAATATGTGGAACAGTTTGTGAAGGATGTAAAAGAGAAAAATTACATCAATATTAAGAGGTTGGACGATAGAAAAATAGAGTGGAAGGCTACGTCTAACCAACCCTAGGATTGTTGACTCGTAAAAATAATAACTTCCTATTGTTGCTCTTCTGTTCTTATATTTTTTATGTAGGAAGCAGTGAAGGAAGCAAAAAAGAAAAAAAAACACTAACTTTAATAGAAACGAGGAATTACCGGATATTGGACTGTCCTAATCGAGAGATTTGTAAAAGCAATCTTAGAATTGATGGAGGGCAATGTTTAGCTTAGTTACCTAAATGTAGTTTTCCGCCATATTTGCTATCTAGGTGCAGCATCCAACTTTTTCATGATCTGCCTGGATTAAACTTGGAGCTAATTTCCTGGGACAGGGGACGCTGGCTAAATGGATATTTTAATCACCCGGCTTCGAAAATTAATCACATTTCACGCTCATTCTTTAATCAATATTGTTACCCATGACATGTAACGAATGACAGATGTTATTTGCTGCACTGCATTCTGAACGTAATCTAAATAATTGCATATCAAATGGAAAAGAGAGAGATATTGATGGATGTATAAAATTCGGTCCCAATTTGTCCATTAAAGATTTTTTTCAAAAGTCTAGCCACGGTGGTCAAATATATATTAATATTTTAGATGACTGGCGTATTTCAGTTCATGCAATCGATAACGTTTATTCTCATGTATTGACCGTGCAAGTGCAATCATTTTTATGAAAATCAAATATTAAGTCGCTCGGTGAATCATACTTACCGGATTGCCATGCAGTGATCTTCGCGAGAAAGATTATTCGCAAGGTCTTACAACCAAAAGTACACTGATTAAAAGTAGCCAAATTTTATGTTTCCTTCGCGTAACCAGCCTCGGCCTCGATCATGGATATTCATAACGCGTGCGCTAGGGTTATCTTTATTAATTCATTAAACTTATCTCAGTGAGAACATGATGCCCATTCTTCATTTTCCGTACAGCACTTCAAATCGCTCATTACAATCAGTGGAGCGAATTTAATAGACGATTACTGTTAACCCTGCGCTATTCTAGGGGTAAGTGTTAACGATAAAGATTGCGATAACGCGAAAGATAGATCCGTGATTCCACACCAGGTCCCGTATGGTATCACGTCAAGTCGTATCCGTAAATCACGTAACCCACATCTGGTAACCGACATTTCGTAAACGGACATCTCGTCACCGCGACATCTCGTAATCGCGACATTTGGTAACCAGACAACTAGTAACTTAGTATTTCGTAAACGCGACAACTAGTATTCGGTCATTTGGTAACTGGAAGTGCAGAAAACGACTACTGGGGAGTATGAGAAATATAAATATTCAAATTAATAATGGCAAGTGGCTTGAAATGTATGGCTTTTGTGCAGTAAGTAATATTTTAAGCAACGTACACTTCGATATAAATTTCACACTGTCAAAGAAACAAAATGATGTTAACGAAATGGGAATTTGGCCTCAAAAACATGGGTAGAAAACTTTTATAACACGGGGGATATAGATGGCAGTTACTATGCCGGTGGGCCACCAGAGGAGGTGGTACTCTGATAAAACTGAATTTCTCATGAACTATTTGTGTTAGAGACAAACTGCTAACGGTATTCGAACAAGGGAGATAAACCTTAGACACTGCAAGGACTACACTGAGGCCGGTGGGCCGCACTGGGCATGTGTTACTACCATGTTGAAACGGCTATATCTCGCGAGTTATTCTGAGTGGAAACAAATTATTAACGGTATTCGATGCGGAAGTTTTTGTAACCTCTAATCAATTCATCACTGGGGAATGATCACTGAGGCCGGCGCGGCGGGCCGCACTGGGTCGGTATTACTACGATGTTGAAAAGCCAATATCTCGCGAGTTATTCTGAGTGGAAACATTTTACTAACGTTATTCGATGCGGATGTTTTTGTAACCCCTAATCAATTCATCACTGGGGAATGATTACTATGTTGAAATCATCATATCTCAGACAACTTGACGTGGAACCGTCCCGTATCGTACCTGCCTGCAAACTGAAAGGCCACGAAATGAAATGCCTCCTTGGTGACGGCGCTTTGTTTATGTTAATTTGGTTCGAATGTTCAGTGTGATCGAAAGCCATTCAGGTCCGAAAATAGAATTCTACTAGGCACGACACGATATGTTTCTACGTATTTGTTTTAACAAGAGCTCACGCAAAAATTATCCTGAACCTATGGCTCATCACGAAGTGTAGCACACACCGCCAATTCCAGGATTCGAACCTACGACCCTATGATAATAATAACCACAAAACTCCCCACATACTTGTATCAGAATTTATTGTATAATGCTGCGACAAATAAACGCCCAACGCGCCACATGGAAGAACTTTATGTACCCCTATATCGATCATCTGTTTAGTTCTAGTCTAGTTCTTTCCATGTCACCTCTTGTGATATATGGAACCAATTGCCTGAAGCTATTAAAAAATGTAAAAATGCCAATAGATTTAAAAATGAATATTATAAAATGTTGTTTCATCTGCGTCACTGAATGTGCCACTTCGTGTAACACCTAAAATATATATACATTTATAGTGCTTCTTCTTTTTCTTTTTGCAGTCTCTGCTTATTGCATTCCAATATTGCTGTAGTATGATAATGGATTTACTATTGTTACCTTTTGTTTATATTAATGTGCTTTCATCCTGTTATGGGATTCATTTTATGACTCTGGATATGTATTAATTATGTAAAATCATTTGTGTCCCTGAGGGACGAAATCGTCCCGGAATAATAAAATTATATTCTATTCCGTTCTACTCTATGGTCGACCGACCGCGACAGCGATACCTTGGACGATGAAATGATAGGAGACTACGAAGAAACATGATTAATATAATTGATTAGAGAAAGTAATTATATGTACTATCGTATTTTTTACTAAAAGGAGACGCAGTATGCTCGTGCTAGTTAAGAACTTCATTCAGATATCCTCTATGCTGGGATCTTAACTTTACGCCTACATGTTTCGTTACTACCCTGCTGTTTATGCGTTTGCTTATTATTAGAGAGTAGAGGGGCATTTTAAATCCATATGCTCGTATGTCCATCCCACGAATCTAGCTTTGGAACATACTTTGGTTCATATTAGAGGCTCCTCTCTGTATTTCTACGAGATACCGTCGACTATTACTCCAAAAAATATGAGAAAGGAATGATGCTTTCGCATGCAGGAGTTGAAAGACCGCGGATGGGCCACTTAGGAGAGAGGGAATTCTGGTCTCCGCGACAAAAGAACTCATCTGCATTGATGTGGGATGCGGGGAATGATGAAAGCGGAAAATATCGCGGGGGGGATGATTGTTTGAGGGACACGTTGGTTCTGCCATCGCTGGACGCAACCCATCACAGTGATGAGGTTCCTTGCATTCTCATCCCATGTATGTACGATGCGTTGCATGCAAGTTGTCATCCCGGCATACGGACACTCACATTACTGGCTCGCCATTGTGGTGGATACTTTTTTTCACCTACCGTGCATTGTGTTTGACCTCAATGTTGATTAAAAAAATCATGTCTTACGCAATTTTTCAAAATAATATGTCCGAATGTGAAAGTGAAGTGACAGCCATTCTATCTGTTTAAAGTGATTTCCTATCGCTATAAGGTCACCACAGCTCTGATTATTCGTTATGATCGTTTTTAGCATCCTTTATATTAAAATTGTTTGCAAATATGAAAGTACGTAAGATGCACGTAGACGAGAAATCAATCATGTATCTACAGCATCGTTTTTTTAATTCCAGTCCCTTCGAATCAGACTCGTTTGTTTGAAATTGAAGATGCAGAATCAATTAAATAAAGTCTTTGCAACCCATCTGCAGTTATAGCAGTTGAATCAGGTACACGGATTTTCCATCCATTAAGGTTTTATCAAGGTAAGGTCATTCCACGTAAAGAATAATCTACTTGAAGTTGAAGGTTGGTTGGTTGGTTATTCAGGGGAGGAGGCCGACAGTTAAGGTCATTTGCGCCATTTTAGGATTGGTGGGTGACTGTGTAATAGCAGGAGTTTTCAGGAGATGGAGGACCGCACCAAGGGGACCGCGGCTTAACGTCCCATCCGACGGACGGAGTACTAAACCTGAAATGCCCTCCACTAGGCACTCAAGTAGGGATCGGTGTGCCTATGAAAAATCCACCACTGCCGGGAATTGAACCCGGGCACTCGGGATGGGAGGCCAGTACTCTAGCCAATACACCAACCCGTACCCGAGGTAGCTGGAAATATAAGCGTAGAAGTAAGGAAACAGTTGATCAGAACTTTCATCTGGAGCATGTTTCTTTATGGCAGTGAGGCTTTGGTGATGGCAGTGGCAGAGAAGAAAAGGGTGAAAGCATTAGAAATGTGGTGCTTCAGAGGAATGATAAAAATCAAATGGATCGACCGAGTGAGTAACGAGGAACTCCGCAGAAGAGTGGGGAAGAAGAAAAATTTAAGGATAAGATATGGCAACTGAATCGGCCACATTATGAGACATGATGGCTTGATGAAGACAATCTTCTAAGGACTGGTCATGAGAGGAATGGCAAAGGAAGCCCCTGTGTGTGATAAATAAATCTTTAGACGAAGACTATGAAAAAGAAGAAATACGTCAATATGAAGAGATTAGCTGAGGAGAATGAAGTAGAGAGCTCAACCAATCTCAGGATTGCAGTCTCAGTTAAGAAACGAAGACAATATCATGCATGGATTGGGATTTGAACATGCAACATGGGGTCAGGCCGGTGCTTCACCGACCTGCCTCTTGCAAATACTTATGAAGCACAGAAATATACTTTAGGGATGAGATTATGGGCCACATTCAGAAAAATTACAACTACAGTGACGCTTCTACTGTTTGCGTCATAAAATTCCTACAACGAGACAAATTGGTGAACAGGTTCTACCTGCAAATGTGACATTACTTCTCAGCGTGACGATGAGAACTCAGTTGCGATTCTGTACATGGCACAGTATCTCAACTACAGCCTCACTTCTACTGATTACGTCTTTAAATATGTATTGCTAGTTCTTAAGGGCACACAGATTCTGCTTCACATGGTTCGAAGCGGTATAGAGCGTGGAAATATCAACTTTTCAGGGTGAATTCGCACACCAATTTGACGTGAAGTGGATATTTTAGGACGTTGGAGCTAGAAGCGAGACAGTAGTAGAGATTCTGAATACGGCTCTATAAGCAGGAGTACGGGAGATGAGGTTAGGGGATACTGTCACACATTCCCCGTGGTGGACGTTTAATGGATCCCTTGGGAATGAATTTGCGGAATTGCTGTGGAATAAAAAGTTCAAAACTTGTAGCACCCGTAATTGGTTTCTCAGCATTGTTTTTGTAATATGCCACCTTAAGATGAGGATAATGATATGCCAAATAACACAACTACTGAATCCTTGCTAAAGAAGTGAACAAATATCTTTTTAACTCTGATACCTTTCTTTAGTTTCCAACTACTATGCATAACTCTGTATTAGCCGTATCATCACGAATAATTGCGAATTCTCAACGGTGCCAGAAAATATTCGATCTGTGTCGCAACAGAAGTCATATTTATTCTCATTCTACCTCAGTTTTCGCATCAACTATTTTCTGAAAACAATGAGTGCACCTTGAATAAATGCATCAAAATGGGCAACGGTATCGCTTTATACTCATAAATACCCTACGAATTCATGATCACGAGTAAAATGTAACAAAAGAAATAAGTTGAAGCGGATCAGGCTTCCATCCGCGGACCCTATATTAAGTCTTTCTCATAACCTTTCTCTTCCGCGGTTATTTGTTCAAATTCCATTGTTCAAGAAGTTTCGAAGATTCTTAAATGGCGTATTGAAATGGGCACCAAGCACTTGTGGTCAGTGATGCCGTTTGTCTCAGCTCATTTCAGCGTTTCCTCGATTCGGGGCCCGCCTTATTGTTCCCGTTGAAAGCATCCCAGGCAAGGGAGGTCGTGTTTCAGGACTCCCTTTCGATTTCTTCCCTCCCACGAAAGTTCTTTAAGATCCCTTTCCAGATCTTATCCACTCTCCCTCCCCTCTCTCTCCCTCTGCTCCATAAGGTTTTAACCCCCTCCATGCTCCGAGTCCTCCCTCCAAAAACTCTCATCTCCGCGTCTCGCAATTCAACCCCTTAATTTTTTTCTCTTTTGCCCTTTTCCCTTCGGAGGCGAACGATATGAGCGAATCGATATTTTAGAATCGTATATCGATACGCAATCGGTAACGCTCATGGGACGGTATTTATCCTTTGCAGCCGAAAATTGTAGTTAGTGCTCCGCATCTGAGTGAAGTTTTTTTTCGAAATCTTTCTCTTATTGTTAATTTGTATCAAATGGTTGTTTGCATTAGTGGGAAGTATCGAGCAATCGAAAAGTTCACATCAATTGGGTGATCTACTAGTTAACGGGGTGTACTCAAAAAAACTAATGCAAGTTCTGAAAAAGCAAGGGAATAGCATCCTGTCTATCGAACGACTGCTTTGGCATAACGCAATGCGTGATATTATTAACACATTGGAAGTGAATGCAAGAAGGTTATTCAATACAGCTTGAAATATTAATAACATAAGAATCGTGTGATTTTACTCATGGAATGGAGGATTTAATTCTGGAACCGTACAAGCTAGCCGAACGAAAGCGATTGGCCTAGAGGGTAGCCCAAGAGTTCTAAAATCGGCTGAGGATCGAGTTGGTGTGGTGGCTAGTGTACTGGCCTCCCATCCCAATGGCCCAGGTTCCATTTCCGGCGGAATCTTTAAGTGCCATGCTTGTCCCTACTTAAGTTTCTGAGTGGAGGGCATAGTGGAGTGGAGGTTCAGTACTTCATCCGTCGGATGGGACGTTAAGCCGTGGTTCCTTTGGTGCCTGTCGTTGAGAGTAGGATAATACCGACGCTGTTTCTCTCCACACTTCCTCTATTACCTGAAATTTTCCTACCATTACCAAATTACCTATCCTAAATGGCGCAGTTGACCTCATTTATCGGTCGCCTCCCCTGAATAACTAACTAATTAAATTGGTTTTCCCCTCACTTCATTGACTAATTTTACAATTTGACAATAACTAACTAATTAAATTGGTTTTCCCCTCACTTCATTGACTATCACAGCGTAAACCAAGTGAAGCATTGATTTGATTCTAATAAGGCTAGTTATCTGTCGTATTTCCTTCTTACAACCTATACCTTTTAACTTATATTTCACTCCTAAGCTCCTACAGTTCGAAGAATTTCTTAATGCCTTTTAGCCCTTTCAGGAAAGCAATATAACTTATTTTTTCTGAAGACTGTACTCCAATCTACGATAGAGTAGTAATTCCAAGGAAGTTGGATATCTTCTTTACTTATTACGGAACCTTTTATCGAACCTGGGTCTCGATCATGGATCTTCATAAGGCGTGCGTTAGCGTTATAGTCATTTTTTTGATTTAACTTATGTCAGAGAGAAGATTATCTCCGTTCTTTATTTTTCGCACAGCACTTCAAATCGCTTATCACAATCAGTGGAGCGAATTCTTAGGCGATTATTGTTAACCCTGCGCTACTCTAGGGGTAATGGTTAACGATAAAGATTGCGATAACGCGAAAGATGCATCCGTGATTCCACACCTGTCTGCCTTTCGTTAAGCAGCGTTTACACGTAGCAGTTGACTGCTATGACAGTCGCGAGATGCGCGCTATATCTATATCGCTACTGCTATGATGCGTCTGCACCAACTTCTATGCAGCTTAAAGCCACTATTTACGTGTTTCCACAACAAACAAAAAGAGTTGTATTGCAATAGTGATTGATGCTTAAATTTTCATGAAATTCTTCAAGCAATAAATGCAATTGACGATTATCTTTTGTTCCCATTCTTTAAAGAGTAGAATCTCCCCTTTTGGGGAGGGATATCCTTGTTATTATATCCAAATTCCGTCGTGTATTTCTTTCTGTTGGCGATTGTTGCGATTGTGTGGGTTCCTTTTCCGCTGGAAAGTAGACGGCACGAATATTAGTAGACGGGCTTCAACTTTGCTAATAGCTCGAACTAGGATCGATAGTGTTCGACATGTGTCCAGTATCGACCTGAACTCGCATCGCAGTTGCTATTTACACATGCGAATGGGGCTTAATAGTTGTTAGCAGTTGACTGTCATAGCAGTCAACTACTGCGTGTAAACGCGCCTTTACGCAAAATCCAATATTGCTCTGCGATATTTCGGTAAATATATCGAACATCTGGCACGATATATCGCAACATCGCACGGCCTCACTCCCTCCCCCAACTCTATCCTCCCTGATCCCTTTAACACCCTTCTCCGCCCCCCTTGTCTCATTATTCATCCCTTCTGTCTTCTCCCTTCCACCCATGCCAGGCCCTCCTCATCCCTCACCCGTGCCCTTGAATTTTTAAAAAAGGTTTCAGGCTCGGGTTTTGTTCTCACGGAGAGTGCGTCGAGTTTTTTGCCCTTTTTCTTCCCTCTCGCACTCCTCGTTGTCCCTCCTCCTCATGGTCCACTCCCTGCGGAATTCAGTCGTTGCTCTTCGTTGGGGAAGGCCCGATGCCAGTCGGTTCCACTCTCTTCCACACTCTTGGATTTTCTCCGGCCCTGCCTCCCTCGGTTCTTTGCTCGGTGGATGAAGGATGAGGCCCTCGTGACGCCAGGAGAGGACGCGTACGACAACGGGAGGAAGGTACAGGGGCGGAGAGGCGAGGGAAAAAATGAAGGAAATAATGCGCGAATGATGGTGTGCAAACTTCTCATTTTAGATAGATAGATAGTTATGCTCAAAACTCATCATCATCATTGGTCAACAATCCTAGGATTGGTATGACGCAGCTTTCCACTCGATTCTTCTATCGGCCAACCTTTTCATTGTGACGTAATTCTTCTCTTTTACATTCTTCACAACCTGTTCCATGTATCTCATACGAGGCTTGCCTTTTCCAATCTCCCCGTTCACATTTCCCTCGACGATAGTCTTCATCAGGCCATCGTGTCTCAAGATATGGACGATTAAGTTTTCCCTTCTTCTTTGTAGAGTTGTCAGCAGACTTCTCTTTTCTCCTACTCTTCTTAGCACTTCCTCGTTACTTACTCGGTCGATCCATTTAATCTTCAGCATTCTTCTGTAGCACCACATTTCAAATGCTTCTACCCTCTTCTTCTCCGCTGCTGTCATCGTCCATGATTCACCGCCGTAAAGAAAAATGCTCCAGATGTATGTTCTGATGAACTGTTTCCTTACTTCTATGCTTGTATTTCCAGCTGTAAGTAGATTCTTCTTTTGAAAGAATGCCCTCTTTGCCTGGGCTATTCTACTCACTATTTCAAAACTCATACATATAATTATACAATAAATGAATACTTAGGTAGCTTACAAGGGTAACCCTGAAAAAAGCTACCATCGGAAACAAAAGTGTTAGAATTAAGTGCTGAAAATTCAAAAACAAGGCGTAATAAAAATATATATATATAAAAATTAACAAAATGTGACCAAAAAATGTATAAATTGACATAACAAAAGATTGGCACATGATATTGAAAAGCATAAAGTTCTCTGTACATATAGTTTTCTGTATGCATAGTATTCTGCACATTCATGTATTATATACATATATGGAGCATATAGTTTTTTTGTACATTCATAGATAATTTGTTATGAAAAACCATAGTCTTATGTAATTTAAATCAGTTTGCATTACATACCTTATAGATGTTCTTAAGTAAAATTACTGTAACATTGTGCAAAACCATCCGCAAAGACATTTGCCTGACCACGAAAGTCGTGGCAACAATAGTCATTAATGCGTTTTTATGTCGCTCGCACCGCCGTTATCTTTTGTTGTTAGGAGACGAGTCCTTGTGGTAGCCCAGTGAGTGAAGCCAAGGATTTTGGCGTGAACGGAGGTGGTAGCACCGCTGATTTATAAATCAAAGTCGGCCACAGCAGATGGCCATAATTATGATCCCCTGAGTGTTGTGCTAGATATGATCATATAAACACGATTAAGGAGATAGTTTGTCTTTTCCGAATATTTGCATTTTACCGCGTATCGTAAGAGAAAGTAGTAAGCAGCATAGTTAAGGAATGGGGTCGTTTACCATATTTTTTTTATTGTTGAATCTGATAGAGTTTGTAAAATAAAAAGACCCGTATTTTTCCGTTTTTTGATCCGTCAATTATTTCCCGAGTTATAGGCGGCGAAAAACTGATGTTTTTAACCCTTTTGGAAAAGTGGGCGTGGTTCAACCTCTGACGTATATCGATTTCGTCCAATCACAACTGAGCCCGCGAAGCTACTTTGCCTTATCGCAATGAGGGGGACACTGCTGACTCGGCCAATGGGAGCGATTGCGACAGCATCTGTGCGAGCAGATCTTCCCAGAATCCCCCTCCACTTCCTTCCCTTCCACGAAAAGCAGTCAAGGATGGGAGGAAAATGACGTCAATGATATCACAGCAGCATTTACGGTGGGCGTCACCTTTTGTTTATTTAAATTTTTGATTTATGAGTGAATGGTTGTGGTAAGAAGATTAATTTTTTCACTAAAATTTTCTTTTCGTTTCCATCTAACGATTCCGTGTAGAAAATTGCGATTTCGGTTCCGAGTAAACGCCCCCATTGGTTGGTGAAATATTGTAGAGTGTTCCGTACTATATGAAGCATGTTTTAGTCTAACCCATGTACGAAAGGGAAATACAGATAAATACGTTTAGAGAAATGTTTTTCTAACCAAAGGTTACTTCATTTCCATACAGATATTAGCCATCTAAGCATCTTATTCCGAAATCTAACATGTTGTAAAAACATTCTAGCTCTCAGTTTCATGTACGTAGTGCATGTTTGTGGTATCCACTCCCTGCCACACACCCTCGCGGTGGCTCGCAGGGTATTACGTAGATGTAGATGGGTTTACAAATAGCGATACTCACGGATGAAGTTGTTATTGCATGCGGTAAAACTAGAGTAGTATGATGAATAATGGAATACATTTGAAAAGACGTTGTGCGTAGCATATGGTGAGCTCTATCTTCACCAACCAGGCTATTTTTGGGGTTGACAAAACTCATCTCACGGTAGATTATTTACGCAAGAGAATATAAAAAGGTTTTACCTGCCAGATACCTATCGTTGTAATTTTTGGATGGGGATAAGGACCTCAAATTTATACAAATTTCATGGCTTCGGATGTATTTTGAAATGCCAGGCGTTTTTGGATAAGTGACCCACACAGCGCTCAACATTTTTACCCTGTTTACTGCTTTCATGAAGTTCTGTAGGTAACCATCCGGCTCCTGTGGCCAAAATAGGTAAGTAAATAGGATTTAGAACTTTTCTCTTATTGATAACATGGTGCAAGACTCATTATAACTCGATCTGCGAGCCGTATTCATGAAGTGCCTGTGCAGCTCATTGTTGTTCCATTGGTTTCATGTACAAGCGATATGGTGATAAAATCATTCATCCATTATGGTAATAACGTTTATAGCGTTTTTGCACTTATTCCCTAGCTGCTATAAGCCATAAATATTTGCTATCAAGCATTATATGTTTTCAAGCTTCTCATTCCCTAGCTGCTATAAGCCAGAAATATTTGCTATCGAGAATTATTATATGTTTTCAAGCTTCCCATACCGGTAGGGTCTAATTTTAAATTACATTTAAGAATTGAGCAAGATTACACAACTTGTCGAAACCCAGGTCGTATCATTACATAATCAGTAAAATATATCAAGTGAATTTGCGTTTTATTCATAATGGATACGTTTCACGAGGTCAAGCCCTCAAGGTCCTCAGTTATAGTATAAAAGATATATCTACCGATGACCAAAAAATTTTCTTGTTATTTCAACAAATCTCAACAATTTTGCCTTTTACCATTTACACGTAGCATGTAGCACACCTAGCTGTGCGTACTGCAAGATTACTACACCTATTACACGATCTTGAATCTTAAAAATCCTTTTTATACATGATATGTGATACATGTTTGGTGTGAATTCACCCCGTCACATACCTTTATGGTGGCTAGCAGGGTATTATGTAGATATATATGAGATATTACATTTTGGCTCTCCGGAAATGATGTTTTATGAGAATTATTTTCTTATTGAAAACTCGTTTCCTCATTATTATTACTTTATCATAAAGGTGTTAAATGTGCTTATGAATGCAAATTCTCATGGTTGCTATTTTCTCCTCTTTTCAGGTGAGTTGACGAATGTTCGTTTGTGATTCCCAATCGTAAGTTGGATTTATCTCTATTCTATACCTTCTAGTGCGTTAATAGCAAAATACTCCTTGGTTACTCTTGTTCTCTGCATGAAAATACAAATTTTACAATTTGAGACGCTTTCGTTTCTATTTATTTACTCTATCAACATGTTGCTCTAATATGTTTAAATGTAGCCTAACTAGTTTTTTCTTTATTCCTCCCTCAAGTTTCCGTTTAAGTTACTATGAACAAAAAAATACTGTCCATGGTCTCATATCAGGTTCTCTGAAGAAGCTTCTTGCAAATTTGTCCTCAGAAGCCCTCGATGCAGGGAAAAGTAAATACGTTAACTGGTCCGAAACACTGTAATGAGAAGTTAGTACTTTGAGAGTGATAATTTTGCCGTAGTTTTACCTCAAAAGTGAAATTTAAATGAATTGCTATTTTCCATCATTTTCTTCAGTTGAAAAGTAGAACGATGTAAAATATCTTCATATTTGAGCGATCATTCTGTGTTTAGTACCATATTTGAGTAGAGAAATTGGATTTATTTACGCCTGTCTGACTAACCTATTCTCTTGAATTTTTTGTTACGCGTAGTCCGCGGTTATTTTGAAAAACATGCCGTGTCGCTGCTGATGAAAAATCCCAGTGGCCGCCAGTTTTGGTTTTCAAGGATTCCTTTTTCCCCCTCTCGTTCTCCGTCTCAGATTCCCTTTCACTGCGCCTCTTCGCGAATGAAACTCCTCATTCAGTCTGGCTCATCCTTCTGCCTCGCTGCTTCCGTCTATTCTTCCCTCATCCCAAAGAACGAACGTACCTCTCTCTTTTCCCCTATCCCCCTCTGCTCCGGTCACAAAGTTCGCAAGCCCTCGAAAAATGTCATGCCGTAGATATTTTTCGCTCACTTTTTCCAACCAACCACATCCCTCAGTTCCTTTACGCTCCATTCTCTCTTTCGAAGTGTTCACCCCTCTCTGGGGATCGGAGGCCATTTTCATTCTCTCCCCACATCTTCTCCTCCTTCCTCCTACCTTTTATCGGGTTTTATTCCTTGAGTCTGTCCCTTCTTCACCTTTTCACCCATCCTAATTTTTCTCACCTCCGATTCGCCGTTCTCCCATTTTCGATTTGATATTCTCGCCAATCCTATAAGCGGACCTATTCGCGGCGGTGTAATTTCATTAGGCCGTTTTCAAGCCCGGAAATTCGGTTATCCACATTTGTTTTCAGCGCAACCCTTTCTACCTTGAGCTCTTCTAGATTGAGTGGTAAACCGTGAGGAATTCGTAGTTTTTCTTTATGATGTTCAGCTTATTGTCCTTGTTTGTTTTCCCTCGGGTGCAATACCTTTTCCAGACTGTGTGGAAACTCAGAGAGTGAGGTCTTGGACTTCGTATCGGAGGTCCTGGGTTGGATTCTTGGTCAGACGAAAGACGAAAAGGAAGAAAGTCTATTGGAAGACGAATCTACTGTCGGCGCAGGAATTATGTGCACTCGAGTTTGAATACAAATAACAAATTAACAGCTAGGCCTACAGAAAAACTAATCACACCGTAATTTTTCTTATTTCATCCTGCGTTATTGGATAGCAGATATAAATTTTTAAAACGCATTTTCATATTTTTTACAACAGTTGTAACGTAATATGTGCCGGTTTTGACGGTGTTCGAGCTAAGGGCCGTATTTGATGACTCGTAAATCAATAACAAGGCTTTAAATTTCAACCAACGTTTAACGAATGATATATATGTATGTTATCCATTCACACTGTTGGTTTCCAGTGTTTAACTTTAATAGAATAAAAGTTTTTATCAATATTATAAAAAGTTAGCATTTAAAAACTGGGGTGGCGTAGAATTTCATTCTTGATTGCGTTATAATCCACATGTCCTGAACGTATCTAATATGTAATTATCTAATATTTCCACACATACGCTTAATTTAAGTAGCTTGGTATTTATACTGGCGAAAGCGAGCTCTCTCGATAAGGCAACACTGTACGGCTCAAACCACGCCTTTCGCTTTATAAAAGTTATGCACTGGAAACCTACAGAGTACGTGGATAACATATATACCTATCATTTTTTAAACTTTAGTCGCAATTTAAAGCCTTATTATTGATTTAAGTGTCATCAAATTCGGCGATTCGCTCGAACGCCGTCAAAACCTGGCACTTATTACGTAACAACTGT
Source organism: Platycnemis pennipes (assembly GCA_933228895.1). Lineage (NCBI taxonomy): Eukaryota > Metazoa > Arthropoda > Insecta > Odonata > Platycnemididae > Platycnemis > Platycnemis pennipes. The sequence goes on along the minus strand of OW121852.1, from coordinate 105,485,918 downwards.
TCTAAAAAATATGAAAATGCGTTTTAAAAATTTAGGTTGGTTGGTTATTTAGAGGAGGCGACCGACAGCTGAGGTCATTTGCGCCATATAGGATAGGTGGATAACTGGATAATGGTAGGAATTTTCAGGGAACGGAGGAAGGGTGGAGAGAAACCCGGCGACGGCATTAGCCTACTCTTAACGAAAGGCGCCAAGGGGACCACGGCTTAACGTCCCATCCGACGGACGGAGTACTGAACTTGAAATGCCCTCCACTAGACACTCAAGTGGGGACCGGTTTTCCACTGAAAAATCCGCCACGGCCTGGAATCGAACCCGGGCCCTCGGGATGGAAGGCCAGTACTCTAGCCACAACACCAACCCGATCCCCTTAAAAATTTAGGTCTACTAACCAATAACGCAGAATAAAATAAGAAAAATTACGGTGTGATTAGTTTTCCTGTAGGCCTAGCTATTAATTTTTTATTCGTATACAAACTCGAGTGCACATAATTTCTGCGCCGACAGTAGTCACAGCTGTAAATGCAAAATTAGATCTTTAAATTTACTAAAAGATTTTAGTAAATCTAAATATCTAAATCTTTTAGTAAATATAAAGAAGAAAAACTTTTCGGATATTAATAAAAGTGAATCATTCACGATGACGGGTGAGTTGAAGTTAAGACTAGAAGCATTCGGAATGTTGTGCTGCAGAAGATTGGTGAAGATGAAATCGTTAGAGCGAATGACAAATGAAGAAGTCATGAGAAGAGTGGGAGAAACAAGTAGTCTGATGAAAATTTTAAAGGGATGCAGAAACGTAATGCGTCTATGTCTTAATGCGTAGTAGTCTGTTAAAAATGGTCATTGTGAGTGAACGGGTGGTATGACAAAGTAAGAAATGAACCTATAGAGTAACAAGTGAAACATTTAAAAGAAAATAATTATGTTAGCATGAAGAGGTTATCTGATAGGAGAATAGGTTGAAAAGTGGCATCAAACCAATTGACCAGTACATATAACTATAATTGATTCTTGATAATGATGGCACTTGAAACCTAAGAGAATAATTTTATCGGACCCAAAACCTTTCGGGAAAATTACAGGCAGCACAGGGAAAGGATCTGGTGTATCAACGTCATTTGTGAATTTACCTTAGAACATAGTCATATTTTTATAATTTACAAGATAAAAGCAGTAAGGATTGAGGCATCGTTAGGTCATGCATAAAATGACAAAAGTCAAAGATAGGCAATTATCTTCTAAAGGGGGATTTTTTGTCATCTAGAGAACTTGTTACACTACTTTCGGAAGATGTTTTCTGACGAGAACCTTGGCCCGGGACATAAAAAGGGTTATTAAAGAGGTTGATATGAAGTGCGGCTCTGGAAGAGTTCAATGATAACTCGTAAGGAGAGATGAAGAAAAATATTGAAGCGTGGATGAGAATGAAAGAATTAGACCGTAAAGGAGGGTGGTTAAGAAATTTTGTGCGTGGTTTTGGGGAAAAGGATGCGAGAAGTGGGGTAGTTTCCAGTTTTTTATTACTTTTCCTGGACGGTTTTTATTATTTATCATTAAAGGTTTTTAAATGAGACGCGACTCGTACTAGCTTTGTGGAATTCCATTAATTAATTAATTCTCTTTAACAATCCACAGGGTCAAAAATACATAGACACAATCCGGATTTCAATGCATAGACTTCATCATCAGATGCATAAATGAAATCCGGAGTGTGCCTATGTATTTTTGACCCTGTGGATAGTAAAAGTGAATTAATTCATGAAAGTTTTTTATGCTTTGAGTACGTATTTAAAGTTATTTTATTTTAAAATGACGCCATGCATTTTTTTCCAATTAATTGAACCGTGAATTCAAACTATAGCAAGCCGGTCAAATTTACGTGTGACATCATGAAGGTACAGTTTCCCCTCCCTGCCGCTAGGTGGGATCGCGAAGCTTCAGTCGACGCACTTCGTGAAAGCATATTAAATAAGTATCGGAGGAATATTTATTCTGTTAATTTATGGTTGATTATTAATTCAGTGTAGTCATTTAATGATAGTTGCTCATTTTATTGCACATGGTACAAACTTTCGCCATGAGGAAAACCTGGGCGTTGCGGTAGTTGAAGACTCTGCGGTCAAGGACTTTAGAAAACGACTAACATGTTAAACGGTGGAGACAAGGCGATTACATAAGCATGTTAACCAGAGCTTAAGAACTCTAAAATATAATTGTGAGTTAAGGCGAAGAATGTTTTATATGCCTCGCAATGTAAACTACGTGCCTGCGACGTCATAAATATGAATTCTCCTTTCTCGTTCTTTCTGTGCCTTTACAAATGTGCATCGTTACTTTTATTCTAAATTGGGATTTCTTCACCAAAATTATTTCCATGAAATGAAAGCATTTGTTTGGTTGGTTGGTTATTCAGGGAGGCGACCGACAGCTGAGGTAATTTGCGCCATTTTTAGGATAGGCGGGTAGTTGGGTAATGGTAGGAACATTTAAGGTAATTGAGGAAGGGTGGAGAGAAATCCGGCTTCGGCATTAACCTACTCTTAACCATAAGCTCCAAGGGAACCACGGCTTAACGTCCCATCCGACGGACGGAGTACTGAACCTGAAATTCCCTCCACTAGGCACCAAAGTAGGGATCGGTTTGCCTTCGAGAACTCCGCCACTGCAGGGAATCGAACCCGGGCACTCGGGATGGGAGGCCAGTACTCTAGCCACCACACCAACCCGATCCCAGAAAGCATTTTTCATGGGCTACAAATCGCAATTAGTGAAATCTGTTTTCATTTGGGGAAGAGAACTACCATATTAGAAGTGGTAGATAAGGTGAATGGAACAGGTACTTCTAAGTTTTTTGGGAACAGATATTTTAGTATCTGTTTCCAACAGTATCAGTACCCACATCAGACTGCTTTTGGCTGGAAAAGAGCTACGATTCGGCTAAGATATTCACTTCAGTGGTGTTCAATTCTATTCCCAATTGTTGGCAACCATCCCTCCTGTTACCTAGCGCGGAGGGATGAAGGAGAAGAAAAATGTGATACGATTTAGACAGCTTGACGTTCTGCGATTGACAGTGAGGCGGTGGTATATTGAAGCATCGGAATAACGGTGTAAGGGAGGAAAACCTAAAATAGACGAGGAGATGGGGAGGAAGGTGTTGAGGAGTGAAATAAGAAGGGGAAAGAGTAAACGAGGTGATGCTGAGAAAAAATATTTCTCACGGTTGGACCCAGTCGCCTGAGATTCTGGAAAGAGAAATTTGATGTATTTTTATTTTTTGTGTCGAGATGAAATTTGAAGTGTGTTCGCCTGTAAAGAAATAAACGAGCGCCTGATTTCAGAGCGTGGAATTTTGTAGTTTCGTCCTCGTTACTCATGAAGGGACTCGACATTTATTTGTGCTTCTTTAAGAAACGTTTTAGAGAATTTGTTTAAGGGCAGATTTTATGTTCTTTTGTATCCTGTTGTATAACATTTTACAAAACTGTATTAGACACTTAATTAACGGCACTTCCCGACTTTCAGCGAGTCTTATATTACTTCATTTCTCTGCAATTTAACTCAAGATTCCAGGAGTTTCCTAGGTTTGGAAGAGACAGATGCAATAATTAATACTGTTAATTATTATTTTCTGATGAAAATAATTGATTACAAAGTGTTTAACTACTTTAAAGTTGAAGCTTAAATGTATTTAATGTACTAGACCAAGAACAGGATCAATGGAGAGGCGTTGGCAGTATTTCTATACCCTTTTTTCCTTTTCATAATTTTTTATTTGTAATAATTGATGTAAATTGTAGTCAATAAAATGATGCTGTAATGAAGCATTATTCGAACCTAACCGTGGTACAAATATAAAGAAGTCATAAAGATCATACTATAAGAGAACAGAATAGGCAGCATATCAAAGGGATAGGTAGGGGAAATATTTTAGAGTATTCTGTAGTGCATGATGCATGTATTAACCCCTCAAATACTATAGATACTAAAAATATAGCTGCATGAGACACTTTGGTTGCTTGTTTGCATGTTAGTAGTGCATGCTTGGTGATCTTCATCCCCTGCCACACACCCTCGCGGTGGCTTGCAGGGTATCGTGTAGATGTAGATGTAGATCATGACATCATTGCATGCGTAAAATGTAGGTAGTACGTAAAGCGAAGCCACTGTAGTGATTGTCTCATAATATGGTTAAAAAGGGGTGTCTGGATATTTATTATCTCAAACAATCTTCATATATCTTCGCACACTCTCACTTACTGTCAGTGCTGCAATTACTGAGAGTGTGCGCCACAGTCCTAGGTGACTGGGGCGCACACTGCAAGTATCAATTTTCATCAAACATGCAAAGATATATTTGGGAAGTGATACAAACATATATTATACATATTAGTATTCCATTCAAATATGCTTAAACCCTAAAAAATCTGCAATTTTTATTTTCATCTGTCTGTTTCATTAATCCAAATTAATCCTATATGTTTAATTTCATTTTCATGTTTTGTTAGTTATAATTTATGTAGGTATCATTGTGTGAGAAGTCTTGATGTTGTTATGGCCACGATTGTTTGAGGAATTAATGAATATTTGAATCAATATGTGGTGTAGTGTACTTCTCTTATCTCATCCTTGTGGTCCAGTCTACCAATGAATGGTCTGGTCTTAATGTTTCCCTCGGACATTGTGCTAACCTCCCTTTCATTTATGCCACACCACCTGTAAGTGAGAGTAATCCAGTCGGATTTTCCTTTGCGCTTGTCTTCCTCAATCTCGTTTACTGCTTCCGCTGCTTAATAACCCTGGATGCTAGTTTATTCGATACCGTTTGAACAATTACGACCGCTCATCACCAGGTACGTAGTCAGGGGGGGGGGGTGCTTCTGGGGCTTGGGCCCCGCCTCCCCCGAAACTTTTTCCAAGAAATTTTATTGTTCTGATTTTAACTGTGCATCATAATCCGGATTACACTGCGTAATTCAAGTGATAAGTATCTTGAAACGATCACTAGTTCTTCTTCTGTTCTGGGGCCGGTCAAAGTAACTACTTCATGACAAGGTAAGCAGTGAGCTTTACCAGCGAAAATAGATAGAATAGGGCACTGTGAATGTAAATAACAAGCACTGAAAATTAAGGATGAGCTTTGTAACATGTCGGTAACGAACGAACAAGTCTGATTTGAAGTTACGCAACACGGGCCGCACTAGTCTTAGCCCCCGCCCTCCCCTCCTCCGCCGAAGAAAATTTCTGGCTACGTGCCTGCTCATCACGTGCATGAGGATTCTCTTGTTGGTCAAAGGAAGACCGCTTCGTTCCCTGATTTCGCCGCATCACAACCTTCAGACTCGCCCTACACCTCCACCCTCAGCCAACGTTATAAGCCTTCCCAGGATGACTCATACGACGATGTGAAGATAAGGCTCGTGAGAGCAGCGCAAACAAACAACGCGAGGGTGGATTCTAAAACCGCTGCAGTGTTGGAAGATAATGGGTGCCGAATGACTTAAACGCGTCCTTTCGTGTAAAGAGTGGGATATTCGTCAGATGGAATCGGAAGACATCTGGGCGGGTGTCCAAAAACACTGTGTCGAAGGTATTTGACAACGATTTGTGTTGGTAGCTTTTCATGCAGATGAGAGGAAGGATTAAAAGAAATTCAGGCCCTTTCCCCGTTCCCTGCAAAGTTCACTAGGGTTATATTCAGAAGGACAGTCAACAGACAAAGAAGTTCAGCAACTACAGTCTCGCCTCTACTACTTTCGCCCTGAAATGTCTACTTCGAGTCAAATTGGTGTTCAGATTCTTTTGTAAAGTTGGTACTACTCCTTAGTATTAAGCTAGGTGTGATCAGATTAACAAGATTTAAGAGATAGATTGTCGAACCAATAGATTTAAAATGTCATTTTTTCCGTGTACCATTAGAGAGTACAAAAGGCAGCGTAGCAAATGCATAGGTCGGTGAAGTATTGTCAGAGTAGTCTGTAGTCATGATGCATGTATTAACAACCAATAATCCATTTCTTACTATGTAGATACTAACCATCTAGCTATTTGTAAGCCTATTATCCAGCATGTCTCCATCAAATATCCTAGTTGCATGTTAATAGTGCATGCTAGGTGATCTTCACCCTCTGCCACACACCCTCGTGGTGGCTCGCAGGGTATTAAGTAGATGTAGATGTTAGTAGCGCGCTGTACACTGCCTCGAACCATGTTTAGGAGAATCTACCTACCCTTTTTAACTCGCAATACAGACCTTAATATCTAAGCAATAGGAGTGAGGCGGTAGTTCAGATTCTGGGCTATAATCAGAATCTCAATTCAGTTCTCAGCTCCACGCTGTCTTGCAGATAGAGTTTGAACACCAATAAGACTCATTGTAGGGACTTAAGGAGGTAAGCAGCAGAAGCAAGACTAGTTGAGATTCTGAATATGACCCTGAGACTTTATGAACGTCTAGTTTATCTTTCGTAACCAAATACCTGTCCTTGTAGCGCAACACGTAACCAAAAGCTTATTTTACCCGTAGTTCCTCGTTGAAAGTTGCCAGAGGAGAAAGGTTTCTGGTGCGGGAATCAAACAGCAGACCTTTGCCTGAACCACCAATACGTAGACCACCATGGTACTCATGATAACAAAATGCAAAGCCATTGTTTTCAGGGGATCTAAGAAGCTCTGGAGGGGGAGATATAGGAATTCAGGGGGATATATAGATAACATTTGCCATTACGGCCATAGCCCGGCAAGCCAAAGGTCCTGGCCCAGAAAACGTATTTCCTTTAATAATTTTTAGCCCACTTGCCGTTCACAACAGAAAAGAAAAATCTTACATTTACAGATATTCCTTTAATTTTGGTAACGTTTTTGGATTCCCAGTAGTGTCTACGAACGAAATTGAATTGTGAAGCACATATTTGGGATATTAGATGTAGTGGCGTGTAGTAGTTACGTATAATTCCGCACTTTGAATCTAGTTATGGATTTGAGTGAGTGCATGTCAGCTTAAGTGCCATATATTAAAAATACCTCATCATCAGTCGTTCAAAGATCACCCCGCACTCAAAGGTTACTCATTCAAGGAAGAAAAGCGTAAGGGTGGTGTTGCTAGGGGAATAAGGAAGAGTGAAGAGAAATCTGACATCAGATATGAGAAAATTGACATAGAGCTCACAGTTTTACATCCCATCTGATAGAAAATTACTTAACTCTGTGTGACCACAACGTGGCGTCCTACTAAAAAGTGTAGTGTAGTCTAGTAGTGTGGAGCCCAAGATACCTTCAACTGGGATGTGAACCTTGTCCTTAAGTGTAGATAACGAACTTTATTGCTACAATCAAGGTATTTGAAAAACCTCATTGTGGAATTTGGAATTATAATAAGTACATCACAATGTTTTAATGCTTTTATCATTTGAAATTTTGGATACATCTTTGCAAATGCTTAAATTTTTATTCAAAAAGTGAAAGATGCGTTTTTTATTACTTAAAAGAAATAGACATCTCTTGACAATGCTTTTTAATATTAATTATTGTTTTATTTATAGACATAATATTTCAAGATAATTTTATGTGGTTAATTTCTCGTCTAATACTCCTGAGTTGCAAGTTTGAATCTCACCCGGCTGAATATTTTTCTATCCGGGACAAGGAATAGTATTTTCAGGAGATAAATATTAGGTAATATGTACGGGGCAACATAAGCATAGCCATTGCATGACCCAAAAGCAGCAGTAAATATATTCCTGTGAATTCGTAATGTCTCCGTTCTTTATTAATGAATGAATGATATGAATTATTATTTGTACCGAAGGATTCTGTGTGGAATTTCGAGTGAAACTGCTTCCGTGCGAGATATTGATGATATCATGTTATAGCACTATTTCATCGCGAAAGGATATTGCAATAATTATAAGCCCTTAAAAGTTATTTAATTAAAAGTATACAGCAGCGCCAAATGGGTTAAGTAAAAGCTATCCGTACATTCTTAATGTGCAAAAACGTTCGTACCTCTTATTTTTATCACATTTTATGTCACAAAATAAGTTTTTTATTAGAACAGTATCAAATATATAATTGTGTCTAAGAAATCTCAGTAATAAGAACTTTTAGTGTGTGCATGACCCCTTAAAACATTTTGGAGGAATCCCTTTTGTAACTTTTAATCAAAATGCCATTCTCTTCGTATATTGTAGATTTTTTTCTTTGAAATAGAAGCATTTGTGCATGTGAAGAAGGTTGAATAGAGACAGTTAAGTCTCACCGAGTAGCATAAACAAGTTGGGAAAAATTAGAAATGGCCCTTTTTTTAACTTTCTCTGAAATGGGAAAGGGTGAAGTACTTCTACTAAATATTATGAATAAATTATAATATCAGCTATTTGTGTTATGAAGCATTTGACCCTGGCAGTGGTCCAGGAACCAGGAGACCAGGCACAAGTGATCTGCCGACTAGATCGGTAACGCACTGGTCTGGCAACTCAAAGGTCGCGGGTTCAAATACAGCTTAGGGTAGTGATGTTGTGTTTTTATACCGAGATTTAAGGTCTTAGATTAGACTGGGCGTTATAACCTTAGCCATTGCAGCGCGTAAAAGTCAGGACTACCACTCCAAGGCATTTGATCAACGACCTGGTATCTTATCAGCCATTGGCTTATTTCTATTTTCCCCGTTAAATTTTAATGACTATATCGAAGTAGAACACGAAAAAAAATACTTTTTGAGCTGGAAATACTCTAAGTCTAAGTATAAATGGTCTTAAAAAGTTAATTAAAAAGCTGCAGCATAAAAGTTTTCTTTTGCTCGATCTTACAAAATGATTTTAATAATATATCGTAAATCATTACCGCCAAAAAGCACCCAAGGCTATCAATTTTATCAAAATACCTACTCCATCAAAGTATATGCAGTAACAATAGAGGCTCCATTGTTTATAGAATGGGAAAAATGTTGTATGATTTGACCATTGCCGTTTCTGGGAAATGAAAAATTACGCGCATCACTAAGTTTCGGCCTTAAATACTACAATTGATTGGATTTTCGATTTGAGTTTGTTGACGTTATCTCAGTCATCTTATTTATTGAATGGCCTTAAAGCATCGTCATACTCAAGAGAACATGACCTTCGCTTCGGCCCTTCCATGGTCACAGGTCGTTCACGTGTAGTCGTCCGTTCTCTTCCCACTGCAGGCGAGTTCAGGACGGTGGTGGTCGCCCGGGGTAAACTTTTGATGGCACTCGAATCGGAACTGGACGAACGACGAGGTTTGCCGAACTCGCGGAAGCCGGAAGCTCTATGGGCCAGCTCGATGGAGAGATACGACGAGGGTTTGCTTTCGGCAGGACCGGAAGTGGTCGCAGTCTTCATTTGTCTCTGGTCCTTGGTCCGTGACGTCCGAATTCCCGCCTAGCAGTCTCCTCTCCCTCCGGCAGCAATCAGGTGGAACTGAAGCGTCCTTATCCGTTCGACTCACTTTTCGTCTTGCCTTCTCGTGGCCAAACTACGTACTATCCGTATTTGTCCCCTCACGTATATTACATTGCTCCGAATATGTAGCATTCGTATTGTATGCGGCAATACTTTTTGAAATGTTGGCGGAAATCTGTCGGTTTTTAGTTCCAATTCAGCAAGTAATGTAGAAGAAAAAATATTGACTCGATCATACGTTTTAGCGGTCAAGCAAGAGCTTCAAACTATGAAAGATTACAATTTTCCCTAAATAAATATTTACCTAACTTCCAGGGGTCTGTGGTCGGGCAGATAGTTTTTCAAACGGGAGACGGGACCACAGGGTTCCAGAAATGGTAGGCACCAATAATGTCTTCGCTCAATTGTGATTGCGGCAGCGAGAGGGTTAATGAGGAGTTTTTGGTCTTCTTTGCCGTAGATAGGCACGTTATTTATTGAGAGCAGGTGAACAACAAGAGAGCAGGTGAAATCCATATATTAAATCGTAAATTATTGTTATTGTATTAAACGAGGACCCCAGAGACCATATGTCACTTGGACGTCAAATCATTTCAAAAAGTTCCAATTTTGTAATCATCCTAAAGTGGCAGGCTTGATTGCTTTATTGCTTTGGACTGATGATTAAGGGAGAGAAATCAAGTGGCAATAGCAGAAGTTAGTTGATCTTGAAACTTAAGTTAACGCTCACACAATATTTGTATGAATAGAACCCTCGGTCTTTCAGTTTCCATTTAACCTTCCGCAGCCGGCCGAGTTTGGCGGAGACATTAAGGTGACCTGCCTGAAATTACGGACATTGAAAAGTATTAATGTGGTTTTCAATGATTTTGAATGATTTCCTCAAATTTGTTTGATAAATACTGTTTAGTTATTAACCAACATAATAGATATTAAATCTACATATTTTTTATAAAATAAAACAATGCCAATAAACATGAATGCCTAAGAAAATCGTAAGCTCAAAACAAACAAACAAATAAGAGGCTTAGAATCAAACAGGAAATCAAACAATAAAAAGATATTAATATTGACGTAAGAAAACCCAGAATAAATGTCAAGTTGACCGAGAAGAATCACAAAAGAAAGAAATAACGTGGTCAACGCGGAAAAAACAGTCACAGCAGTTGAATGTAGGAAAAGTGGACACAAGCGATGGTAAATAAACGCCTGCGGGCGCTTTCCGCGGTCCAAAATGGGATTACTTGAAACCAAAAAAATTATGATTTTGAAGAAGTATTTATTAGAGTAAGGTTGGGACTAATTGGTAAGTTGAATTTCAGACCTCTTTTTTATTAAATACATGGATGATTTGTAATAAAAACTATATAGGCCAAGCATCGCAATATTTAAAAAAAGAACTTTTACAACACAGAATATCAATAAAAAATAAAATACAATTCTGTGCATGGACAACTCATGCAATAGAAAACGACCATACTTTTAATGTCGGCCAAACAAAAATTTTAGGCACAGAAGAAAATTTATCAAAAATGTTACTTAAAGAAGTGTATCGTATTAGTAAAGATCAAAATTGATATAATACAAGAACTGACATTTTAATTTAAGTAAAATATATAACAATTTAATGCATCAAAATTAAAAAATTATAACACACAGACCTTAGCAACCAATTTGTAAAACAAAAACTCCTCATAGAACTTATGGTACGTAAAAATTTATTCCGTGTAATTTTATGGCGTTTAAATATGTAAAAAATTATATTGCAAAGCATTTGGCACTGTAAACATCCTGTAAATCATGTCACTTATTATTGTTATGTTATTGGTGATTCATCCCATTTTTAGCCCTGAAGAAGGAAAAAATACATTTTCCAAAACGTAGGCCAAAGGTTAAATATTTTTCATTTTCATTTTAAAACAGGATTTAAACTCCCGAAAAATCATCCTTATAATTAGGACTAATGCCGTCACATTGGCCATCTAACCCTAATCAAGAGTGAAATATTAATGTTTAACAGAAATGAAAAATGATGAAAAAAATTGTGTTTACACAGCTTAGCGGACGATACGGTGAATTAAGCCTCAAATTATCGGGCTTCGTATATTGCCCCCTCCCCCACCCACTCAGTGAATGATTCGATTACGTTCGCGTGGCAGGGTTGGAATCGGGAATTACCGGTGACTCACGTGGCACGTGGATGGTCGCGATTGGGTACGGCTATCAGGGTTGCCAACTCTAGGATTCACCAGGAGACAATCGGAATCGTGAAGTAATGCTTATAAATAGTCCTTATACCGGTCCGAGGATAATTTTATACGCTTTCACTCAGCAAGAGGAACTTGTAACAGTATGTGTGTAATAGATTCTCAGCCTTTAAAAGGTTTATTCTATAATTAGCATAATATTACAGGAACGATACTTAAACGATTCTCTACATTCAATTTACTTCTGCCACCGATCTAATTTCTGTGTTTTTGCTGAGGAAATTTTGTCAAATAATTGAAAGTTATTACTCTAGGTAAGGAGCTATTCATACATTACCGACCTATGACCTAAGTTCGGAATTACTGTTGCAATGCACCAGTATTGCACCAGAATTGCAGGGTCAAGCATTTGTTACGATGAGAAAAAGAAATTTAAATTGTGAAACCAATCTTTGTTCAAAACCTATGTATGATACAAATAATAATTAGTGAATAGATATTAGCTGGAAAATAAATAAGGTATTTATAATGACATTATATATGTATCTAATGTGACATGAATAAAGTGTAAAAAAAGCATTTCAGAGTAAATTGTTTTTCCCCAAGCTTAGATAGAAGCTTGATGAAACTAAATATTTGTAGACTTCAGTAAGGAAGAGTTCACATTCTACGTTAGCTGTCATCATTTCTCCTCCTCAATCTGCGACTCCATAATAACCTGAATGTCACTGAATAGGTATGTGGCAGGGGTGTGACATCACTATGCATCATAAATAAAAGATAGTGAAAGTCACCCGTACTATCATGCAGGTATGAAAAAATATCTAACCTTGCGTGCACTCCTTACATGCACCTGATAGGTATATTTATACTACTTTGTGGAAAATGTAAGTTATAAATTCGTGAGACACGTGTAACTAAATTGTTTGTACACAAATTGATGTGATCAATCCTTATTGTGAGCTCCTTAGCCGTGCATCTGGTTCCCGGAATCAAGTCTTCAAGAGTCGGCAACCCTAGGCAAGCCGGAGTTCTGCCGACGCTCTGGGGACGAAGCGACGTTGCCAATTCTCCAAAGCTTTCCCGTGGGAGCGTGTCGGGGGAAAGGAGAGGGTGATAATGCTTGACGAGGAGATATAACGCTTGAGTCTTCGGGTTGCCCACATTCCCACTGGATTGTGATGACAACAGCGCCTAACTTGCTGTGCTTTTACAGGAAAATATAAAATTGCGCAAAGTCTTGACCGGGACTGCCATAAAAATAAAATGTAAACCATATTCGGCTAGTTAATGACTATGTTCAATGATTTACCTAGTTTCAAGTTAGTTTGATATATGGTTCCCTAAAAAAATGAGCGTTGAATGACAACGCTTCAGTAACACCTGACGATTTTTAGCTTATTACTATTTATCTTAGCGTCCCTGTCTGTTTGTTGGCATTAAAGTTCGCGGTAACTTTTTCTTACAGCTCAGCGGAGAGGTCCAGAGTTGAGTTAATTGCGTTACATGGAGCATGAAGGACCTATGCTTCGTGTATATCGGGGATCGGGTTTGTGTGGTAGCTAGACTACTGGCCTCCGATCCGGAGGTCCCCGGTTCGATTCCCCGATTTTTTATTGGTATACCGATCCCTTATTGAGTGCCTAGTGGAGGGCATTTCAGGTTCAGTACTCCGTCCGTCGGATGGGACGTTAAACCGAGGTCCCCTTGTCGCCTGTCGCTACGAGTAGGCTAGTGCCGACGCCGGGTTTCGCTCCACCCTTCCTCCGCTCCCTGAAAATTGCTATCATTACCCACCTATCCTAATTGGCGTAAATGACCCTGAACAACAATAACTTCGTGTATTGTTAGAAATAAAGGTTGCTTAATGCATGGAGATAAACTAGTCCAAAGCCAAAAAATTACAAATAGGGTCTAACATGCTCGGAATTGTTTGCTTTGTAAGCCGTCAGAAAGAGCTGACGGATCTGGACCATCTGGACCAAGTGGGCTATGGTCAGTGTAATTGGCTATTGGCCAATTCATTCCACCTTTTATTTGTGGTTAGTGACAGAATGCCAAAATTGGATAGAAATTTCCAAAGCTTGGTTTGCCCACATGTGAAAATATATCACAAACCACTCTTACAAACACCCATCATAGCTATTTACTCTTTCAACTGTGTGACTAGGAGGTAGGTATAACACTGGAGTCTCTACGACTTTCCCACATTCCAAACTGGGGTGTGATGACGACAGCTCCAAACTTTCTCTATACGATCTAAAGAAAATGTTGTTAATAATAATAATAAAGAAGTCGTTCATTTTTGTATAACGCCGTGACTTTCGAATAGGCGCTAAAATTGCAATGGTCGAAGTTTGGTTTTTCTACATGTGTGCAAATATATCACAAACCACATTTACCAGCACCCAATTTAACTGGTAACTCCCTGAACTCAGGCATTACTTCTGGTTTTTTTCTATGACCGAATAAATATTTTTAGAACCACCAGCTATTTTTGTTTTCAATCCCGGAAATGAGATTAGATAGATAAGATTACTGAATAATCATACATTAACAAATTTATTTCTTCCCTCGAAGAAAATTGTATCGTTACGGCAATCATTGAAGCCGGGTGCATTTATATGAAAGGTATTTTTAAAATACGTAGCTTTTGGTAAAGCAGAAAAACATTTCTTGCTCCACTATATCATGTTAAACTCAGATTTTAATTTCCTTTGTGAAAACACTGAAGTAAACTCACATGTTCGCTCAATACAGAGACGTAAATTATTTTCTTTCGTAAAACCTTTGTTGTTGGGAAGGACTAGAAGAGAATGTTTTGTTGATGTAATCCCGTCTTTCGATAAAATGATTTCGCCACAATTGGTTTTTGAGAAGTAACTCCTTTTTCAGAAAAATTTCTTTCACCATGGAGTCATTAATATTTTTTAAAAAGGAAGAGAAGCATTTTTATTTTTGAATCAGTAGTCACGTGAACATGCTCTTAACGTCAATCACTGAGTAGGTTTTTCGAAATAAAGTCCTTTAACATAAAGGTATTTGAGCATCTAAGTACGGAGTAGGATTCCGATTCAAAAATGGATATGAAATATAATTAGCGATCGTCGCAAACTTCATTGTAGATTTTTGCATCCTCAAAGGTAAATTGACTCAAAGGTAATCATATTTTTCGTCGCATATACCTCGTGGTTTCCTGAAAGCTTCATGATTTGAAGTATATTTATCTTCAAGCTTTTATGGACTATAAGTGATTTCTTTTCTGCCCTGAAGCATGTTTAATTCAACTTCTTCCACTCGTACTAACTCCGCTTTCTGTCGGTTTGACCCAAGTTTGAACCAATTTAACTCGAGTAAAAGCAGTAATTTTCCAAAATTCTGGAACTACATCGTCAAATGTACGTTGTTCGTTCATGCAGTGATAAATATTTCCTAATTTTTCCCTCAGTGTGGCAAGTTATGAGACTCGTTTTGAGTAATACCGTAAAAATATGCTTCATATCCTGATACGTGAAGAGCAATATTTGAAAATACATAAGGAGCTTATTAATCAGCGCAGAACTCAAATTTCTGTTTCTTAAGTACCAAATTTTTATTTTCAGATTTTGTTAGCAGAAAAATGTATTTATTGTATATGTCAGCAGTGGATATTTAGTGAAACTTGTCCACATTTGAATCCAAGACTCTGTACTCAGGGAACATTCAAATCATTGCCAAAACACTTTATACGATTCGGTTTAAATTAAGAAAAAAAACCGTACTGTGATCTCTCCTGTATTTTTTAAACTCTTGACAATGACGTGAAGCCGAATAAGTCGAGCCAGTTGAGTAAAACGTGAAATAAAAATGTTTGGGGTAAGACAATATGCACAGCTGTGAAATTCTGTTAACATTTGAGCTGACAAGTGATTGAGTCGGCTCTAAAAAACGAAAGTACATGATGTTTTTCCGGGAGAACTTCTCAAGAAAAATTCTTCCTTCTCCTAGTCCAGCTTTTTTTATGCGTAAATAGAGGGATTTCTCTGGATTGAAGTGAGGACGAAGAACATTCCCATTGCGAGGAGAGGGTGGATAAAAGAAAAGAAAACAACTTCGTGAATCGTGAGGTGGAAGAGGACTACATATCTTGTCCTAGGATGTGTATGTCTCCTTCATAGTGGTGTTGAGCGGAGGGTGTATGAATGAGAGGGAAGGAGGAGATATTGAGGTGATGAAAAGAGTGATGAAGTGCTAGCTGCATAAGAGGCGGTATTTTTCATATGCAGCGTTGGCCTGCCTCTCCCCATCTTTATTTCCTTGGGTTTTGGTAAGTTTCCACCCCAAAGAGCGCTTTTGCGAAAATGGCGGACCCCTTCCTTTCTCCCTGAAGCGATGTTGAGAGGATTCAAAGATCTGAAAGCGGCCGAGAGAGCACTTTAAGTCATTCTATTCCAAGGCACGTTCAGAGTCTTCCCTAATTCGCCGGCGGAGATGTGTTCTCTTTCCGGGAGCGATATCTTCCCTCTTTCTCTCCTTCCCTTCCTCCATTTTCTCCTATTTCCCATTTGTTCCCGCCGTTTTCCTCCTCTTGCTCTCTCTTTTTACCCATACACTTCCTTCCACTTCCTTTTCCTCCGATCCGTAGCATCTCTCTCCCTTAATTTTCTTTTCCAAGTGTTCCTTCTCTCCCGATACAACCTTGTTCAAATCAGTGAATATCGTATCGTAAATCATTTTAAATAATTCTGTTCCTCAAGAGCATTAATACTGCAAAAAATTTAATATCTCTGATCAATAATTTATTCATGCAGTAAAAAATCAGGTAATGGTTGTCCTTAGCGCAGAAAATTAGTTTATTCACTTCAATTGGCACAAAATATTAATTCCGCCCTTCGACCAATCAGGAGGCATATGATTGCTAAAGTTGCTACTCGATTGTTCTCTTGATCCTTCGCATCAATATTTTCAAAGTATATGCTATTGGTTCTGATACTTGCTTTTTTTCCCGCTAAAACCTCGGTAGTTAAAATTGAAATCATATTATGAAATATCCATTCACAATTTGTCTTTTTAATGATTGAAGCATGGTGGTAGCTCCAGTGGCAAGGGATTGACCTGATAATTATAATTTACTATCAAAAACCATCAGTTTGTTTCATAAAGACGAAAACTATACTTATTACTTGGCCACTTAGGAAAATGGAATGTATTTGGTTTCCCTCAGTAGAATAAGGAATGATTTCTTATAGTTTCCTTTATCGGTCAACACGTTCGTGAGATCTTGACTCATAGACTGAGCGTGGATGAAGAGAGCAAGCTGGAGTATTTCGAAATGTTAGAATATCTTCTCGCGTGGAGGACTGAAGAATTACTTGAAAATTATCCACTATTTTTTTTAATTTCTCGGGAATATTGAAAGCTGAAAATCCTCTGAATATCTTGTTCTATAAACTACTCCCTCCCATTCTTAAGATCATTTCATTCCACCACTAAACCTACTAAGCTGTTAAATAATACATAAGTTATGCATAAACATAAACATATATTGGGGAATCAAATCATAATACTGCATATTGATAAAATTGGGTTGAAGTATTTAGTGACATAAAAAACTTTCCTTTTAATTTTTTGATTTACACCGCAATCATTTTCTTATTAAAGTATATGCCACACACAGAATTATTATATTACCTCGTAGTTACACAGGTAAGTATCCCAAGTGCTGAAAGCTGTCTCGAAAAATGCATCACCGCTTCATTTTACCTCTCATCCGGAAGAATTCACAAAAGGTTACTTACGTGTACTACATTAATCCATTATACTATTACAAACAAATACCTATGAATCCCGGAGTTTTTTATTATGTATTCAATGCATTGTAAAAGGCCATTTAACTTGCGATTCTCGGTATAATCCTTCTCTCTTCACTAAAAATCTTTTCTAGTCACCTCTTGGAAATATTGAATCGAATGAATGAGTTGAATGTTAGGCATTTCTAAAACAAAAATACCTTTACTGGTAATATTTAATACTCTCCTTATGTAGGTATAAACTCCCTTTAATTAATGTCTTACATACTCTACTGTTGACAATACTCTGTTGTAAAAATCAGTAGGTTCTTTATAAATTATTATCTTTACCCGAATTTTAATACGCTATATTAATAAAAATACAATGTATAATTAAATACGATTCATTCTCCAAATTCTAATGAGATAAGACCTTTCTTTTCTTTCTTTCTTGAATCGATTCACGTGCTACCAGTTGAGATTAGAGTTATGATGTATTCAATCTACTAAATTAATGAGTATTGATTTTATGTCTTTTGAAATTAAAATGAATGTGTATGGAAAGTGAAATTCCATGTTTCGCACCAGCAATTAATACATTATTGATTCATGAAGAAAAATTATTGCGCCACTAATGGCGTTTTTATCTGAGGTACTACGTTTATAATGAAGCATTGTTACTTTCAAGGAATAATAGTATACTTAATTCCTTGGCATGGATCAATGAAGACATTGTATGGCTACATTTACCTACGTTGGATCTACAATTTACTTCCTTCGAGTATGCATTTGCCAACCGAGGTTCTGATGATAATAACCTAAATAATAAAAATATTGAGCAATAAATCCTCTGCTCCATTTTAAATTAAAATTTGTTTATTGATGTAAAAGTGTGTAAAGAGACTAATAATTACCTTTATAAAAAATAACTCTACCGTTGCCATAATTATTAGCTTAATTACGTATTTAATTGGTTCGTCACTAATTTTGAACGAAATCATGAGCTGCTGAATTTGTTCATGTTAGAGTTAGAGCACAATCGATCATAATATGTGCTTTTGATACTTCCTGATTTAAAAAGAGCGCACATATGTATGGCTCGCCGTGTAGACCCACGTTCGTCAGACAAGAGTACATTCTTATAGCTGGAAAATATTCCGTTCGGGCCATATGTTTGTACCATACCTCACCTGTATTGTCTTTGTCCCTTTTATAACCTTCTATCACAATTTTGTGTCCAGTTTGTCCACTTTCCTTCGTAGGTCGAATGATCTTTTTCTAGAGGAAGAGATCCAACGATATTTTTCTTTGTGTACAGAAGCTCGCGGCTGAGCTAAAAGCGACCAACTGCGTCCACCGGGTTGCGGATGTTGGGTCCACCTCTAGATATAGAGGACAGCTGCAAGATAAGCGAGTTTACTTGTCGAGTAGGCAGTCGTGGACAAAAAGGGACGGCATTTCCAAGGGGTATTTGGTCTATCCTTGGATAAGGTAGGCCACTAAATAACTGAATGCAATGATGCAATGCCATAAGAGATCTGGACCCAGCTCAGAAGAAGCAAGGATAAGGAAAGGAGTGAGACATGGCTATGCACTGTCTCCCGTAATTTTTAATGTTTACATTGAGAGAGCCATCAGTGAATTCAAGGAGAAGTGTTCTGGAGTGAACATCCACGGAGAAACAATCAGCATGCTACGATTCGCTGATGACATAGCAGAGGCAGAGCAGAGACAGAGCAGAGACAGAGCAGAGACAGAGAAGGATCTGAAAAAGATGCTAATAACCATGGAAAGGACAATGGCCAGACATCAGCTGAAGATGAATTAGAAGAAGACTAAGATATTGGTGTGCAGCAAGAGGGAGGTGGCCAAAACCAACGTTATACTAGGAAAACAGAAACTGGAAGAGGTGAAAGAGTTCTGTTACCTGGGAAGCAGAGTAACCAACGATGGACGAAGCAAGAAAGAAATAGTAAGTAGAAAAGCCCAGGCAAAGAGGGCATTCTACCAGAAGAAGATACTACTTACAGCTGGAAATACAAGCTTGGAAGTAAGGAAGCAATTCATCAAAACGTATATCTGGAGCATGTTTCTTTACGGCAGTGAGGCATAGACGATGACAGCAGAGGAGAAGAATAGGGTGGAAGCATCCGAAATATGGTGCTATCGAAGGATGATGAAAATAAAATGGATCGACCGAGTGACAAATGAAGTACTAAGAAGAGTGGGAGAAAAGAGAAGTCTGCTGAAAACTATAAAAAGAAGACGGGGCAACTTAATCGGCCAAATCTTAATACACGTTTGCCTGATGAAGACAATCGTCGAGGCAAAAGTGAACGGGAAGAATGAAAAAGGCAGGCCTCGTGTGAGTTATATAGAACAAGCCGCAAAGAACGTGATATAGAGGAACTACTAATGTTAATATGAAGAGGTTAGCCGATAGAAGAATCGAGTAGAGGGCTGCGTCAAACCAATCCTAGGATTGTTGACCCATCATGATGATGATGTGTACAGAAGGCCTACTCGGGATTCTTCCCTGAAATAGGTCCTGCTTTGCATCAAATCCAGCACACTACAAGGAGTTGATTCGTCTTCAAGCACATTGAAGTGAAATAATAAATGATCAAACCAATGCGAAGTACACGTGACCTATGATTGGAACATCCCTTCTCTTTTTACCCGTGGTCCTTACGTCCTATTTCCTTATCCATTATGTTACAGCTACCCTTATTTCTTCTGTGATAAAGTCTATATTCAATGTGCTTTTATTGACTATCCTCTTCTTTCAACTCAAAGACCGTACAATGGTAGTGAGTTACGCACTCTCTATATGTAAAAAGATATGACTGTAATTGCCTTCTGAGAGTCCTCCAGAAACTACGCTTGCGTGAATATTTGGCAATTTCAGAGCCCTGCCTTTCATCTCAGGTTTTGAAGACGTAAGACATTTAATGAACCTGATTTAATGAAGAACATGTTCTTCGATTCGTATGATTTAGTATTTACTCTCTCAAAATATGCATCTTGTCTACATGAACGCTTCCAGAATCACTTATTTTTATTTTGAGAAATACCTAAAATATTCCGGATACAATGACGAGAAGACAGTTTTTATGTTAGAGTCATATTCGGAGAAAGGAGAATTCAAGGGACTAGAAATTTATTCTCACATACAGAGATTACTCGCATACCCAAATTATAAATTGGAGTTCAGAAACAGCTTATATCACTTAAAGAGAAATAATAATACAGAGGAAGCAAGATGAAGTATGTGCGGGAAATAAAGAAATAATTTTTTATGTCATTAACTAAAAACTTGAGTTGCGTAGCAATGTTGCTCTTTCATAAGGAATGCGTCTTTTTCTTTCGCATCCCGAGGGTACGGGTTCGATTCCTGGAAGTGGCGGATTTTTCAGTGGCAAACGTTCCTACCTGAGTGCCTAGTGGAGGCCATTTCTGGTTCAGTACTCCGTCCGTAGGATGGGACGTAAAGCCGTGGTCCCCTTGAGTATTTGAATGGCGATATGTGGAGGCTTGGATGATGAAGAGTTGCTGAACTAAAAGAATAAAACTATCGGATTGAGCAGTGTTCATTTCAGGCAGAGGTAGAGTTTTATAATTGATTTTGCAATCCATCCCAAGATGTCCGAAATTCCAGTATCCTTACGCAGAGTATCCATGTTGAAATTGGCCCGCAGTTATTAATTTAGAACTGCTAGAGCCACGGCCTCATATACTTTGGATATACTTTGTCTAATCCACTCTTAGATTACCTTCATCGATATCAATTTTTTTCCCAATAATACGTTACAACTCCCCTACTTTGGCTAGCGGGAAATTATGAATAAACTGTCTTCCAAAATGCTACGGAGACTGATCCCTAATGGTACATACAAGTCATTCGTTTTGCTCTGTATCAACTCATGTCAATGCATTCCTTTTTTCATCCATTTCAAAGCATTTTACAGTTCTAGGAGGCACCTTTTTCACCTCTTCGAGGAGTTATATGCATAAAAAGTCTTTCTAATCTTCTCCTTTCTCACCTGCCAGATGGGAGCACTTTCTTCGACGCAAAGAAACGACACCATATCGACACCCAACTTTCCGTCCCTCGATCTCTTTCAACGGAAACTTCACCTCCCTTTATTGCACCTCTCGCTTTGTTGGAAGTCTACACCATCTGTGTTGCTTCATATCACTCTGGCTTTCAACGACATTTGATGTGATCGATCCACGGTTCAGTTGGAAATCGAAGGTGTAGACTAAATTGCGTTCCCGCTTTTGTATCGCCGGAAATTAACCTTGTTGATATTTACACTGCCGTATTAATAGAATGCCAGAATGTCACTATCGCTAGTGAAAGTGACTCTTGTAAGGATATTAATTAAATATAGCTAGGTGAATTATTCCGTATGGAGCGTTGCATTGCACTGCTTACCTCTGGTCAATAGAAAATGATAGGATGAAATGGACTAACGGTCGGTGGACTAATGCTTATTCAAATTTACTCTCCTCCTAGCTTAGGAACTTTTAAAAATAAACGCGCTTATTTGGAAGAAAATTATTACTAGTTTGCCTACCCCACTCTGATCCTTTCCTCAAACTCAACACGTGGCAAATTGTTTCCTTTGGAGAACTACTAATCTGTTGAAATCCCAGAGGATTTTCTTTCCTTTGCCTTGAGCTTCCCAGTTTCATCACGAAGACATTTACAATTAAGTAGAAATACTGTGGACCAGTAATTGAATATAGCAAATAATTATCATCCTCTTCGGCCATGCCATATGCTAATCCCATTTACTATTGCCGTAAGATACATTATCGTATGAATATCTCTGCAGCGATTCGTGGAGTTTTTTTTTCTGTGCAGTAGAAATTCAATAACAAGTAAGCTGCTGGAGATAAACATTCATGTAATTGTTTTACTTAGGGTTTAAAAATTTTTATGGATTTTATTCTCTGTTTTTCCATTTCCTAGATCTATATCCCGATACTATTTCTCTATTAGCATAAGGTGTAATAATTTTAATCCCGTCCACGGTGCCCCTTCGAAGAAAAGTATGGGTAATAACTGTTTTATAAGAATGTACATTGCTTTTAAAGCAGGATCTAGGTTTTTTGGAGTGAAATTCAACAATTCTTGGTTGAAACTTTCGCGGGTCATTATAGATGTATATGTTTGTTGTTCAGATGTACTCCGCGTAATATTACCATGTGTTATACCTGACGTTTCGTGACCATTATTGGTCACTTTATCAAAGGGAATGTTATCATTATTATTACCAGGTATCACACCAGGTAATAGTACGCGGGGTGCACCCAACTAACAAATATATACATTCTGGAATGCAATAATTTAAACCTTAATATTATAATAATTAGTACTTCGAAATGTAAAAAGTTGAAGTACATTTCTTTTTTTCATTAAATGCAAGACCATTACTTCGAATTAGGGTTTAAAGAGGAAATGGTGTGGTCTGTAAGTATCTGTTAAAAATTCATCATTCACAATTGCTGCATTATTTGAATTCAAAGTAAACTTACTTTGCTGCGCTGCAACTGCACTGGCGTCAAGACATTGTTTCGAGTCTGCATAGGCTGGTGAAGATGAAACCTGCATTGCAAATAACTTTCGCTCATTCTTTTAGCTCCCTCTGATACCGACTCGTGTAGACAGGATTTCCATTCTCGCAAACCAAGGACGGATACCCTCCGCGACTGTTTACATCTCGTTTCCCTAGTATCTAACCTCCATCAGCACCTCTTCATTCTCAATATGCCGCTACGGACTCTTCTCTGATTACTCAACGCCTTGAGAATCCACTTTCCGTTGCCCATCAAGAATCATCCTCCCGACTTGTCCCTTTAGATTTCCACTCAGTAAGAGTCTTTTTGTTTGTCTCTCAAATTATATCTTACCTCCTTAATGCTAGTGCAAACCCGAGTGAATAGTTCGAAAATTTCCCTTCTGCCAAACGAATCCCTTTCACGAATACCTCTGAAAGCAGGCGTCTTCTGAAACTTTTTAAAACGTCCATTTTCTTCTGCTTCCGAATTCTGTCGTCTCACACTGCTGTTGTCATTTTTTGTTGTCTGAATGTTCGTATGAGTATCCTTCCTATCGAGAATATATTGAGAGATGGTTGAAAAGGCAAAAAAAAACACAATCCCTTCTTTGCCTTCGTTATTTTATATTTGCTGTTCTAAATTCATTTTGCCCTTGAATGTTATTATAAAACTATACTCTACTGGTAATAATGTAATTTAATTAGTTAATTACGGTATGTGAGTGTATAATATAAATATAAAATAACATAATATACTACCGCATACAATATGATGCATCTTACTATGATTATTGTGTCGGAATATTTTATACCTATTCGTATTTTAGGTATGATTCATCATCGTATCTTTAAAACATAGGGGAATAGATTTAAAATGTATTCCCATCCTTGATTGCCATTTGTAGAACACTAAAAGTATAGAGAGAGGGAGAGGAACTGAGGTGGAGAATTTAAAAAGTACTTGGAATTCAAATATGTATTTAATATGGGAATTGATTAAGATACAAAATACAAAAAAGGGGTTTGTCTCAAATTCCTATGAGCGTTCAGAAAGTAACACTTGAACGGGCTTAGCTGGGAAACTTTAGAAACTATAAGGCTCTTCAAAGTATTAAAAAAACATGAAAAATTCATATCACACGAATTCTAATAAGTATCTGCACACGTATTCCTGCCCCCCGCACTTTAGCAGTAGGTTAGCCATTCGCGAAAAATTAAGAATTCAATTTTCCACTCACACCACACAAATAAAACTCACTCAAGGCATCTTTTCTTTCAAATTTGCCCCACATTTATTTATTAACAAACATTATTAATTGACCAAGTTTGTTCACCTACAGCTCAACTTTACAGCCTAGTGACCTACCACCCCATGCCGTACGCTCTGGCGACGTATCGCAAGGTGAATGCTGGTATGGATTTTGATGATTAGATAATGACAGAAAACGATTATGTGTGCGGAATTTGAAGTACATTTTCACTCGATTTCACCTACGCCATTCGCAGTATTTCCAGAACATAACCGAAAGCTCTCTCTTGAATCGGAATCTTTGCCAGCAGACCGCCCATTACCGACCGGACGTCAGCAAATAGTAGATCAAATACGACTCTAAAGTAAAAGTACACATCAATAGAATAAAGGCAGTAGCCCTGTCCAAAACGTGTGCTTCTAGCGCTAAGCATAATACAATGCTTGCTTGCGAGTGGAGGGGGCTACAGTCGGAAACACCCGAAGTACGTCCGAACTCGAAGCACTCTGGGGGAAGCATGGTACGAAGCCAAAGCACAGAAACACGCATCCATGTAGGCTTTGAAGCATTGTTGACGAGAATAACAAAAGATGGCGGAGCCATTGGCTACTTATAAATGCGTGTAACATCTATTTTTTTCACTTAGTATGTTACATTTGCATAATTATTAGTATACATATCAATGAAAAGGTTAATATACATATAATCGCTCTTTTTCTTCCGGCCTAAACATTTGATAGATGTTGCCCTATTTCGTGTTTCACACTACCTACCTAGTGGTTTTTTATATTTCCACTACTGCTTAACGTCGATCCTTACCTTAGACTGTCCGAATATGAAGTATTCTTTCCCAAGCGTGTTTCATTGTACATACGTCAGCAATACGTCATCACCTAGAATGCTTTGCCGAAGCATACTTGGTTTTCGGATACGGCTAGTATTCAATTGACGCTATCTACGAAGGCAGCAGTAGGCTTGCTTAAGACTGCACGACAGCATGTGACGATGATAAGCGCGGTTATCAGACGTGTTATAGTTTAACGACAAAGCTTCCCTTTCGCTGCTGGGGAATTGCGTCGCCTGGAATCACACACGTGCCCGTTCCGCCCTCTAAATTGAATTCCGCCGTTAAATAATGATACGCAATCACTTACCGCGTCCCAGCTCTATTCATCACGTCACCCTACCTCACACCTTCCACGCGATTGGCAGACAATCTAACCTATCCCCCTCCCTCACTCTCTGAAAGTTCCCATCAATCCGTATTGCTGCGAGCCAAGGAATTCCCTGCACTGCTCACGGGTGCCCGAAGAGGATCACAAAGACCCCTGCAACGTGTATTTAACAAATACCTTGGTATCAATGTCAGTTTCTCAGGAGAAAGTCTTAATGAGCGAGAATAAATGGCAATAAATCTATATACTAACAATGAAGATATATTCACGAAAGCCCTAATACACGTGCCATATTCTTAAAATATTGTTTTTAGTGATAAATACGTAGAGTAACCGTCAGAAATTTCAAAACAATGCACCAAAAATATTTTGCCTAAGCCAATAGCAAGTTGCTGTTTATCGAAATGAACATGAATTAGTGCTTTCTATCACTAGCCTTAAAGTGTAGGTCTTGATTTAGTATCCTCATTTTTCTTTGCATTATGCCCAAAGTTCCTTCCTTATCGTCTGTTTTTCCAAACAAAATATTTGCTACGTCCCTTTAAATTATGAAAAAAAAACAATATTTTTCTCTTGCTTATTTATCGTTTCCGCGTAATTTTATATTCTAAAAGGGCTTTCAGTATTTTTTTCTTCATTGTTTATTCCATCAACAAACTCTCTGTTCTAATTTCCGCTTTCGTTACATGTTTCCTCCCCCGTCTTCCTGAAAATTCCTCTTCTTCCTCCATTACTTCCACTTCCTCTATCATTGCACCACCATCACATCTCAGGGGCTTCTTTATCTCACTCATTTGTTAATTATCTGATCCCAACGACATATCCCTCCATATGAGAGTCTTCAGTAACTTTTACCTAGCATTTTCCCTCAACTTTTGTCATAAGTTCTACTTTCCAAGCAGAAGCAATTGTAATACCATTGTTACTGAGTATTTTTCTATTCTTAAGTTTCCTTTCTTTTTTTACTCCTTTCTTTTTTAACCTTTGGTTACGTTTCTGGTCAACAGTGGCTATTATGCTGAGAAGAGAATGACACTATTACCACCCTTACTATTCCTCCGACAATAACATTATAGAGAAAATATATATGGCATATTTCCATGTAGTAGCTTGTGTGCTTGTCAATAGTGCATGTTAGGTGATCTTCACCCCATGCCATACACCCTTACGGTGGCTTTAGGGTATCTCGTAGATGTAGATGAGAATTAACTGAGCGCTTGATATAAGTTATATTGGTATTGGAACTCTTGGTAGATTTCATGTTTTGTGTTCGGTGTTGTGTATACTTCTTGCTTGTTTATGTGTGGTTTTAATTATATACATATGTATGCTTGCATATAAATTGCGGATGTAGGGGATACGGAAGAATACACCCCTGCAGTTTGACGAGTCTCTGGCTCGACGGCGGACGTTTGGAGGAAAGGCCACAGTCTATCCCCAACCTTTTGTGCCGAATTTATTTTTCTTCGCATTCAGTCCCGGCTGGCTTCAAGGTGAACGACCGGCATCCGCTCTAGAGCACTCCCTCTGCCTACCTCCCTCTTTCTCCTTCCCTCCCACCCCCTCTACCATCCCTGGAGGGAGGGTAGAGGGGTGGTGGTAGCCATAGAGAGAAGTACCGTGCATTCGCGAACTCGCCGTCAGCTTAGGATCCCGCGTGTTAGACCTCAATCACAACTCTCTCAATACTCTCTCTCAAAATATATACATACATACCTTCGCAGTAGTACCTACTCGTCGGGCCGCCCTATTCGAGGCCCGTATTCGGTTTTCGAGGGGTAAATGACCGGCACGACGCGGTGGTTCTCCTAAATTCCGCTGTACATGAAACCCCGTTGCAATAGGAGTCAGGCGAGGAATAGTCGATTCCTTTCACACGCTAATTTGAAAGGGGTAGACAGTTGTTATTGTATTATTCAATGGAATACTTCCATGAATATTTAATTACGTATTCTGGATCGTCCCGCATTCTTTCCATTGCCTTGGTCCATTTTCTGCCGATCCTATGGCATTGCGTATCCACCCCTAATCTTTGAAACCAAAGCAGAACATGTTATCATGCACTAATAAAAAAGAATATAATCGATATGGCTGAAGAATATTATTATTATATCATTGTCGTGGCACTCCTCTCCTCCATCTAAGCATAGTATCCTTGTTTAATTTTGAAATTCCTCACATTTTTTATGAAAAGCTTGCTTCATTATTTCATTGCTGATTTTCCGGGTTTCCTCTATTTGGATATAAGATGTCCCATCCTTGGTATCGATAAATGCGTCAAAATGATTTTCAAAATTTACCTCACTGTGTTTCTTATTGAAATTAACGGATTTCGGAAAATTAATGTACGAATATATTCACGATAGTGATCATCATGAGAGATTAAATTTTCTTTGCGCATGCTTCTCACTTGATAAATTGCCGTCTAAGAATAACTCGAGTTATTTGATATGAATAGGAGGTTATATTCGGTCCTTTATAACTAAGGTTTCGTTATGTATTTCCTTCCGTCGTCAAAGCACAAATCAGGTGGAAAAACTTTCTCTTCTTCGAAGCTGTAATAATTCTCTCGGATGCCTTCCTTCAGGGCTATATTTAGCATCCTGTTTTCGTGGAGTGCTTTGGAAAGGAGGAAACACAAATGTTTGAAATCTTCATAAAACAGTCGACATTTATTGACTTTATATTTGAGAATTCTATTATGTTGTCAAGACCTCCAGAGCTATTGACAAGAAGCTTGTGATTGTGTCCTCGTCCCTCAGTCTTGTAATTCTCTCTCTGTCACCTTTCATTTCGATCATTTCATTCACCTCCTTTCTCTTGCATTCTCCGTCAAGTGCTACGGTCTTTTCATACTTCCGTTCTCATTAATGAGTCTCCAGTCCGGCACTCTTGATTCCATTGTCCTTGAGGCCCTCTCTTCTTAAACAAACGGCGCAAGAGAATGGCATGACACGACCTTTAATGCCGTAAGAGCTCTAAAGAAAGTCCCAGAAATATTACACCTTGGAATGTATGCGTTTGTTTTCTGTCGCTCGATACGAGAGGAATTTATTCCGTAACAGCCAGATGAAAAATTAAATCTTTTCTTCTCTTTATGTTGAACGTACGGACTCAGTCTATTCCTGTTCTCGGTTGTTATTCTAGATGCTTAAGTGGAGCTTTCATTTCTTCGCTATCATTGCTATTTCAGTTACCTGTGTACTTCTCTCCTAAAACATTCTTATTTTGGTGCTCGTACTTATCCCTTTAGTCTTTGTCACAGTGTCTTTCCTCTTATTTTAAATAAAGCACAGGATATATATTGAAGGCATGATCGTTATTAACATTAAAAATATACTAGCAGACCTGCGGCCTGCTTTGCAAACGGTCTAGTGTGCTCTTGAGGTGAACTTTGTGTTCTAGTGTCAAATGAGCTTTTACAAAGCGCTTGGAAACTACTGATGACCCATTACCAATAGGTGAAAGTAGTGCTTGTGTTTCAGGCAGGTAGTTACTGCTTCAATACTCAAAGTAGTCTTTGCGTTTTTTTACACTTTTGTGCACCAACTTTTCATAAGTATTTCGAATGCAGAGAGAAGGAAATGGCTACTTTATAAATAGAGAAATGTGTCCCAATCTAATTATCCTATATGTTTTTGTGCTTTATTCTACGCCATTTTTTCATTACATGTTGTCTCCCACCCCCCAAAAACCACGTTTTTTGCATTTTTCTCTGCACTACAAACTGCTAATAATCCAAGACTACTACCAAATCATTCATACAGAGAATGCACACTCAACGCACCAAACCTCACCTTTCAGTTCAAAACTTGGGTGACAACAAAACAAAACGGACACAGAATAACGGACTGACTGACTCACTGCAGAAAAAATATGTATGTAGATTTTTTTCGTTTCATTTTCACGAGTCAGGTTTCTGTATTATGATAATGTTCGAATCATAGGTTTGGTATCCTGGTACGGTAGGTAATATGGTCGTTAACCCACCCAGGCTTGGAAGTCAGAAGGTCGCGGGTTCGTATCTATCCATCATTGATTACATACTTGCCCTGAGAACAAGAACAAGGCTTTGATGATGCAGCGTAACGTAACTTCAAGCAGCCTTACGCAAAATTCTACATAATTCCGACCATTCCGTGACTTATTCCAAGCAGGCATCTTGCTTGATTTGCAGAGAACGGATACGGTGGTTAAAAATGGTCTCTCTCTACTGAGGTCCCGGGTTCAAATCCCAGAAACGGTAGATATTTATATTAGGCGTACCATTGTTCACTTGTGTGTTGCGTCGACAGATTCTCGAGAGCATTACTCCATCCATCGTATGGGACGTTAAACGATGGAAACCTAAGTACATTTTCGTTATGAGTGGACTGATTCCGACACTGAGTTTCAGTAGATGATGTTTTCAGACCTTACTTGGTGGAATTCCATAATATCAGGGAAAGAAGAATTAACACTGTAATTCCACATGGTATAAGATTTATTAACACTTGATCACACGACCGGTTTCGCCGAGAGCAGCATCTTCAGGTGCTCTTACAATTTTCACACTCCTTATATACATGAATTGAACCGGGTGTGGTGGGGGATTTGAATGAGTCACTGGAAAGTGAGGGCAGAAAAGGTGTTAGATTGGATGAGGGGGAGGGGCGAGGGTCTAGGAGATAATCCGGGAAGCGAACGCTGCCTAGGGCGTCGTAGGAGGAGTTACACCTACTACATCTACATCCACGCGATACCCTGCTAGGGTATGTGGCAGGGGGTGAAGATCAAAGTCATGCACTATAGACATGAAAACTTGCTACTATAGGGTCTAATGCAACTAGATTGTTTTTATCTACTTATTAATTAAGGGAATGGTTGTTAATACATGCATCATGTTCTACAGACTATTCTGAAATATTTCCCTAACCTATCCCTTTGCTATGCTGCCTATTCTGTTCTCTTATTGTACGAGAGAGAGCGTGGTGGTGGGCAGAGCGCTAGGCTACCGATCGAAGGGCTCCGGGTTCAAATCCGGGTGAAGCCTTTGGACGCCCCCAAAAGAAAAATCCTCGGAGTGCTAGGTGGCCCAGGGAGAGGAACTGTCCCCCCTACCCTGAATGTGTGAAATTCACACGTCTGTGGCTTAGTCCGGGGTGAGCTCTACCCTCACCTTTCCAAAACAACCTTCAGGTTGAATCACTGAGTGAGTGATAGCACGGAGAAAATGACATTTTGAATGTATCAGTACGACAATCTATCTCCCTAATCTTATTTACCTGGTTGAATCTAGCATGGTAAGCTACTTCGAGGTAATGGCCATGTCAGCGGGGATCGGTTGCAGGTTGAGTGAGGGCTGAGGTTGCAGGATGAGTAAAGGTGTTGTGGATGGGAGTTAGGAAATGTAGGAGGAGGGAACGAGAGGGAT
This sequence comes from Platycnemis pennipes, assembly GCA_933228895.1. Taxonomy (NCBI): domain Eukaryota; kingdom Metazoa; phylum Arthropoda; class Insecta; order Odonata; family Platycnemididae; genus Platycnemis; species Platycnemis pennipes. Next base: position 105,455,113 of record OW121852.1, on the reverse strand, counting down.
ACAAAAGTTTCTTCACAAAATTAAAATCACTCTAACATTCCTCCGTTCTCTCAATAGCACAACTCATATCCAATGACTTACATTTTCGCGTAAAGGCGTAAATGACCTTACCTGTGGATCAGTGATGGGTAAACTTTTTAAAGAGGGGGCCAAAGGCAAGGAAATAAACTTAATGCGTGCCAATATAATTTATTAAAAAATAAAAATTATACATTTTGCAAAACTCTTGTGTTTTTTGTGATACCAAGTCCTATTAATGACTGAAAGATTGTGAAGAAGAATGTGATGGCTGAAACTGTGACTGCATTTCTAAAAGTTTTTCATAATTTGGATCGAACTGGGATTAGGAATAATGCCGCGCGTACTGGATAGAACATTTCAGGGGGCCGCATCTGGCCCACGGGCCGTAGTTTGCCCGTCATTGCTGTAGATTATTCCCATCCCCCGAATTACCATTACTAATTGATTTCCCTTCGACTACACTCAGCTCCATATGCACCATGGCGTCTCACCCAAAGTCCGCTTCATTTCTATGTATTGATTAGATGCAAGGCCGCAAATGGGGTCGTTTACCATATTTGTTTTGTTGTCGAATCTGATAGAGTTTTTAAAATAAAAAGACCCGTATTTTTCCGTTTTCTGATCCGTCAATTATTTATCGAGTCATAATAGGCGAAAAACTGATGTTTTTAACCCCTTTGGATAAGTGGGCGTGGTGCAACATCTGACGTATATCGACTTCTTCCAATCACAACTGAACCCGCGAAGCTACTTCGCCTTATCGCAAAGGGGGGGGACACAGCTGACTCTGCCAATAGGACAGGTGCGACAGCATCTGTGCAAGCAGACCTTCCCAGAACCCCCTCTCCACTCCCTTCCCTTCCACGAAAAGCAGTCAAGGACGGGAGGAAAATGACGTCAATGATATCACAGCAGCATTTTCGGTGGGCGTCACCTTTTGCTTATTTTCATTTTTGATTTATGAGTGAATGGTTGTGGTTAGAAGATTAATTTTTTCACGAAAATTCCTTTTTTGTTTCTATCTAACGATTTCGTGAATATAATTGCAATTTTCGGTTCCGAGAATAATTCCCCATTCCTTTCTCTCTTTATCCCATCAACGAATGGCCTTTTCTTACCCCTCACTTACCTACCCTGCGCCCTTTGGTCACATCCAGGACATCTTTTAGGTGGATGTTTATCAGGCGACCTTCTCCAGGCCTTTGTCTCCTCCCACGAGATAACATTCTAGTCGTCCCAATTAACGCCCCCCCCCCTCCCCTCATCCCTTCGACTATTTCCCTCCGATTTTAATCCAGGTTGACCTTTCGACCTTCGATCCCGGAGACGGGTACCATTTCTGTTTACAGAGAGAGAGAGAGGCAATCTGCGACGTGGAGGTTACAGAGTCGGGAAGGGCATTAGATTCGTGTGTGGGCACATTCTTGATGAGACCGGACAGGGTTCTGTTTAATGAGGCTCCGGGTCAATTTTCTGTGCTTAAGTTCCAAGTGTTCAATTATTTCTTGTTCTCTCCTCTGCGCCCAAAGGATTTCGAGTGCAATTTTAGTTCATGAGATTCCACATTTAGCAATTGTGTATTTGGGTAGTTTTAGGCAGATTAGGCGTTTATACACGATAAGAAAAAACACAGAAAACTTGTATGTTTTTAAGGCATGAGTATATTTCCACAAATGATTTTTGTAATTTTTTTTCATGAATATAAATTGGATTAACACATTGTAGCCAGAGAGAATATTAAATAACAAATTTAGTACATGATTTCTGAGAAACTATTTGTTGAAATTTTCGTTTTCAAATTTATGCGGAGGCAGCATCAAAGGCTATAGAAGATAGGGAGGCTGCTTCTCACCATTAAAATGCATTGCAGTAGCTAATTCAAAGTCGTTGGATCCATACAAGACGTCAGTCACAAGGGTGAAAGATCACCAAACATGCACTATTGGCATGCAACTATGTTCTATGCAATATATTTACTTTTACGCTAATTTAGAAAAGTTGGTTAAGTCAAATATTAATTAATAGTGCATTGAAAAATTAAGATCGCATTAGTTATTAATGAACGTATTCCCTACATCATATCAGTCTTCTTTGGATATAAGTTATCACTCGGAGATATAAAGGCCTAAGAGACCTCAACGTCATCACACTTTCTGATTCTCGAACTTTCTGTTTATAATGAAAATTTAGGAAGTTTTGCTCAAGTAAAGGCATGTACTTACTTGCTTACGCGAAATGGTCAGCTCTTATTGGTGAGGTAAAAATGAAACTCGACTAAATATTCATTTGGACCACTACTCCTTCGTTGGCTCTTCTTTCGACTCTCATTGTTTTCAAGGGAAAGTCTCTGTGTACAGAAAGCAAGAACAAGGGTAGAGATAGTTATCTATCAAAATTGTTGAAGGTTATCACATCGACATTGAGTATCTACTCTATTAACTCTGTACTACTCTACATCTACGTAATACCCGGCGAGCCACTACGAGGGTGTGTGGCAGGATGTGAAGATCACCAAACATGCACTATTGACATGCAACTATGCGCTACGATGCGATAAGGGGATCGGTTTGGCGGGGTGGCTAGAGTACTGGCCTACCATCCCCAGGTACCGGGTTCGATTCCCGGCGGTGGCGGATTATTCAGTGGCAAACCGGTACCTACTTGAGTGCCTAGTGGAGGGCATAGGTCAGTACTCCGTCCGTCGAATGGGACGTTAAGCCGTGGTCCCCTTGGCACCTGTCGTTATGGATAGGCTAATCCCGACGCCGGGTTTCTCTCCACCCTTACTCCGTTCCCTAAAAACTCCTCCCATTACCCAATGACCCACCTATCCTATGTGGCACAAATGACCTCATCTGTCGGTCACCTTCCCAGGATAACTTACTATCTAATATGTGGTAGGTACTAAATATGAAGATATCAAAAGCGAGGTTATGTATCAAGAACATAACCATGTGGAAAATCTCGTGCAATGCAAAATGTTTCCACGATATATCGTTTTCTTCAATTCCCTAACCGCCAAGTGTGGACTTAAAACGACGAAACCTTCACTGCCTCAATTAAATGCTATTAAAATAACATATATACCATCCCTTTATAAATGATCTTTTGTTATTGGAGGGGTATTCTAGCACCAAGGTAGATGCGCCATGAAGGATTGAATTTGGGGAAGGAGAAAGGGTGGTAAGAAACCAAGGCGTCGTTATTTATCTTCTTAAATCAAAAGGCGCAAAGAGGTTCGTAGATTTGCACCGCACTTGACGGACGGAGTACTGCACTTGAATTGCTATCCCCAAACACTCAAGTAAATACAATGATTACGTAGAAGTGCTTACTATTTCCGGTAATGGAACCCGAGTTCACTTTAGAAACGTTTTTTTTTCCTCGAAATACAGTTTATTTCACTTTGCCTCCACCGAGTTGTTATATTGCGTTGTTGAATCGACAGCCTAGTACGTTATTGTTGCACAATTTTTCGATTAGTTCTGCAACTCCTGGGTTTAGTGGTCTCCGATGGAACGAAGTACTAATAGCTTTCCAGCTTTTCGAGCAAGAAGTTGGTCTCTCGAGAAAATAATTGAGCCTCTTGTCACCCGCTGATGGCTTAAACTTCTTTACGACGAAACTCATTCAGGCCGACGCTGCAATATCTCGAACGCCCAAAGTATTTCAATTTCCTTTTTTACGATTATCTTATTTTCCCATTATTGCTCCTCCTGTTTTGTCCCTCTCACTATCGTACACAACTAAGGAACTTTCAATACTTACCGAAATGTAAGACATTTTCCGAATAGACCTTCTCAGGAAATCTAACAATAAGATGTAAATCCTTGATGCTGTCATAATAATCCGTGACAACGGTACCTCATTATTGATGCTCAAATTGTTTTGCTGGAAGTTTTTAATGGCACCTTCATTGAATTTATTTGCCTGTATTATATGTTTCGTTCCAATGGAAAAACGGCTGACTATCCAAGAAAATCTGGGTTGAGTCGTTCAAGGAGTTCACTTACCGTAATTACCTATCTCCTCTTTTTCTTTTTGGAGTTTCTTCCTCAGCATACGCTCTTTTGGCCATGGATAAAATTCCTTGTATATATTATTTCAAGAAGGACACAGCAGTAAAATTGCTAACGTCATTGGCGCCGGCAGAAAAATTGTCAGGGGGGTGATTCAGTGCCGTCCCTGGGCCGTTAGGTAGCCAGGGTACCAATTACGGTTCTCTGTCGTCCGGATATAGCGTACGATACGCCTTGGAAACGAAATGGCTCTCTTCTAGATTTTTTTAGCGTTTTATCCAAATAGTACATTGAAAGTAAATCTTGCTGGAATATCACCTAAGAAGTATAAACCTCAACAACAATATCGATGTGGAACTCGCAGCGTGGGGCGTAAGGCAGCGAAGCGACGAATTCCCTGAATGTTTGAGTGGGAGTGAATATTTTTTCATGTCGTTCGTTTTCATATTTCGCGCAAAGAGTGCGTTTGAATAGTCGAGGAGGTGTTTAGAGGTTTTCGGGGGATGGGTGGGGGTTTGTGGACAAAATGAGAGCTTGAGGGAAGGTTCTGGGGCCCGGGTGAGGGCGTAGCAAGGTGTGAAAGTCGCTTTAAGGGCCGCTAGATGGCGTCTCCTCGAACTCCTGTCTCATATCCTTTTTTTCCCCTCCCACTTCCGACTCATCTCGTGATGGCCTTGCCAGCTTTTGGGGAGAATGTCGCAAGATGGGTTGCACAAGGGTTACGGAAGCCTTTTTTTCTCCGAACGAAGAAGATTTTTTTTTCCTTTTTTTATTCGGGCCCCGGTAATGGGTTCTCTCATTTCTTATCGTCAACCGCAGGAATGGAAAATTGCCTATTTTTTTAAGGAATAGCAGGAAAGAAGAAGAGTAGGATCCAATGAATTTTGTTTACCTGGGGTAATTGCAGAGTGAGTCATCCATAGTATAAACTGGTCGTTGATATCTCGTTTGAACGCGAAGCTTTTTATCGGTATTTCGTGGTTTTTCAAACCAAGGACGGATCTATTCAATTCCTTCGTATCGTCGTAGCTTAAGCTGCTTAAAGGTCCTCTGTTGATTCAGTCCCGGTTTTGGAAGACATATTACCGCGTTCTTATTTTTGTACGCATCAAGGGATTGCAGGCTTTAGTATACTCTTTGTATTCCTGCACTAAATAAACATGAAAGGATAGTATCTATGCATGAATGAAATCATTTGAGAGTTACTGCATGTGAATGACATATTAAAACATTGCTCTAAAGAGACGTTGGGTGATTGGATGTGAATTTTAATTCAAAAAATACATCTAAGAAGGACTAAAAGTGTTCTTTACTACGATGAAATTATTTTCTTCGAAGATCAAAGAAAGCAGAGGAAATTATTGCCTTTGAAATTGAACGGAGAGTATAAATAAATATATTTAGCTGCGTTAGTGACCTGAACGTCACGGAAAATTTAAAATTCCATTCGATAAAATGCGTTAGATTCAATAAAATGCGATAAATAGCCTCAAAAAGTACTTTAGAACGAAAATGACATAGATAAAATAACAAATACTATTTTCAATATAAGGCCATCAGTCATGGAGTTTTTTTAGAATTACAAGTTTTCAATACCATTTTGGAAGATTAGTGATGGTGCTAATGACATTTTCGTAGTAATTGAACCACCGCAATATTTCCTTCATTGTGTAATTTCATAGTAGTGATAGTAGAATTGCATTTCCATGGTTTTCAGGAAAAGGAATTGTGTTACATCTAAATTTAATCCAATGACTACCACGATATCCATGCTCAGTATGGCCAGATTCAAAATCCCAGCCTTCAGTTTCTAAATCAGCAGTGTTAGATAGCTAAATATATTGGCTTTCCCTTTGCTAGCACGAATATATTTTCAGAATTCATATTGTTTCGAAAAATTATCGGAGGAGATTAAATATTGACCCACAACGTTCAAAATCTAAAGCTGGAAGCTCAATTGTAAGTTTACACCCAGTCATCAACTTTTCACTAACTCGCTGATTAGACTAAAATATAAAATCAACTTTTCGTTGTATTTATCTGATTTTGGTTACTAAATCTTTTTCAATTAAATTTTTCAAATATTTTCCTGAGATCGATCGATTAAGGTAACATTCATCTACGTGCAAGCAGTTCAATGTGGCAGAGGTTTCACTCCTAACCAGCAATGTATGTAGAGGTTCATGAAGCCGTGCAAAAAAGCGTAATATAAAAAAGCTGTCCTAATCATCTTCTAGCTTACTTCGATTTAATGCCAGGCAGACATCGATGCAGCAGTTGAAACGTCATTGTGCACACAGTTTAAGCGGCCGTTTTGAGTGGTTGCGTACATTCCCACAAAGCTCTTTTGCCGCTCTACTTTCCATCTGTTTGAAATCGCACTCGGGAGCTCTCCATTTCTGCTGTCCCGTGCATAGTGTGGCTCACAAATACCTATCGAAATGTGCTATGTATTAAACAATGCTCATGGACGACGAGCGGCGCCATTCAACTATCGAAATGCGCCGTCCGTTTGAGCCGTCATCATGCGGAGCATGAAGCCCTTCATTAACTTCTTTCACCGGAAAGATCAACTCAAGCGAAAGCGCCATCAAGTGGTCAGCTTTGTAAACGCGCATTCCTCACTAATTATGAGGGAAGCCTTTGATTTCAACTATCCCACACTCAACCGGCTTCCCGCTACCATTTTACCTCCATTGATCTCATCATGGAATGTTTTTTTAACTCAACCATTAGCTTAGGCATTTGCATTCCCATTCCTTACGTTGATTTGCTAAAGCGTTTCCATTGCACTATTTAACTATTACTGATTTCTAATGCACTATTATTTATTACTAATAACACGTAACGGAAAAAGTAAAGTTACTACAACGTATTAACACTTCCTACCCTCAGACGTAAATTTTTCTGAATTGCAATAGTTACTAACACTTGACTTTCCCACTCCACGTGTGTTCAGTATACTATTGCTCGATGCTCATGACTTGAAGATTTTAGCATGCTTGCTATCATGAAAAGGAAATTGGTGTTTATCCTTGTTAAATTTTCGACTACTTTTCATAAACCAACGTCGATGTCAGTTACCTGATTGCACGTAAACGCATATTATGCTGAGGCAGAACTTTCTATATTGACAGAGTTATCACAGATAGTTCGGGTGCTTTTGGTGCGAAGTGAATTGAAGCCGACCTCCAAATCCCTAGCTCATGCCCTTACCATCCTTTACTATTCCATTTTTAAATATTCCAGTATACCCACACCGAACTGTCCCTTAGCTACATTCGTCTTTGTTAGTGGGAATTAGTCTTACTTGAGTGGGAATAATTTGTAGATATTGTAATATTGCGCTTCATTTGAGGCCATGTGGTGCTCAAGATAAGTCAGCTCAGCATGGAAAATGGTTCGTTCGTTGGTTGGTTGGTTATTCAGGGGAAGCGACTGACAACTGAGGTCATTCGTGCCATTTAGGATAGGTGGGTAAAGATAGGAGTTCTTTTTTTAGGGAACGGAGGAAGGGTGGAGAGAAACCCGGCGTCGGCATTAGCCTACTCTTAACGGAAGGCGCCAAGGGGACCATGGCTTAACGTCCCATCTGACAGACGGAGTACTGAACTTGAAATGCCCTCCACTAGGCACTCAGGTGGGGACCGGTTTTCTACTGAAAAATCCGCCACTGCCGGGAATCGAACCCTGGCCCTCGGGATGGGCCCGGGCCAACCTTAAAAAGCTCTTAAGAAAAGAGCCCGGCTCCTATAAAAAGGGCCCACAATTTTTTCGGATAGGAGGGGGTGGAGATTGGAATTCCGCTAAAAGTGCATATTAAGGTGGTAGAATATGCGTCAGAAGGGAAAAGGCAAGCTGGAAACAATTGAAATTTAATTTTTATTAATAAAGACTCATTACTTAAGGGCCCGGGGAAAATTCTGAGGGGGGCCGAATGCCCCTGCCCCCCATTTCGGACGCCGCTGTGCTAATCTTGGACGTCATTATGGCATCAGGAATCTCAAATTTCTTTTGGGGTTTTGGTTTCGACTTCCTCATCCGCCGTAAGCGTCCCTATTTTAAGCTGTGATTTGTTTGGACGGTGTGATTTTAACTTGTCTGCTTGAGCACAAGAATGTAAGTCTGACACAATTGCCACGATGTCGCTATCATTATTTAACTCGATTGTGGAAATTTTGGGCATCGCCTTTTGTAGCTCTGTGGCGATCGTCTTTTGTAGTTCAAGTGGCGATCTCGCTCGTTACAGCTCGGTGGCCTTACAACTCAAATGCCTCGTTTTTTAAACCCACTTCGAGTATGGATGTTGCATTTATCATAAGACTAAGTTGCAGTCGACTCGGCGGTGTAATCTAGGTAGTTGGGGCCTTAAAACCTATACCACTATGGTTTTGTTAGTTTTACCCTCCTCTTGTACATCGGCATTTGATCTTCAGGCTATTGACCTTCGCATAAGTTTCTCCAAAATGTTTTGTGACCACTGATATTGTTATTATCACTCCTTGATCGTATTGGCGATCACTCTGAATGAGAATAAAATATTCCAAGCTAATCCTCAACCAAATTTGGGAAAAATTCTCCTGCTCTTCTCAATCTTTTATTTGTCGGAACAACAATATTTAGTTCTCTTGTACGAAAATGACAATAATCTGTAACAGAAAACCCACTTGATGCCATTCATCATTTTAGATCTCGAGACATAAATTAACAAAATGGCGGAGAGGAGCTTTGTGGAATCAGAGTCAAATGCGGCCTAGAACGCGTCCCTTAGAACGTTGTGTAATCAAGGCCCTTCTCAATCGATTATTTGCCGGAACAATAATATTAATTCTCTTATACGAAAATGATAATAATATGTAACAGAAAGCTCACTTGATGTCATTCATCATTTTAGGTCTCGAGGCATAATTTAACAAAATGGCGGAGAGGACCTTTGTGGAATCAGAGTTAAATGCGGCCCAGAACGTGTCCCTTAGAACGTTGTGTAATCAAGGCTCTTCTCAATCGATTATTTGCCGGAACAATAATATTTAGTTCTCTTATACGAAAATGACAATAATATGTAACAGAAAGCTCACTTGATGTCATTCATCATTTTAGATCTCGAGGCATAAATTAACAAAATGGCGGAGAGGACCTTTGTGGAAACAGAGTCAAATGCGGCCCAGAACGCGTCCCTTAGAACGTTGTGTAATCAAGGCTCCTCTCAATCGATTATTTGCCGGAACAATAATATTTAGTTCTCTTATACGAAAATGACAATAATATGTAACAGTAAGCTCACTTGATGTCATTCATCATTTTAGATCTCGAGGCATAAATTAACAAAATGGCGGAGAGGACCTTTGCGGAATCAGAGTCAAATGCGGCCCAGAACGCGTCCCTTAGAACGTTGTGTAATCAAGGCTCCCTAATTATGAAAAATAAAATAGAACGAAAGCAATTGCACGGAAAGCCACGGAATGTTGAATTTCCCGTCAAGTGTTTCCAGTCGTGTTGTTCCCAGGGTCGTTCGATTCTCCGATGGCCATAGCAGGAGTCACCCGGTAACTCAATCCTTTGCCGTCTGCCGTCAAAGGGAAAGCCGGGTGCAAGCGTGACTGCATGCGCTGCCTTTGCCAGTGGACATGGGACTCGTTTTTAATTAATGCTCGGTCTCCCTCTCTCGTCATATCGTCCTATTTGGCAGGACAGGCAGCTCTTCGCTCCAAATAACCTCTCCACATATTTTAATTGAATAAGGTCGAATAGTTGTGTGAAAAGCCTTTATTTTTTTTTATTTCTATAAAAGCCTTCTATGCAAGAGTTTGGTCCCTCCATTTGAGTAATTAATGCTACGCGGCTTTTTGACAATATTACTACTAAAAATCGTATCCTTGAATGATATACACATCAATGAGAATTGGCTCATGAAATAGCAGCTAATATTTTTTCCTGCGAGTCAAAAGAACCTAATTATATTAGTTTCATATTTCCCATTGTGAATTTTAAATTGTTCACCGGCAATAATGTGGCCCGCAGTATTCCCATATCTGCCCTAAAAACCGTGCCCAGCTTGCAAATTACCTCGTACTTATATAAAAATATGCCAGATCAATTTCAAAATTGTTTCCCAAAATATGAAAATGGAGCATTTTAAAAGCTTAAGTGGTATGGTGAAAGAAAAATGGTCGAAAACTAGCAATATTCAAAGGATAATCATCGTCAATAATGAGTGAAAATATATGACACTCGTCGGAAAGCATTTGTCATTAGCGTTGAGTGGGAACGTTATTATAAGATATAAAACCATCATACGATCCTTTTATTGTTATCCATTGTTATATGGTGAAAAGTGGCATTTTAGGAAAAGGGTGCAAAACAGGCTGTTGGTTTAGTAATAATAATAATGTGATTTATTTTTCACGAATTTGAATCCGATATGAACGTATTTTCATATTTTTTAAAGTCACATTTGAGCTCAAAATACAATTAAATTTTGTGTGCAAAGCACCAATTTAAGAAAAAGTATTACAATTTGATATTTTAAAAAAACCAACATGCCAAATGTATGCAATAAACATCGTAAGCAAATAAAAATAACACAATATGATATATGGGATACGAAGTAAGTTCACAGAAAGAAATAAGTACTAAATTATTGTTGTATGTAATGAAACGGGTATTTAATTAAATTCAAACAGTTAAATAAGGATTAAATATTTTGATGCAATAATTTTGAGGTAATTAATGAAGATTAACAATTTGGCAGATTAACAATGGAAAATATACCACAGTATTACAACCTATACATGATAATAAAGCATTGAAAAGAGTAAAATTTGGCTTATGGGTGGCAAATTAGATAAGTGCATAATTTCTTTTTAAAATGGGTCAGCGATGAGGAATCTTTAATTGATTTAGGTAGGTGGTTCCAAGTTTGAGAGGCGGAAACAGTAAATGATTTCTGAAATGTGGAGGACCGATAATGTTAGACATGCAGGTAGTTAGAGTCGGCTCCAGTAACTATATTTGGCAATATGGTTCTCTTGGGATAAAAATGAATTATGTACTATGGGATGTGGAGAAAGATAGACAGAAGGCAAGTTGGGTGGAAATAAAGACAAATTAGAAAGTTCTGGCCATGGTTGAGGGGGAAAGGAAGTTGTTCTAAGAAGTTAGGGGACGGAATGGTGGAGGTGGTGGTAATTGGCGAGGGTGTCTCGAAAGACGTGACTAAGGGAAGAAGAGAATAAGTAGTTTTTATGGAATTATATGAAGTGAAAACTGAAGAAGAACATAATATGGACAGTAGGTGTAGTGGGAAGTATTGTACATCCATGTAAACCTGTCTAGCTTACATAGGTTAATGATAATGTTGCTAGTTATTGCAATAATACGAAAACATTTGTTTGTCTTATTTTTCAAGTTATACAACAGAGTGCTTCTTTCATTGCGAACGAAATTGGTGATGAAGAGTGATTATTATGATAGACTTGTTGGGACCTGGCGGTAAAAACAAAAAAAAAACGTTCTCAATATAAAAAAAAACAATTTCAGGTGTGATGTGGTGGAAACGTTCCATATTAAAGGAAAAATATTGCAATTTTCCACAAGTAAAAATGCATTCCGAATAGTTTCGGTGTACTACACCATTGTCGAGTGTAGTGGTGTAGTACACCGAAAATAGTCTAAATAAATTTTTACTTGTGGAAAATTGCAATATCTTTCCTTTAATATGTTAACAAGAATTTTGATGTGTTTTTTGTAACATTCTTTGTAACTTTGCCCGACTCTTTCCACATCTGCGATCGAAAACGTAGCTCCGTCGGTGTATTTATTTTCCATTTACGTGTGATACCAGTTTTTCTTTCAGCATCCGAGTAGGTATGCGTTACCGGAACAGCTTGTGCGCCCGCCTGCAGCTGGGCTAGGTCACGAACCTCCCCCCTGCACAACCTCAACTCTTGCTTCCCACACCACCAAACCCATCAGTCAGACATGGAACCGTGTGGATGTGATCACCCTGCACCCTAGCGCTCCCTAGACAGCCGGCAGTAATTAGATTTGCAGCCGCCGCCGGAGGGGTGAAAGGGGATCAGAAGGGGGAGTTAGCGGAGGGAGGAATCTACTGCAGCGCGATGCAGCGCGGGGGGTGTCCCAGGAGGGTGCGAAGGAAGGGGTTTTCAAGGGTTCGCTCAAGGGGTGGGGTGGAACCCTTTTTTTTTTTTTTTAGAAGTTCCGAGGGGGGGCGCTGGGAGGGAAGCGAGGGTTCCAGGGTTCCTCATCAACCTGCCTCGTTTCTCTTGTGTGCTCCTATGAGAAAGGAAGGGCCCGCTCTCGGCAAAGCTCATTTCCCCCGCACTCCTGTGTCTACTCCCCCGCCCGACGGGCTGGGGGTCAGGGACCGCACGTGCATTTCCCGGCTTGATTCCGCCATGACGACCTCGGTGAAAGACGGTTGCAACCGTGGAGGAAAGGGATCCGACTCTCGCGACACTTTATTCGCTCCTCGCCCACCCTCAAGACACTCACTCCTCACTGTGGAGCATTGCATTTAATTTAATCTATTTGCGCTATTGGAATTTTATAATTGAGGATTTTGCACATTTCATATCCGTCACCATTCTTCGATTAACTCTTCTTTTATTAAGTTTTGTATTTACAATTGATGGAAGGTGCGTATAAAAATCTTTCCATCATCATCAAGGGTCAGCAATCCTAGGATTGGTTTGACGCAACCCTCCACTCGATTCTTCTATCGGCCAATTAATGTCAATGGTTTCTTTACAGCAATGCCTTCCATACCTACGAATTACTTTTTTCGTGGCCGATGACCCTTTCAACCGGCATCGATGATCGAATCGAGAATTTATATCTCAATATTTTCGATCATCAGCATCGAGGGTCAGATATCCTAGGATTGGTTTCACGCAGCCCTCCACTTGATTCTTCTATCGGCCAACCTCTTCATAGTAACGTAGTTCTTCTCTTTCACGGTCTTTATGACCTGTTCTATGTAACTCATACGAGGCCTGCCTTTTCCATTTTTCCGTTTACTTTTCCTTCGACGATTGCCTTCATCAGGCCATCGTGTCTTAAGATATGGCCGATTAAGTTGTCCCGTCTTCTTTTTATAGTTTTCAGCAAACTTATATTTTCTCCTACTCTTCTTAGAACTTCTTCATTTGTCTCTCGGTCGATCCATTTTATCTTAATCATTCTTCGATTGCACCATATTTCTAATTCTTCCACCCTTTTCTTCTCCGCTGCTGTCATCGCCCAATCCTCACTGCCGTAAAGAAACAAAAAAAATCCTGTAAGCGTACATATATAGGTAATTCTAAACATTAGAAAGTGGACATACACTTGTGTATTTTATGAAGGTTCAATACTACTAGAAGTCGAGTTATATTATAGCACCTATAGCATAAGACTACCTCTGCTATTTAATTTGTTTGGCATTTGTTTATTCCAAATTACGTTATCATTCTTCCTTTGTTTCCGATGCCTATCATTATTTCAGTAAGAAACAAAAAACACACAAAAACACAACAAAGTTTTTTCACCTATCACTTAACAGTCTGAACATACTGTAGTAGACGTTCAATTTAGGAAGCATTAAATCCGTACTCCACTTTATCATCTATTGCATTCCGCAGGATCATTCTGCATCTCCCTTTATCCCATCCAATGCTCTTCCATCCCCATCTAATTTTTTTCTCCTAACTATCAGCTACTCTTCTCCCCTCTCTCCCGTCGCTAAATGCTATTTTTATCACCCGATGCCAATTTGATTGCGCGGACAGCTGATTCTCATCTTGCGATTAGCTTACGGTGTACGTTTAGATTGCTTTTGCAATCATTTGCGTGCAAATGCGTGCACGTATGGCCTGACTTTGACAAATGAGCGCCGTCGTCCTTACCCCGCACTGTATCGCATCCGCTCTATGCATAAACACGAAATAGGCAATGGAGCCCTGTATTTGATGGCGATTGTTTCGTGGGGACGGTCTCACTCGAGCGAAACGGTGGAATGAATAGGTAGAGGGAATAGTGGAGCGTTTCTCGGCACCTCTCAAACGAGTTACATCATTAAGAATTTCTCTTATTGTCTCAGCCACCAGAGCTGCGCTATCCTACCCGTCGCTTCCGTTCAAACGCTTGTCGAAGCAAATCTAGAGGGGTTTGCTTTGAAGTTTTGCGCTCGATTCACCAAGTCCCTCTTTGATATTTACCTAACGCTCTTCTACGTATAAATGAAATAAAAATACTCTGTATATTCCACACTATTTTAATTTGCCGACCCGGGTTTCGTCTACTCCGTAGACATTATCAGGGTAACAGGACAGAGAGTAACAAGCTCTTATATACGTAAACTGGAAGGGGGGAGGTGGTATAGGAAGGTGGTATGGGGGGGGGGAGGATGTTAAGGGAAACTGGTGAGGAGACATAATTTTTACGGTCAAGGACAGGATTCGTTGGAAGTAGGGAAGGCTATGGAACACAACGCTGAGTAAAACTGGGAAACAAATTCATTTAAAAGGTTTACGTTGAGGTCGTTTGATGCTTTCTTAATTTCCAATTGTTCGAGGAAATCTAGTTTCCCTCCTTTTTCTGCCATGTGGAGTACTTCGGGGGTGAAGTCACTCTCGTGGTCGTTTTCGATTAGATGTTTGGCAAAGCTTGATCTTATATCTGCAGCTAACCAGCACCTCCTATGTTCTTTCACACGAATATTAATTGCCCGACCACTTTGTCCAATATATTGTGATGAACAATTGGGAGTGTTGCACTTCAGTCTGTATACCCCGCTTTGGTCACACTTGCTGAATTTGTCTTTGGAATTGAAAAGAATTTTTCCTATAGTTTTAGGGTCATAAAATGACATATTAAATTTTTCTTTAGGGAAGGCGTTTGAGACTTTGTAAGAAAGGTTACCAACAAATTGAATTTTACACCTTCTTCTACGCTTCGGTAAGAATCTCGGCGAGAGGAAAAGAGTCAGAAGTATAGATGTGCTGATTCTTCGGCAAAAAAGCTAGCCCTCATTACACCCAATGAATGACTGGAATGATTACAAAAATGCTTAAGTATTTCTGGACTGTATTCGTTTCGCGGGTTTTACTTCATCACACAATACTGTGGCACATGCGAAAGATGTAAGAGTAATGTTTTAACTCAAATGGATCATTATGAGTGACTAGCAATTAGCTTACGGTGTACGTTTAGATTGTTTTTGCAATCATTTGTGTTCAAATGCATGCACACATTGCCTGACTTTTACTAATTTGAAAAATCCAAAAACTAAAAAAGAAGGACTCATTATCGCAATATATCGCAGTCACTATAATTACAAGTATAATAATTGATGTCTATTACTCCTAAGGTGACAAATGTGCGAGTTCTAAATTAATCATATATTCCCAAAAGGGCTGAATTCGGATTTTAAAAAATATTTTAGGAGTCACAAAAAAGCTTGTTATTGCCAAGCCATCTCAAGTTGTCGCGAAATTCTTTCTCTGAAATTCCATAGTATTTTTCTGCACCAAAAATTGCTGAAATGGCTCGCTGCTAAACATCGGTTTATGCGTGTACCTGAAAAAAGGAGAAAAGTCTATTTTCAAAATTTTCCACGATGAGTCCTCGTCGTAACTTTCGAAGTTAATTATGCTCCATTTAAGAATGCAAAAATGATGCTGTATTCTTTTTTTGACTGCGAAATAAGGTCCTCTAAAAAATGATTTTTTCCACAAAATGTTGGTTATTCCAACATAAACGGAAAACGCAATTTAGGTGAAACTAAATTCCTAATAATGTGACCCTTTTTTTGTGTGATCCTTTTGTTCTGTGATAGTATGTTATTAAAAATAAACCCATTGTATTAAAGTCTACATAAGTAATTACTAGATTTGGTCTCGACGAATTCCTTGAATTAGAAATTTGATGCATATACTCTAAATTGCTATAATATTTCAATTCCGTTCCACTAACATCTTAAGTAAAGTATGCAGTCTTACTGAAATTCTCTATTTTTTCAGTCCTGTACGTTAATGTTGAATTGCTCCCATCTTTCCCATATTTTATTGATAAAATCATGTCAAGTCTTTCAGTTTGAATAATTAACTTTTCTGTTAGCCTGTTAGATATGCATGATACATAATTAATTGCACACATTTTATCATTTGGATTTGATCAAGGACCTTGATGTCACTTACCTAATGGCTTAACATTTTTAAATAGTTCGCTTATCCACTTTCTCAGGCAAATTATCATATGAAAGGGAAAACTTTTTTGCCAGCCCTCTATAACCACACCAGGTGTGGAATCACGGATGCATCATTCGCGTTATCGCAATCTGTATCGACAACGCTTACCCCTAATGTAGCGCAGGGTTAACAATAACCGGCTATAAAATTTGCTCCACTGGTTGCGATAAGCGATTTGAAGTGCTGTGCGAAAAATGAAGAATGGAGATCACGCTTTCTCTGATATAAGTTAAATCAAAAATAGCGATAACGCTAACGCACGTCTCATTAGTTGATTTGTGGTTTATTCCAAGTCCTGAAAACCGATATCCATGATCGAGGCCTAGGGTCACTTATAATTAGTTGATTTTTGGGCACTGTATTCTCAACTTTGGTTATATTTCAGGTAATGCTCATCTCTTATTACCCCATTGATGTAAAACTTTAAGACAGAATGAATGTTTAATTTATTTTATATTACAATCATGCATCTAAATATTAAGTGGAAAATTAATGTAATCATACAAGTATATTTTTATGTGGCTCATCTCTTCTAAATACAACATTATATGATAATCTGTAATGCTGAATGAAGTTGATTGCATTATTAACTAATAATTAAGTTCTCAAATAATTAATGAAGGAACTATGCAATGAAAAGTGTTACGTACATTACGTTACTCTTACTGCTATGACTTTTTATACATTTCCTTTTCAACATTTAACTTGTGATTTTTAACGTATGTTCTCATTTTTCCCTTTCAGGTGAGTGTTTGGTGGAATTCTCTCCTACAACTCCTCTTTAAGTCCTGAAAAATGAAGTCATGGCTTCTGCTGGTGATGCATGTATCGTATGTATGTTCTTACAATTTTTACATAATACTTACCTTCCGGAACTCGATAGTCTTGCTGATTCTCAATGAGATTTTATTTAGGCTTAGTGCCAAACTTGAAATTTTGTAACTTACTTCTTTTACTTTAAGAAAGAGTAATGGCAGTAATTGTTCAGCCTACAACTTTACCATGAGTAAATCACAGGAGTAAGGTCCTATAAATATTATATATTACACAAGAGTAAGGTCTCAAATAATCTATGGTGATAACTTCGATATTTGTTTATTTAAAACAGTTGAGGGATTCTTGCTTCGTCAATGCCCAAGTGCCTATTGACAATTGGATTCGTGCAATACGGTTTGACTTCTTAAAAAAGGGTCAATGAGACGAGAATATATTTTCCTCAAGCCCAAGATTGATAGATTTTCGTCGGTTGATACGGCGTGTCTTGTGAGTCGCTAGAATGTTTTGGGCTGTTTAGTCAAATTCACCATCCTTAAGAATATACAGTTTCGACATGACTCATTGAAGTGCGGGTTGCATTCGACTTCTCGCCCAAACCAAATCACCAGTATGTGAGACGCGTCATCAGGTTTTCTGTTCCTTGAATAGCTCCACTTCACTTGCGTACTAAAGTGAACCCCTTACGTTTCTAATAATCGCGAAATATGTTTTTTTTTAGATCCTGGGTATAACATACCATCCAATTCGTCAACCCGAGAACAATAACTCTGTAATGATGCATAAGTATATAATAGCTTGACTTATTTGAAATCTGGCCATTAAGGCTGGGATGAATGATAAAAATTTGACCAGTTTTGTTTGCCTCCATTTGACGAGAATATTTATGAAAATACGTTTTTTTATTCTTTCCTGAAAAAATATTTTTTCCTGACATGAACGATATCAGTAACGCGTCAGCCTGACAACCATAAGGTCGCAGTTCAAATAGCGCTTAGAGCATGGATGTTTTATCTTAATGTTAAATTATGGTGGAACGTGCGATAAAACCTCAGAAGTTTGAAAACTTAAAAATCTAATTCTCGTTCTACTGTTTGTTCATGCACATTGTTTTATTGTTTCAATCCATGAGGTACGAACTATCAAATGAGTTGGATAGGATTTGAAGAGCTTAATCCTATCACACTAGTGAATGGACCGTTGCTATGTTACTTAATCAATGCTGCTGCGGGAATGCTGAAAACCGGAGATTTATCAGCCAAGTGTTCACTTCGCAAATATAGTTTCTAACAAAAATTCATCTGGCCCATTCCCTGGATGTTACCTTAAAATTTAAATTCCGCTTCCCAGCCCAGGGCACATACGGATTGTTTGTCATGGTTACAGGGAGGAAACCATTTTAGCCCCGGATTGGAATTTCGGTCATGGATTGGAATTATTTCCAGCTCAGGCCAACATTGATCGGACAAAAATACGTTGGAGACTTCAGATTGGCATCCTCGTGGACTCTATCCGAAGACGCCGTCGGTAACCACCCGATAAACTGTCGTCCAAGAAACAGGAACCTACATCGCAGATGTCTTAAAAGACAGTCAATCCACCATTTTACCGCGAAAACCCTCACAAAGAATCATTTTATTTGGCCGAGCAAGCATTCGTGAATAACTTTTTGAGTTTCGTCGCAGAACATTTTTCGAGTTTTCCCATTCTATTCCAGAGTATTAAAAGATTGCCGTCGTTCAAACTATTTGCGGGTGCTCAATTGCAATTGCTAATGCAAAGTAATCTGTGTACATGGAGAATTCTGCAACAACCATAGCTGGAGGATAATTTTAAAACTCCTTAAATGAACTTTCCTTCCATTGGTTCTTCCGTCCTTCCATCAATCAGAATTCTCTCTCATCTAATATGTGAATATCATGTGAATTCTATTCCGGAAGACAAGGAACTCTTTTTAAGCTCATTCACATACTTAGTGGATATAAATCTTTCTGATATATGCGTTACGCTATTTTCTCGCGTCTCGTGCGATGCCTTTGAATGCGGACGCTAAATTATATTATAATAATAAAAATATAAAACTATATAATTACAAGATATAAATGCAAATTACCCATGACAAAACTGTGGCTGTTGGACATATGAGATTAAACCTTGTTCTATTCTATGGGTGTTTTCAAGTCTGTTTCCGCACTAATAGGCGCTTCAGACCGGGAGGAAAGGTATAAGGATAGGAATGGAAGGGATGGGGATAGGATAAGGTCCGAAGCTCTGTTCGATGGACGATTGTTTTCAATTTTGGTGAACTTATCCGTTCTTTATTGACGAGTGTTAACTCAGGGTGTATATTTTTTCATTTGACGTTGAATGTGATTTTTTAATCGTAATCACTCCAGCCACACACGTAATAATGCTATAACCAATGTTATATCAAATTAAAACGCGTCGTGATGGATAAACAATCCTAAGATTGGTTTCTCGCAGCTCTCCATTTGTTTTCCTATCTGCTGACCTCTTTATAATGCATAACTAATGAAATTGCAGAAATAGTAAATGTTTCACAGAAAACTAGGGTTTGATTGGAGGTAGCATTACGCAATCTAGGGTAGATTGGAGCATCGAACATGTAGACGAATGAAATAAAGATAATTATTAAGGTGGTAAATTTGCTTCTCATGGCTGTTGCTCGTTTCTTCCTCCAGTTCCACTCCTATTCTTCCTCAACTCCGATCCACAGTGATGCTTTGTCTTCGCGGGCGAGTGATAAACTGCGATCGCCCTGAGATTCACGTTTGCGTGTCTAATCCAGCCGACCCAAAGATAGCGTAAACCTCTCCTCCTATCCTGGCGTCGTATATCTTACCACGAATTCCTTCCTGCACACATCATTTTCTGGGCTACTTTCCTCGAAGGAAACGCTTATCTTCCTCTTGAGACTCTCCTTCATCCATATCTTGATTTAAGGCCACCAATGAAAAGAAAATAAATTTATTTTTGGGACGTGCCTTCACTCACCAAGTGTGGGATTTATTTATGATTAGTGAAATAGTTTTCATTCGTGTCCGTATCTTTCTAAAAGTTGTCTTTCGATGCAATGTTTTGTATCGTAGGGTTATCGTAGGTATTTGTGTTAGGTTAGAATTAATAACAATGCAATTCTTTTTTATTCCACAACGCTCTACTTTTCCTTAACTAGTCCGTCTCGCTTTATCGTGTATTTCTCTCGCATGCGATTATTACACTAATGACACTTTATTCACAGCACCGCTATTATATCTCCCACCACATTTGAGAATGATGTTTCTTCTATCAGATATCTTATCGCATATCTCGATTCTTAATCAGGCCTTTCGCGATTCAGTTATAAAAGCCATGATTGCTAAGCTCGTCGCTTGCATAAATTTCCGTAATTAGAACATACAGTCCGTATATCCAGAAGTGCCATTCATGCCTCACTCTAATCTCCCCAACTTTTGCATTAAGTACTTTCCATGTGCCGCTAGCTCAAACAGTCATCGGAAGCGTTTGTTCTCCTTGGTAATCCTAGTTTCGCAACCACATGATACATTTGAGAAAGGGTCATCACGTAAAAGCTAGTACAGTTGCCTAGCGCAAACATTTATTTTCATATTTTCTGATTGCTAAGCAGTATCACTCTATCCACAGTTACCTCACTACTTTATCTACACCTACGTAATACCCTGAGAGCTGCCTCGAGGGTGTGTGATAGGGGGATAAGATAATAAAACATGGACCATTTACATGCAACTAAGAGTTACCAAGACTAAGTCGCACCAATACATGCAAGTTTCATGCAACTAAGCATGCAATTAAGAGAGCTGCTATGCAACTCAGATCCTCACATTACGGACTACTTTAGCGATATTTCACCTACCTATTCCTTTGCTGTGCTGTCTCTTACGCTCTCTAATGGTACGCGGGGAAAATTAAATTTCAAATCAATCGGTATGACATTCTATCTCTCTAATCTTATTTAACTGTTCAAATGTAACACAATAGGTAGAGATTCCTCATATATATCCAACATCTTCAGTAAACCTACCCGTGTAAAATTTCTGCTAGAGATTTATTCGGTACTTTAACCTAAATTTTTGGCTCTTATTTTCCCATTATGCATATCCCAGCACTATTCCCTAAGGGGTATATCGAACTTTTTCTCTCTCACGCCGGACGTTGACTTCGTTATTTTTCCTTACTCTAGTAGATATTGTGGTAAAACGTCAATCTCATAACCAAAATTGCTTCCCATGTTCACCATTAGTCTCCAGTGTCTCCAGTAGCCATAGAATCCAATCAGAACTGCCGCAAAAGGGGAAAACCGGGAGTAGTTGCGGTCGTAAATTAGGGGGAATGCTTCAACGAGAACGTAGAAATCTCACCCCTGTATTCTTCCTCCTCGGTGGTGATTTATGTGTCTGCGTCAGCTCAATGAATACTTCCCTACAAATGTACCTAATTTTTTTCACCTCAAATTATTCAACAATGATGTATTATATTGATTTCTTTGGCCCAAAAGTTATTAATTTTAATAAATATACATTGAAATTTTTGTGAAAATATTATCAAGAAGCTAGAATTTAGCTTCTGAAACTACAATAAATCTTTAGTTTTAATTGCTTGAAAAAATATAATCAAGATCCAGACTCTAAAAGATGTATCAATTTTTGCAAGCATAAAATATTTTCATTTAACATGATAACATTTCTTATTTCGGAAAGGTGTTCTGATATCTTAAAGAAGTTGACATTTCATTGAATTCCGTTTCCCTTATTGCCCGAGTTATAACGTTTAGTCTTTCTGCCTGGGGTGTTGTTTTTTAAGTAGAAGCACATGAGAAACGTCTGGCCTTGAACTCGGCGTATTTGGCTCTATGCGGTATTGCAGACCTTGCCTGAAATGAAAGACCAATGTTTACCTTTCATTTTTAATGATAATGCCTGAACTAGGTCAGTTTCATAGCACTAACTTTTGTCATGCGCCGTGTGAATGCAGCAAATAACACCATTCTGGTAAAAATGTGAAGTGGAAATGTTATAACCGCGTGCTCCCTGGGTTTCCACAGGATTAAGCCAGTTTACAATTGAAGCTTTATACATGACTTGAGGTTTAAAACGCCTAATTTCCTCTTTCCTACTTTTACTATTTTCTACAAAAGGATTTCTGAACCATGATTTTTAAGGTTAAATGGTATGATTTTAAATATTTGAGGGTGAAAATGTAATTTATTATATATAGGGTGAATACAGAGAAAGCAATGGTACTGTAAGACGCTGAACGCTTATATTTTATGGAAGCATTAATTTTATTTTCAAGGAAAAAGTAATGAGCAAAATGTATTATTCGCTTCAAAATTTGATAAAAGTTTTGTTTCTCAAACTGATACATGCATCATTATATTTTTGTTATTGTCTACCATTATTAGATCCTTTGGTAGAGAAAGTATGAGAAATCTAATTAATATTTCCCAAGATAGTTTCGTCAGATATTTTCAAATTGAAATTTTATAAGAAAAGGACCTTTCCGCGTGAAATATTCCGATCACCAAAGTGAATTTGACACTCCGAATACAAAAGTACAGACTGATTGGGATGTTACGTTGAATGATAAAGAAAATAAGAATAAGGCGTTCACATGAATTCTGTCTGTAGACATATGTCTATAACATATATGTGACATAAGAAATTTCAACAACAGAAATGAATAATGAAATATGAATATTTTTTATCATATATTATATTTACTATTATATTTATTGGCATACAGTTTTCTAAGTGGAAGGTTCATAACTCACAGACTTTTCAGTCCGCATAGACATTCCCAATAAGTATGTCCATTTTTTGTTGCATCAGTTACTGCAATGTTTTCCTTTTTTTTAGCAACAGCAGCGAAAACCCCAGATTTTAATTAGATGCATTAATTTTTATGCTGGTTTATCTGTATGAGGCGATTTAAAAAAATACTTTATACGTTATTTTACTCAATTTTAATGAAGTTGAAAGGAAATGTTTTTCTTCCCAACGTTGCATCAGTTACCATGGAATTCACCCATATCATATATCCTTTTTCATGCCTGAAAATCAAATGGCTCCGCCATTTGGTCAAAATAATTTGTATAAGAGTGTGATATTGCACTGAATCTCTTAATCCTCAATCTGAGAGGATTATTTGTTCATCTTACAAAATTCTTGATGGTATTTTGATCCCTTCATCTTTTGTAAATCCTTAAATACCTTCTCTTTCCACAACTCATTTTATAATTTTCTTTAGTCGATCTTCAATTCCTCATCCAAACTGGAAGCCTAAATGAGAATCCTTATCCTCCTTTTTCCTAGGTTACAATTTTTTTATTTAAAAGTCACATTTATCACCATTTGGCGTAATTTAATCTTTTTTATCAGCATGGATATATGTTACACTGTTTCTAACTCAAAGTGTGGACATTTTTATATGCGGACTGTTGTTGGATCTTTCGAGATCATTGGTAACGTTAAAGAGACATATTTAGGTAAATTTCCGACAGCTACCCTTTTTTAATGGACATTGGCAATTTAATTGAATTTATAATTGCAACTGTCTAACAGATTTAGTTCATAATATTACATATCAATACCCTTTGAATTAAGTATCAAAATTAATTAATTGACGATGGTGTGTTGTGGCTTCTTATTGGGTGCTATGTTTGAATTACTTGTGTTGGTTGATTTTGCTGTGAATAAATCTTGGTTTATGTGTTCTTTTTGGTTTAATGTGTATGATAGGCAGGTAGAACTTAAACTTAAGTTTGCCTCGATGGCCGACGTCATTTTGCCCCACGATCTATTATTGAAATGTTGTCATCTTATGGGCTCTATCATCCCTAAAATACTGGTGCGATTATCAGAGTTATCTTGCATCTAATGCTTTAACTTCCGGGTGCAAAAATATTGTACAGAGTCGATGATATTTTTGTCTTTTAGAAACGATGTTTCCCGGTTGAGTCGGTCAGCGTTATCTCCCAGTTGGTATTTAAGATACCCCAACAGTACTCTTAAGTCAGACTGAACAGTCACTACAGTTAGACAGAATAGTGAGACAGTAACAACAGTCCGCATATAAAAATGTATACGCTTTGTGATAGAAACAGGTGTAACATGCATCAAACCAGTAAAAAACGGTTCCTAGCATTTTCGTACTAAACACACTCATGTTTATGATCTCTAAATTTTTGGCATTATTAGTGAGCAGAGTTTTAGAGAATATTGGTGACTTTTGTTTGCTTCCGGGAGGAGAAAGTAAGATTTATTTGCGTGTTTTGGTACCTTTATACTATAAGGACTAAAATTTAACACAAACTTCTAAAGAGAATTAAGGTGAATGATGGATGGCTGAATTATTGTTTTTTTTAATTTTATGCAGCGAGACGCAAGTTTGGCAGACAGTATAGATTTCATTGGTATGAAAGCTGATGTTACTCGTTAAGCAATTGCGTAGTCTCCCTCCCACTTGGATATAATCATAGTTTTTAATTTAAATCTGTATTTAATTCTGAGCTACTTTGATTCCTCTGATGTATACATTAAATAAAACATAAAACTGTCAGTTAGATCACTAACCATGTGATTTTATTTGCAAATTAATTGCAAGACTACCACATACAGCCAGACATCCACATATTAGCTTCCAAGGGTAAAATTCAATGTAGCATATTGAGAGGGTTGAGCTTTCTCACACGCCGTGAACTTCCCAACTTACATTTGTTCGCAACAGATTACCTTCATGACCTCCAGTCCTCTCTCCAACCTGTTCCCCATTTCTTCCTTTCCTACAGAAGCACCACATTCACATGTCCACCTCCAAGATAACATTTCTCTCTCTTTCCCACGAGTCACGTTTGTTCTTTGCCATAATCCCGACCCACCAACCCAGATAGTCCACCTTTCCCATTTTCTCTATTCTCCTTTCAACTGACTTTTACCCGCTTGGGCCCGACTATTCCTTCATTCACCCTCGTTTTTACACGTATAAATGACAGATAGTTTAGCCATGACTCCCATTGTAGCTGAATTGCCAAACTTTCTTCCTAAATTGCGCTTGAAATATGGCGTTTTCTTCAGTTATTAAAAGAAATGCATGATTGTAATAACGAAACTTCAAATTGTGAAGCTGTTTTAAATTAACCTCTAATATTTTTTTCATTCAGGACTGGATTATTATTTTGGAATGAAAATAACGCGTTATAATGTTTCTGTACTAATTTCCCAGTTTAACGAAAGAAAAAGACTGGCAATTTTCAACAAGAATAAGGTTTATTACTCGACCGGTTTCGGTGTTAAACACCAACATCAGGTGAAAATTATACATTTGTATACATACACATAACTTTGCCTGGGTTGCCATGCTCGCATTACGAATAAAGGTAGTTGTTTCAGGCTTGATTTGGTGGGATATCATAACGAAAGAAACAGATTGGCAATTTTCCACACGAATAAGGTTTTTTACTTGACCGGTTTCGGTGTACAACACCATCATCAGGTTAAAATTATACATCTGTATATATACACGTAACATTGTGGAAAACCTTATTCTTGTGGAAAATTGCCAGTCTTTTTCTTTCGTTATGATATTCACCAAATCAAGCCTGAAACAACAACCTTACTCCCAGTTTAACTCTCACTTTTGAAGTATATGTTAGCGTAAAGCACTCATCGTTTAAAGGCAATTTTTTTCAAGTAGCTAAGCTAAATTTGTGAGATTAGGAAAAATCATAGACTCAAAAAGGCATTCAGTGAAACCCATTTAAAGTCGTCCACGTAAAGATCTGACGACAAGTTAATATTTCCTCCAATTTTTCCGAGTTCTAAAGCATGCATTCAAGAGAAAATCACAATCATTGTTAAGGAAAATAGAAGGATTAAGACGAAAGTATGTGGTTGGCAAGAAAGTAATCACAAGAATCATTTTTCTTGGAAGAAAAATTACGGCTGTTAATGTTTAAGATACAAATAATACTCGTTTCACATATTTTTATGGAAAATCTTAGTGATTAAAAGACCTTGTTCCTCAGCACCTTGAGAACTCCACATTCCCTAGGTAAAAAATCAGTAAGAAATAAGGAAATTTTTAATTAAGGGGCTAGAATTTACGACTTCTGTGGAGTTGATTCCGGCAGCAGTCCGTTACAACAGTAAAAAATCTCGTAAATTCTAAAATGTGCATTTTTATCAACGAAAAAGGGTAATGTTTATGTTTGATTAAAATGTGTTTTGGTCTACCGAGAGTTATAAATTTTTAATAATGTAATCAAATTTCCTCAACAGAACCGCACAAGTAAGACAGGTGAGAGATGAAATTTAACATCTTTAATGAATGGAAACACATTTGGAAGCGTTTTACTGCATTTGGCTTTCTTTTCAAGAATAATTGCTTCTTGAGTTTACGGTATTGCCATAATCCTTTAGATCGTATTTCTGAGTGAATGAGAAAGGGAAAGACTCCGGGAAGTGGGAGACTTGGAAAATTATTTTCCCATAGGAGGAAAAACTCTGGGAGAGTTGGCAACCCTGGGTATTTACTCATTGCATTTTCTCTTCTTTCTCCCTCCATCTCCTCACCTACATTATTCTTGTTTTCTCCTTGTTTACCTTATCTGCGTGTGAGGGCAGTTTAAAAGGATTACGATCCTCGGGCCTCATTAACGAAGGGTTTAAATGGCTTATTATTACATGACAATAAGCTTAAAAGTAGATGAAGCGGGAAGAATTTTAGCCTTCATTTAGCACTTCTGACTCATTTCTCCTACCCGACGGATTTTGAGGCGATCAATGCGATATCATATATTTTCAATTCCTTTAGTCCTTATTTAATCCTAAACTCCCTTTCTTTTTGGTGACTAATCGGTGTTATTCTGGGTCCTAATCGTTTTCTACCAAATAGGATGAATGTTGCTAGTCGATCTGTGCTCTTGGAAAGATAGTTTTGATCCGTCAAATGCCGACGGGAGGCATAGCTTTCTCTCTTTAACGCTACGGAGCGAATTGTGATGGTAAGTCCTTTACCACTGTTGTATCATCCTGATGTGTAGGCACATCTCAGATGCATATATGAGGACGGAGTTGCATACACTCCGATTAATTTATTTTCTAACTTCAAAAATTAATCTCGTTAGCTTGACTTAGGTGTTAGCTTGAGCTTCACGGGCAATCACAGCCATTTGAAAAGCGCCATAGATTTTTTTCAGTTTTTAACTAAGTAATATCTTTGTTCCATCCAAATATGTAGTTCATTCTGAAAAGCGCATATGTCACTTATGTTTAGGATGTCCAGGCGTCCCATTTTTCCAGGATTTCTCCCTGACTTTAATCATCCCTACAACGGTAAAATATTCACACATGCTCTGGTAATTCAGGAAAAATCTACCTGAATATAATTCATTTCCGATTAATTGACTGATACACACTGTATTATCAGTAAACTGTGCGTTCATCTAGTAATGCGAAACAAGCGCTAGTGTGACTCATTTTATCATAATTTTTTCCCAAATATAACCATAGGAAAGTCTTTCTTTGTGTTTATTTATATGACGCACATATTTCATGTCGCTGGTCAAGAGTAGGTACCAACTCAGAACGACATGCAAAAAGGAAAACCAATAATTTGAATGTAGTTTGACCAGACAACCGCCGGTCTTGCCTCGAAAATATTCACTTAGTTTTCTTCGCGCGAGTTTATTGATCTACACCTTGAAGTATAATATCTGTCAGACATTTAAGTTTTGTAATTGTAATGACTAGTTTGTATTGACGTATTTAATGGCATCTTAGTTATTAAGAATTTGTGAACATTTCATCAGATTCATTTGATGTCATAAAAAGGTGCGCATTTTAATATTACTATTTACAACAGTCACTGACCATACGTTTTTGCCGGGTGCATACCGGAAACCTGTCGTTAATGTCGCGATTTTCACATGTTTTTCATCCTCAAAGTAGCAAATATCCCGATATTGCACCATTGGTCTCTGGACAGTCATTTGTCAGCAAACTAATTTTTAGTCATTATTTACGTCAGGACCCATTCCTTCAATTTCTACCATGTTCACTTACCTCAATTAGGAGGAATTAGTTCATTCAATTGTCTTACTGATTTTACTGACTATGGAAGCTTATGAACAGCCAAGTTAATTTACTTCACCAATAATGAGAGGGCAATTGGCTAGAGGTAAGAATGTTTCAGGGTATGGAGGAAAGGTGAAAGAATATCCCGAGGCCTGTATAACTTAATTTTAAAGTGAAGCTCCAAGGAGACACTAATTGTTTGACTCCTCCGACGGCCATAGCACTGAATTAATATACTCTCTACAAAACTTTCAAGTTATTAGCGATACACTGATATAAATTCTATTTTGTCAACAAGATTTCAAGCTCGGTCCCTGGGATTGTGTGAGGTACTAAAGTGCATTGATCCTATCCTTGATTGATATTCCGTCAAAGCTCGCATATCCTAAGTAAGTTCGTTGCTGTATTTTCATATGTCACGACATTGGATCCAGATTAATATTCTGATTTACTAGTAATGTAGGATGCAGCTCCATATGCTAAATGAAAATGGTACAAAAATACATCTCACAGGTTTAAAATATCAAAAAACTGTTTTCATTCTCATTCATTTCTCGTGAACATGGTTTTTAAGGGAAATTCATTGACATTTCAGCTCGTAATTCACATGCTATTAATTTATACGTATTTATGGTAAAATTTTGCCTCTAGATAATAAAAAATCGCTTCTGTTTGCCAGTGTACTTAAATAGAACGCAGAAGAGAAGGTAGCCAACACGTACTGCTGTTTCTTGCCAACCTCACTAACGCTCCGATTTTTCGTCGTGGGTCTCATAAGTATTTCAGGGAAGGAAATTTCGTGAGCGCAGCGTCGGTGTGAATTTCCAGCCTCGTTCCCGTTCGGCCTGTGCGAGAGAGCACAACCTTTTTTCGTTCCACGGTGCGAGGGTGTAGGAAAAATGCTGTGGAGCATATAGTGCTTGAGAGGATCTTCCACTCGGGCGCAAATATCTGGGACGTGACATTGTCACCATGCAAAGAGGCCGCGACAATATTTCCTCTCTCTTCTCAGTGAACGTCTACCTTAGCGGTGGGCATATTTCCGTGATAAAGCATTTCTTTTTGCTGGCTGAACTTTGGAGGTGAGATGAATGCATAAATACATTTGATGCCACGAATTAACCCATCCCAAGTTATACTTATGTTTTAGCGCAGCTTGTACTGAAAAAATTAAATCCTATCCATAAATTACTCTTCCGACGAGAGTTTATTACTTGAAAATAGTATATATCTGCTGTAAACAAAATAATAACCAAGTACCGAATGTTGACGACTGTATATTTTTTGTTAATGGGTTTATAGGACGTTATACTGTTGCCGCCTCTCAAACTTGGAACCACCAACCAAAATCTATTAAAAATTCCTCATTGCTGCCCCAATTTAAAAAGAAATTATACACTTATCTAACTTACCCCTCATAAGTCGAATTTTACTCATTTTAATGCTTTATATCATGTATGGGCTGTAATACTGAGGTATATTTTCCATTGTTAATCTTAATTTAACCCTTTTACTGCCAGTGGGCCGATATATCGGCCCTCTATGGTTGTGCAAAAACCGCCAAGGGCCAATAAATCGGCCCATCTACATTACATCATCACGTCTTTGTAATGGTTACAATTCCTTCAAATCAGAGACAGCATGAATGATTTTTTCATCCTCTTAAAAAGTGAAATATATGATCGAAATTGAGAAAAATGAAAATTCATATATTAAAATTAAGTGCTTCAAATATATAATTTAATGAGCTTGCCCATTGGCTGGGCTTAATCGGCTTGGCAATGTTCGCACAGTCTACTTTAAAGGGGCTGGCAGTAAAAGGGTTAATACTTATTCCATTGCATACAATTATAATTTAATATTTATTTTCTTTTGTGAACTTGCTTCGTATCCCATATTTCATATTGTGTTATTTTCTACGAGGTTTATTGCATACATTTGGCATGTTGGATTTTGTAATATCGAATTGTAATACTTTCTTCTTAAATTGGTGCTTTGCACACAAAATTTAATCGTATTTTCAGCTCAAATATTACTCAAGAAAATATGTTCGTATCGAATGTAAATCCGTGAACTATAAATTACATTATTATTATTATTATAAATAGTACATTCTGGGTGTAATATCAAATATTGTCGTATTTGTGGTCAGTAAAACCGGGGTTATTCGCTTAAGTCTACCAAAAACATTGTTACCGTAGCTAATAAGCGTTTTGAATATGAAACTTAAATACTTTAAATGGATCGGTATAAGGAATGCATGATTGTGCCAATTGTGTGACAAAAATCCTGATGCATTTAACGAAAAATCTATGATTTTTTACAGCTAATACTCTCACTGTAGTAATTCGTAGCAATCTGTCCCTTTTTTAATTCTCATCCAGGCAAGCATTTCTAAGTATGCTCTCTCTTTAAGTGGCGTAATGTAATCTGCGCAATGTTAGCTGATAGTGTAAACATGAGAATGCTAGGTCGTATTTTCCCACTGGGCAGGACATCGCGTCGTTTGAAATAAAAATACTTTTAAATTACACACCATAAACTTGGTGTGCCGGTGAAAGTTTTCAGTGTGAACCAACATTCAAAATTGTTTTCAAAAGGTCAGGTTTAAATCCTAGCATCAAACCTCGCCAGAGACAAAAGGGCATGTTTGCTTTTCTCTCCTCTCTCGGCTTTTTTTTGCCAAAATTCCCTTTTAATTCGCTGCAGAATAATTTTTTCCTCAGTGTCATTTCCCATCCCCTCGCTCTGCTGTGAAACACGCCTCCCCCTTCCCCTAATCCCTCATTCCTACCCTATCCTTTGCTCATCCGGTTTCTCCACCTCCACGACTCCTCCCTCGCAAGAATTATGACATGGGCTTTCTCCTACCTCACCCTCCGTCCTTTCCTCCAGTCCCACGCGCCGTAGCCATGGCTTTAGAATGGAGATTGCATATTCTCCAGCTCATCTTTTTAAGTCCATGAAGGAATTCTTTCCTTAGTGTTCCGGCGTTGCCAGATTGCTGTAGTGTCACATAGTTCGACGTACTGTTTGGGGATCCGTAAATGCTGTGGGGATCGGGTTGGTGTGGTTGTTAGAGTACTGATCTCCCACTCTGAGTGTTTGGGTTCAAATCCCGACTGAGGCAGTGTATGAACGACGGTATATACGTCCCAACTTAGCCTTCTTGAGAAAGTTACCTGGTTCAGTACGCAGTGTGTCGAATCAGGAGTTAATTCTAGGACCCCTTGTAGCCCTTTTTTAAGAGCAAATACGGACGTCGGAACCTATATCGCTCTTTTGTTCACGAAATCGTTAGATGGAAATGAAAAATTAATATTAGTGAAAAATATAATCTTCTAACCAGAGCCATTCACTCATAAATTGAAAATTAAAATAAGCAAAAGGTGACGCCCACCGAACGACCTGCGTTGAAGATTGCTACGTCATCCATCTCCCGTTCTTGACTGCTTTTAGGGAAACTGAGTTGAGGGGAGGCCAAGTCAGTTGTGTGTTCCCGATTGTGATTAAGCGAAGGACCTTCGCAGTCTTAGTTGTGAGTGGATGAAGTGAATGAAGAACTAGTCCTTTGCACGCGCACTTTTCCGAAAGGGTTAAAAACATTAGTTTTCGCTGCTTATAACTCGAGAGCTAGTTGAAGGATCGAAGAATGGTAGCATACCTATCTTTTTATTCTACAAATTCTAAAGGCCGTTTTACACGGTCATTGATATTGCGCAGGTTGTTGCGAGAACACTTGCGCAAGAATTTTTGCGCCGTGTAAAGCGACGACTTGCGAGGACTTGCGAGGACGCGCAGGACGAATTGCACTGCGCGAACGCTTGCGAGCGAATTAGAACATGTTCTAATCTGATACATTTGTTCGCGCGAATTTGAAGTTTATTTTTCTCTCTAGATGGTGCATATGTAGCGGCAACGAACTGCCTGGGAAATTCTAGCAATTAAATAGGTCGTTGACGGTTGAGTTGGGTGTTTTTGTTTGCACTCAACACCTTAGGTTAATAAAGTACAATAATGATGAGTTAGGCGATTAATCACGTGGAAGCTAAAATTTCGTGCGTAAAGGAAGAACTCGTTACTTTGGCCCACATCCGTCCGTTTGTGGAGCAAATGTTTGGCTAAGTATACGGGATTAGGGTCTCCACTATTATGTTCAGACAATTACTTAAAACATATTTTGAAGTGATGGTAATTTATCGCATCTTTCACGTCCAAATAATTGCTACTTAACAGATCTTGACGTTATGCGATATATAGACGGTATTACCGCTATTGAATGGTATGTTGTCAATGACATAATGCACCGACGATTGCACCGTGCAAAGCTGTCAAGCAAGCGTCCTAGCACATTTCTACGTCACGGACTTTCGCAGACGGCTGCTCAAACGAAATCAACATCAACTTTCGAAGTTTCAATCACAATAAAAAGGGCCTTAACAGATTCTGCTGTAAAAAATGGTAAACGACTCCATTGTAACGTGACTGATTTTTTCAAATCTTCCACCATTCAGTGAAGAATTCCCTCCCACCAAATTACCTACATTTATGAAATGTCGTAGATAACCTCATTTTTTCCTTGACTTCCCTGAGCAGCTACTGTTTTCACCATACTACCACCTGAATCTCGAAATTTGACTGCAGGATTTTGGCCCACGTCCCTGACTATACCCTTAATCTCCCACTTACACATCATCCCATGGAACGCTCCAAGGCACGGCGGCCCGACGTGCCATTCTTCTCCACGTGCGTAAATCACTCCTCTCCAACCTCTTCCTTCCTCGCGCTAGCGTGGCAAATATGCTGGAGCTATGCGTGGTTCGCGAGTAATGCCCCCTTAAAACTTTCGCTGGAATCTTATAATGAGAAAACTAGTGAATAAAACTGGGGGACCATTTTCCCTTTTAGACCTTTTTGGTGTATTTCTTCTTGGGAGTTGATCTAATTCCACATTTGACTTATAGCCTAACTACTATACATATCTCTCCATTCTTTTAGTGTTTAAATAGATAATGCAGATTAAATGCCAGTTTCACCAACGACGGTAAAATTTCCCATTATCGCCGTTTACATTATCTCGATAATCTTTCGTTTGCGTTCCACCACTGTCATTATTATCTCGGATTTATATAACCGAGATTTCTCCGGATATTTTTCCGGAGAATGCTACAAGAGAGGAGAAATAGAGGTCGAGGTACGTTATGCCTGATACAAAATAAACGGTTTTTATAGGAATGTGAGGCCTATCGTAATTTATTAAGAAAGACGCTGGAGCAATTTCGTACTGCATTAAATCTCACCAGACGTGATTATGAAAGATAGGACACGACGACGAGAGAAGCAATTTCGGTGACAAGAGATACTTGATCAACCTTAGGTATACATTTTTATAATTATATTGATATTTTACAATTCGATTCCGGCTGGCTGTCACGCTAAGATTTTATAGCGACGGGCAAATCGTTTCCATGACCGTATGCGGCTATGACGTTCCCTGATTACTCAGCAACAATAAATGAGGGTTATAAAATATGCTTAATTATGATTGAAGTGTGTAGGAGTATCTATTGTGAGAAGTGTACTATTTAAATTTAAATAAGATAGGGTTTTAGAGGTTAGATACGTGCTATTTGCTTTTATTTATCCTTTTTATAACACCAAGGTTTCCACGGACGACTCGTCCATCGTCTTCAGGGTGAGTGAAGTTGGTGTTATATAAATATTTAACCCGGTGGAAATCCCGAGAAGACCTCACCTGAATTGTTGCTTAGTGCTTTTCGTAGCGTTTATTAACTCAGGATAAATAAAATCTCAGTTCTTAGGTTCAAATAAATTACGCGTTCCTTAATCCACCTAGTTATTGCCTTAAATAACGATAATTGAGCTCAAATTTCTCGACTAATATCTAAAAGTAGCTGACGAAATCGCCTGCGCGCCATGTTGCTTTTACAGAATTATCTCGGTCAATATCCTTTCATCTCGCGAAAACCTCCGGTAAAAATATTAACTGAGATAATGCCCCAAAACCGAGTTAATAGTACTGGTGGAACAGAAAAATCACATTAAGTCGGTTAATCCTTAAATTAACCGAGTTAAAAAGATTATCTTCGTTGGTGAAACTAGCCCTAAGATGGAAATAAAATACTGCTAACTACCCCTTCGCGGTACCATGCGGCGTATGCTCATGTATGTTTTATCTAACGTTTGTCTTAACGTTCATCTTAAAGTTCGTCTTTAAGTTCCCTTTTTTATTTATATATATGTATTTATCTACAGCAACGAGTATTTGTTACAATTGTTTAGGTGAAAAGCATAAATCAAGTGCCTGTCCATCCCGTGTATCTTATCGAATCTGTTCAAAGGGGTACCATGTATTATTGTGCACTACCGAAGTTTCTGTGGAGCTCTTCGCGGATAACCTCGCAGCCCTCTAGCACGGCAAGAAGCGACCGGAGAGGGCGGGGAGAATTTAACGCGTATGACATGAGTAGGAGTCCAAATGGGACAGTGCAAATAGCGAGTTCGTGACTAACGAACGGCCGGAGCAAGGACAAGACGAGAATAGGACTATTGTTGTGGCCTACGATAAGATAGGAGATAGACGGGGACGTTTTTTCTCAATTTTCCAATATAAATGCAGTCCACTCATTTGGGGGCAATAATTAATTGCTGGTTTAAAGGCAATATATTGCATAGGCAACAGTCATCTCTCCCACTATCAATGCTTCACTCTTCGTTAAGTAATTCACAGTCTCTTCACGCCTCATCCTTCGTTGGTCACAATTCTTTCTCACCTCTTTTTGCGGCAAGTTGTGGAATCGCCTTCGATGCAGGTTTTTCGCTTTTCATTGTTCTGCTATCAAGTATTTTTTTTCTCACAATTTTCTCAATTATTCCGGTAGACTGTTTTTTTCTTAAAAACATTATGCCGACGGTTGTCACTTTTTCATTGTCATCAACACACCTGCTCTTTGCTTCTCTGGAGAGAACTCGGTGGTGTTGAAGGTCTTAGTTGAATTGCCTTAAGCAAATTCCGTCGCAGTCCCTCGAATTGTTAGCTCAAAATGTCGTCAATAGCGAATGGAGATGACTATTATTTATTCATCGGCTTTGAAAAAGAGTGGTTTCCTCGGTTGGAAAACAGTACCAGAATACACATCAATATTCCCAAAATTCATCAATTATAAATTGACGTCGTGTGCTACCAGTAATTTAAGTAGTCTCCTTATGAACATTTACACTGCCCCCAGATTTTCTTTCAGTCATTGATAATCCATCAGGAAGTCCTTTTTCGAGTGTTCAGCGCCACCAGTAATTCTGCTTGAATTTCCTCAATTTTGTGAAATATTTGACCTGGACTCTTGGGTAAGTGCTCGGTTTTCAATATGACGAAAATAGTGAATGTGAAATAGTTGACATTCATTTTCTCCATAGAATGGAAAGGAAAGGAAATCTAGAATGCTGAAATCTGTCGTAAATTAAGATTTAATTTGTTTTCATTGATAAACCCGAAGTCTAATCACCTCTATTCATCTTCTGCATATCTTGAAAGAATAATTATCTACTTTAGTGTATCAATGAGCTGTTTTTTTTCGTATTTCGTTTAGATTTTTGTAGCAAGCTGATCATATATAAAAGTGTTGTTTTGTTTCATTTTTACGCAATTTGTTACATTTAAATCGTTATCGCAACAGTAGTCTGGTTCATGATAGTCCAACGACTAATGTTATATGTGTTTAACCAACTATTGTAATCATAGTAAGCAAATCATAAGATCCTTCCACAGGGCGACATTCGAACGCGCAACATTTATGTTGCCAAGCCGATGCTTGCCAATGCGCTGACCGGCCTTGAAACCGATGTAAAGAATCCAAGGTTAAGGCCACGGGTGATTCCATTTTTGAGGTTAAATTTATTGCTTCATTAAAATATTATTACTTTGGTCTGTTTCCTGAAAGTATTCCAAAATTTCAAGCTGTAGCTATCTGGTCCGTCACCAAAAGATCTCACTCTGATGAATCTTTGTAGTTGATTAAAACATGAGCAATACATTTCGCCCTGCAAATTTTTCTTTAAAAATATTTGCAGATGGCTAAAACTACTACGCATTTCTTGTAGGACAAAAATGAATTCTATCAGTGAATCTTGGTCAAATTTCATTAATTTGTACGTTTCAGTAACTGTTATTTGCTACTAATTATTTAAGTCTCAATGAGTTTATTGCGGAAAAGTTCATAATAAAAAACATTTGATTTAAGACGGATACAATTTCATATTTAAATTAATCAACTTCCAGGATAACTTTCATTCCGATGCATTTTCATCATTTAAGGAATTAATGTTGATTTCCATATTCTCTAACTACTATTCATCCCAGTTCCTCCAAAGTACCGGGTAAAACATGGTTGATACTTGAGCTAGTTGAAAGGCACCGATGTTCGGACACTTTATCTTTGAGCTTGCACAAATCCCCTTGATGGATCGTTCCACGCAAGCGATTTGTGGTCGTAAAATTTCTTTCTCTTTCCTTTTTTGGTTATTCCGGCCGTATATGTGCGGCATATATATAAAGTAGACCGCTCACTTCTTAATCCGTTTCACCACATTCAGCCCTGCATGAAACCGCATTCAGCCGTCATCTCTTGGACACAGAACACTGTAATGGCTTTTATGTGCATAATCACCCTCCCTCTCACTCGGCAGAAGCCATTCTTCAGACGAAAAATTTACGGAGAGTAAAACATTTCTAAAGAGTAGATAGGAGATATAAACATTTATCTGTTTCGGGTGAAGAAGAAATGTAACGTCGTGGCTTCTCCTGAGTTTTCCAACTCTGACGGCTCTCGCGTATTTTCTTGAGGGATTTTTCTTCTCAAGGGTGTGGGAGGAGAATAGTCGGGAAGAGAAAGGAACAATGGAAACTTTCAACGGGAATTAAAAAGCCCAGGGAAGTGTGTAATCATGGAGTTGAAAGGAAAGGGGTTAGGAGAGGAGAGTAATCAGAAGCGGTCGTCTTTGCCCACGAGGAAAAAGCCAGAATACGTGTTCAGCAGCTACTTATCTTCCAGATAAGACGAAGGAGAATGAAGAGAGACAATGAAAAGGTGAATGAAAACTCCAGTAATGACGTCAAGTAAGGCGTCACATAATTCTTAGGAGTAAAATCCGTGAAAAATAGGTTTGCGATAATTGTTACTTATGACAGCTACCCCTTAGGCAATAGCTACATATATACGTTACTCATAAGTTACTTAGCTACATATATATACGCTAAATAGCTAAATAGGGAAGGCTAAGGAGAATGAAGAGAGGCAATATAAAGGTGAATGAAAACTCCAGTAATGACGTCAAGTAAGGCGTCACATAATTCTTAGGAGTAAAATCCGTGAAAAATAGGTTTGCGATAATTGTTACTTATGACAGCTACCCCTTTGGCAATAGCTACATATATACTTTACTTATGTGATACTTATAATTTTTCTTAGCCACATATATACGTTAAATAGCTACAATCTTTACTTAGCATAGTTACTCCATAGGAAATAGCTTGCAAGCAACTCGAGGGTTTGTGTCAGATGCTGAATAGCCAATATCTTTGCACGAACCGGACCGATAAAACTTGATGGCTACTTTTTACGAATGATAATTATATTTTATTAATTTTTAAGGAATTTTATAGAAAGAATGTATTCACGATTCGCATTAGGGATGAAATGATTCAGTCAATGCCTGCCATTAGTATTATATACCTTTATTTGATGTACTAAATCTACCTCTATACGTCACAATGTGAGCTGCTGCAAGGATGTATGTCATGGGGTGGTAGGTCACCATCCTTTAATCGACTATTGCCGAAAAAGGTAATTTTTTCTGGGAAAGAAAGATTTTTCTGAAAGAGATTTGGAAATAACAATGGCGTATGACTCATATTTTTATAAGATTACGCTTTATTTGCATTTTAGTCGTTTAATGGGCGTGGAAAAAACGAACTCTTGTAATTCTTGGTTGGATTACTTATTTATTTTTATTTTTCGATTCAGTCAGTCCTGCTGATATAGCGTTGAGATATAAAAAGATGCTTGCAGCGTAAGCTTCTAATAAATGTGATTTGCATTTTTTTAAAGTAATTTTAGTCTTGCGTACAATGTTCTAGTCTTTGCCGTTTTCCTAGATGAATTACAGAGTCTTAGGGACTGCTGTACCTATAACAAACCAACATATTCGGTTTTAGCGTTACCTAATATGATCTCTATTTACGTTGAAAAATACAGCTAAAATCTATCCGTGCGGAACTGTGCAGCTCTCTCATTTTTTCTCGTGATTGAAGCCAACGTGATACGTTAGTGTTCCAATTACATGTCATGTGGAACCAGATATACGCAGTTGAGCAAATCTATGATTTACCAAAACAAAGAAAATTTTATCCATAGTTGAACGAATGATATTACTTACAAAGCTCTTTTTTGCCACAGGTTTTCACTTTTTAACAATATCTAAAAATACTACTTATTCGTTATTTGTATTTATTTGCATTTTTTATGTATCTGTTGCTTCAAAACTTAAATTTTCATGGTGGAAGTATGACGTATATTTTGCCAAGGCAACAAAAGTATGATTTCCACATAACATCCATTCTAGCATCCACGTTGCATTCCGTTTACATATTACAGAGTTTTGCCTCACAACAAGAGTTTTTAACCGCATGCCGTTGCATGTGCTAGTGCTTTTTATGCAAAGGAGCAAATTACTGTTTGTATTGCAAGATACTGAAATAATATCGAACATTTTTCATAGGATAAAATTGCTGTTTCCATCCTCGAATACATTTTGGTTAACACTTCATATGTCTTAAGTATTGTGGTAACGTTATTTTCCATGCATTTCTGAATAAAAATGGAGAATTTAACATTGTTCTGTTGTGTGAGAACGATTAATTACATAAATGGATATAAATTTAATGTGGAGAGAAAACGAAAGATTTTCAGACCTTTTAGTTCCCAGACCCCAGACGATTTAGTTCATATGTCATCGTAATTTGCAATGTAGAAATTATGTAGAAATACTTTATGTAGAAATTTGCTAAGGTATTGCAAAGAGTACGTTTGTTTTTGAATAGATTAAATCAAACGTTTAGCAGAATTCCTTAATGAAAAATAATTTCACCGGGGTCACTCTCAGATCTAGCATTAAAAATAAATATGAAGCACTTCAGATATATAAATGCTCTTTTTCTTTCTCAACATTTATTGACCAATTAAGGTGAATTTCAATTCTGATTATGTATTATACACATAATATTTAATAACACATACGGTAGTCTATATTACAGTACTGCGAGACTGGTTATAGGACGAAAAGGTTCAAAATATTTAGCAGGTTAACTCTGTTTTCCACCACTGTAACGGACGTTAAATGATGCGTATTGAATATACGGAATGAGAATTATGGTGGGCAATACAGTTAGTTCACAATCTTATTTCACAAGTAGGCAGGCATAACATTTAAATGCAAAGCTCATACGAACGATTTGTGCCTGATATTTCAACGCATTCAATAGCGGTGAAAGGCGAAAATAAGTTGTTTTGCTTGTCCTTTCATATTTAGCACGTCATTATTCACGTATTTAAATTATTTTCCTATCAGATTACTTTAGCAGTCACTTCCGTACATTGATAACGATAGTTTAAAAATCAAAGTTGTGTGAGGAGCTGTTTCATTCCGTAGGTGACTTTATCGATTCGAAGGTAAAACCGGTAATAGAGTTACTGAGAAAACTATTCAGTATTTCAAGCCTGGTATAGATTAAAATGCCGTACAACTTGGGGTGGTATTGGTGGGTGAATTGAATAAATCGATCACGTCTTCGTAAATCTGCGCGACGGGCCGTGTTTGTAGAATGCGTAACCGTTAACTCCCCCGCTAGCAATCGGTGAATGAGTTTCCTTGGTAGATGTGATCGTTACTTTGCAAATTTAGCCGACAAGGTGAGTTATGGTTGCGGAGGGAGATGGGCTGCGAAACGCCTCCTGCAGTTCCTAAATCGTTGAGAAACCTCCATAGGTCACAGGAAGGGAAATGTGTTAACGCTAACACCATTGGAGCTCGGATATGGGGACGAAATGGACCGATTCGTGATCAAAGTTGCCTTGGTTATCGCAAAGTCATATCAACGTTCAAGTAACATAAAATCTTCATCGTGCAGTTAGATTTCTTGCACATAAATTTGCAATGATCATAGTTCCAAGCATCGTTGGCCACCAAATGCATTATTTAAAAGTTCTGCTTTGGTTTCTTAGGTATATAGCTAGTTCTGCTTTCAAAGTGTGGACCTATATTCACTGAAGCAAAACAAACTCAAACGCCGGAAGAAGGGTCTTGGACTCGAAAGGTGTTAAATTTATTATTGAGTGTTCATTCACAACGATTCTACGTTTTCATGTCTCCGTGTCAAGAATCTGTCTCCGTGTCTGTTATTACAAATTTAGAGCTAATTACAATTTTTGGTAGTTTTCGGATGTTAATCGTACTAAACTTCCAAATTAATATCTAAATTTCAGATAT
This sequence comes from Platycnemis pennipes, assembly GCA_933228895.1. NCBI lineage: Eukaryota > Metazoa > Arthropoda > Insecta > Odonata > Platycnemididae > Platycnemis > Platycnemis pennipes. The sequence goes on along the minus strand of OW121852.1, from coordinate 105,414,376 downwards.
TAATATCTAATTGTATGACCACTGAATCACATTCCACTGTTGGAGTTGGAATATTAATTCCTTTGATTAATTTTAATGAATTTGGAGGAAATCCATAATTATTTTGTGTATTTTGTGAGTAAACGTGAACTTTTTGTTCTTTAGCATCAGGCACTGGTTTCAACGTTTTCATGAATGATTCAATCACAAGATATATATTTGCTGAAATACGATTTTAAGTTGAGAATGTGAGTCTGTTGAAAGATGTGGCGTTTGTAATTCAATACACTAAGGGAAATAAATATCTGTGATTGAAATATTTCTCTGTTTTAGAGTCTCTTTGCAAGAAATGGAATCTGCATTTGCTCTAGTTCTTTTACTCGATGTCAAAATATCTTATTTGACGAGAGATAGTATTCATGTTTTCTCCCTTCTTTTTCTACCTCCAATAAGTAAATATAATTCGACACGTTTTGTTTGAGGGAACTTTATACTGTATCAACATTACTTGCCTCCGCTCCTTTTATTTTCATATTTTAAAACTGGGACATTGGTACAAAAGAAATTATAGTAATTGAATGCCTGCAAGTCTCTTCAGCGAGGAAATTTATTCTTAAGTCACAAAGTAGTTTCTTCTTATCCTAAATTCAACGATATTTCATATTTTTGGAACCAAATTAATGATAAATCGGAAATTTGAACCCAGAAATCAAAAACGTCATTCATTTTTATAAAGATTTGCAACTTCGCTACAAAAGAATCAGGAATGAAATAAACCGATAAAAGCAAGGGGAATGTGGATGAAGTATCTATCTGAAGATGTACAAAGCAACCTCGCAAAAGGAAATGTGGAAGTTGCCTACAGGATGGTGAGAAATCACTTCAAGGAACGGGTTGCAAGATGTAACAGGATCAGGGACAAGAATGGAGAACTCTTAATTGAACCTGAGGATAAAGTGAAGAGATGGACTCCATATATTGCTCCATATATTGTCAATCATAGTATGCTTTCTCTGCTGAAGGAAAAGCCATAGTGGCTGGATACTGGATCAAGTGTGATACCTCTCAGTCCCTATTCTCATTCTGCCTTTGTACTAAGAGTAAAAAATGTACTCAAAACTTCTAAAACAATATTTTCAAAATCGAAATCAAATTTCGAAGTTACAAGATATTTTTCGTCTGCAAATTATATAATGGGTTTTCTTTGCCTTTTGTGCCCAGCTGATGAATTACCGTTGAATAACCATATTTTTCTTCTCAATACTAGATTTTTTTGCGTTATCGAGTCTCTCATCCTTATATTAAAAAATTCCAATATCTTACTTGTATTAAATCACAAAAGAAGGTAAGAGTTGAAGTAGCAACGTGATATTTTTTTAATCAAGAGTAATCGAATTGGATTCATCGAATATCCTGATACAGAAGTTGCCTAATGCTATCGGCATCTACATTTTAGCCTGCAATATTCGGGGTGAACACCTCAAAACTTTGGTATAAGTAGCCCATGTTGTATGCGTAAGAAAATACTTAATTACCCTCGTAAGTTGAAATTTTACTTGCAAAAGGGCTTTGTTCCATACCAGCCTATCAGTTGAGGCTTTAATTTATAGTATTCATTCATTTTCTCTGAGATTGCCTGGTCACTGCACCCATAGCTTGCGGTTCTCTGCCATTATCTTTATTTTATTCTATAATCTACATTCCATTTAACTGATCGCTACTTTGGTCTTCAGCCTGGAATTTTCCCTTACAAGGTGTTCGTTTGGAAGTTTGGAAGAGTAGGTCTCCAACTACGTGCCTAATTATTTTCAACATTTTCCGTTTAACCTGTATTTATCCTACCTCTCTTATATTTTCCTCATGCTAAGTTTTACTAGATTTCCCAACATGAATGATTCAAATAATCACCATTTTTAATTGTTTACTGTCAGGAGGGAACAAAAACGGAATAATTATCATCAAAATATGCAAAGCTGTTGTAAAAACCGTGTTGTATTTAATTTACTCTCTTTGCATGGTATTTTTTATCTGCAAGTTTTCTCCTGGTTTAACTGTAAATTTACACTTATTGGTCACTTTTTATCTAGTTCGAGGCCAAGACTGTAGTAGTTTTGAATTAAAATTAATGACGGAATAATGCTTAATACTCTGAATCTGAAAGACCGAAAAATTCTTGGTGTACATCTGCATCTTACTTTTATCCTGAACGCCACCATAAATGTTTTTGGCAGGGGCTGAATTCACACCAAACATGCATAACATATAATGGACAAAAAGAATTAGTAATAATGTGCTAGCCTAAACTTTACAATTGAAAAAAGATGAAAAATATGAATAGTAAAAAAAATTGAAAATCAAGCATGCAAAAACATGCTGTTAGTTGGGTTACCTTAAATTCCTTATACGAACTGGATACCAACCTATGCTATCCATTGGTACACTCGTATTTATGCTATTGGATATATTTATAGTTATTCATATCCCTAATAGTACGAGGAAAAAAGGACATTTTGAATCTGCCAGATCGGCAATCAATTCCTCTAATTATGTGATTATGGTCTAGTCTACCATAATAAGTTGGAGTTCACAAAATATTTTCAACGTCAGCAGTGAAAATTTAATCATCACCATCTGTCAACAATCCTAGGATTGGTTTGACGCAGCCCTCCACTTGATTCTTCTATCGGTCAATCTCTTCATATTGACGTAGCTCCTCTCTTTTACATCCTTCACAACTTGCTCCATATACCTCATACGAGGTCTGCCTTTTCCATTCTTCCCGTTCACTTTTCCCTCGATGATTGTCTTTATCAGGCCATTGTGTCTCAAGATGTGGCCCATTAAGTTGTTCCATCTTCTTTTTAAGGTTTTCAGTAGACATCCTTTCTCCCACACTTTTCTTAAGACTTGTTCTTTTGTCACTCGATTGATCCATTTTATATTCATCATTCTTCGGTAGCACCACATTTCAAATGCCCCCACCTGGACTACTCTGCTGCTGTTATTGTCCATGCTTTGCTGCCATATAGTAGAATTTTCCAGATGTATGTTCTAATGAAATGTTTCCTCTCTACCACACTTGTATTCGCAGCTGTAAGCAGAATCCTCTTCTGGTAAAATGCCTTTTTGCTTGGGAAAATCTACTGGCAATTTCTCTTTTGCTTCGTCCATCGCTGGTTACTCGGTTTCCCAGGTAGCAGAACTCTTCCACCTCTTCGATTTTTTGTTTTCCTAGTTTAATATTGGTCCTGGATTCCTTCTTTTACTGCATACCAATACCATAGTTTACTTATTGAAGTTCTGATGATATTTGGTCATTGTTCTTTCCATATTTCCCAGTGTCTTCTTTAAATCTCCTTTTGTTTCTGCCAAGACTGCTATGTCATCGGCAAATCGTAGCATGCCGATTTTCTCCCCATGGATATTTACTCCCGGAGACTTTTCTTTGACTTCTTGGATGGCATTCCCGATGTAGACATTGAATAATACGGGAGACAGTGCACATCCTTGCTTCACTCCTTTCTTTATGCTTGCTTACGTACTGCTGGGTCCTGATTTGATTATGGCCACCTGGTTTTTATACAAGCTGTAGATAACTCTTCGGTCATTGTATGATACTTCAATTTCTTCCAGCATCTTTAGCAGCAGATTTCAATCCACGCTGTCAAATATTTTCTCCAAATCTACAAATGCAACAAACGTCGGTAGATTTTTCTCTATTTTCTTCTCTATAAGTAGCCTGAGGGCCAAAATCGCTTCTATTGTGCCCTTGTTTCTTCTGAACCCGAATTGGTCCTCATCCAGGAACTCCTCCGATTTTCTCTCTATTCTTATAAAGATGATTCTCATCAATATCTTCGAGGCATGTGTCGTGAGCTTTATGGTCCTAAAATGTTCACAGTTCTCAGCTCTCTTCTTTTTGGCAATAGGGATGATGATGTTATTCTCAAAGTCCATGGGTACCTCTCCTGTCGAGTACAGATCTCATATGGTTTTGTAAAGCTGAGTAAACATCTTCTCTCCGGCGTTTTTTATTAGTTCATTAGGAATATAATCCATTCTCGAAGCTTTATTTATACTCAGATCCCTTACAGCTGCATTAAATTCTGATCTTAAGATTGGGGCTCCCAATTCATCCTTATCTACTTCATTTTCCTCTTCGATCACTTCCGATCTAAGATAGCTTCCATTGTACAACTCTTCCAAGTATTCCTTCCATCTCTTCACTTTATCCTTATGTTCAATTAAGAGTTCTCCATTCTTGTCCCTGATGCTGTTACATCTTGCTGTTCCTTGAAGTAATTTCTCACCATCCTGTAGGCAACTTCCACATTTCCTTTTACGAGGTTGCTTTGTACATCTTCCCATAGATCCTTCATCCACATTTCCCCTGCTTTTCTCGCTTTACGGTTTATTTCATTCCTGATTCTTTTATAGCGAAGTTGTTCTTCTTCAGTTTCCACATTTTTATATTTTCTTCTCTATTCAATCACTTCTAAGACTTCTTCTATAATCCATGGCTTCTTCTTGACAAATTTTCTTCTCTCCAGAACTTTTTTTGCTGCTTCTGTAGCCCGATTTTGATGTTCTCCCATCACTTTTCCACTGATTTCACAGTCCAATCCTCTTATATTTTGTTTTCCAATGCCTTCTGATAGGCCAGCCGTTGTTGAGGTCTTTAGTTTCTCTATTTGCCATACGTTCTTCATTTATTTATTAAATTTCTTGAGTTTTGAGTGGCATTTTATCATCACTAAGTTGTGTTGACTGTCGATATCTGCACCTGGGTAACTTTTGCAGTTCTTCACCTAGTTTCTGAACCTCTGCTTCACTAAAATGTAGTCAATTTTTAAATCTTCTTCTGTCTTCGGGCATTTTCCAGGTATATCTTCTCCGTTGATGGTTTTTAAACAATGTGTTTGCCACCACCACTTGGTGTTGTGTTCAGAATTATATATGTCTTTCTCCTCTCTCATTTCGATTTCCCAAGCCATATTTTCCTTTTATTATTCCATCTTTGTCTTCGCAAATGACAGCGATCCAATCTCCTAAAATAATTAAGTTTCCTTCGCCTTTTACGTCCTTTATTACTTCCGTGATATCCTCATAGACGTCTTCCACTTCTTCATCTTTGTAGGCATGTAAACTTGTACCACAATAGTATCTGTAGGCTTGGTCTCAATCTTCACCATTATATTCCTCTCACTGCACTGCAGGAAGCTCTCCACGCGCAGTCCTGCACTCTTCCTGAGCATTATGCCAGCTCATCGTTACCATTTTTGATCTAGTGCGAATAATTCTAATACTTCCACTCGAAATGTCTCCTTCTTCGGGCCATCTCATTTCACTGATTCCCAATATTTCGAGGCCTTTTTTCGCATTTCCAACCTAAGGTTCTCAAATCTACCGCAAGTCCGAAGCGATCGTACGTTCCACGTCCCTGCCCTAAAATGATTAGAAAATTTAATATGGAAATTTATTTCAGAGATTGGGTCTAAATTTCAACCGACAATCTGACAATGATTCCCATTTTAATTCATTTAATAGACGGGTTACGCTGAATATAGCTATCATACCGACTCTTAACTAATCTTGCAAATCTTCACTGAACACGTTCAAGTTCATTATTTAGGCCTATTTTGTATGGATCCCATATACTGGAAGCGTATTTCAAACCAGGTCCAGTAAGGGAAAGGTAGCTAAAATAGGTAGCTAAAAAAGTAGCTAATGTGTGCGTGGGCAGGGCAAAGCATTTGCATAAAATTCAACTCCTTAACTTGGTCTCCTTCGAGGTGGGAAGGTGCGGAAGTATTTCCACGGTCAGGACTAAATAGAGCCGACGGCCTTCACCCAAGTGGTTGCAAACTAGTATCCCACCACTCAACGCCGAGGAGGTTAGGAATTACGTTTCCTCGCCTCCCGTTTTGTAAACACATCTTTACCCTCGCTCACATCCGATTGTGGATCGTGCGCTCATGAAAGGAACCATCAACCATCGGGGAAGGATCAAAGCCCTTGCTCCCGAGACACGAAAGTGGGGAAAGCGGTTTTGGGCGAATTTGTATGTGTTCGCATCGCACTCTCTCTGGCCGTAGTGGTGGTGTAGATACGTGAGGGGGAACGGAAAGGGAATTGGCTAGGGATAGAGGGTAAGAGAGAGAGAGATGAGGGATTTTGGGTTGATCGCCTTCCTCGGGCGCCTCACGCTCAGATCTCCTATTAACACCTCGATGCGATACCACCCGCTCTCCCCGAAATGTTACATCCCAAGGGTGGGTTTTTGTTTCAAATGCATCCATCCACATTTGGCAGGCCTTCACTGGCTCTTCTTATCTGTGCGATAAACGGCTTCCTTGCCTTCCGCCCAAGAACTTTCGTAAGGGCATGGGGTAGGCCAAAGTAATGGACACTCAGGAATTAATAGAAGCTATCCAGGGACCTGGTTTATAATGGGGTGTTTTACTATAGTTTTTTGTAGCAGAATCTGATAGTGTTTGGAAAATAAAAAAGACCCATATTTTTCCGTTCTTCGATCCGTCAATTAGTTTTGGAGTTACTTGCGGAGAAAAACTGATGATTTTAACCCTTACGGAAAAGTGGGCGAGCAAAGGACCAGTACGTCATTCATTCCGTTCAATCACAACTGAGACCGCTAAGCTCCTTCTCCTTAGCAAAATGGGGGACACACAGCTGACTCGGCCAATGGAAATGGTTGCGATCTCCTCAGGTATAACTCCCCTCCCCACCTCCGCTCCCTTCCCATTCTTCCTCAACACAGTCAAGGACGACAGGTGGATGACGTATTAATCCTTTACGCAGCTCGTTCGGTGGGCGTCACCTTTTGCTAATTTCAATTTTTGGTTTATGAGTGAATGGCTTTGGTTAAAACATTATGTTTTTCAATAAAATTCATTTTTCGTTTCCATCTAGCGAATTTGTGTATCAAATAGCGATTTCGGTTCCGAGTAAACGCCCCCATTAGGAAGGTAAAATAAATACAATAAATAAAAATTACACATCTATTAAGAAATATACGTAATAGTTTGAACGCTAATAAATAAACTTGCTGTCTCTTTTTTATAGTATTTCTATAACCTAACATACCATTTTACTTGGGATTTTTGATATATTTACATCACCTACAGCAGGAGTGTCAAAGATTTTAAAGGCATTGGGCCAATTTGGCGAGATAAGCATTGCCCTGGGTTGTAATTTAAAAAATAAACCTCTTATATTTTACATAAACACTATGTTATTAAGGAATAATAGTACTTAATGGGTTATTTTTGGAAGGAAAATCATTGCCTGGTGGAAAGGTTCCCAATCATTCTTAATCCTTTACATTAAATGTTAATAAAATAGTTTTGATGAACTCTATGGTTCCAGGCTCAGCGTTATGAAAATTTTTTGAGTGGTCACTGAATGGTCACTGAATAAGAAAACTAAAATTTTCTCAATGAGGGGTATTTCACTAATGCTGTGAAGTAATGGCGGAAAATTTGTAGGGGAAGAAGGGATAATCTAAACAGCCATATCATTAGGCATGTTGGTCTGAAAATGACAATCGTAAAGGGAACCGTGGGAAGTAGAGAAAGGGAATTGGCGGGCTCCTATGAGATGAATGGTGCAAGTGGTGAAGGATGATAGATAGAAGATATGTAAATATGAAAAGATGAGCAAGTATGAGAATGAAGTGGAGAAAAACAATTTTAGAACTGATAACTAATGATGATGGTGATTTCAAGGAAGTAGTTGCTTGGTTGTTTCTCCCGGAGGAAGATTCCTGTTTTTAATAAAGCTCTGTACAAGTTGCTGGTTAATAACGCTTCCCCCAGTTTACTCCCTACTACAATATGTGTGGCATAGTAATGATATTTATGGAAAATGACACTTAATAAATGAGATTTGCTCGGTGTGACTGCTTTCCCATCTCGAGGATCCAGGTTCTTATCCAGTCAGTATTAGACATCGATTTCAGTGAGACACATCGATCCATACTTGAGCGATGTGTGAAGACTACCTCAAGTTCAGTACTAAGTCCGTCATATGGGACGTTAAACCGTAGATCCCTCGTCACCTTTTATTAGGAATTGACGAATACTGTCGCCGGGTTTCTTCCCAGCCTTCCTCCGTTTTCTTCTAAATTCCTTCCCGTGCCAAATTACCTGCATTACCGGAGAACTGAACTAAATTGTCGCGTTAATAACTACTATACCCAATGATTAGTGTTCATAATTCCTCTCTCTCAGTGTGTCAGTAGTTTACATATACATCCACGTAATTTCCTACGAGCCACTGAGTGGGTGTTAGGCAGGGGGTGAAATAATAAACATACACCTAAGAGCTACCAAGAAATGCGACCGTGCAACTAAGAGTTTGCATGCACCGCTAACTGTGCAACTATAAGCTACCACTGCTCTAACGATATTCCACCGACCTATCCCTTTACTATGCTGCCTATTATGCTCTCTAATGGTACGCAGGAAAAATGACATTTTAAATCTATCGGTGTGACAAGTTTACTATCTAATCTTATTTATATGGTCAAATCTAGCTTAATACGCAGGTATTCTAATACTTATATATCTAAAATATTCAGTTAACTTATCCGTTTGAAATATTTGCACTAGTTTCAATATTTATTTAAACCTACGATCTGAAAATGAAAAATAGCGCAGTCCATCTTAGATATCCATCATCCTTCAACGCTGCAATAAGAGTGTTAGGATTCTTATCACTGAATTTACTTAAATAAAAGGAGGCTCAATAGATTACAAGATGTTGAACACGGTAAGATTATTTTATACCGAATTCCGCCATATCTCCCCAGCTGTTCTTAGGTGGAACTCTTTTTGAGTTATGAACCCCATTTCTGCGCAGTGTGGTATCAGGGGAGATAAGAAGGGAACAGATGGGAAGGGGTAAGGGTCGTCCGAGGTCATCTCTTGCGACCAAGAGAGGAATTTCTCTTCCCACTATCGAATGCATGATCCTTTCACCGCCATTTGCACTTCGAAAGTGGCATTTATTCATGGCTTCTACTTCCCTCGCCTTCCGTTCAATCTCTCTCACCCCTCTCTCCATCCCTTGTCGGGGACCCCCTGAGGGTGATGCGTAATCCACGGGTCAAACGCCCATCCCCTCCTCCCCCCCCCCGTTCTCCTGGACCAATCACCACCTCCGGCTGCCTCTTCACGACTTGAGTCGGGTGGACCGGCACATCCCGCAACGTTTCGATGCGTGATGCACTGTCGGTTGAAATCGATGAATTTCGATCGGTCAAATCCACGGCTAATAACTGATCACTTGGAATGTCATGGATCTTCTACCACTAATATGTTTCGTAACGATGAAAATTCATGAGTAGTGGTCATAGTTTATCCCTTGCCCCATCAAGTTTCAAAAAACATTCTTCTGCATTGCATTAATGAGTGACTAATAAAGTGATAAACAATCAATGTTAAACAGTAAAAAATGGTATTAAAGGGTTTAACTGTCGTAAATTGTGTATGATAAAATTACAATAAAAAGTTACAAAGCAGTTAATAAGATAGTGATGCCTATCATCATCATCATGGGTCAACAAACCTAGGATTGGTTTGACGCAGCCCTCCACTCGGTTCTTCTGTCGGTTAACCTATTCATTGTGTCTTAATTTTTCTCTTTTACATCCATCATAACCTGTTCCATGTATCTCATACGAGGCCTGCCTTTTCCATTCTTCCCCTTCACTTTTTCCCTCGACGATTGTCTTCATCAGGCCATCGTGTCTTAAGATATGGCCGATTAGGTTGCCCCGTCATCTTTTTATAGTTTTCAGCAGACTTCTCTTTTCTCTCACTCTTCTTAAGACCCCTTCGTTTGTCACTCGGTCGATTAATTTTATCTTCATCATTCTTCTGTAGCACCACATTTCGAATGCTTCCACCCTTTTCTTCTCCTCTGCTGTCATCGTCCTTGCCGTGATGCCTATACTGGTTTAATTTGTGTGGATTTCAAGAAACTATTGTGGCATACGTCATTTAGGAAATTTGCAGTCACAATATTTCTTTTAGGCTCAAGAGTTATAAAATGAACATCTCTGACTGAAATTCTTGGAGCATATCTTTCCTGAACACGTCGTTAAAGAATAAGGCCTAGGCCTTCGTTCGTGGCCTAGGCCTAGGCCTACTTCGTTTTCTTTCCAACGACTCATTACTCATCATTTTTTCGTTCCTCAAAGACCATATTTCACAATCATTCATTATACACCTCGCTCTTGATTTACCTTCGCACAATTTTTTATCACCACTATATCTCTATTGCTACATATACCTACCCACTCTTTCCTTGTGTAAGCCTTAATTCAGCTAAAAAAATTAAGACCCCTGAGGACGGAACTAAAATATATTGGTGCATAAAATTAAGTGTTCCAACATCGATACCGCGGAATGATTAAAATGAAAAGGACTTACATAATCTTAATAATACGCTTACTATACGCTTTGGATACTATTCCCACTTTCTCCCAAAATGCTATCTGTGTGGATCGGGTTGATGTGGTGGCTATAATATTTGCCTCCCATCATGAGGGCCCGGGTCGATTCCAGGCAGTGGCAGATTTTTCAGTGGAAAACCGGTCCCCACTTGTGTGCCTCGTGGAGGGCATTTCAGGTTCAGTACTCCGACCGTCAGATGGAACGTTAATCCGTGGTCCACTTGGCGTCTTTCGTTAAGAGTAGGCTTATGCCGACGCCGGGTTTCTCTCCATCCTTCCTCCGTTCCCTGAAAACTCCTACCATTACCCACCTATCCTAAATGGTGCAAATGACCTCAGCTGTTGGTCGCCTCCCCTGAATAAGCTGAAGAGTGCTATCTTTATGAGTCTAATCTGATGACAGCTCCAGTTTCTTGCCTTCTATATTTGTTACAATATATTTTTCTTTTGATGAGGAATTTTGTCCGGGATCACGTATTATTCTAATGAATATTCTCCATTTCATGAATCCCGAAGTAGATAGTCAGTTGTGATTTCAAATTCTGGACTAAATTATTTCTTGAAAATTCTGCGTTTGGAGAAATAAGTAATAGCTCACTCGGTGTTGCTGGTTGTTTTCCACGCCTTTTGTAGCATTCAAAACAGTGTCTGCCATACCCCTTGTAACCCTTTTTCCTCACCATAATTTGCTTGCTTTGTGGCAAGGTGTGTACAGGATGGGTTATCTGCACAAGCAGACCACATAAATATGTATCTTTATCATTTTCAAAAAAGAAAGCTCTATTATTTTAATGTTACTTACGGGCTCACCTGTTTAAAAGCAGTCCAAAGAATTGATACATTGGTTTAAGCGCCCACGTGTTCAAAACAAATTAAATAAAGTACACCAAATGCACTTGATTTAACAAAATATCGTGCGCATGCATTTTCGTTTACGTGTCTGGCCTTCCTTGATCTTTTCCCGCGAAGGTTGTGATCTTCCTGGTGATCGTCTGGCATCCCCGCAGAATATCTCCTTCTGCTGCACTCCCCTAAACACACTTTCAACTTCAAATTTACACTCACGGGAGCCCGTGCAGTAGTCAGGTTAAACTTTTCTCACATAAAACTTCTCACAATAGGAGTTTACACGCTGGAGTGTGCGAGGAAAATGCCGGCCAGTATTATTGGAATCGTTGGTTTTGATACACTGCCCTTGGAAAAACACATTGTCAGAATGTGTTGATAGTGTGGTATTAATGAAATGCTCAAAGCATTATTGGGGTGAGGCAGCGCGCGACATCGGGCCATTATTACAAATTTTGTCTGAATGTCAGATAGGACTGAAGGCGTCACTTTGTGGAATTTAGTTACACTATTCATGGTAACGAATGAAATAAAAACTTTTAGTCTATTCCACACTTTTTTAACAACCGACCTAGGTTTCGACAAATTTTTGTCATTCTCAAGGTACGTTTCGATAAAAATTTGTCGAAACCTAGGTCGTTTATTAATAAAATGTGGAATAGACTAAATGTTTTTATTTTATTTTATTCGTTACTTTGGTCTGTATGGCTTATTGTTTCGTTGCATTCTTTTCACAATTAATGAGGGGAAAAAATCGGTGACGGTATTTTAGTTTGGTATCTGACCGTTTCATCTCCCTTTTAACGTTCGTGCTGTCATGAGCAAATAGCAAACAGTCGAGGAAATTGCAGCTGTCTCTCCGTTCTTTGCAAACCCTCTCCACACTCCGTGGGAAGATATGGAAGCGAGCGAATAAATGACGGTAGATTTCGGTCGGTTTTGGGATTAGGGTAAAGGAAGCAAATCATTTCGCGAGCCCCTGACAAACGAGCCCTCGACAGGGCCCTCCACTATCCCCGTAGGATGGCGGAGACCTGGGAAATATGTCGGGTTGCGTGACCCCTTCGCAGGTCGGTCGGTTGCTGAGGGGAGTACGTAGAGGAAGAGGGAGCTCTGCGGTTGAAGTGAATGGTCGGCTCCGATCGAGGATTTCAATCGCGCAAATGCACTGGCGACAAGGATGAGGGTCGGTCCCCCTCCATGCATTCATTATTCCGCTTCGGAGACGTGAGGAACTTGACAAAGGTCTCTCCAAGACCGAGTTCGTTCGAGAGGCGCTTGGCTCGTTAAAGCCGTCGTGACCCCCCGACAACCGCTCTTCCTAGCGAGGAGCCTCTAAACCTTTCTAGTTCGTGCATTCCCGAGCACTGTCATATCGGCAGGAAATGGGAGCATGATTCACCAACGCATTCCCTGGAGGACACCTCGAGGCTTTGTGTACGGGTTGAGTCATCTCAAAAATTTAATGGGGGCGTTCACTCGGAATTTAAATCGCTATTTTATACACTAAACCATTAGGTAGACAAGAAAAATGAATTTTAGTGAAAAATTAATTTTCCAGCCAGAGACCAGAACACTTTGTCATCGGATCTTTTCTTTTCCTACTATTTTTTCATTTACTCAACCTTTAAAAATACCCCTCCAGATTTAAAGTTTAAGTGTTACAAAGAAATTGCTGAAAATTTGCACACATCATGTCAAGAAAACTAGTGTCATGAGATGTTGCATAGAATGTGAACGTAAATTCCTAGAACATTAGAACGGCATCAGATAGGCCATCCTCAGGTACATAATCCTGATAAAAAATAATAAGAGGATGGCTTAATGGCTGAAACCGGTTGTACCAATAATAAAACCAGTGGAATGCACAATTTTCATTCTCCTTATCACTATTTTATTCCTAGCTTGGATAATTTATTAACCTTTATGACGTACCAGCTCCTCTGAGTTTATGCTACTAAAATCGCTAACTGGGCTAACTAATGCTCCATATTACTTTGACCATATAATTTGCAGCAACTAAATCATTTGATTCCTCAGCCTTTACCTGCTCAACCATCATGGTCGGGAGTTTAAACATTTGCAGCAATTAAATAAGCATAATCAGTCCCTAGCCACTCAACCGTCACGGTCCCCTGGCGAGCCTTAACTTCCCATCTTCCCTACACCTAAAAACCTCTTCTCGATCCTCATAACGGAAAAGTCGCCTCGGTTTCGCTCCCATGGATTTTTTTTCTTTACATCTCCCGTGGAGACACTGAATGGGCAGATCCAATTAAAGGCACTGGGACTTCTCAGAAGCTGAAGAGAGGAGCTAACACCTCCTCTTTTTTTTATTTTCGCTCGGCCCACTTTAAAAGCAGAAGGCAGCCCCCACCCCCAATTTCTCGCTCCGTCACTCCTCCGCTAAGCGAGGCGTTTTAGACCAGCAGCCTCCACTCACTCATGTCTCATCTATCCCGTCCACTGCCGCGACCCATTTTCGTCGCCCTCTGGATGTGCTGCTCAAAGCTCTGAGCGGCCATATCCTCTCTCCACAAAAGGGTCGGATTGTTTTACGGCGTCCCATTCAACGCTTCCCCATTAAAAGCTGGGAATCCCGAGGCTAGAGCTCCTCTCTCAAGAAAAGACTCTCAGGTGGAGGCTACGTCTGAGTGCTTCGCCTAGCGTCATTAGCGGCTGTTTTCAGCGGCGGCTTTCCTCCGCGATTAAGGCGAGATTTGAGCGTTGGTTTCCGGTTCAAGCGGCTCAGTATCGCTCGCGATCTTGGTTTCATTAACCGGCAGAGTAGGTTTCGGTTCCAAGTCTTCGAAATTAGACCCGGCAGACGAATTGGTACCGTGATAGGTTGAAGGGGAAGGAGTGATTAGGCTTGAAGTACTTTTGCTCATTTCTAAGTAATTAAGCGCTGATGTAGAACTGAAACTCAAATCTATAAAAAACTTCGAATACGCTATTAAGATCATGTTTTTTAACTGCCTTGAAACCATGCAATGAATCATTCGTCGTAAATCTATTCAAAGGAAAGTTATATCTTATGGTTATGTTTTAATTTAATTGTTATGGACTCATTCTGAAGATTCAGGCGATATAGAGTGGAAGCGAAATGTGAGAACACAGAAAGAAAAAACACGAGCCAATCAGGTAGCGTATATCTAAGATTCACGTTGGTGCATCTTAGATATACGCTACCTGACGATGCTGTAATACAGTGAAACCCGGGTCGTAGTAAAGTTTATTTTTGTGGATTTGGCTCGTGTTTTTTCTTTCTGTGTTATCTTGTTATGGACTCCTTCGTTTGTGGAAGTTCCTCTTCTAACTTGTATTGTATTCATTAACCAATACAGTAAAAAGGGAATTTATTATTGCGAGCTATCCTTAATTATCTAAGTATTTTTTCACGACACTCCTTATGTGTTTTTGCTAAATTTATGGTTCTTTAAGTGCGCAGGTGATTAGAGCTTAATTAAAAAAATGATATTTTTCTGTAGGTGACTGATTACCCTCTCGTTTATTACTTCATTCAGTGTTAAAAATATATTGAATTTTAATGTAGTATATTCCGTTTTTCTATGGGTCCTTTATACTATGTATTTTTCCCCTGTAGCTACTGAGGAATGAAAGAGTGACACTTTGGAATAAAGAGCATAGAAATGATATATAGTCTACGGTCATGCATGGTGAACACGGTATAAAGAGACTCCATAAGAAAAAGTGGGCTGCAGTATAAATAGGTATTGGATGGGGGACTTACCACAGTGGTAAAACTTAGTCCAGTGTGGGTGGAAGAGCTGGAGAAATTTATTTGAAGTGCTTTGTGACAAAAATTCCAGCAGCGGAACGAAGAGACAAATATATATATTTTTGTTGTGTGTTGATAATGGGAGAGACATCAATCAACGGCGTTAACACCTTGATAGTTTGCTTAACACATTACAACATCCGCATTTTTAAAACAACTGAACTACAAGTAAATCATCTGAGATTTTTAAAGAAAACTTTAACGGAAATATTCCATTAAAATGCAGTAAGACCTCCTTCGTTGTACGGGCCAAAACCCTGGGAAATTATTTGAGATTGCGAGGGAAGAACTAGGAAAGTGATCGAGATGAGAGAGAAACAAATATATGAGAATAAATTGGATGTACCGCGTTACTAGAAAAGACAATAAAAAACAAAAGCGTTACGAATATGGCCAGTGTAAATCCTACTAGTAAAATGCTCAGGAACTCCGGCTGAACAAAGAGAAAGTTTAAAGGTGTATGTATAAAAAGTGGGAAGGATAGAGATAGTATAGGGAAGGGGATAGGAAGATTGAGGAGGAGGTAGAAGGACTATTTGGAGGAGTATAAAATCCGAATATTCTGGCGAAATCAGGTAAAATTTGTTTCATCATCATCATCATCATCATTGGTCAACAATCCTAGGATTATTCATTAATATGGGAGAGGTTTTAATAGAGGCAGGAAGTATGAAGGAGAAATCCGAAGAAAGAAAGATATGGAGTTTAATATTTAAGAATGGAAATGCGGACAATATTTAATATCTGCTAACACCTTGCTAAAGAGCTAAACGTAAGCCACTTATGGACTTAATGATCACCCGTGAGTAATACTTTTCAATTTAGAACACTATTTATTTCTTAAATATATTACCTACTTCATTAAATGTATCTGCAGCCTCTTTGAGTGAATATCTGCATTGTAGGTAGCAATTACGATTTAAAGAATACCAAGATACTGGCATATGGGATGGGAAAATACAAATGGAGGAAGTGATTATGACGAGGATAAAGGAAGGAAGTAAGGCCTCCCAGAAATTGAACGATTCGACGGAATATAAAGGCAGACCTTTAATTAGACCAGAGATTCAACTTATCCGAAGTTGGAGAAAAATCAGGTCAAACTGCTCTGACTACCTCTTTGCTTCCAAAGATAAGATTCATTCCGGGAGACAGTTTTTACACCGCTCTATCTCACGTTTTGAGTTCTTTTTCTGCATAGGACTGATTTTATTTTAGTCACACTGGAAAACAAACCGTTTTCTCAATTCCTGGTCACATTATAAAAATGATCCCATCAATATTTTCTACCGATAATTTTTTGTGGAATTGACGAAGAGATTAAGTTATTGATTTCTTCATTAGTTTCAAAATGTTTGGAGGAATTGTTGACGCCACTTAACTTAATAACTAAATATTCCTTTGAATATTATTTCATTCTTTGTTATCTTAAATGTGTAATAACCGAAGCGAAGATTTCTTATTTTCTATTGTAGATGTAAATTCCATCTATGCTATTTTATTTACTGTAACCCTTAAACCAACATTTGAACTATGAAAATTAAATATTAACTCATCAATCACATGGGAATCCTTATCCTTAAACCTCTTCGTCAATCCCTCAAAAAATTATCGGTAGAAAATATTGATGGGATCATTTTTAAAATGTGACCAGGAATTGAGAAAACTGATTGTTTTCCAGTGTGACTAAAATAAAATTAGTCCTATGCAGAAAAAGAACTCATTATACATGTAGTCCCTGTGTTGTTAAACAACTTACCTATGTCAATGCATGATATTAATAGCATATCTATTCTTAAAAAATCACTAAAAGAGTGGCTCATTGGCTAATACTGTTAAGCTCTGTATTGTCCAAAACGCTACACAGCAAAAAAAATATATTTTCACTAAAGTCACCTGCTGACAAGCCGCTTTGGCTTAGCAGGACCTTAACTGCACTGTTATTTTTTTATTATTATTTATAAATTATAACTCACTATTGTGATTGCACCACTACATTGTAAACTGGGAACCTGCTGATAAGCCTCAGCTTAGCAGGACCATACAAGATAATAAATAATTCATAATGACTAGACACTAGAAAGTATGCCTATAACTGTTGTAAGTTGTAATATTTTTTTTTGTAACCCATCCATAGGGAAATTACAACATGTAAGCTTTTTTGAAAATAAATTTATTAAATTGTAAAAAAAATAAGGAAAACTCTTGAGGTTTTAGAGAAGGGACAATATGAATATCAAGTCTTCGCTTACCATATCATAATGGTAATCATAAGTGAATATTTATGCTAGTCAAATTAGTTACACGAAGAGGAGAAGAATTACTTGGGCTTATTGTTTTTCTGCCGAAAGTATGTAGCATTCTAAAAATGTTTTCATGGCTGATACGATAAAGTAAAAATTCGTGATTTGATAGTGAAACATGATTCTTAATGTAAAGAGTGAATAAAAACACCAATATTTTTATCATGAGGTTATATTTAAAAAAAACTCAAGCTGAGCTGTGTTTGCAGCCTAAATTCTGCATGATGGCTGCCGACTAGATTTATTTTTCATCAGCATTTTTTTATCATTGACATTTTTCCATCAATACATGGTTGGATTGATACCTAATTACTCTAGGAGCTAATACAGAAAATATACATAAATATATTTTGATCACAGACAATCACAATAACATATTTTCTTATAAATCATCCTAGATCAATTACAAGGTCAATTTTATGTTAATACACTAATCTTAATAATAAGTTTTATTATTAAGTTAAGTGTTTATTATTAAGTTTTGTTATGAGTTAAGAGGCTTACTTCAATAACTACCATGGATACTAGTATGTAATTGAAGGAAAAGTCTATAAACGAGGACTTTATGGTGTTCACTGACAAAAATTCAGGTAGCTTTTTGCAAAAGATAACATTTTAACAGCTGGCGATGTTGATGGTGAACGAAAATATACACGTGCATATTGTATGAGCCAGAAATCATAAAATGTCAGCAGTCACATCCTCTGAATACATACTTGAGCCAAAATGTTTTTTTGTGCATTATTATTTTCAATGTTTAGCAATCCCGACACGTCACTGAGTCATTTTTTTGTTATTCAACAAAATGAATGAATTCAAATTAATTTAATGAATACATGGAGGCAAGTGCTTGTGCATATATAGTGGAAACGTTTAATAACTGGGTTGGATATGAAAGTTAAAAATCACAAATCCGCACGTTGAAAACTCTTTAACGCCCCAGTTTTAAACTTCCATTCTTCCACAAGTTACGTGCCATATCTTCTCTCAGGACATCGCTTTTCATTCATTTGCTTACTTATCCCTCGCCAATTATTAGTTTTTCGCTTCCTGTCTCCCTCTCGCACCCTTACATAATTACATCCTCTTTTCCTGTTCTTTCCGAGTGGTCTCCTCTTTTTGCTTACGATGGCTTTTCCGTCGGTCCCCAAAAATATTGATAAAACCGCCTCTAGATGACAGGCCAAGCGGAAGCGTGGAGGTTCCATCTTTGACAAAGAAATGCGATAGGTGTAATATTTTTCCAAAGTGCACGAATCCGGAATGGGGTCAAAAAAATTTGGTTGAGATGATGACATTCGGAAAAATAAATGGGAATATCCATCGCGCCAGCATCATTCTTGTCAAGTGTGAAATAATTTGTCAATGCCAAGTCAAGTTCTTTTGAATAATTACCGAGAGAAATCCAATATCATTACTCGCGTTGCATTTGTGCGTTTACAATCTGAGGCTTATTTCAAAAACTTCCAAGGACACTAGTATGAAATTTTCGTACTGTAGGTATAGAATTTCGTACCATAGAGCATTTTTGGTGGAAAAATCGATTAAATCCCACACTCGTAAACAGTACCGTATTTTATTCTAGATCACGTCCAAAAATAGTTCGACGCGACCAACGCAATTGCTGGAGCCGATCTTATGTATTTTCTTACGACGATCCAATGTGTTTTCAGGCCCATATAGAAGTAGTAAAAAAATTTGAGCTCAACGCCAAGGTTGGTCTGGTTCAAGGAGGATAGCATGTACTAGTGTAGGATATTGTATTGTAGCATAGGAATTTCCATTGTGTTATATTGGGTTTAAATAAGTGTTTACCAATCTTCACTGGCTTATTGTTGTACGTTTTGCACTAATAGCTGTTAGTGTCTAAGTATTTGCTTCAATTATAAGAAAAAACCGATACCTTACAGGAATATCAACGTGCATTACATTGTTTAAAGTTGTAAAGGAGTTAACAGGATGTTTTATAAGGGAAATAATTTTCTTAATACACGGCAGATGAGAAACCTATCTAGCCTCTATAGGAAAATTTCCATATTTAAAAGGCCAGTAGTAGAAGATTTGCCAAAGAGGTTCAATGAAACCAATAATCATTAACGCTTTAAACTTTTCAGCAACTTATGCAACGGGTTATTGATTCAATCAACTGAAGTACTTTTTTACCCTCAGCTATATAAGACTTTTTAATCAATTCAATCTTTAGACGATATATCTTGTTGTTCATCAAATACGCTCAACACATAATTGTTCTGAAAATTTAAATTCACAGGGTCCTACATTTCCACCTTACTTTCATCGATAGACTTTCATAGAAAGATAGCTCCTGAGAGCCAACAATATTTTATAAAAATATCTTATTTAAAATAACATTCTATTAATTACATATTAAAGACCTTGTGTATAAATTATCTTGTAGAAATCTGACCTGACATGAGGATACTGTGACAATTAAGAGGAAAATCGGTGAAAACGACATTCTTCCACATTTTCATGTTTTTAACGAATGGATTCAAATGATAAAGATAGCACTGAAGGTATTGATTGTTGATGAATTTGCTTCCACAGTCTCAAGCAGAAATAATCAGCAGAAAAAGGATAGTGTGGTGGCTAACGTACTGACCATTAGATTGAGAACCATCCCAATCATATCCCAAATCCCAAAAATAGTGGACTGTGCAGTGAAAAAACCGGTTTATGGTTTTTTAACCGGTCCTTTAGATTCATGCGTCGATCACTTAAGTTTTAGAAATCCGCCTGTGACTTGGTACGTATAACCATAAACCTTTCGACACATTTTGCCAAGAGGTCATTTTGTAATGCCGAAATCGGGTTTTTTCCACCCTTCCTCCAATCCCTGAATTATCTAAGCACTCCTCTGATCCTTGTAGACACAGAAGACCATGGCTGATAGACACCTCACGTGATAATGGCAAGAAAAAATTGATCGCTCATCCGTTTATTCGCTTCTCTGCATTCATCTCTCAAAGACCAAATTGAGAATGCAGTTTAACTGTAAACAAGATAAATTTAACAGTTTCCGGCGGGATTTTGTGGCAAATACTGTCAATATAAAATGATAATAAGACGTTGTACTTGCCCATTTTTTATTTAATATATGATAAACACACAGCATTTTTGGCGCTCTATGCCATTTTCAAGTGTACGAAATAACATTATTATAAAAACCAAATAATAAATAAAGGTATTATAAAATTAACTAATAAAATTAGTAATGAAAAGTAGAAAAATTTTAAATATATAAATATTTAAGTGAAAAAATATCAAATTGAAACACAACGCGTTTCGGCACTCTACGCCATTTTCAAGTGTTCGAGATAAATGTCAAATGAATATTATAAAAATATGAATGAAAATTTAAAATGGAAGAAGTAAAAATATAAATAAAATTAAAAACCAAATATGCGATGAAAATAAGACGTCGTACTTGTCCACTATTTTATTTGATGTATGATACACACGTTACACGTTTCGGCACTCTACCATTTTCAAGTATTGTGAGTTTGATACACATGAAAATTGTGTGCAGTGCTGAAACGCTTAGTGTGCGTATAATGTGTGGAATAAAAAATGTACAAATTCGGCATCTTCATTTCATTTTATATTGTGAGCAAGATGGATACAACAGACTGTACTCCTTATGCGCTCTGCCTTTGGTGGTCACTGAGCCACTTTATTTTTAAACATTCCCTCGCTTTAGAGAGGTCGTGGCTTTCCTATCATTCAGTGTTCTAGTCTCCTGGTTGAACCATTTTTATATTTGTTCGTACTCGTTCAGTCAACGTTTTTCCCCGTCGCTCACTTTTCCTTCGGTGATCCTTTCCTTAGGAAGATCCCGGAGACTTTCCTCCGGTACGCCACATGGGGCTAATCTTGATTCTATTCGTCCCAGTCCAACTTTGGGAAAGTTTCACTGCCTCCGCTCCCGCTCCTGCTTCGGAACTGAAAATATTTTCTCTCGCGGGGAACCAATCCTTCCCAACTTGCAGACGAATCGATTCCTCCTTTTGGGTGTCTTCCGCTTTCCGCTGTCTTATTCCTCGAGCGATCTCCACCCTTGCAATCACTGTCCTTCGTTTGCTAGGCCACTCCCTGCTGGATTAAAGTAAAGGAATACCCTATATGGCTCTATTTTTCTCGGCTCTTGAGTTGTTGCATAGAAAACAAGATTTTCGAAATATAGATTGTTTGGCTGACCACCTTCTCAATGTATTTCTTCCACTTATAGTTCATGAATGTGTGTGGTTCGTAAATCAACAGACATTTACCTACTGCACTTGGAAAATTCACCTAAATCTCATTATATTATATGCCTCTATCACTCAAATTTTTGCTCCCAAAGTTTGCATGGATAAAAATATAACAGTTCGTTTTTTCCAATACGAACCCTATATGATTTTACGTTATAAAACTCTATATTTTTATACTCATCGAGTTAAGTGTTGCATATTCGTATAAAGTTTCTCTTTCAATCTCATCCATTAATAATTTCTATTTATAATTTTTGTTGTTTATTTTAGTGGATGTCGCATTAGGAACGTTGTCAAAAGAAATGTACGATTCCATAATTGTTTGTGTAATATCTATAAAAATGTATCAATTTACCAATGCTGAAAATAAATATAGGCTTGCTATTGTTAAGAGGGTATTTTACTTTAATTCTTTAAATTTATTGTTTACGCAAATATTGTTGTTTTACTCATATCTCTGTGACCGGTTGACAACATTCGGCTGAATAAACTTGGAGGATTCCGTGATCGGTAGCCTGCGTGCTGGAATAGATTATTCAGAAAGTTACATATTGGCATTCAGAATTGAATTTTTTATTTGATTCTGGTGAATTTTTGAGAACGTGGTTTTTTGAATTTCCAGAAAAATTTATTCTATTTTACCTCTAGTTCACAGGCATATATTTTTTAACATTAAGCCAAAGCCAAAAACCCTGGTCAACACAAGGAATCGAGTATTTGTTTATAATTTCTGATGACGGCATACGCAATAATTTGTGCGTCATGAATGTGCTAGTAGCATACAAAATTCCTCTCAAAATCTTTGCTACAATTCTGATAAAAACACCGGGTTGTATTTCTGGAATACGCTTTTGAGGTGAAATGATGGTCTGGGAGCGACCTCATAATTCCTTCTCACGAGGAATGGCTGGGTCCGGGACGACGTCAACATCAAAAAGTTCTCTCCCCGCCTTGGAAGTCTCGGCTTTGTGGCGGAAGATCACTTCGTTAGCGACCTCATTATTCGGGATGACATCTGCACTCCCAAAAGAGTCCACGAACGCCCAAAATCTTACGTCAGTCGTACGGAAAAGGCCGACCTCTCAACCTTGTCCCTCTTGCAGTGGTGAGGGGAAATAATGACGTAATGGACTGTGCCAGTTCTCACCAAATACGCTTTTTAACCATTTGCTTAGTGTCCTGAATAATTGAGTTAAATTTAAGAAAATTAAATTGGGTCAAAACGCTGGGATTTAAGCGGCCTTTAGATCTTCCCTAAGGAATTGATATTGGGGGAAATTGGTGAAAGCTAGTTGCGGTATGTTCCCTTCAGTAAAGAGCCTGAAGAACAAAAGAATGGCATCCAAATTTTAATTGAATACCTCGAATCAAAAAATAAAGGCAATTCACCATGTTCTTATTTCTACATTTTCAGTTTCTTGTGAAAATATCTCCTTCGTTTCATACGTAAAAAAAATTTTTTGTGTCCATTTCCTCAAACAAGTGTCAAAAATGTCTTAATAATGGTGTTGTAGCTATATAATTACCAAAACGAAAGATACGTGGAACATTATATAATTTTTATTTTCTGATGTGGGATATTTTCTCTCGAGGTCGATGTTCCAATATTTTTAGGTACTCTTTTGTCGTCCTTTCATTTGCATTTTCACCTTTTCTCTCCACCTTGCTTTTCTTATCTTTTCTTATTATTTCATAAACTATATCATGATGTTGATTTCTTTTCAATCAATAATCTAGTCTCTATTATGTAACACCTCATCTCCCTCAATCATTTAGAGTCTAATATTATGATTTTTAGCTGCATTTTAATAGCTAGGCATTATTTTTTCATCCTAAGATTTATTAACTGCACCCCTCTGTTTTTTAATAATTTCCTGCTACATTCTCGTACCAAAATGCCCTTTTATTTATCTGATGGCTTTTCAGTTTAAACCGTTTTTAATTTACTGAAAGAGCAAAGCGTTTTTCCAATCCATCAAGTTCTTATTAAGAATAATATGAACATTACTTCACGAAGTACTCTTTGTGTATAATGATTTCACTATTCGAGAAATGTCCCATATAAATGATAATATTTTGAATGTGGCCACCCAATTAAGTATCTGGCTTATCAGCCACTTCTTGAAGACGTTAATAATGATATGACTGAAACTGTAAAGTCAATTCTATATAAAAAGTAGGTGAAACTCGGGCTGGAAAATATCATCGAGTTTTTTATACGAATTTTATTTTCGATGTTATACGAATTTTATTTTATTTTATGCGAAATTTTATTTTCGATCATTTCGATTTTTATACGAATTTTCATACGGTCAGCAGAACGTGCTTAACATGGGATTTCTACCTAAATAGGTCATCTTTAACTTCCCTCCAATCAATCCAGCCCCCGTACTGTGGAATCACTTTTGACCTTTGTTTTATTTCTTCCACTGCTTTTGTTTTCTCCAAGACCCCTGTTACTCCAGTTCCTTTCTCTCCTAAAATCCAACTGCTATCTACCACTCCATCGCACCGTAAATTTTCGGTCTTCATCACTGATCCTAAGATTGGCTTGACATAGCTATCCACTTATTTCTCCTATCGTCTTGCTTCTTCGAATTCACAGATGTATTTTCTTTTGCATCCTATAATATGTGTTCTATATATCTTGAACGAGGGCTCAAGGGTCCTTCCTTCCATGTTTCTCTCAACGAATATCTTCATCCGACAATCTGGCCGTGAGATGAGTATGATTAGACTGCCCCGTCCTCTTTATGAATTTTTTTTTAAGTTCTCTTTTCTCTCAGTCTTCTTCGAAGTTTTTCTTATATTTATCAGTATATCTGTGTTTTCTCTATCATGTTTTTAGTAATAGCACGTGCGTCTACAACCCAAGATTTTCCCCGATCGAATTTCTGCAATTCAATGCTATCCATTCCTTAACATGTTTATTATTATCTCGTTGTCTTCTGCATTCTGCCATTTTTCTTTAATATCCCAGTACTAATCTATTGAACCTGTGATTCACGCTCCTATTTATATTTCTGGAAAGGGTAGAGGGATGCTTACGGATTTCCACTACGCGCTCGACAGGTTTGTCATTTTCTCACCTTGTATGCGCAAGTAAAAACGTAATTGACAATTAAAATTACCAGAGGAGAGTAATTTCCTGGATCAGTAGGTAAATAACGGACCTTCATTTTGCCGGTTCAATGACCAGGTCACTTGATGCAAAGGATACTGGGTGTCTGCATGCGGTCTGTCCATTGACAAGTGAGAGGTCCAGGGTTGCAGTCCCGTCATGAAAATATTTTCCCTCTAGCAAAGTTCAACGTACTCTTTTGCGATTAGAGAGGCAGATTAAAGTATCATATAAGCCAGTCTTCAATAGTTTTCAGCTCATGGAAGCCTTAAACCACAGCTCATGGAAGACGCGGCAAGTGCATTGATTACTGATAGCGTGTGCCTTGAGATGGTAATATTATAAAAGCGCGATCAATACCTGTTCCATCACAGCTTTGTGAGTCTTGCAATGCTTGCCACGTATATAGTTTAATGAAAACTCTTCGTAACTTATCATTGAAAGATCATATTACATTCTACCAGGTAAAAATATCCTTGACAATCTTATACTTCACCTGATGCCTCTACTACATTTTTATTCCGTAGAGAAAACAATTACAAAAGTGTTTCCATTCACCTCCTACTCTAGTGTATCACAGAGACTACTCATATGTACCATCATAAAAGTCTTTGATGGCCGCATTGTTTCCTCTCTCTGAGCTGTAATATGACATCCGTTTTTATTCATCCCCTTGCAAGCCTACAGCTCCAATCAAGTAGGGGGGCTAAACGGGAGTAAAGGAAGAGAGAGTCGTTTTTCCCTTCCTTATAAAAACCCACTCTAGCCTCCGCAACCTGAGATTGGCTTTAATAGGAGACAGACTGGAAGATAGGAAGACAAACGACCTGCCTAGGACGGTTCTTTCCTCCATCTTCTCTCTTCCCCTCGCCTAATCCACCGCAAAATCTTTCCAACATCCTCCCACACGGGCACAAAAATAAACACTGCCACCGGAGAATTATTCAGCGGAGGAAGAGTATGCAATAAAAAAATGGGCGAGTGAAAGCGACTGAGGGAGATTTAATTCACGAGTAGCACGTCCGCTGACTCCTTTCCTTGTCTCCGTGAGAAAAAGACGAGGAATTCGCGTCCCAGGAGGAGAACTAAAACAGACATTTTGACATGCCTTCCTTCCAAGCATTTGGAGGCATTATATTTTGCAGTGACTTTATGAATATTCGGGAATATGGGGTACCTCTGGTATTATAATTTTCTCCCTCGGGTTCCGCCCATTGTAACCATTCTGGCGCGGTAACCCTAAATATAAATAGGTGATAGATATATGTGGATATAGAAGTCGAGAAATACATGTTTTTGAAGCATATCTGCAATATACACAAATATTTTAGAGAAGATAATTGCTTTTCAGTCAAAATTTTCCCATTAAGATAAAATACGTTCAATTTCCAACAAGTTGTGGACTGTGCACGGTATTTAAGGCTTCAGCAAGTGAAGTTCCTTTGGTAACAATTTGTCGTTTTAAAGTTGAAAAATATGTATGAGTAAATAAATCGTACCAAAATAGCGTAGATAATTCAGAATTAAATTGTTTTAATAGGATTAGGTAAAAAATACGGTGAACAAATTTCATTTTAAACTGGTATCTTTTCAAATTAAAGACTTTATCTTATGGAAAGACTTTATCTTAAGACTTTATCTTATCTTATGGAAAAACTTTATCTTATATTTCAGCTTATTTCTTTTAATCCATTTGCATACATCGATGCCTTTTTTGAAAAGTTATTTCAAACGGATGACAGCCTATGGAATATTCAAAGACATCATCTTAATTGACTTGTCACACAAACCTCTCTGCAAGCATTATTGCCGTCAATCGATAGCTGATGAAAAAACACGAAAGTACACCACAAGCGATACAATCAATGAGACAGAAAATCTGTAAATGCACTAAGCGTAAGAAAAGTAATTCTTTACTTTGAATCATAGAGATTTTAATTTCAAACCGTGAAGGGACTTCAAATTACTACTGCCACAGCCACTATTTGAAGAGAGACGTGTGGCCTCAAATCTTCGGGTTCACTCGTAGGTAAACCTGTAAAATCGTACGTAAGTTCACCGTGGGTAAAATTGATAAATATTGATTTCATCATGGATACATTTTTTTACTCTCACTTTTCTGTAACTACTACCAAAATCTCAATTGATTTTAAGCTTGATTTGAAAAGGATTCCTTGGTTAATTTCCGTGAAAATGCAGTTGAGCCCACGCTACAGAACATGATTTATTCAAAATTTGGGTGCGATGCATTCCTAAATTCGTTTCATTGTAATCTTGCTTTTAAAGTTCTAAAAACCATTTTAATGTCTTATTGTATCTTAAAAATTGGTAAGCATTTTTATACCAAAATCTACGCTGATAAATGCTTGGCTTTTAAGGTATGAATCTAGATACTAATTTTTCTAATTTTCTGTGATTTTTCTTTATTCCTGAGTCATTTTTGCTACGCCGCTGAGTATCTGCAAGGAGAATGGCCATAATAGATATATGTCATACGTTTCGAATGTCACTTTCTTCATTTCACACTTCATTGTTTTTCAAAATTCCCAGAAAATGTTGCCACCCTTAGTCCATCACGAAGAAAATAGGAAATAACCACTCATCTTAATGCATAAATAAAGCCTAATATGGAAATTTCCTTCTTTTTCACTTCATTTATTATTGTTTTAAGGTATATCGACAGGGAGCAATTCTGTCGGAGTTATAAGAATTCTGCCAATATCGGTTGGTTTCTGAATAGTCCCTTCTATTCTCCACCTACATACCTTTCCTAACATATCCATATACATCGTGCCATAAATCCCTCTACAAACCTAAATAACTTCAACATGTCTTCATGCAACCGAGGGTATCTTAGGTTTATCTTATAATTTTGTGCCCGTTAAAATATTTGAGGTGGTATTTTGTCACCTTCAACAGAAAGAATTTACGTGAAACCATGGATTGATCAAATACGTACATCAAGTAATAAATTCTAACTCCTTTTTGCCGCTGCTTTGCTAAATAACAGAAGTTGCTTAGGTTAATTTTTTCAATCACAAATAATTTTTTCGATCTATGTGTTAGAGAGTTTGCGTTAGGTAAACTGTTTTCACTGTTCTCGCCATTCAAGGTTAAGTTGACACTCAACTCATACATAGCAAAAAAGAAGAACCATGTGTGATCTATCTTACTTGTATAATTTACTTGTTACTGGAGAAAATAGTGGCTTAATTAGCAAAATTAATTTTGTAGTGCCTGGAACAATGTTAGGTTAAAAAGTAAATTTAAGTTGAGCATGGTAAAGTCAAATTACTGTGAAAACTCACCACTGAATATAATGTGCCGATATTTTAACATGTACTGTGAAAAAATTGATTTATGTCAACAAAGAAATATCTTCTGTAAATTGATAAATGATATAGTTTCTTGGTATGCTTCGAGATTTCTGTAAAATTCAAATGATTCCAATGTGTTTTGTATTTTTTTGTTTTGTTTTATTTTTCCTGCAATTATTTTGTTGGGAAATGTTAAACTCTATAAATAAATAAATACTAGGTCAATATTAGAGCCTGCTGAGAAGTCATTCCCCTGTCGCTGGGATGCGTGCTTGACTTTCAAATTTTCTCCTGCTTTAGCGCTGATGAAATGTCATAAATCCCAATAATTTTTGGTGGTTCAAATTGCAAGGCAATCGCAATAAATGATAGATTTTCTTAAAATCAACCGTCCAGCAACATGAGTTCCAGGCTAAAAGAGTGTAATTTCTGGTTTGATTGTCTCAGTTCAGTGGGATCCAATCTGTGTTTATAAATTGAAATCAATGAGCTCTGCGATTAATCACCTGCCTGGGAAAGTGCTCCTGTAATGGTTGGATCCCCATCTAGTCATTGGATTTACTGATAAAATCACAGTTGACCTGGGGGACCCGGGCAGGGAAATGTTGAGGCGAAGGGGTCACGTTTTGGAAATAAAGCGCTTCTACATGCGGTAAGACACCTCCCATACGACATTAACTCACCTCCACCTGTTCCCCGTTGAATAACCTCAAGGCTGAGAATAGGAAAAGGCTAATAGAAATGGAGGTAGCGTTTGCATCCTCCCTGTAGGGAGGATTTGGGAGTCCCAAGTAATTGATTTGGAATTTTATTTCGTATTACCTCCACATTTAAAGGAAGCGGCTATAAATGGATTAACCAGCGTAACCGTAGGTAATCTTTTATCACTTTAAATGTTTGCCTTGGGGGATCGGGATGGTTTGTTGGCTATAATACTGACTTCCCATCCCGAGAACCCGGGTTTGAATCACGGCTGAGATAAAATTTTCGTCGTTGTACTGATTCTCACTTGGGTGCTGTAGAAAGAGCACTCCGACCATCAGGTAGGACGATAAATCGTGGTCCTCTTTGCAATTTTCGTTAGGAAAATGCCGACACCGGGTTGCAATCCACACTTCCTCTGTTCCTTGAAAACTCTCTCTCTCTGATCCAATTACCCTCATTTCCTAAATGGCGCAAATGACCTTAGCTCTTGATCGCTTCCGGCAAACTAGTAACCAACGGGTACCTTCACAGTTCTCGTCCATGTCGGTCCGTGGAATATATTTGATAACTTTCGTATTTCATCATCCCTCGTCCTTGCTCGCGTCTCCGATCGACTGAAGTCGATTTGTTTGACCGACGGTGCGAGTAAATCAGTGTTGCGAGAGCACATGTGTCCAGGATTCGATATTGCTCGTGTGTGCGGTGCGGGGGAAAGGGGAGGAGGGCTCGGATGGTCGCGACAGCGGTTACGTTGGCACAGGAAACGCCCCCCTACCCCCCCCCCCCCCCCTCTGAGGAGGGAAGACAGATGAAAGCTGGACGAGATTTGGGCGGGAGGGCGTGGTCACAGGAGAGGGAGGGTTTGAGCCGTGTGTGGAATGGGGGTAGTGGGAGATGGCTACGATCAGCAGCCCCTCCTGGTCCAGTTGTGAGGAGGTTTCTGCCTGGTCCCCAAGTTGGAGATCTAAGCTCCAACTCTACCCTATTATACTCTTTGCTGAACAAACTAGGCACCAAAAACGCAACACATTGCCGGCTTACCAGGCACGTAGCCAGAAATTTTCTTCGGGGGGGGCTAAGTCTTGCGTGACTTGAAACAAATCTGCCTTGCCCATTCGGGGCCGGCGTATTACAAATCTCTTCTCTTAATTTTCAGTGCTTGGTATTTACTTTTACAGTGCCCATACTTATCTCTTCTCACTGGTAAAGTTCACTGCTAAAATCAGAACAACAAAATTATTGGGTTAATAACCCACCCCCCGGCTACGTGTCTGAGGCTTACTGAGGGCTTACCATCCGATTCTATATATTTTGTTAAGTCACCAAGTGAACATCTGCATAATAATATACCTCTGCATAGCAGTATAACAAATTCCACAGCATGATCCTTTCATAAAATAAATGTCTCTTAACATGTATATGCAACCGCACACATTATGTAATACTTATAAATGAAAGAAAAATCACACTAATATGTTGGATTTTTACAGTTAAGCGCATGAGCATCCGCATGAACCCTTAACATATTTAATGCGTATCGGTACTATATCTCAAATTTTTCCCTGCGAGGTAGGTGAAAACTGGAATTTTTAGCTTGTGTACTGCACGATATCACTTTAGATAGGTAGTTTATGCATATTCTAACTTATTCTTGTGCCTACAAAATTGTCTATGATACGAGATGTCCGTAGTGCTTATTTGATGAAATTCACCCCCTGCCACACGCCTCGAAGTGTAATGTAGGATAGCCATCAGGTGTTAAAGTACAAGTCACAGAATGATGTGTGGCGGAAAATGACTTCATACCATGCACACCACCTCATCAAGTAAATCCAATTGTTAATAATTTTCTTGCCGGTTTAACTGTTATGACGTCTAAATTCAAGTAAGAAGCGATGATATTTAATACAATATAAAGCTTCCAATATAATTCTATTTACAAACAGGATAGAGACCCGGGCCATGCATATACATTGTGTGCAGATCTATAACAAATATGCAAATAAGCCTTTAATACAAAATTATGTTTCTCTCCAAATTAATTTTTTTCCAGATAACTCTGAGTTAGTCTTACACTGTGTGAAAATTATCCCTTTTAATTCCTGAAGTATTTGATAACTTTTAATTTTTTTATGATTTCTTACCTATAATATGACCATTATTAACAAGGGATATAAAAATAAAAGTGTGAGGTAAGATTAACATGTTGTTCGTGATTTAAAGGGAGATGGTTTGAGAATTAACTCACAACATTGTTGAAAATAGAGGCGTTTTTCTGTTAATAAGTGATTCTGTTATTACGTATGGTCAGTTCCAGGTCTTCCAGTCCAATTAGAACCAATGTAGTAGAAAAAAAATTAATTCTCTAATAAGTTATATCCGTGGTTTTTATTGTAGCATGTCACCTGAGTCATGGTTTTTAAAAGATATATGTTACCATTTCTGCAATGGAAAAGCATGTGGCGGGGCAAGCAGCCATGAAAATGAAATTTTGATAAAGAATAGTAAAAATTGAAGTAGACCGATTGAAATGTAGTGCCTACCTTTTCATTTTGGATTTTATTAACCATTGTGCGATTCTGCATAATTTAATCATTGAAACTCTCGTCCGGGAAGTTAGTTTTGTTTTTCCTTATCTATAATTCTGTCTTCATGTCTTTGGTATCCGTCTGCCTTTATATTATTGTACAGGATTACTGCTGCGTCGTCATTTTGAGAATGCCTGAAGTATTGAAAACAAGCGGAAAATCGTCATTTCGAGCTTGACTATCACTCACATGCAAAAATGTCTTCAAACTGACGATAATATCTATACTAGACTATAATAATACTAGACGAGAGGAAACTTACTACCATGGAGACGTTAAAAAAAACTACCCGATTTAAGCACTACTCACATTAAATCAATATCCACAATGCTACTGCCCTGAGAAAAATATTAGGCCTGCAGTCAGGAGACGCGTAAAATTTTAGCTACAATCTAACATTTCATGGCTACTGGTATAGATTATGGTCGATGACTAATGGTTATGAAGACCTTTTAACTCATATAATAGAGCCCAGATCCTGTTCATAGAATTCGAAGAAATATGCGTGACGAATCGGTCCAAATCATGTAGTTTTACACAATTAATTGGACTGTACGACCGGGAATATATATGTACGTAGATTTAATATCGAGGGATTATTGTGAGTGTTAAAAACGAATTTCTGCGTCTCTCGATTCGATAGTTAATTTCTCTAAATTTATAGCTTTTGTCTGGTTAGCTGATGTTGTGTGGGGGCAGAAATATGTTTGTAGGGTCAGAAAAAATTCGTAAAATTTTACTTTTTTTTAAACTTGAAACTTTTGAAACCTTCTTGTCTCTTAGGTTTTATACTCAGAGAGATTTTCTGAATAAACGCGCTGATTTCCTTTGTAAATTATTCAATTCTAACTTAAGTCTTTATCAATAGAATCTCCAATGTTTCATGCATACTACATTTGAGGCCTTGCCCGTGCGAAATAACATCTTCCAATCATTTTCCTCCTGAACACTTTCCAAAAATTAGTTTGATAAATATGTCTCTTCAGAGCTGTGCCACAAACAGTTCCAATATAAAAGATTTGATGTAAGAGTGTTTCCCATATATTTAACTTCCCTTACAATGCCTACGTCTACTCTAAAAATATTATAATTTTGAGGTTGCAATAACTTTTTCTGCCAGAAGGGCAATAGGGTTTTTCATTTGATTTATTTCGTATGTCTAGTCTTGACACCAAAAATTGATAGAATGAAGGCCGATTTTGTGTTACTCAGTCTCTTTTTGTACCATTTCCTCCTAGATGACCGCGTCATTAGAAAATATGTTTCCACCCAGAAGTGGACGAGGGGTGGAAAATATGGACTTCCCGTCGATATATCGCGTAGCTCTGGCGTTTTCGGACATTTGTCCCTTGCGAGGGAAGGGGCGGAGATGCCTTCTGCACGAGGAGGTGTATGAGGCTAAGGTACACACTTCGTTTTGTGTGCGTGAGAGTGAGTGGAAGTGTCTTGGGTGCATAGGTGGGGTCGGGTATCGACACCTACATAATACACTGCAAGCCTCCATAAAGGTGTGTGGCAGGGGGTGAATTCTCACCAAACATGCACTACATATCATGCATATAAAAGGATTAGCAATAGTATTGGTAGTGATTTAAACTTCAATTTTTAAGTAGGATAAAAACAGCAAAGCAAGCGTACAATATAAGGATGTTAGTTGGGTTAGCTTAAAGTCCTTATACCAACATGCAACTACCTATGCCGGGGGTGGCGAACCTATGGCACGCGTGCCCAAAGTGGCACGTGGAGCTGGGAAGGCGCTCTATCGATGCCTCTTTCTCACTCGATGGTTTGGCACGCGAGTCGAGCGAGTATACTCTTATTTCATGAACTTTGGCACGCAATCGCCAAAATATTTGCCACCCCTGACCTATGCTATCAATTGATACACTCGTATTGGATATATTTACTGCTATTTATATCCTTAATTGTACGTGGAAAGGACATTTTTAATCTGACAGTTCGGCAGTCAATTTCTCTAATTTTGTGACAATGGTCCTGTCTACCATTGTCTACCATACCAAGTTGGGGTTCGCAAAATACTTTAAAAATCCATCACTGAGAATATTATCTGGAATGGACGGGTGGGAGGGGGGGGAAGGGAGGGTTGGGAGATATCCCTGGAGGGGGTGGGCCTTGGGGAAGGGTTCGTCCGCACCGTCGGAGGACGCAGTATCCCGTGAATGCGTTTTGATGGAAGAGGCCCCTTCAATTATTGAATAAATCTCGGGCATTCCCCCACTCTCTGAGGTCACTCCTGAAATATTTTTGTTATCGTTTCCTTCCCTCAGGGGCTGCCTCGTTCCCTCTGTCTCACGGTGATTTCCTTCATCAACTTGCTGTGTTTTCCGTCGTAAGTTCATTTGAGCGTTTTCGTGCCCGAAGAAGACGCATTGATGAGCAGGGCCGTATTTACCATGTGGCCGGAGGTCTCGCGGGAGTCACTCGAGGAGGCATGCTTTTAATGTAAATATACAGTCAAACTCATTTATAACGAGCGCGGTTAAAACGAGATCTCGGCTATTGCGAGGAAAGAAAGAAGGGTTGTTTGGAAATAATGCATTTTATGATCAATATATAACGGTTAAAACGAGACTCTATTAGAGAGTCTTACGGTTATAACGAGCAAATCTGTAGTCCAAATAAACGAGCAGTGGCTGTACTTACGAACCAAGGACTTTTTCTTGTAAATTTAGCATGTATGTGGATAGTTTACTAAATAAATTGTTCATTTTGTAATTTCAATCATCTTATATTAATCTTTGTTATTTTATCACTTCTGCATTAGAATAGTATGTGTGTGAGAGCGTGTGTGTGCGTGAGGGAGGGAAAGACGGTGAGTGACAGAACATATTGCTACTCGTAACGGATATAACGAGGAACGGATATTACGAGTAAAAGCATTTGGTCTCTTGGATCTCGTTATATCCGAGTTTAACTGTAGTTGTATATAACCTGGCGCCTAATAGCAGAGTATAAATAGTCATAGATATCTTTATAAGAAATGAAAACTGTATGTCAAGCTGCCAAGTTGTTACACTTTAACATTGGGGTCTCAGAGCTCATAAATACGTCACTGTTGATGAGTCAAGATTTGTTTTGTCAATGGAAATCGGCTTGTGAGGCTAGAGGGCCTCCTCCCAGGTTCCAGGTTTTAATCATGTCAATGATAGAGTAGCAGATTGTAAAGGCCAAGACTTTGTGAATCCCATAATGTAGGATTAAATATAAAAAAAAACTTTAGCGTTCCACAGGTTTAAGGAGATTTTATTCCGAGATGTTTCACTACACTGTAGCATCATCAGGTACATGTCCCACCTGATGATGCTACAGTGCAGTGAAACATGTCGTGATCAAATCTCTTTTAACCTGTGGAACGCTAGAGTTTTTTATCAGTCATCCACAACGTTAGAGATTTTCTCTGTACACCAGCCCCTATTCAAGTGGGAGAAAATTTCAAATTCAGTTCTCGGGCCTTGAAATGTGACGTAAAATGGTGGATCCCATGTTTTTTTTAGGGCTGACATTAACTCGTGGTTTCCCTCCACGCCTTAAAAATTCCTATAGATACACAATTATCTATGCATCCTAAATAATGTAAATAAACTGAGCCTTCGATTGTCCTAATGACAGCAATGTAGCGATCAAAAATAATTTAAAATCGTTCCGGTAATTTATGCTTGTACAACATGCGCTTATATCTTAAGGAATAATATTCGAAATATTTGCAGAAATGGGTAAAGGTGAGTAGGATTCAATAAACAGAATCAGGGAGTTTGTGTCCCTAAAAATAAAAGAGAGATATAATTTCACTTTTTTCTTCGTGTTGGCAAGCCTTTCAGAGTCAAATCATCGAGAATTTGTTTGTTACCGAATGCATATTTGAACTGAGAGCCAAATTACGTTTCGTAAACAAAATTTAGTGAACTAACACACATTTTCAGAAAGAATATAAAAATAATAAGTGAAAATATGAAACTTTCTACAAGAAATAATTAAAAACTTCTAATCAATTGCTTATCCTCATAAGAAAGGGATCTTCAGAAATTCCTAGAGGTAGGAAGGAGGAATGACGGGAAAAAAGAGCAGCAAAATAAAAATATACTGCAGCAGAGGTAGGCAGACTCCCGCTCGCGAGAAACTTTGAGGTTCTTTGAATACGGATACGTAGCTCTGAAGTAGAATTGGAAATGAATATTAAGCTATCATAGATTTATGTATATAAACATTGGCATGCGGGTACGAAATTAGGATAGTTTCATTGACTAATGCATATGCAGAATTTTTTACTTAAAAACGAGTAAAATGCAAATCGGATACAAAGGGTTCCTCTCAGTAAATGAAAGCTCATCACCCAAAACAATGATCGCAACTCCTCGTGTAGATTTTTCTTGGCTTAATTTAAATGTTTATTTAAAACCGTCATTTGTTGTGCTTTAGAATTCAAATCTGCTCAGTTTAAAAATATATATTTCGAGTAAATATTTGATTGATGAGGGAGACCGATGTGATTCCACCATCACAAAAGTTTTTCGGTCCCTTTTATGGAGGAAGAGCGGAAGTGCTTATTTACCAGAGGAGAAAATATATAATTTTTGATCCCAGAATGCGCTGTGAAGGCGTTCTCAGGTGGGTTGAGAGGAGGAAGAAGAATCATTTGGGAAGGGAATACTGGCTCGTACGGAAAGAGGTAGGGGTTTCCAGGGGGATCAGCAGGAAGCAGGGAAGATTGAGAGATCAAAGGGAGTGTATGTGGCGACAGGAGGGAGACTCGGTAGTCAAAAGGTTAGGAAAATAAAAGAGGGGCTGGAGCAAAGGGAAGACGACTCGTGGATAAAGGAGGACAAAGGAAGAAATAAATTGAGCCGGTGAGAGATGGAAGAAGAGGAAAGAGCTCCAGTCACAGAGTTGAGAGGGAGAGAGAGGATGTCAGGTTGAAGCGAAACATTGGAAAAGAAACACTGACGTCTGTAGCCATTAGGAGTGAATCAATTATTTTATTTTCTTATTAGTTCAGCCTGGTAAATAAAGGTTAAATTCACTTCAAGACGATTTTTGATCTTTCTTTTCTTTTACTGGACCTCGTGCATTCACCATCCTTTTACGCCCAAAGATACGTAGGGAAAAAGTATACCGCGTCCCTATCGACCGACACTGAGAATAACTTTGCGGATTTTTTCTGCGAGTGAAATGAGTGATTTGGGTTTCGTTCACTTGAGCATGAAGTCGTTTTTACCCCAGTTATGTAATATCATTTTAACGCGAACACGTCGTTATGATCGATCTGGGGGTTTAAGGCTCATGAACAGGGCTAGTCGGCAGAATCTCATGCGTCACGAAAAGTGTTAATACCTTAAAAACCTATAACTTTCGGAGGGAATAAATGACCAATCATTGTGTGTAGATAATGATTCACTTAGAGTAGTCCCGCCGCTAACTCTCCTTAGTACCGCGTGGAGGAGGAAAGGAGTCACATATCGGGCATACACAGGGGGATCGGATTACACAGGGGGGGTGCATTTTTTTTCTAAATATTTCTAATTAAGCAGAGTTCCCTTCGACGCAACATTTCATTTTGTGTATTCTTTTGAAAGGGTGTAGAGTAAAAATGTATTGCTATTTGACTAAATTTGTCCAAATAATTCATCTGCCGTAACTAGAGACATGCTTGAACTCCTACATCTAACAGAATCACCTTTCGCATTCATACATACATACATACAGAATCACCTTTCACGTGGTTATTACCAACATTAAACACTGAAGTGTTTACTAATGGGAAGAGTATTTAAAGGACCCAAAGCCCCTTGATAAAGTTCCCTGCCGGTAGATGAAATGTCAACAGAATACCTGAGAAAAAGTAAAAGAAAAACGATATTTCCTGAATGGGAAGCCCACGAAAATCTCAAATTTGCTGATGCATTAGTTTCTTTTTAAGATTTCAGCTAGTCAATCGTGTATGGATCACTCAATTAATACTGTGTGATGTGTAGTGAATTGAATCAGTCCACGCATGAAGCGGAGATGAACGGAAGAGACTCGGCGTTAGAGTCTTTATCTTCGCTTCGTCCACAAGTCGTTCCTCCCGTGGCTGCTGCTATTTTCCGAGATGCCTGTGGAGCCGGAGCGGGATCATTGATCGGTAGGAGAGGAGACTCGGTGAGAGGGCGGGCGGGAGTCTTTTAGGGGAACACTTCTTTCTCGCTTTACCTCGGGACGCTAGAGGACGACACGATTCGCCGCCGTGTCGGCTACATCTGTCCCGGTTCTCACTCCCTGAAAATCAGGCGTTTTATCTTAAAGGAGGACGTCCGAATGTGCGATGATTAATTCTACTCTGCATCTTCACCGATTGGCTCCTTTGACGCCAGCTCGGAGGGTGAATTGGAGAGTTAAAACAGTGCCCGCGAATTCCGATTCAACAGCTACCTCGCCGTAGCTATCGCTCGCAAGAAAACTTGTCGTTTTATATCTCGTGTTCTATAAGTTTCTCCATTGAGGTCCCTAGTTTCCTGAACGTGCTCATTCATATATTTGTTAACACTGATTATCCACTTTTCACTCCCCTTCCTCATATTCCGTAGCATTCTCTCAGCCGGGGTGAATGGGGTAAATGTCTCGACGGTCGATCCCAGGGTAGCAGGTTCGTATCCCGTCCGGGTAAGATTAATACTGCCATGTATATTTGTGCTGTCCAATCTGTTAGTTGTAAGAGAGGACTTTGTAGTAATAATTTCGCAGATAAATTAAAGAAAAGTTTTTAAAAACCCCTAAAGTACGTAACGCCCCAAATAACCCTCTCACCCCCTTGTGAGGTTAAATAGGGTGATGGCGGAGTAAAAGTCTCAACTGTCGATCCTAGGGTCGCAGGTTCGTATCCCGTCCGAGTAGAATTAATACTGCCCATGTATATTTGTGCTGTCCAATATGTTAGTTGTAAGAGAGGACTTTGTAGTATTAAGTTCGCAGATAAATTTAAGAAAAGTTTTTAAAAACCCCTAAATTAAAACCCAACTGGTGTACAAGTTTAATTTGTATTGTTTTATAACGTGGCATTGCCACGGAAAATATATAAAAAGTATTATTATTATTAAATTACGTAACGCCGCAAATAAACCCTCTCACCTCCTTGTGAATGAAAAATTGACACTTTTATTTATTCTCTTAGTTATTTCTAAATACTATAGTTTGTTCATCAATTGTTATGAGTCCGGTCATTGGAATTTAATCACAAATGGGTTGATAATTGATTTTTCTTCCTAGGTAACAGGAGACTGCCCCGTTCCCTCCCAGACCATGTATGGTATCATTTAAGCATGTGGAAAAACATTAATAATACTTTATTCACGGAATGTAGATTAAAATGTTCGTAGTTTTCACTCAAGCCTGCAGGCATAAACCTTCGGCGTCAACTGCGTAGTAATGTTTCATAAAAATGTCTACCCACGCCAATATTACGGAGGGAAATTCTGCTCGACGGCGTCTTGGTAGCGGCAAGCGGCTTGGTATTTCTCAGCACCGCACGCCTGGAGGAACCCCGTCTCGATTAAAGTGTTCCGTGATCGATCGATTTTTGGGGACGAAATGCGATAGCCTTTCATAGCATTCCGTTTTTATCTCAAGACGTTCATCAATCTTACAAGACCTTTTCCCCCTCCTTACCTCTGTCCCTCCCCGCACCTCGCCTCCTTTTCACCCCTCACGGAATGCTGGGATCCTTCCTCCGTTGCTCCCCTTTTTTTCACCCCTGTTGTCTACCCCCTGAAAACCCCCCTAAACCGTAGGTAGGTAGGTTAAATGATTGAGATAAAATTTGGGAGATGGTTAGAAGGAGCCTTTTAAAGACCACCCATCCACACATCATACGAGGCAATTATAAATATGGTGAAATTTTTTCTAAGGAGTGTATTACAGCGTGGCCAAATTACCCTTCTGTTCATCTGTCCGTCCATCTTTCTCCTTCCTCTCTTACTTCCGACATTTTATCTGTTTAATTTATAATCATTTACATTCCTTCTTCTCTCCCAATGGCTACAATATCCATTAGCAGTGGATCAAGATACTCGATGCAAATCTTCAGAAGCTTGCCGCTTCTAAGTAGGAGTTATCGTAAGTGCTCCTTTATCGATTCCACAAATGAATTTTTTATATCGTATAATCTAGATTAATGATCTTCGGACCCAATTTAAATAACCGTTCAGCTCTCAAAACTTCCTTCTCATTTCCCGTTAATCTAAATGTTCAATCAATTAAAAGTTTACTCAACAGCTTCCTACGATGAGATCCCTGCAGCCAGTGATGCGTGATTGCTATCTCAAAATTAGCAATAGAAATCACTGCTGTAGCTCTTGGCTTTTATGTATTGCGTTACAGTTCTATGCAAGCTTCTTTTTTGAACTCGGGAGAAATAATAGGCTAGTGAAATTAAGAATGTATGTTTTTTATGAGTTGTAACTGGTTACGGTTCACCCAATTACCTTCCGTTAACATATCCCTACATTTCTAATGTCAGCAAATTCCGAAGATAAGGAAGTAGTTTTAAAGTTTTTATTCCCGTATAGCGAAGAGAACTCTGAATATAACGCTAGTGAAAATGTACGGCGGTATCTTCTTAGTGGGTAATGTTACATTTAGCAATATGGCACACGTAGTTTTTACGATCACGAGTAAAGTAAATAGCGATTACCAGCAGTTTTGCAAGAAAGTAGATGGGTTTAATTTGATCTCAAACAATCTCAAACATTGAATCTCTGTCCACGCTTTTCCAACCTCGTCGTTACGGTTTAACTATCTTCAATGTGCGGATTCGAAAACCTCCTTGGGTGTGATTGTAGTGCTTGATTTAAGGGCATAAAATTAAGTTAAATATTACAAAACAATCCTGACTGTTATATGACCTCAAACCCACGTCTAATGCGAACTATGGATCGATCATGTTGTGAACATATAGGGAGTGTTATAAAATAGGAAGAACTCATCCATCTCAAATTTGACATCCCATTAACTTTACTAAAAATAGCGAACCCGGCAAAAATATGTTAGATCGATCACTGAGTTCGTAACTTTTTTGTTCACTTTAAAAAGCAAATATTTGGAACTCTGCCTCGTACTTCTGGGTTGATGACTAACCTGGTATTGTTCAATAAACCAAAATCAATAATTTTCTAACGTGGGCATATTCTTGATTGCCAGTCCTCAATTGATATTTAAAATCAGCAATGGAGAAAACAGATTATCTCGAGCTTTCCGACATTCCTATTGAACTTGCGATCTAATTGCCTTATCTGTGTCGGAAGGTATGCGTAATTGATGGCTTAGACTTGGATTCATAGCGAGGTGCACATGCAAACGATCGATACCTCGTACCGTGTGTGGGGAGAGAGATAGATAAAAGACGTTCGCTTTGAGACGCCATACAGGATTGCCGTACTCGCAGTTTCATTCGTTAACACCGTTATGTATCCGAATCACTTGGGTTCGTTTCATCGTAGCAGACTCTTGGCCCAAACTCTTGTCCGCTCAAGCACATCTCTTTTTCATTTTTTTTCCCACGAATCCCATTCCCTCGGAGTTCACGTCATTGGAAGCTCACCACTCAAAATCGATCTGTTCCTACGTCGAAGGCCGTTTTAATGTAAGGCTGTACTCGATGCGGCGATAAATTGTAACGTCATCAATTTCCATGAGCGTGGCATCATTATTTCGTATGAAAGTGGAATTCTAATATGGCCTATTCTAGTTTTATCATGTTTTTTTACTGCTGGAAAATATAATTATATTTATTTCAGTTTTTCTTTTCGAAATCACTGCTGTAGCTTTTGGCTCTTATGTAACTCGTTAGACCCGACGTTGTACTTTTATGAAAGGTTGAAGTTTTAAAAAACTACAACCTTAGATATCAATTTTATAATTCATTGTACTTAAGCCAGTGATACTGGTTAAACCAATGGAGTAAAATTGAGACATTCCCAGGAACTTAAGTCTACCGGTGTCTTTTGGCAGGGCATATAACATAACTTGATTTGTGATTTCGTATATTCATGCAAATAATTATTTTTTGTGAAGAATGCAACACCAAATTTATTAATTTTTTTATTTATTTTCCACTGCCACCGAAAACAGCACACGTGGCCTTTGCATCGGGGTATTAACAATGTTCCAACAG
Organism: Platycnemis pennipes; assembly: GCA_933228895.1. Taxonomy (NCBI): domain Eukaryota; kingdom Metazoa; phylum Arthropoda; class Insecta; order Odonata; family Platycnemididae; genus Platycnemis; species Platycnemis pennipes. Next base: position 105,372,808 of record OW121852.1, on the reverse strand, counting down.
ACGAGCCCACACAGTCATGTACTGACAATGAGTGGTGAAAAAACCCACTCAGGCGGGACTCGAACCCGCGACCCTAAGGTTAGCGGGCGAGGACTTTACCACGCCGCCACCGTGGCCGACAAGACGTGATACTTTTCCAAATTTATTGACAGTAACAGACTGAATGTATGCATCGTATTTGAGGAAGACAACAACGTTACGGTTGCGAATAATTCGCTACCTGTATTCTTGTATTGGTTTTACTATGCTCCTTGATTTATTTGTGTGAATTCAAGCGCCGATTTCACTGCCGCTATGTTTCTCTGTTGCCGTGAAGTGACAACGCTGTTCTCTCTCCCGTCTTTGTCCCTGCTTCTGCCGCATCACCGTCTTTCGTTTGTTTTCTTCCTTCTTCCACCTCCCTCGAGCGTCATTTCCATTCTCCCCTGAAGGAGCTAACAGCGCCGCTCTTGTGTTCGCACCTCTCCCTGAACACGTTTCCTCGATATCCTTAAGACGGCAGCGTCTTCGGCGTGCGTTTTCTTTCCCTTGTTCGGATGTTGAGAGGACGGCCGCAGGGGACGGAAGTGCAGTGAACCAAGTGGATGTCGATTGTTGTTTTATCCCTCAAATTTTTCGTAAGAATGAACTCTCTCAGACAGGTGCTGCGTAAACGTGTCTGTAGGCTTTCATCATTGTGTATTTCAGTTGCGCGGAGTATGAAAGTCTCCAGAGTACCATGCAAACCATATCAATGGTGGGTGACAGGAGGTCAAGTGACATCGACGAAAGAGAAAATGGCAAAAACAACTTGATTTTATTCCATATTCGATTTTTCCATAGTCTTATATTCTCCACAGTTGAGTTATCTGAGGACTAAATGAAAATAAGAACAAATATCAGGGAGTCCCTGATGATGGCACCAATGTTTTGAAAGCGGTAGGATAATCAAAGTTGTTTCGAAAGTTCCAAATTTTGTTCTTATTTTCAACTATGGTAAAATTTCGCGAAGTAAAGCCCGAGAATGTTTCTATTACCTAAGGACTCCCTCCCAAGTAATCTCATTCCCTCTACAGTGGGAATCATGGGAAAACCCCTTCACCATAGCTTACCTTATTCGTTCTGAAATTCTTGTGATTTGTTTTCCCCTTATTCTGCTTTCCATTTATTCAAGCGCATCATTTGCAGAGTATGCAATCAGAATAATCAATCAGATTTGTTAGTAAACGTTTACTTTTCTGTTCCCTTTCTTAGGGGTATTGATAGAAAACAATCGCACGTATTTATTTGCAGTCTTTATTATACCCTACGTAGAAATCCTTAAAATTTCACATTACTATCAATTGTAGAATATTGTGTACCATTAGCCTATTTCCGCTGAATACGATGAAATAGGAGATGACGAAATTTGACTGAAAAAATACAAAACATTGCACAGCCGAGAACTCTATCCCGCTGTCCTCCGTACTCATTGCTTCTTATGAGATTTAATGATCCATATTTATAATTAAATTGGTTTTATATATAAATATATGTGCTTAATATATGCACCATATTCGCCACATGCCTTGCTCCCCGCAATCAAAATCCTAAATAACACGCCATTAGAAAATTTCTTTTGCACATCCGTAGATGATATTATCACCCCTGAGAACGCCATAAAAATCTGTGAAAGGGCTGCAGGACCGGATATTCGTTTTTTTTTCTTTCATTTTCACCGATTTAAATCTGCAACTGAATAAAATTCTGTGGCCAAATCTTTGGTCGTACTCACGAGCTAAAAAAAATATTAGTCAAATTCACTCATCCTATGCAATGAGAATCCGTCTCTATTAATTAAATATTGTATTAGCCCTCTACTGCCGTATTCTATTGAATTACTGCCGTATTGCGTTATTGAAAAATAAACCAATATTTTTGATGTGGTGAGACCGTTTCAAATAGTGACGAATTACGAAACCACAAGCTCATGTCTCTCTTTACGAAATAAAAATAATTCCTACTCAACTTAATTACTTAAATGATTAGAGAAATTATTCCTTTAAAATTGTTCGAATGAAAAAAGTTTTTGGATAAATGGCTCTTTTGTACCTATATATGTGAAAATATAAAATCTTTTTCTTTTTCATTAAATCTTTTTACAAAGTGGTATATAATAGCGAGTACTCATAATCGTATTACATTCAGTTCAATTCATGGAATAGGTAATAGCGCACATTTTTCTTTAGGAATTACATAATAAACAAGTAAGCCCATGCCCTAAAATGTGTGTATTGGTAATATACTGTGACAAAAATGACATAAAGTCACAATATTCACAAAAAATGAAGTACCGATATAAAAAGGTGATTAGATAACCCCCAATAACTGGAAACTGAAATAAATGTGTTTGATTGTGTTTAAATTTTGAAATAAAGTTTTTTAATTTTCTTATACGGTTTAACAATATAATTCTGTGAAATATTTAGCTATTATAGTAGTTTTCATTGAAAACTAATGCAAATCTTGAAACACCTTCCATTAAACTACCCATGATTATTCTGTCTCTCATTTTTACGTGAATACATGCCAAACCCATTCTAATTTCGTAATTTTGTTCTTCAATAAACCTTATGTGTTCTATGTTACCAGTCTTACAAGTCTTTTATGTTCAGCAAGTTTTTGCAGTTATTTTCTCATTTCATTTGAACTATATCTTAAAATATTGTAATTTAAATTACAATAATAATCCAACCATCCTATCCCACGGGTAGGATTATGAGTGAAAGAAAGACGATCCAATGAATTTACGTAAATTTGTTTTTTAATCAAATAAAATTGGATATATAACATTGGCAAATATGTAAAAAAAACAATAACAGAAGTAAATCAGCAATACTGAAATACCTGCAAATGTCACCTAGCAATCTAAGTTATGAATGCTACCAAACGTAGCTTGAACTCTGATGACAGCTTATTCAAGATAACTTCGTCATTATCAGGACTAACAAATCATTCTAGCCCCGTCAACGAGATCTTTAACTTCTTATTTTTTCTCTATTGTTTTCCAGAGATAGATAAGGAACCCTTTCAGGGGATATAGAATCGAACCATTACCCAAATCACGGTGCTACGGTTTCCACCGATTCATTAATCACGCAGAGCAATTAATTATCTTCATCATTAATATTTGAGTTGCTACCCATCCCACGATTGAGTAAATGAATCACTCAAATAGTATCGCAGCTTGACAACCGTATCCATCATCTTCGAGACCAATGTTTAGACACCAATGCAAATTTTGTTCCTCGAGTGTATCGAACTAAACATGGAGATGGTTTAGAAAAATTAATGCGTAAGGTCTAAATAGAATTGATGAAGAAAGGTGAAATTGTCACGAAATTAATTAATAAAACACTACCGGCTTACTTAGTTCTTCGACCAGTAATACTGTGCGCGGATATACAATCCTGAGAGAGGACATAACATTTGAGACTTTTTCCCCTAGCGGATATTCTAATGAGAAAATAATAATTTGCCCTGACAGGGACTCAAACCCGGACCCCCTAATTTCCGGCCAGGTGCTCTACCACTTGAGCTACCAAGACGTCCTCTTTCGTCGTGTAAACTATAGAGGCCTTGAAGGAACAAGATATCGCTGAACTGCTGGACATATTATGACACAAAGCATCCGGATTCCTGCGCGTGTTGCCACCGTCCACGATGCTAAAGCCGACATTGGAACACTAAGGTTCTTACTTACAGCAAATTCGAAGCTCGCAAACTAGCCGCGAATACTTTAACGACGTTACCCACTAAAATTGCACAATAGCAGATATTCCACAGAGTCCTAGAAAGTTGAAAGTCTTATTCCTTTGAGCCTCTACTATTTCCACAGCCTCGGTAGCTCAACTAGTAGAGCACCTGGTCGGTAATCAGGGAAGACGGGAAGACAGCGATTGTCTACATAAGCCAACGTACATCTCTCTAAAAAAAAACGTTCTCAACAACCCATCTTAAATGGAAAAACTAGCTAAATAAAGATACAAATCACTCAGTTGTAGCCAGTTAGAAATAATTTCTCAGTAGATGTTACCTAAAATATACATTTTATGGATTAGATGATGATTTTTGAAAGAATCTCAAGCTTGAAATAGCAATGATGAAAATACATGTCGATGAATTCAATAAAATATAAGGGTTTCTTGATCTAGGTTTCAGTAGCTTAAAATATATTATGTGGCTAATGATACTTGGAAGCACTCTTAGAGACAGTATAAGATCCGATGTCATTGTCAGCGTTCAGTTCTCCTTAGGTACTCCTGGTTAGTAATTGTTCAATTGTGCTGAGATCCGAAATTTTAAACTTGCAATTATTTTTATCTTTCTCTTATTCATTTACGAAGAAAATATGATAAACGTGACTAACTTTATTTGGAGAGCTTACTGTGTGCAAAATATTAGAATACTGCAGCTTTAAGTTAAAATCAATAAATAATTATTATGTTATTCTAGCAAAATTTCGCCGTGAAAGCATTTCAAATACCGCCAAACATATTTTTAATTGATTCCTTAGTTTTTTGTTTTTATTGTTTTTCCTGCAAGTGGTGGTATAATCATTTGTTTTTGCCTGCAACTCAATTACCTGAGCATATTAGGTGTAAAGGTTCCTTCTCTTAACCCCAAATTGCTGCTCTTACAATGCCTGCGAGGAATCGTATTGAATTCAGACGAATATCGCGCCATTAATTGGAGAAGTCTCTCCATTTTTCACTAAAAAATATTAGACCTCTCTAGCAGAAAAATATTTATAATTATAAGGTATGTCCAAGGAATAAGTAAAAGTTATGCGAGTGTTTTGGATGCAGTAATTAGTCCACAATGTCAAATATGTCTCATCAGTTTATTTCCAAGAATTTAGTAATCATTCCTTTTGGCCATTTTATTGAAAAACAAATATGAGAATTAATAAGCGTGTAAAAATGTATCCTGAGCGTTGCTGTTTTAAAAATTTATTCTTTTAACTTACTGGGTTGAAAACGTTTTTGCCGTCTCTTTATATATTTTCTGGCCAATGTGTTTTTGCATAGGCTGATTGGAAAGTCTCTTAATTGACTTCCGTGTTTTATAGCCGCAGGTTCACGTTAACATTTACACTTGCCTTGCTCGAGTCAAATCTCTAGTTTTTTATGGCAAAGCTTAGTCATTGTCTTTTCCGTGGCATTTAGGTAAAAGGAAAATGTGTTTCTCTGAGAGAAAAAGGATAACCGAATTGCAAAAACGAATACCACGTTATCAGGGTTCAAAGCCAACTCAGGAGTCAAATATTCTTATATATCATGTTTGTGTATACAAGTTTCATGGTTCCTTTCATTCTATTTTTAATTCCACGTGTATTGCTGAAACGGCTATCGGCAAAAGCATTCCGCTCTCCATCTCTGTGTTCAATGCTTGAAAGGAAACATATAATTTCATAACTCTCCATTTATTTGAAAAAAAAAAAGAAAATTTTTCATTTGAAATTCACCTTTCATCATAATCTTCCAATATAACGTAGAGGGTATCAATTCTTTGAAATATTACAATTTCCGCAATACACATGAATTCAGATTATAGTGTTACTTTAATCCGGATCTTGGGCCTCAGTTGAGCCTCGGTCGTAGATAACAAGAGGAACGGAAAAATATATCCCATAGCTCAATATTTCGATCTTTGATATTCTCTCATTGGTTACAATTAAAGGACAGAATTTTTCTGAATTGGAATTATCACACTTGAGTTTTGCCGGACATTGCCTACTCTATGCTCATTTTTGGAATTGACTGAGTGGTTTATCACTGATATATATGGAATGAATAAAGCTTCCAATTATTTAGAGCCATAGATAGCTCACTCATCACTCACTCATTTAACTCGCACCAACTCACTCATTTAACTTGTGCGCGACTTTCGTATAAAGGTAATGCATTCCATTTCTTGTCAATCACTTTCGAATTTGCGGGAAATGAATATGTTCGTCCACTTTTACAGAAAGCGGCTCCAAATTGGCATTAGGATTCATTTACAGGGAACTGAGCTGTTCAGTTGGCAGCGTAGGAAGGTTTTAATCTTGCATTTTGCACGCAAAATTAATTCCCATAACTGCAATACTCCCCTTAATACATCTGAATTAATGTGTTTGCGTAATCTTAGGTTCACTCGACGATATTCGGCGCGTATTGCAAAAAAATATTGACGTCACACCTTCGTGAACGTTTGATTTCTAACCGCACGTAGTAAGGTTTCGCTAAATATTTGTGTTAACAGAATTGACTGAGTTCGGCAAATACAAACGTTTACTAAATCGGCCCTCAAATACAATACATGACTCTGTAGATGCTGTTACGTTAACAATGCAGCTACCTCTTGTTTCTGTTGAAGGTGATGTGCCAATAATGTGTCCCATTTAAGAACTTCATATATTTGAAGAGGTGACCAGTTTCTTGATGGATCTAATAGAGCGACTAAGTAAATAACGCAGGTGTCCTAAGGAGAATGGGAGAAAATAGAAGCCTGCTGAAAACTTTGAAAATGAAATGGCACAACATGGTTGGCCATATCTTGAGACATGATCGTCTGATGAAGACAGTTGTAGAGGGAAAAGTGAATGGGAAGGATGGAAAAGGAAGGCCTTGGATGAAATATACAGAGCAAGTTTTATATAATCTGAGAAAGAAGAATTGTGCAAATATGAAGAGGTTAGCTGTTAAAAAAATCGAGCGGATAGCTAAGTCAAACCAACTTTCTAATTGATTGTTGACTTATGATGATGATTCGAAAGGAAGACGAACGATGAAGTGCTAGAATTGGTAGGAGAGGAAAAAAATTTGATAGGTGAAATTAGGAGAAGGCAGAAGGTGTGGATGGAAAAGGTAATAAAAGGGGGTGGTGTTTTGAAGGAGGTGATTGAGGGAAGAGCGTTGGGTAAGCGGGGAAGAGGTGGGAGAAGAACGGGTAGCTTGGATGGAATGATGGGTGGCAGGAGATATGAGGGGCGGAAGAAGGACATCGTGTGAAATTTTGGGGGTGGGAAGAATTAAATGTCCATTTAAACCTACCTTCACCGGTAGAATACTTCGATCAACCCCTATCTTTACCATAATTATCGTCTGACGTCGACTCTTCGATGACAGGGAATGTTCAGGGAGAAGGTGCACATTTTTTTGGGTGACATGAGTGCAAAATGGATTTAACTAAATATTTTCGGTCGTGTCGCGTTATATTCGTGAGCCAGGGTCACGTCGCAAGCAACGAGATCAGAATGCGAAGCCTGGAGCAGACGCAACAGCGACCTATGAGCCTACCACCCACGAAACCATTCACTCAAAATAAAATCAGATCGCCAGCGTAGGAAGGGAGGGAAATATGCTTCGGATCGGAGATAAACGGATTTATATCTCCCTGCTCTCTCTCTCTCTCTCCGCCTCCTCGCTAAATCCCACTCCATCCTCCTTATAGTCGAAGATAAATTCGTTTTCTCGCATGGAGAGGTGGGAGGAGGGAAAGGGAAAGGGAATAGGGTAACTAGGGAGTGAGTGAGCGCTTTCGACGTTGAGCTTTCGCCCGTGATGAGGCGGTCGTTTGGAGGAAGGGGATCTCAGAGCCTAGCTGTGGGGCAAAGAAAAGAGTTGATGGCATTCCGAAGCAGCGGTGAGATGGCTGGGGGGAAGGAGAGCGACTCCATTAGCGGTGGGATGAACGGATTAAATAGTCCCTCCGAATCTCGGCCTCCTCTTTTTTTTTGGCGCTTTCCCCACCCCCGAAAGAGAGAGTGGGTGAGGGAGTGAGTAGGGCATTACTGGAGGGGGAAAGGGATTAGGTAGATGAGGCTGGAGGAGTTTTGTGACTGAAGGAAGGCAGGGAAAGTTGGTCTGCCATGGTCAGGTGTGATTCCGGTAGAAGGGAAATTTTCGGGAACTGTTGATTGCGTTAAATGAGATCAAGATGGAGAGGGTGGAGAGGGAAAGGTTGGATTGGAGATGGATTAGCTGTGTAATGCGGGCGGAATTGAGATCATCGCTCTCTCAGTTTTGTGATCCTCATCCAAAAGTATATCCAGGGCGTGATTATTGCGATGATGAAGATTATGTAAATATATGCGACTTTTCTTGGGAGGGGCCTTGCCAAAAGAGTATGCATATTGTAAAAATTAATTTTTTCGATTATCAAAATTTTTAAGTGTAGTTTTGTTAAGTTAGAGTTTTTTATCAACTTTCATTTACGCAGTCTCGAAATAAATAATGCCATACAGAGAGCCAATTTTTATCTAAATGTTAAAAAGTTACTGTAAAGTTAAATTTCCGTAACGGCTACGTGCATCTTTATAAACAATGATTTTTGCTATGCCATATACTTCTTCTCAGTTATATAAACCATAATGTTTTATTTATAGACTTGGAGTTTTTGACAGGTATGAAAGGCTTACGTAATATCGTACTGTCATGCCTAAACCTGAACATATTTTAGACGTGAATTTACTGCTTCAAGGCAATTACGCTAAACCTACTTGGTTATAGCGTCCAGTATTAGTGCTGAGATATGCAATTTTTAATGATTTGTATCGATAGATATTATTAATAAAGAACAACAAAGAAACCAAGTTGTTGATCGGTTGTCTTGTCGTGGAAAGGATGTAAATTAAAGTTGCTGGTTTTTATTTAATTCTCCCGATACAGAAAATATTGTTTAACTCATAGGTATCTGTGGTTTAACTAACCAATAATTAGCATCAATTTGCTTTATAAGACTCATCGAAGGAGTAAATATTACGCATTGATTCATTGGCATCAGTTGCTACTTTAAAAAATAATATCACTGTTTTTCTTTTGCGTAGGAGGGGAGGATCGGGTTGGTGTGGTGTATGGAGGGACCGAGCTCGACTCTTGGCGGTGGTAGATATTTCCTGTTGAGATGTGGACTTTGTGTTGCCAGACCAGTGCGTTACCAATGTGTCACCAGGATCGTTAGGCTCACTACCCAAGAGTTTATGCCTCTCCCTAAGAAAATAGGGAAGCTCACACTTATTTTTTTAAGCCTTGATGTATTTGCAATATGGCCAGCTGTTATTTCGTGACACTTGTTAAAACAATATGTTCTCTCACTACCTCAGTTCAGATAAATCGGGCGTTTAGGAGATGATTCCCTCTCCGAGTCTAGTGGACCATCTCTGGGCAGGCTGGAACGGGATGCCATACAAAACTTTGAGATAATAGTTCCATGCCCCACCAGGACCCGCGAGTAGCATGGAAACAGTATTGCATCCGAAATGTATCGGAACTTTGCAGGAACGTCTATAGCATCTGATGTTGGAGATCAACCCAGTTCAAACTATGCCCAGTGAATCAGTTAGCCCTTAAAGGGCGTTTAATTTGAGATCTCGGTGCGATTAATGTGAAGAGGGTTTTAAACAGTCAGTTAATTAAAACCTTAAACGCATAATACCTACCATAATTATTTTATAGATAAGGGCTTGAAATTATTTTCATGTTGATGCCCGTAAAAAGTTCACTCTCGCAAATGTATCACTGAATTACGTTCCAATTATTTTTATTCTACATGAAATAAGAGGTAAAATATTTTTGTTCGCATCTTTACAGGAATAATCGTTTCTTCCAGCAAGTAAAACAGATTTTTTTATTTCTCTGCGTGCCCTATGCCCAATAATCTCTAGCGCTCGCTATTTAATTTTTGTAGGGGATATCAATAACTAATGTCATAGAGGGCAAGTTCTGATTATAAGTTTACCGTTTCGTAATCTCAGTTCATCGACTACCCTACACTTTAATTTTTATTATTACTCTTCAACAGGAGTATTAATCTTCACTCAACGTTATATATTCCTATCCGTATTAAATAATCGCCAGCTCTTCATATTATTAATTCAGGAGCAAAATATTAAATTGATTTTTCTAACGCAGGCAAAGGCCCTATAAGGTTACAAAGGCCCTATGAGCGGATGCCAGTTGAATTTTATTTAACATCTATTTGCATTTAAGTGAAGCATTGATTTATTTAAATTTTATTTGGCAGAGTACTGGACGATGATGTCGAAAATGGAATCTCAATCGAAATTATCTTTGAAGACCAAATGAAAGGGCAGCAATCTTATAGCTACCAACTTTCTATTCAAACTTTATTTAAAGCGGTTGAGTAAATACAGGCTTAGCGCTATAGATAGGTGACCTGTTCTGTTCTTCTAGAGATATGTATAAATATTATCACCACAGCAAATCTCTTCTGAGACTTTCAGGATTTTACTTTAAGTTTATGTTAGTTGGAGAAAATTTTGTAAGAGCTTCTTCAATCTTCTTTAATCTCCGTCTAAAACTCTGCGGATTTTTATTTTCCTTTATCGTCAAATATTCCTGATTATATTTTCTCTGCTAAAGAGTATTTCATCCTTAATTATTCTTTACTTAAATATTCCTCTCAGCAATCCGAATAGTAATTCCAGAGAAGCGAAATTTTAATCAATCCTAAGTGACTTTTAGAGAGGTCTAGATAGTAGTAGTCAATCTTAAAAAATGTAATCTAAACATTATAAACCTATATAACTATATAAATATAATTATAAATATTAGAAGTTAACTTTTCCTTGCGATCCCTGGTGTTGTCGTAGTTATTTGATAGGGTGAAGACCACAACGAAAATCTCGAGTTTGAAATGAAGAGAGACATTTGTATGCGTTAAGTTGCGACACAAGTTCAGTGATTTGTTGAGCTACAGACTTAACTGGTAAAAACCATAGGTAGCATAGAAAAAATAACTGGCCCTGAGGTGTTAATTGTGCCGGTGGACGTAGTGCTAGATATTATTTGGATTTTTTTCTTGAAGGATATAAGTTTGTAATAACTACATTTACTCACACGCACCCACGCATACATATCGTTTCATGGATGTTTTTACACCTGTTTACCGCTTCTATGTAGTTTCTAAGTTTCATTGATTTGTTTCTGGTATAATAATTTCATATTCTTGTCTTTTTAATGAGTAACGTATTGAAATTATTTTTTTGTATTTGATTCATTTTATTTCTATTTTATACGTTTATGTAATATATATATTGACGATGGGTTTGATTCAAGTCTGGAAGGATAAATTTCGTCTAAACCTCGCTTCATATAATTTGAACTGAACTATTGCCATTATTGTTATCGCAGCCCTCAACCACCAGACCAACCTCCGAGTAGTAGCTACAACACCCCATGTTTCCGATTTTTGGAAGGTAGTACTATCATTTTACCATTTTTTCTCGAATAATGACGTTACTCCGGTGGCTAGTCGATGTGAAATCATGATGGAACTCGTCTCAAAAGCCTCCAGGAGTTTAAGATATCATCTCTCAGGGGTCGATTCAGACTCTCCCCTGTGTGTGCAATAGAAAGGTAGACCCTCGGTTCCTATTATCGGAGTGAAAGTGAAGATGGAAGGCCGTCTGATTCGATGTGGGGAATCGTAACGGATGCGCGTGGACGTTGTAGAAAATTGGATCCCTTGATGAACCCTTATGGAAGGGACCTACTCCGGAGATGTAAGAAGTTCGAAAAGGGCTGGGAATTTGGGTCCGTCCGCCTTATGTATTAGGGTTGGAGAGAAGTCCCACCCTTCCTATCTCCTCCTTTTGTCGTCTCAAATTTTTTTCATCTTCCTCATGCGAGCGATAAGATCGGAGTTTTGGATATTGCATTTCGGCCTCGCATCAGGATGAAAAGAGACTGGGGAGAGGGGGCGGAGGTAAAAGGAGGTGGGGAGGAAGTGAAAGGAGGTGGGGGGAAGACGATTGAGGTCAAAGGTGAAATTTTCGAAGCGGGCCTCGACGCGCATTCTGTGTGGATTGCCCCAAATGACCCTGGCCTGTCAAAAAGGGGAGATGGTTTGCAGGAGACGGTCGACTCCTACCTCTGCCCTTACTGCCCTTTCAATCCTCCCACCCTTGGCGTTGCACTGCTTTTCATGATCGCACATTGAAGAGGTCCTTAACGACGGATCGAGGTGGATGTAAATGATGTTGGAGGTTAGAGGAAAACTATTTTCCCTTTTCTTCTCAGTACTTCCGGCACCTGAATCAGACGACACCATTCTATGAGCACTCATCTCCTGAATGAAGCGTTCGATGTGTTAACCACCGCAGAGAAATCAATATTGAAGGCAAATGAGATTAGAAAGAGTATTTTGTGCATTCTCCGATCATTGGATAAATTAAATGTATTGATTGAATAATTTTAATTACTTCAGATTGTTTACCATATTCCATCACCTTCGTGATTATGACTAGTAACTACTGTTCCATTGTGATTAATATTCAGAAAACTAGCCACTCCGAGGTAAAATGATCATTAAACTCATTAGAAGGCTACAGAAATATCTTGGCTAAAAAGTCAGTGACAGTGGTTACGAGGTAACTTTTATAATTTATTTTTAATTTAAACGATTTGCAGTTTAGCGCTGTAAAAATATTTCACGTCATTTGAAGTATAATATGGTTCTATTTATTCAAAGAGCTTCTTTTCACTGAGCATTAATGTTCAAAGTAAGAGGGCACCGTTAACATTAACGTAGTATATTTTTCATCACTTTTCTGAAAAAAAGGAAGAATTTAATAGTTCCATTAGTGAATTCGGAACCTAACCTTATTTTTAGCTAAAATGCGGCAATTCACTCGTGATGGGTAATGCATTCAAAAATGTAACATTATTCTCAGAATTATTGAAAAATTAATTAGGCATCAATTCGCAAAATCGTTTTTCATTAACTTCTTGTTTATTTGTAAAACCAAATAATGTGTCCGTTGTATCCGTAGGTACATACGGTAATGATTATCTCCCTACATTTAATGGAATGACAGGCTTTGTGAATCATATTTGTAAGATAAGTCCCTAATTTCTGTTTCTGAAAGATTATGAATTCTAAACTAAAGTTAGTCCTGAAACGTTTGACAACATGTTTTTCACACCTTTGTGTGAAAATGCTTCACGATACATTCAGCATCAGCATTTCTTTTTCAACGTCTCATTTCTTTTCACTGAAGTATTGGTATTTTGGCTAATTATTAGATGAAGGACACGTATTCGGGAAGAAGTGCTAGTTCATTGGTTTTGTATATACAATTTTATTCCTTTTAGTCCTGTGGATTTAATTAATTTATTTATTTGTTATTAAATGAAGCACGGCTTATTCGGAGTTCAAGAAACAAAACTTGTAAGGAATGGTTCTCTTCTATCAAAAGTAAGAATGGGCTCTTTTGATAATACATAATTATTAAAAGTTGTATGCGTTCTTCCTATAGAAATCAACTTTTGCTAGTCATAATACCATTTCCTTAAGGTGGTAATCACATTGAACCTTATATTAGTAGTCATCTAGCGAGATACCTAACTTCTTCCCGTATTATACCGATTTATGCTCCTTTTTAATTAACTCCACATTTCCCACTTATTTCCAATTGTTGAATTAAGTTCTTTGTTGGAACTCTGCTTTGTAATTTTTTGTCGGTTTAGAATTTGTGGATGTTGAATATAATTGACCCTTTGGTTTTTTTACTGTCAAAATATTGATTTATTGTGGCTCAAATGAGGTCACGAGAAAATAGTATCAGGAATGCATCAGTAAGTGGTAAATTTCATTTTCAATAAAATTCTACTAAGAAAATTAAGTTTTCTAAGATTATCCCATATTCAGTTTCGGTATTTAGCATCTTTTTGGTGGGTCGGATGGAGTAATAAAAGTTTTTTTGACAAATTATGACTAAATTTTCTCTCTCTTCTAATTACAGGTAAGGGCCGTCGCACTGTTTTGTCATACGTGATAGTGAATCCTTATGAATGTGGGAACTTTTGGTGAGTCCAATTTTACACTGCACGAATTGCGGTGAAAGTGAATGATTGATTCGTGCCAGTAACACCGCGTCGTGAAAACCCCTTTCTTACATCGTCTAAGAAGGAATTTTAGTTTCATTAACCAATCGTAAGCATTGCGTCGTAATGCTACAAGCTGGAATAGGGACCCTATGATCTATAAGGATGTAGAAATTTCCGACAGCAATTACATTCACATGAATCACAAATCAAATATAAATGCCTCGAAATTAAATCTAGATCTTTTCACTTTTGGCTGGCTAAACAAACTTCAATCGCATGGTGCTTAATAACACTAGCAGAAAAATAATCCAATAATCCAAATAAACAATGATTAAGAATTGATTTTCTCTCATAAAATTGGCGATTAGTCGTTTTTAATACTTCAACCATTGAATACCTCAATTACTGTTGATTATATGATGTTTATAAATTCATTAATAAAAAATAGATTATTTATATAAAATAATGTTGGATGAATGTTATTTTCATTCACTTTTAAGAAACGCAATCTGAGAAGCTACATCAAACAAAAATTTGTAATATTTATTGATCTTTAACCAACATTTTGAGGAACAAATCTCCTTATAAAAATACCAAAAATATGCTTTACACTAAAAAAAAATATTCTAAAACATAATAAAATAAATTATATCATGTAATATATTCTAGTAAAAAATAAATGAATGCAATTCATACAGGTGGTTAAGATTAACCGTCATGTGAACCGTAATATGAATAGATTAGCTAGTAAAAAATTCAGTGAAGAGCTGCGTTTAACCAATATCAAGATTGCTGACTAAAGTTGGTGAAGGATAACCCTATTAAAAAGTCATTTCCATTGTATCCAAATTAAATAATGCTAAGCTACTGTATAATACATTGAACTGAAGCCACTTTTGGTAGCCCATTGGAACCTTTTTAGCCCATCTTTTATAAATTTTATAGCCCTATAGCTCATTGGCTTCTCTATAATCAGAAGGTAATCTGTTGAATATCCGTAAGCCAAGGACTTTTAAATTCTAGTTAGTCTTTTCAATTCTTCGAATAGATGCATCAAATACTTACCTCTTTATTTAGAGTATTATGTTCATGTCTCTCTGCTCTTATGGGTAAGGCTGACTGATTATTTTTCCCAAAAGTACTTCGAGAACATATTGAGAGTAAACTGTCACTATGCCATTTTTTTTTAATCAAGGCTCACAGTTCTTATCTTTTCCTGATCGAAGAAGAACCCTTAAAGCTTTCTCAATTTCTGTGACTTCAATACATTGGTTCATTTGGAATTGAAAATTATACGAAGTAATGTACTATATATTATGGTTAAAGAGGATAATTAACTATATTTTAGTCGAACTAGTTGGGAGGTACGAAGGTACGAAGGGTTAGCAATAAATATTTAAATAACGTTAACCAGTAACTTTTGTCTTCTTCAATTTACTTATCAATTTTAGGTGGCTTGTGTAAACTTCAATATACAAATAGAACTCCTGTAATATGAATACATATTTTGTTTAGCTTTGATGTTCCTAGAGAATATACTTCACGATTGATTATGTAACTATTGAAGTAAGCATAATAAACACTTATTACCACATCTGGTGAAACCAGTGGCCTTGTTTTTCTAATTTAATTAAAACTGCTTAGCCTTGTGCATATATCGTTTGTGTGATCACCCCAGTATAAGTTTTTATAAGGTAGAAAACCTAAAAGTTCAATTGACTTGATGCACTCTCTTAGATAGGTTGTTTCCTGTGCCCAGGAACTAGGTGAGGGTACAAATACTTACTAATGATTGGAGCGAAGAGGCTATCTCGAGAAGTGGTTCCCCCTTCACGAACGGTAATGTGTCTTACGTCGTCGGACTAAATTTCTACATTCCCGACGTGGCGAGCTACCCCATTGAGAACCATCTCCTCCTCCCCTTCTCGTCGTCTGAGTTGGCAGGTTCGTCTTCGACAAGGACGTGTGACTTGTGGAGGGCTCGCCTTATTGATTTCAGTTCTCCTTCAAGCGCTTCCTCCGCCGGAAACTCAGCTCCTCGCAGTGCCATTCACAATCTCGATCGTTTCTGCTCGGTCGGGTTGAGCCCCAGGCGATGGAATTTCGGACGTAATGCACTCACTCATCCGGGAGCAGATACGTGAGGCTGCTCCGTTAACCCGAGCTCTGGATTTTCTGTCACTTGATGGAAACGGTCTTCAGGATGACTCCCAGTGACCTCTTTAGACTAGCAGATTCGGGACGCACGGAAAAGGATCACGATTGTAAAAATGTTATATGAAGCTGAAATAAGTGAACACAGTGTTCCGTCACAACACGCGTACCGCCGCTTAATGCGGTAAAAACAGCAATGAAGGCTTTTTCTGTAAGCGTGTTGTTGTTACATCTACGTATACATTGTACCCTGCCAGCTAACTTAAAGGTGTGTGGCAGAGGATGAACATTCACCAAAAATTAACAATCGTTTATGTAACTTTAAATTAATCAAACTATTTGGTTCTTGTAGGTGCGAAGGGTTAGCAATATGTATATTACGTTAACTAGTAACATTCTACCATCTTCTACTCACTTCTCTATTTCATGTGGATTGTGTAAACTTCAATTTCCAGGTTATTGTCTTATTCCTATGCAATTTTCGCGCAATGTATTTGATTCAAAAAGTATTTGTGGCTAAATTCTAAGAAGTATATTTCAAATCGTTTCACTCCGAATCGTTCTGTCTCATTGAAAAAAGTGCATTTTTATTAATACTAGTTTTAAACCTCGTTAAATATCTATTTTCACATGCAATTCTCTCCGTAAAAGAAGTTTCCTTTTTAATGGAACAGTATTAGTAGATACAGTTCCAATTCAAAGGTCAGTTTAATGACAGCTGAGTCATTCCATTTTAAATCGACAAATTTTTCAGAAATATCGAGCTTCACCATCTCAGATTTCAACAAAAATTGGTGCATATATACTGTCAACCTTCCTGAGCCATAAGCCGTTCCCTGTTTCCGCAGAAAAAATTTCGCCCCTGGATTGTAGGCAGTCGTGCATAGCGTGACCGCCTGAAAAACGTCTTTTTACGCTGTTTTTCTACGTGCTACAGCTGACTGGTTTTACATGATGCACACATTCAAAAGGTGTCTATAGAAAGCTTATGAAGTGTTCTCGATAATAACGTGCTTTTAAATGGCCTTTTCGCAAGATGAAGTGCATTTAAGTCGCTGTAAATGTAACTGCCAAAACTCAATTTTTTCACAAGTTTAGTCTAAAATTACACAAAGAAATAATGAAAAAAACGGGCCTGTTTCTCTCACATAAACACTTGTACGTGTCTACTGTGTGAATATATTAACAAGTTTAAAATATGAGCATTGATCACTCAGAAAAAATCATTTGAATTTGAGACATTTCGAAAAAAATGTTTTTTTGAGGCCAAAAAAGTCCATGTGGGACAGGGAGTAAAAATTATAAAAGCATTGCATTTAAAAGTACTAATGTTGTTTTTTTAGGTACTGAAAGAATTTTTCTGTGTTTTGTAGCGGTTACGGAGATATGGTTGGTGAAAAACAGCGCTCAATTTCCACTGGCAGTGGGCTTAAAGGCACACGCATTCCGACAATACTATTTTTAACCTTAATTTTATGATGTGGTACAGGGAGTAAAAATTAGATAATCATATTACGGATATACGGGGTAAACCTATAACAGGTTACGGTTGATCGAGAAGAGCGGTCATTACCCGAGCTTGCCAATCACACTAAGTATACATTGTTGTCAGTAGTATTGTCACATTAAATGATTACTTACAATTTAACTGATTTAATTACTGGACTGAATCGGTTTCGTGGTAACAATGCTTTTGGTGTGCAGTGAATCATCATGTGATTAGCCAATTGTAACCAGTAAAATCTGTTTTCTACGTACACATAGATTTAAGAAGATAGAAATCAAATGAAATCTTCATGAAGAACGCATGTAAGAACATAGAAATATCCTATTTTTTATGTGAAAAGGAATTAATGTTATTTATTAATTTTATGTGAAAAGGAAAATTTCGCCATCAATTATTATTAAATTTTCAGGAGAGAGTTTTACTCATAGTGGGTAAAACACTATGTGACTAGGGGAACAATTTTTCCAATACTAATTCCTTTACCCTTCCCCGTTCCTTCCTCCTAGCCTCCCAGGATAATCGGTATTGACTAAATTAAAACTGAATAACGAGGCTGAAGATAATATGTGCTGTCTGTTTAGGCCTATTACCAGTGGAAATTAACCACTGTTTTTCACCAACCATATCTCCGTAACCGCTAAAAAACACAGAAAAATGCTTTCAGTACCTTAAAGAACAGCATTAGTACTTTTTAATGCAATGCTTTTATAATTTTTACTCCCTGTTCCACATCGTAAAATGAAGGTTAAAAGAGTATTGTTGAAATGCGTGTGTCTTTAAGCCCACTGCCAGTGGAAATTGAGCGCTGTTTTTCACCAACCATATCTCCGTAACCGCTAAAAAACACAGAAAAATTCTTTCAGTACTTTAAAGAACAACATTAGTACTTTTTAATGCAATGCTTTTATAATATTTACTCCCTGTTCCACATCGTAAAATGAAGGTTAAAAGAGTATTGTTGGAATGCGTGTGTCTTTAAGCCCACTGCCAGTGGAAATTGAGCGCTGTTTTTCACCAACCATATCTCCGTAACCGCTACAAAACACAGAAAAATTCTTTCAGTACCTAAAAAAACAACATTAGTACTTTTAAATGCAATGCTTTTATAATTTTTACTCCCTGTCCCACATGGACTTTTTTGGCCTCAAAAAAACATTTTTTTCGAAATGTCTCAAATTCAAATGATTTTTTCTGAGTGATCAATGCTCATATTTTAAACTTGTTAATATATTCACACAGTAGACACGTACAAGTGTTTATGTGAGAGAAACAGGCCCGTTTTTTTCATTATTTCTTTGTGTAATTTTAGACTAAACTTGTGAAAAAATTGAGTTTTGGCAGTTACATTTACAGCGACTTAAATGCACTTCATCTTGCGAAAAGGCCATTTAAAAGCACGTTATTATCGAGAACACTTCATAAGCTTTCTATAGACACCTTTTGAATGTGTGCATCATGTAAAACCAGTCAGCTGTAGCACGTAGAAAAACAGCGTAAAAAGACGTTTTTCAGGCGGTCACGCTATGCACGACTGCCTACAATCCAGGGGCGAAATTTTTTCTGCGGAAACAGGGAACGGCTTATGGCTCAGGAAGGTTGACAGTATATATGCACCAATTTTTGTTGAAATCTGAGATGGTGAAGCTCGGACCATTTGTCGATTTAACATGGAATGACTCAGCTTCTTTTGTGAGCACTCTTGACTTTGCCAGGAAAAATGAAGCTCTATGCATTGTAAATGCAAGTGCTCGTAGAGTAATGTATTGTATCATTTTTTTGAGTTATTTTAGAGTCAATCGTTTCTAATATGTTTCATAATGAACAGAAAATATACTTGGTTATCCCACATATTTTTAAACAAATCGATACGGATAAAAGAAACCACAATGACAGTTTTCAGTGTTCGCTTTGTTTTTCAAAGCAAAAAACATCAAGGTCTCTATTAACACAGCATCCAATTTGCCAAAGTAATTGAAAAAGTACATTTTAACGTAAAAGTTACTTTTTTTAACTTTAATCAGTTACTTTTTCAGGGAAGTAACTTTTAACTTTAACGAGTTACTTTTTACAGAGATTAACATTAACTTTAATCAGTTATTTTTTTTGGTAGCTTTCCCAACTATGCACGAAGTACATTCGGACGTTACATGTTACTTGCCGCCGCGCTGGACGCCAGCGGACGAGACTGTAGACGCTTCCTTGACCACACCACCGTCGACAATTGAATTTTTAGTCACTAAAGTTCGTTCGTGAGGTGAGCATTTTCTTCATCGCATACCTCGTGAGCTTCTAACAGCACCTTACTCGATGCCCTCTGATATTTTGCGTCGCAGAATTACTGATCACCTGTCATCAACTATAATACAAAAGCAGGGATCGGGTTATTGCGGTGGCTAAAGCACTAGCCTGCTATCCTCAGGGCCCGGGTTTTTTTAATGAGCGTATTTTTCAGGGAAAATCCGGTCCATACTTGAACACCTAGTGAAGGGTATTACAGGTTAGGACGTTTACCCGTGGTCCCCTTGGTGCCTGTCATTAAGAGTAGGCAAATGCTGATGCTGATGGCGGCTGTCTCTCCACCCTTCCTTCCTTACCTAAAATTTTACTGCCATTACCCAATTACCCACCAATCCTAAATGGTGCAAATGACCTCAGCTGTCGGTCACCTTACCTAAATAACTATCTAACTATGGCAAAAGATTACTTATTTTACAGTAACTATATGAGATGTGGCAATGATAGCCAATATTAAATATGTAGATATATTAATAATAAATTAAGTACATATATTTATTTAAAATAATCACACGTATTATAACAAATATAATTAGATTTATTGAACCATTCTTTCAGTACTTATGCAATGAAATAGTTATTTCAGCTGATATCCATAAAATTTGAAAGAAATTCCTCCGACTTATTCGCACGTGATTTCTTCAGGAATTCCCAGGATTACCTATTAAGGCTATTGGTGAATGTGGAACAATACTTTTGTAGCCCGGTGAAGTTCTTCAGTACTTGGAAGAAAGGAGTTAGTGGGAGGCTCTTATATTTACAGTTTAGGAGGTTAAGGGATATGAATAATTGGTTTCTGCTAATAGCTGGGAATTTAATTTGCCTATGGTTACCCTAAAACTACATGATACTCTAATAATGTAATTTTTATGTAATTTTCAGTAATATTGTATGTGTATACGTGTGCTGAGTAATGCGTAATATGCTCTTAGGTGAAACAAAGAAGTGAATATATCTAAATTTTATGGAACCGTTTTTGATGACAATCTCTGATTTTGCATTGTAGAGTATTGTAATGGACGTCTATTTTTTCTATGAAACCTTACATTTTTCATCATATGTGTATTCTAACCCCCTCTTGTTTTGATATCAATGAGCTATAGTGACTGAAGAATAGCAGGAAAAAAAATCGTGGCATTGGATTGACACTGACCTTTTTGGAAGAAGTTTGTAGCCTCTTCTGTAGGAGTGTTTTTAGATAATTTTAAATGAAAAAAACAGCCAATCCAACCTTAATTCGGGTGTATAATAGTTTTTTTTCTAATTTGAATCATGATTATATGTATTCCTATATTATTTAGTTTCAAATTAAAATTTCGTGAAAATAGCGGTCCCTACCTTACATCCGGACTTGATATTACCGCTTGCGTATGGATCAAAGCCGAAATTGGCAATCGTCGTCCATCTTTTCAGTATGGGACCACTCAGTACGAACATTTGCAGTAGGCAAAATAAGTGGCTGTAGAGTTACTTCAATCTGAGTCTTAGTCGTTTGGGTATCATTTATAATTTTATAATATACTCCTATCCGGCTTCTCCTAGGTGTGCAATTCCCGGTTACATTCAATTTCATCCTGTTTTAGAGGGAATGGAATCCACACTCCACTTCCGCAGAGGAAAAGCGGAAACGTTACTCTAGATTTCAGGTCACATCGGTTTAGATGGAAGTGAAAAAGGCCTATTCGGCGACTAAGGAGACCTGTAACAAACCTTAACCAGTTGTTGTGATAATTCACTCTGATATCGAGGTGGGAAATTTGTGGATAGATTCTGTAATACAAAGCAACGGAAGGAAATACAAGGAGCTAGCCGCAAAAAAACACTTGAAGCTCTCCCGAATCAAAGTGGATGATTTTTTTCTCTGAATACATATTGATATAATGGCTGAAACTTGATCCATGGTGATCGACAATAATATTGAAGTAAGGTAAGATAAGAAATAAGGTGAAGTGAAACCGTTGGTAACTGTGCAGTTATCCTTTAAGAATAGCGATTTGAAGAAGGAATTTGGCTTCATGAGAATGACAATGACTCTTCCTTGAAAATATTTATTCATCAGTAAGGGGAGAATAACTTATCCCTGTGGATTATTAGGTTTTTGTGGGTCTTATCAGCGTGATCATCAATATGTGAACCATATTTTATCCAACTTGGAGTCGGTTGGTTCGCTGGCTATTCAGGGGAGGCGACTGACAGCTGGGGTCATTTGCGCAATTTAGGATGGGTGGATAATTGGGTAATGGTAGGAGTTTTCAGGACACGGATAAAGGGTGGAGAGAAACCCTGCGTCGGCATTAGCCTACTCCTAACGAAAGGCGCCAAGGGGACCACGGTTTAACGTCCCATCTGACGGACGGAGTACTGAACTTGAAATGCCCTCCACTCAAATGGGGACCAGTTTTCCACTGAATAATCCACCACTGCCGTGAATTGAACCGGTGCCCTCGGGATGGGAGGCCAGTACTCTAGCCACAACACCAATCCGATCCAATGGAATCTTTGATAATAACTAAGGCTTTGCGTTACAAATTATAAACTGATGAAGTAAAGACTTCATGAAAAAATGTGTCGCTATTCATATGAGCGCCGTTGTAGATATAACTCTGTATATGATCATGTATTATTTCAGTGTATTTAATTACTAATTATATCATGCCTTTCTAATTTTAAGCTACAATTTTCAACCCGAAAGAGTCTAATTGGTTAGGTAGAGCTCACCACGTGTCTATCCAAATGGCCGCGTGCGTAATTCGCACACGAGGTACGGGTGACGGCCTATTCCTTCCATGTTTCCGCCAGTGGTTGCCTGTAAAGAATTGTGTAATTAGTAAAGCTCCTCTGATTCATTAAATGTTTCTTCCGAAAAGAGACAATGTATTATGCTGCTCATCTATCGATAATCGATTGATTCTAGTGACTGAGATTCATAAATCATTCTTTTATGTTCTTGACTAATCTCCGGAGCATAATCTGCACAATATTTATTTGTTATCATTATATTTCTTAGCCTGTACACACTCCAGGGGTAAATATATAATCTACCTGTGTTTTCCTTGCAACTTCCAGGGTGCCGATGTATCGGCTCTTGGTGAAAATGTTTTTTCTTAAAACAATTGTTTTGAAAAAACTTATATTAACGTACACGTATGTATTTAATTGACTCGTAAAAATTTTTAAGTAAGGTTTGATAATTTCAAAATTTCAAAAGTCTTAGTGATAATAGTATTATTTTTTAAGAGTATTTAAGATTAGGATTATTTATTAGGAGTAAAGGCTGGCAACAAAAAAATTTGAACAAAATATTAAATTGACTCATTAAAATTATAATTTAAGGTTTAATAAGTTCAAAATTTCAAACGTATTAGTGAAACGCTAGGCTGGCAACAAAAAAAATTTAAACAAAATATTAAATTGACTCTCAAAAATTGTTAAGTAAAGTTTGATAAGTCCAAAATTTCTAACGTCTTAGTGAAATGCTAGGCTGGCAACCAAAAAAAATTTAAACAAAGAGTTTACATTTTCAAGATTTAGACGTGAGCTTTCTCGGAGAAGAAAATGTGTAAATTCTGTGAGAGCGGAAGGTTATTTACCTTTGTAGGATTTTGAATGATCTTTTCGTCGAAACACTCTTAATATAGACTCTTCTCGACCACCCGGGCCGATTTTAATTAATTTGGTGTCAATTCTCATCGTACGTGCGAATGAGCGCAAAGGGTGTCTTGCTCGAGAGCGGTGAAAGACTCTACTCACCAAATACTTCGCCTCATTCCCTCCAGAGGGCTCTTCAAACGCCGTCCGTCCCTCCCGCCTTTCCCCCTTACACCCCCGCAACCCGACTCCTTAACCAATCCAGGCTGAGTGGAGGGTGGGTCGGCCTTCCCTCGTCTTATATGAATGAGATGGGACCACAGCCGCCCCCCCACCTCCATTGCTACACCGCCCACGCACCCTTTCCGGGAAAAAATCCAGCAACCCTCGTGCGCGGGACTCCCTTCGTGTTTTCTTCGTACAGTTATATCCGCTCTTTTTGCTACTGTCCCAATACTTAATCATCTCTCAACCTAAAGTTCTTATTCCACACGTTAAATTTCAAAACAATCTTATTTATACTCATAAATGAATACTTGCGGGTGCAAAATTCTTCTATGTGAATAAAGTCACCTTCTTGAAATGAATGGTGGAGGCTGATACTTTGTGAAAATCCATTGTAGGACATGAATCAAAGATACTTTGCACTATTCCACAAAAAATAATTTATTTCAAAGGAGTCAATATGTTTGGGGTCAAAGGAGTCAACAAAAAAGGGGACCAGAATGGACATTTGGGAACAATGGGGGCGTTTACTCGGAACCGGAATCGCAATTTTGTGCACGAAATTGTTAGTAGGAAACGAAGAAAGAATTTTGGTGAAAAAGTAATCTTCTAACCACAACCATTCACTCATAAATCAAAAATTTAAATTAGCAAAATGTGACGCCCACCGAAAATGCTGCTGCGATAACATTGACGTCATTTTCCTCCCGTTCTTAACTGCTTTCAGGGGAGGGGAAGGGAGTGGAGGGAAATTCTCAGAAGGTCTGTTCATGCAGATGCTGTCGCAATCGCTCCCATTGGCCGAGTCAGCTGTGTCCCCCCCATTGTGATAAGGCGAAGTAGCTTCGCGGGCCCAGTTGTGATTGGACGAAGTCGATATACGTCCGAGGTTGCACCACGCCCACTTTTTCGAAAGGGTTAAAAACATCAGTTTTGCGCCGCTTATAACTCAGGAAACAATTGTCGGATCAAAAAACGAAATAATACTGGTCCTTTTATTTTAAAAACTCTATTAGATTCGGCAATAAAATAATATGGTAAACGACCCCATTGTTCCTCCTATCGGCCGATGAAAGAAAACATCACTAATGACCACGATTTTCCCTTCCATTCCCCACTCCTTGACCTCCCTCAGTTAATCCAAAACAAACCCTCCCAGCACCTGAAGTCCGTCACCCGTCCCCCCTCCCCTTCCTCACCACAGACCAACCCTCAGCTCAAAATTCCCAAACTTCCCTTCACCCCTGCCTTCAACTCTCTCCCCCACCCTTCAAAACCAGGAATAGGACAATATTCTCCCTCCACCCCCACTCATTACGTGACTATATATTCTGGCATATTTAACTTCTGTGTTAGTCCTGATGATGCTGCAGTGCAGTGGAACATGTTAACTCCTTTTAAATAAATTTTTTTTACGTGGAATAGTGCAAAGTATCATTAATTCATGTCCTGAAGTCACCTTCTTGTTTAATCACCATGCCATTCACCATCATATTACGCAAGTTTTTCTTCCTTTCAAATGGCAATGATTGGGTTGGTTTTTATCTTGGTTAACGTAAAATACCACCATTTTTTCCGAAACTATGAAAATCTGGAATTGTATGGATTTTTTTTCTGGTGATGTACCTACCAGTTAATTGGATGCTATTCGTGTCATAGGAGTTGTGTTTAATTTTTTCTCATCAAATTCATTTTTTACTAATCGTTTTCCAACAGCTCATGATTCCAGATAAATTTGAACGATGGAAGGCGATGCAATACGTAAATCCTATCTTAATCTCAATTTGAAAAAGAATCTTTCATCCGCCGACTAATCCACTAAGTATGGGCTAAGAGAGTTGAAAGTGAACAATCCTTTTTCGAGACTTGGCGTGTAGCATTTGACATACGCCCCCAAAATTTTGGTGCCTCAATTTTCTTCCGTGTTAATCGCTTCAATCAGGTTAAAAAGTTTTTAAATTATGTTTGGCGAATATAACTATTGTAAAAATCAAATACGGAAATACGGATTTCTGGATACCTACTATTCATTTTAAAGATTGAGGGTACGTTTTTAGAGTTACGGACAGTTGCAAAAGAATAGAATTATAAGCAATCTTTTGTTCTCCCACCTTTTTTCCACTGATTTCACAGTCCGATCCTCTTTTATCTTGTTTTCCACGGCCTTCTGAAGGTTTCTTTAGTTTCTCTATTTGCCATATGTTCTTGATTGATTTCTTCAATTTCTTGAATTTTAAGTGGCATTTTATTATCACTAAGTTGTGATCACTGTTAATATCTGCATTCGGGTTGCTTTTGCAGTTCTTCATCCGGTCCCTGAACCTCTGTTTCACTAAAATGTAATCAATTGGAAATCTTCTAAGGTCTCCAGGCATTTGCTAGGTATATCTTCTCCGTAGGTAGCTTTTAAACAATGTGTTTGCCACCACCAACTTGTTTTGAATTCAGAATTCAATGCGTCTTTCTCCTCTCTCATTTTGATTTCCCAAGCCATATTTTCCTGTTATTCTTCCATCTCTACCTTTGTCAACAACAGCATTCCATTTTCCTAAAATAATTAAGTTTCCTTCTCCTTTTACATGATTTATTACTTCTGTGATTTCTTCATAGACGTCTTCGACTTCTTCATCTCCGTAGTCCGACGTAGGCATGTAAAGTTGTACCTTGATGGTGTCTGTAAGCTTGGTGTCAACCTTCACCATTAAAATCTTCTCACTGTACTGGAGGAAGCTTTTTACACGCAGTCCTGCACTCTTCCTGAGCATTAAGCCTACTTCAGCGTTACCATTTAGTGATCCACTGTGAATTATTCTCCTCTATTCTATTGAACTTCCACTCCAAAAGTCTCCTTCTCATTTAACTTATTCCTAATATGTCGAGGTCCATTCTCCGTATTTCCACCTTCAGGTTCTCCAATCTTCCGCAGGTCCGAAGTGATAGCACGTTTCACGTTGCAACCCTAAATTGTCTATCACACTTGACTGATGTACTCTCTCGGGTAGACTCCGCTCGGAGATCCGAATGGGGGACTATTTTACCTCCAGAATATTTTACTCGAGAGAGTTTCATCACTTCTTGATTCGAAGAAAAAAGTGGATCAGCTGCGACTCCTCGTGATAATAATGTGGTGGTTTCCCCTTGTCTTCCACATCCAGTACCAAAGCTGTAAAAGTAAATTTTACCACGCCAGTAGTGAAATGAGTGTATCTGTACCGACCACTATGGTCTCCACCTTCACTCATATGAAGAAGAGTTGCTGTCCTCTCCTCCGGATAATAGGAAGCATTATTGTTGGCGGCCTCCCGTCGCCAGGTGACGGCATTTTCACAGGTTTCTGTATCATTTAAAGGCCTATTTTGCCCAACAATAGACCAATACGCCCTCGGAATGCCGCCGCTTTTTGTCCACGACTGCTTATTCGACGAGTTAACTCGCTTATCTCACAGCTAACCTCTATATCTAGAGGGCAAACCACCATCCGCAACCCGGTGGACGCACTCGGTGGCTTTAAGCTCAGCCGCGAGATAACTCTGTAGTCATAATAAAAATGGTTAAAATATATATTAGATTTAGTATGTAAGTTACCAAAAGGCTTGGCATATCTCCAATTTTTTTATGAAAACCGAAAATTGCTCGATGAGGCACTGAATTGAGTGCTTAAATTTCGTCTTATTTTATTCCCCAAGGTGATTGGAATACTTCAGGCCGAGAGAGTTAGTCGAAATGGAAAAATCAAGTTTTAGGGAGTGCGAATTGAAACTCCATAATTTCCACTCTCACTTTTCCGCACCCTGGGGACTGGCTTTCCGTGGAGTTTTTATTCCACACCATCGCTCCTTTATTGGCATTCCCAAGAAAAATGGATGATTATCGCTCCAGCAAGAAATTCGAGGCGGAAAGTGGCTTCGGAAAGAAAATTATACACATTTTTAATGGGGAAAAGCAAGTTGGCTCCCGCTTAAAATACATGATTTACAGTTCGGGGGTTGAAAATAAACTATATGCGATTGAGGAGGATTTAGATTATAATTTCAAGTAAAATGTGTGCGAAAATGGTTTAACGCTAATCCTACGTTAATAACTATCACTCTAAAATTAAAACAGGCTTAAGACGGCGTCACAAAGTATCCTTTCATTTTTCACCCATCCTATCAATTTTTCACTAATTCCGCGGAAAAATTGTGGGAAATCATAATTAAAAATTAGTTATATTTTTTTTTAAGCTTATTTATGAAGCCTGTTTGCCACTGATTAAGTTCCTCGGTATTATATCAGGTGATATGATTTTTCAAATGATGTGTGCCATTTATTACAACACATCTTTGGAAAAATTGTTGCTTTAATATCATTCGTCCCATCATTAAAGACATACCCTCAAATTTATTTGTTTGTATTCTACCGTATGAAAGCAAGCACTGGTAATGCGTAACTAAGAACAAAGACTAAAGCACAGACATATGTTTCAAGAATAACCTATAAAACTCGTAATGCATGACATTTTTAAACTGTACTCCAATTTCGATGATACCATCATACTGTCTTGTTCAACATCATATCGGTAAATGTATATATATTGCGTATGTTGATATATTTGGGTGTCCCTCATTTTCAACTTCTAAAAGTTAAGACTTTCACTCCCCAGGTTCGTTAAACCGACTATAAAACATGCCTAAAAGGAATTTCAGAGAGATCAAATCATCAAATAACATGGCACATGTCTCCATCAAGCAGGCAAGATCTGGTAGTATTATTTTATTACTTACGGTGGGTAAAACTAACTGTCGATGAAAGTGCTAATTTTGAGTTTCGTGAGTGAATGATATTTTGGGAGATATCTAGCATTCCGACCAGGGCCATTCAGCTTTGCTCACCGAGGTATGTCCTCTCTTATATTTGGAAAGGATAAATTTCAATGTGTCGCAAAAAGAGGAAGAAGATATTGTAAGCGCTGCAAAACTGACTTTAGACTGAATTTTAATAGCCTATTAAATATTGCACTAGCCAATGCTCTGCAAAAAATGAACTTGAAAGAAGAGATGTGATCTTTTTGCTTCAGGAAACCATCGTCAACAAATCGTTACCTCCATGCCACATTACACCACCATCCGGCCTAGATAAATGGTGTAATGCACAGTCTAATACAACTATCCATATGGATAAGCGACACGATAAATTTTCCAAATGA
Organism: Platycnemis pennipes; assembly: GCA_933228895.1. Taxonomy (NCBI): domain Eukaryota; kingdom Metazoa; phylum Arthropoda; class Insecta; order Odonata; family Platycnemididae; genus Platycnemis; species Platycnemis pennipes. The sequence continues at coordinate 105,344,001 of OW121852.1, read as the reverse complement.
GAAACGAAATTTAGAAGCCGTTTCACTCCTCAATGGATATGACGAAGGAGATATCTCCCGAACTTTCCGAAAAATCAAGGACAAGGCCAACCGGAAATCTGCCGAATCGTTACCGACGAGAAATGACACCCCCACCCCGAAGACAGCCTGCCTTACCTACGTAAAGGGTGTGACGGATAGAATAGGGAATTTTCTCAGAAGATATTAAATCAAGGCCACTTTCCGGCCGCACCGACAGATAAAATCTTTTTTGAGAAATGTGAAAGTTAGGACTCCGCTGCAAATTGAGAGACTCTATGAAATTCCCTGCGGAACATGTGGGAAGAAATATATCGGGGAGACAGGACGCAGCGTCAAAACCCGGCTGGAAGAACACCGACGAGTCACTAGACTGGAGCAGACATCGAAGTCGGCAGTGGCAGAACATGCAGCCCTGGGACATGAGATTGACTTCGAAAAAACTAATGTCATCGTGATGGTCAACAGATTCAAACCCAGGCTATTGAAATAATAAAGAACAGATAAATTTTAATGGAGATGGTGGCCTCCGAATAAGCCATACGTGGAGACCCACACTTCACAAACATTTTTCAATGACATCTCCGTCCACCCCTACATCCCTCTCCCCCCCTCGACCCACCCACCTGAGATATATAATACCCTCACCGGCAACGGGGACCTCATATCCCTCTGAAGAAGTGACCAGCAGAGGTCACAAAACGTCGGGGCAATACCTGAACATCACGCGGCACACCCGAATAACATACGTATCATCATGAACCGCGAAAGCTTCGATGAACGAAAGTTATTGTGTTCGTTCTTCAAGTCGCAGCAGAGGTACCTGTTCACTGTACCGGAGAGCTCACTATATGAAAATATTGTATTCATTTAATGGAACAGGAGATGACTTTGGAAAGTTCTGAATCAAATAAATCTACTTTAAAAAATTATATTCCTGTTCATTGGGATGGTAAACTGTTACTCGCATTAAATGTCAGGGATAAAAAAAAGAAAGACTGCCATTCATTGCTACAGTTGTGGAGGGTGAGCAGCTCACACGCACTTCAAAATCACAGAATTCTGCTACTTTGGAACGTCTGGTAAAGAACAAGTAGACGCTGTTTGAAATGCGCTAGCGTACTGGGGCATGGAAGAATATATACAAATTCTTTGCAGTGAAACTACTGTCTCAAACACCGGCTGCATTAACGGGGAATGTCTTGTTACTTGAGGGGAAACTGTATAAGGAGTTGTTGTTTTACCCGCGCCGTCATCACATCTTTGAACTAATTTTATGATGGCTATTTTAATTTAAATTACGAGATACAGGCAGCAGTCCAGCCTTCAGACTGGGAAACAGTCAATGCTTACGGGTCATTCCCCTCAATTCAACAAACGTTTGTCCCTTAGGGTCTCAGATTTTGATAAAAATTGGTGTATGGGAACAAAATCAACTCAAACTGAATACCCTCAAACAGTTTTGTGAAAAAAAAAATTTTGAGCGAATTATGCATATTTTATTTTTTTCGCTTTTTTAGCAAAAATCCGAGCCTTAAATCATATTATCACTTAAATCTCCACTTGTAATTGTCATACAGCACTGAATTATAACTCCTATTAAAGCTAAATCTTTATTAAATGCAAATATATCAAGGAAAATTTTTTTTCTTCTGAACCCTACTGTTTTTAATTACTAATGTTTAAAAAATTGTTAATAAACTTTTCTCAAATAATCCATCTCAGAATCGGCCGAAACTTAATTTCCGTAATCTAAACATACCCAGCTAACTATTCCAAATATAAATTTAATGGCATTTCATAAATGCGTTTTTTATAAATATTTTTTATTTATATAATTATATTATTACAATTTTCTTTCGCGCGGCTCGTCGGCTCCCCCATTTGTAATACATGCAGCAGACACGCGATGCAAGCCTCAAAATTTCCTAATTGCTCAAGGGGTACATGAGCCTCCGCAAATTGGAAACCAGAAGGCCCCGGCTGTGACAGTACTGCTTCTGCAGCCACAAGCTGCTCAGGAACGTCTTCTTGATAACTGATGGGATACCTTGGTGTGTCACCTTTCGCGACTTCCTTATTCAGAAACACTCTGCACTGACGACACAATTTTCTGCCCTAGACCAAACAAACATCGCTCTAGAGCAGAAAATTTTCGATTTGTAATATTTGGCAGTGATTGTATATAGATTAGCACTACGGATAATGCAATGCAGTTTCAGTGGATTACAACACTGTTTTTGACGCTTTGAATAGAAAATTCGCTCAAAAAATATTTACATGTGATAAAATGTGATACTTATAATAAATGTGATACTTATCGGAAGAGTTTTTGAGAGAGAGTGAGAGAATGATTTTGAAAGAAAGAAACCTTAATTTTTTTCATTTTAAATATTTTAATTTCTTATTTTACTTATTTCTGTTCAATTGAATATTTATATCGCAGAAAACAGTGAACGACTTCGTGTTAATCTAGAGTAGAGATCTCTTCTCTTGTCTAATGATGGACACTAGTTTTCTTCAAGATGATCAATTGAAATATTTCCCTTCGGCATGGAAGACCAGTAATTCCTATTTAACAGCCCGAACGACTGTTAGGAACTTAAAAGCTGGTAATGACTCAGCATAAAGAGTTATTAAATTAATGCAAGATTTTCATGGAGTTTTGTCTGTAGATGAGGAGCAAAAGAAGTTTGTGCTTTTCTATGTTGAAGGACATCGATAACTGTATCTAAATTCGGAAAAAACATTGAAAAGAAAGAATCATCTGGGGAACTGAAGACTGTAATTTACTTCATAGGTATAAATATATCCAAATAGAATAACAATTTTGTTACTATATTTACACTAATTTCTCCTACAAATACTTATTGGTCCTTTAATTTAAATGTGGCGTTCAAATCGGCACGAGTTAATGTCAGAAGTCAGAATGTGAGACGAAATTTCTTTTTTGGGTTTATATGACCAAATTAAAAAGAAAAATTCGGGTTGAATGCAAACATTATCACAAAATCATGTTTTACTCAAATAAAGGACACGCCAGTATCATGTTCCAACAATGTATAAATCAGGTTATTAAATAATATAATACCTTTGTACCACTCAGCTTAGTAAATCCAGTATCTAAGTCCTTCCTATCAAGGCTAGGTAGATTACTCATTGTTTTGAACGTCAGCCTCGCCTCTTTCTGTCTTCGTGAATATATTGAGGAAATGAGGGCACCAAAAAAAACTTCCAAGCGAGCCTCGTTTTACTCGTGAATGAGATTTCCGAACTTAACTCATTGGTCGCTGAAAGTTCCCTGATTCTGTTCCTTTGACATTGGTTGCGCCACGCGAAGAATAAAATTGAGTTTCTACCCTCGCAATGACTTTGACTAAGTTGCTTTGCTCGCGAAACAAATGCAGTCTCCCTAAAAAACTTTCCAGAAAACTTTCATTTGTTTCAGTGAATAGTAATTTTTCTACCGTCTTCCAACTTGAAAGTGTAAGTATCAAAGGCTTGGTGCGAATGGAAATCCATCGTTTTCTAATAAAATTATTTCCTTGTCAGTTTAGGAAATATTTACCGGTTATATAAATTCCTCGAGAATAAGTTTTGTCGTCAGTGTGCGTACACAAAATTTAAGATAACTCCTGGCGCTCTCTACTAGTTATACGTAGAAGGCCTAAATCATCCTCATGATGGATAGTTGGGCAAAGCTTGGGATTTTCCAGGAAAAAGAGGAAGGATAAAGAGAAGCCCAGCACTGGTGTTAGCATACTGTTGACAAAAGACGTCAACGCGTCCGCAATTTAACGTCTCATCTGATGGTCAGAGTAGTAAACTTGGTGTGGTCTCTGTAGTGGAGCTTGTATGCTAATGAAAAATATCTTCCAATGTAGGCATTCTATTGAAAATTCTAAGGGTGGTATCCCACTGCTAATCAAGAACTCAGCCCATCACATAATTCCAATCTCCTGCTTTTTCTCACCAAAATTATGTTGTGTAAAATTTTATCAAAATGTTGACGTTTCTAGCTGGAGATGCGCCGAAAAAGCATGTAACCTTGAGGATTCTGGGGAAAGGTAAATGAAGACAGTATTTATATTTTCTCGGAACGAATTAACGTTCAATTTTCATCCATGTGATGCATTGAAGCGGAATCTCAGGTAGAAGGGACGGTTGGTTTTTCCTCCTTTCAGCCTTGCGTTTTATCGGCAGATCTTTTAACCGGGTGGGTGCTCAAATTTTTCGACGTGAACGGATCCCTAAGGGCCGCTTCAAATTTGCATAACGTGATTTAGGGACCCTTCCTCCTCTTTTCGTCATTCTCACGTCCCGGAAACCACCCTTACCCACTTTCTCCCATCCTTCACCTTCATTCTTCCTTTTTTTTCACCATTCGAGTCCCTTTCATCGGTTTTACCCTTCGAGATATACATTCCTCTCCCTTTTCTCACGGCCACATCACTTAAACAGACGAAAAGGGAGCTTGCATTCCTTTGCGATTCCTCGCTTTCCCAGTCGCGCGTTTGCATTCATTTGTGAGAGTAGCAGGAAATTAGTCCCCCCCACATCCTGCCTTCTCAAGCACCCTCACGCCATCCCGTGTACTTACCTTCCTGGTCCAATTTCTCAGTCCCCTGAGGGAGACAGAAAAGACATTTTCACCCGGTCTCTCTCATGCTTTACAACGCTTTCCCACGGCTATCATTCACCACCACCGCACAAACATATTTCTGCCCCCTCCCTTTCCCACCTCTGCACCACTAAAAAGTTACTCCTCCATAATTAAACTTTTTAATGAATGAGATTAATACCGCTATTATCATACCCGCATGCATGTAATCGAGGCAGCGGTAGTGGTTAGCGCGCTCGACTCCCAAACCGAAGGTCGCAGGTTCAAATCCAAGTCCAAATTTGCAAATTTTGAAAATTTTAAAAAAAGTACGAGTTATTTTCTGGAAATTTTGGGAATCGACGACGAGCTATCCTCAACTAACCGGCTCCACCAGTGAGAGGCAGCAGTTTCACCAGACGGCACTGATGGCGAAGATACAGAGGTTTGGTCCGGTATCAACTGCCATAGCTTCGGGTAAGAGTGAAGTTCGCGGAATCGGTCAGAGGCGATGAAGGGAGAAAGGGAAGAATGGCAAAGGAAGACCTCGTGCAAGATGTATGGAACAAGTGATAAAGGATGTGAAAGAGAAGAATTGCGTAAATATGAAGAGATTAGCCGATAGAAGGACTCAGTGGAGAGCTGCGTCAAACCAATCTGAGGATTGATGACCAATGATGATGATGAAGCTACAGGTGCATAAAAATCCACAGCGTACTGTGGTGTAGGTTGTATAAATTTCATTGATTAATAGGTGGTTTCAGGCGTTACATTGTGGATCATAATTAAATTAAAACCTTTCTTTACTTTATAATTCCACAGATTTTTTTATTTTAAAACAGATTTTTTTCGACCCGGGTTTCGACATAATCTTCAGATGAAGACTACGGACGAGTCAAACCCCTCCGCCTTCCCCGCCCTATCTCTGTACCAGTACCAGTATATGGACTACGCAATATGTTACCGGTCTTGTGTGACCATCAGCTAGATTGTTTTCTTTTTTAATCTGCCAAATATTCAACAATGAAACATCAATTTTAAAATAGTAAAATATTCAGGTGGACAGTTGAAATTCCTGGACCTGGAAATTTTTTTAGTGAAGCAGAGTGTTCCTACCCACTTTCGTATTCTATTCACCTATCAGCCCAATGCATTTATTTTTCTCCACTCTTATCGGTGGATTTCCTGCTCCCTTATTTCCATTTTCTTTTCAAACTTTTTCTTCTTCTTCCTTTTATTAAACATCATGTTACCCTTGATATCAACTTTCAGCAATTCTTTGGGTTATTTCATGAAGACAAAAAGATACGAAGATAGCCATGAGTATGGTGGAGTCAAAATAAAGCCTGGATTTCCAATTATAATAACGGACGATAATGTATTATATCAACATATCTGTGATGACAATCCGAATATGTTATGTAGACGTATAAAGGCATCTTTTTAAGACTCCATGACCATCAAAATGGAATCGCATGAGTGCCAATGTATAAGATATCTCCTTTTCTGTTTGGCGTGTAAATTGCTTTTTTTAGGATTCGTGTACTTTATATGTATGATTGATAGTTTGAGGCAGGCGGCTGTTTAATGGGTAAAATGACAGTGATTATTTGGTAAATAAATTATAAAAGGAGTCTAGTACCCAAATACTGTACCTTTTTACTCTATGATAATCTGTGCATTGTGCGGAGCCACCTCCAGGCACACACCTTTAAGCTGGCATCAGGGTGCAATGTAAATGCTGATGAAGTTTTCCCTAACGTATTTCTCTCGAAACCCTCGGGTGGAGTGCTAATTAGGAAAGTGGGGCTGGGGTGTGAGAATTTGTGTGTGAAAGCAAATAGTACTTCAAACAGCGCCTGCGCAAGCATTTTACCTCCCCGCGAAGAGTTATGTTCGCTAACATATTGCGGCGGAAAGTGTAGTGATTCGTTCATTTGGCAGAAATCTCAAGTCAGTTATTTGAGAAAACATGTGCGTCACTTCCTCATCACCTAAAGATCGAAAGACATGAGAATCATTTCAATTTCTTTTTTTCTGGTCACCATTGAGAAATCACTTGATGACATGTCAGGAACGTTTCACACACGTTTGCTCATTTTGCTAGAAAAAAAATTATTTTCAGCCGCATTGCCCTCATTATAGTAGATATATAATCATGGGAATTTTTGAATTGGATTTATGTACTGCTTATAGTACTGGTGTCACACCAAGAGGACCCGGATTTGAAATTCCAATCAATAGAGATTCTTTTAGTCGGAAAACGGAGCCTTGTTTTAAAGCTGTATTGAATCTACTTTGAGTTCAGAGCATCATCACTCACACAGGACGTTAGACCTTGATTCCTTAGGCACTTAGAATGCTTAGGTTGCTTGGAAAGATTTGTTGACTATCAACTCTTACGTGCATAATGCTGAAATACATATTTATAATCACCATGAAACCAAGACCTTGAGACCTATCCTGTTAAAAACGCTAAAGTTTTTGACCCTTAACCCCCGTTCTAATATCTTATCAACTCCCTACTATATTAAAATTTAGTACTTTTTCACGAACAAGAAAAATTGCTAATTAACCCTTTTACTGCCAGTGGGCCGATATATCGGCCCTCTATGGTTGTGCGAAAACTGCCAAGGGGCCGATATATCGGCCCACCTACATTACATCATCATGTATTTGTAATGGTTACAATTCATTCAAATCAGAGACAGCATGAATAATTTTTTCATCCTCTTAAAAAGTGAAAATATATGATCAAAATAAAAAAAAAATTCTTATAATAATATTAAGTGCTTATAATATATCTTAATGAGCTTGCCCATTGGCTGGGCATAATGGGGCTTGGCATTTTTCGCACAGTCTACTTTAAAGGGGCTGGCAGTAAAAGGGTTAAACACAACATTCTCGTACCATTGGTCATTCATAAAATTTTTTCATGCAAAATGATTTGATAAATTCTGAGATATTCAATTTTCAAGTTTCAATTTTTACCTAATATTTAGTTGGAAACTAACTCACAGCTATCAACGATAAAAAATAAACCCACAATGCTAACAAATAAAATTTTCAAGTTGCTAAAATAGAGGTGGGTTATAATTATAGTGAACGAATGGTAACATGCTAAATTAAATGGTTAAATATAACATTGCGTATATTAGGGAGGCACTAATCGTTATCTAAATATTAATTGAAAAACACCTCATGGCTACATAAAAATACCAGCATGGCTTTAATTTCATTAAATTAGTAAGGGATATTTAAGCTAAACCTTTTTATTCTAATAATGAATAATCAGTGAATAATATGTTATCTGATAATCTAATCTGAGGAGAGGACGGAGTTTTTGGAGTAGTAGAACTGTGAGAAAATTCCGGCATCAGATTCAAAAGATGCACGCAATGAATGTCCACAAGTGTGACATCCCATCTGACGGACGGAGCGCTGTACATGTGATCTCGTTTTCATTCGTGACAGGTGTGCCACTGACAAAATCAGTCACATCCGGAATGCGATTTGAGCTCGGGATTGAATCACATTTCCAGGGTCCAAACCCTGACCCGACTATTAGAGTGAATTAAACAATTGGTTGACCAATGGTTTATTTTTCCTTGGGACATCAGGTGGACTGAATATCGCAAAGAGTTAATGCTCCAAAAGAACTGGCTGAAAATGTTGCTTTAACTATGAACGCCTACTTTTCTTGATAAGTACACCGTTTGAGGCTGATGTGTTGATAGTTCCTACATTTCTTCCTCAGGATTGTAGATTAAGAGGTGGGTATGATGTAGGGGAACTTGATATCGGAGAACCTTGTTATTCCCTGTATTTCATCTCTAAGGGACAGTCTCTCTCACATGCGTACCTTTATTTTGAAATGAATCCGCTTCTCTAGGAGCATTGTCCCAGGCGTCTCCAACGTTTGCTCCCCAAGTTTTACGGTGGGAGTTAGAGCACTCCTTCGTGGAGGCGGCAATGAAACTTAGGGAGACAAACGGGAGAGATGCTCTCGCTAGCCGTGTACATGGTGAAGTCTTCTAGCCCAAGAGACGCGCAAAGGAAGATTACAGTGCTAATACTGCGTCTTAACATCTACGTATATGCATCAAAATATTATTATCCTTTTAATATTCTCTCAACGGTGAGATTCAGTTGCAATTGTAATAACGTACGATTTTAAATGCAATAAAGAGAAAAATGCATAACATTCGATATTTTAAAGTTTATACTGCTTAAGGAAACCTAGTCCATGTAATTGTTGGATAGATATACATTCTCTAATATGTTTTAGCTTAATTCTGAATTTAATAAATAATAGAATAACCCACAATTTTTAGCTTTATTATTAATTTTTATGCTAGCATGAATTGCTAATTTCTCTAAACTTTATATATGGCATCAATATGCCACAAGTAGAGTAAACTATGTCTAATGATGGATTTTATAATAAATTCACATCGGCGTTGAAAACTCGGGTCAGAAGGAGATATGTCAGGTAGTTAAGTCATTGCAATAAATAGAAATCATTTTCGCATTTATTTCGCTATCTAACAGATTATGCTATATTTTTCCTTCAACTTTTCATTTGAATGTATGTCAAAAGTTGAATTATAAACTAATCTGTACTCTATGCATTGTTTTAATTGTTATTTCCTCTCATAGTGTTCAATCTTTTTGTACCCCTTTGTTAATTTCGCAAACCGCGGTTTTAAAAGGCGTGAATTTGAAAGGAACGGAAGTCTATAGGGCCAATTGAGATGCGATACTTAGGAATATTTCGCACGGAATGATCACAGACATTGAGTGGGAAAGGCTACCTTGAATCTTCTCGCTTTGCCATGGAGTGCTGGACCTAAAGAGGGGGTTCGGACTGCAAACAGAAAATGAGACGTCACTGAGGAGAAATATACCTCAATTGGCTGATAGGTTTTAGAATTATTATCCGTAGCAGTCTCGATTAAAGATTATGAGGTGTTGCGCTGGCCATATACTGAGAAATACCTGAAAACAAGCTTTTCTTAGAATGGTTCTCGGACATAACTGATTTTCTGTGGCGCCAGCTCATCAAAAGTCACGTTTCTAAAGTCTTCACAGGGATACGTCTTAGCTGGTTGAGTTTCATTGGTCTGATTCCGTTGTTTCTTCCCTACATTGTGTTACTCTGCACAGGCATAAGCAACCAGTTATTACCGAGGTCCTATTATGTTTCTTTGGAAGTTTTAGCATAGTTAGATTCGATCAAATTTTGTATCCTTCCGTCAAATTATTGTTCTTATTCTTTAACATCTGAATTTCGTTTTAAGATGATCGGTAATATTTTCCGATATGCAGAGACATTTTTTAAGCCTAGTAAAAGATTTTTTACTGTTAATTACAATAAACTATTCTATCACTGCTGTATTGCTTTGCACAGTAACGAATGAGTTGTCGTTAACGAATCTAAGCCGCGTACAATCAATGTTTTGGAATTAATACCTGTTTGATAACTTTACCTTGGACTGTTTTAGTAAATGCATAAGTATGAGAGACGATAATTCTGCATGATAATTGTTCGATACCTCTTTTCTGTCTTACCAACTAACCGTTCATAATATCGTTTTTCAGTGTGGCGGGAGCGGATTACGCCTGACGGTAAGTCTAATCAATTCAGTTACTGCGGAAATTAGCCCTAATACACTTTTTTTCTATCCCCGTGAATAGCAAAGACAACTGTTTTGATAAATTTCAGTTAATACGTAGGACATATAGCTAGATGAGTATTAAGTATTGCATTTTATATTGATTTCATGCGTCATGTGTAAAGTAGAGGGTAAATTCAGTTGCTGAAACAGAGAAATTGTTTTAAATAACCATGAGTATAATGTTAGTTTTTTTTCAATTGTTAAATTATCTAAAAAAGCATTCAGAGATTATGGTGTGTCTTTTAATTTTATAGATGAATAAACTTTTGCAAGGAAAGTGAACCTGATGAACGTAATGAATGGTGCCGAGATTTTCCTATATGCATAACCACGGCTGTGTTACAACGATGTGTGTACTGCAGTCCGCCTCAACATCTTGTACGATACCCTCCAACTTCATTTATCATTACTATTATTGTTACTCTTGTTTGTGTCTTGTCGAAAAATCAAGGCACTCTGTTACTTGCACCCTTCTTAACGCAATTTGGCGATACATTTGAAGAAAAATACCTCTTTTCTTCCTTTTCACTGTCGATTGCTTTTTCCGAACGATGCTTACCTTATTTTAATGAGCCCAAGGACTAGCGTTAAAAGAGAATATTGTATAACAATGGAAACAAATCCTCTTTTAGTAACCGGTGACTCATTATCTCACCAACGTGTACGTCATATGCACATGATTTTGTGAGAAAATTAGTCTAAATTTGAAATATATAGTGTATATTTTTTTAAATATTGGAAGATGTCCTCAGAACGGATATTTTGCCTAACGAAATGAACTTTTCTTTTTCCGATATCGGTTTTGTGTAAAGTGACATTAAAATTTTAATGATAGTTTTTACACATTAACTTCTTCTACGAATGGCTTAGTGTAGTAAAACCTCTTCCACAACCTGTAAACTTTGGTATTCGTTACTGCGTTAGTGCGTGCAAGGTGGAGTAATTTAGCCCCGTGATTTACCGCAATCATCAACTCAGGAGCGTATAGTGGTGTGCATCCATATGGTAGCAGGCGCTAACTCTCTTTCTCTCTCCCCCAATCCCAATTATGCCTCCTACTCTCCCTTCTGTTCCAGACGTCAGCACACACTCACCCTTTCTCCCACAAAGACTTCAAAGCCTTCCTCGACTTCTCCCAGAGTCCACCTCTCTTCACTTACGCAGATGAAGAAATATGTTTTCCCTCGCGTACGGACAACTTTCTCAACTGTTGTTCTCGGAACTCACATCTCAAAGTCTTTAATCTACTTTCCTCTTCCTCCATTGAAATAGTGGCTTATGGTTCTCTACACTGTGCTCTCGGTGAATATTTTTCTTCTCACCATGAATCCTAATTTTCTGTTTAAATGATGAAGTTTTCCTTATGTTCTTGCATAAAAATATTATAATAAAGAATCTCTGAATAACCAATATATTAAGGTTATTACCATTAATTTACACAAATTAAACAAATCCTTCCATGCCTTTGAATAGTCATCATCTTTTAGGGTCCATGTATGGGAAATATTCATACTAAAAATGACAATGTAGCAATTAAAAGTGAGGACGATTCCTGGTACCTAGTCCTAGACGTAGTTTCGTGATCCAGGTACGAATCTCGGTCAAGGTGTATAATTTTTTCTCTTCAATAATCTGTAAATAGTGGTATTGAATATTTTTAATGGATTCCCTTTGTCACTTCAGTACTGAAATCAATTTCAGATATAGTAGTGTCTTCAGATTATAAGCTAATTTTGATTTAACGTTTTTTTTTAACGCATCCTCCTTTCATGGTAACACCACTATCCTCTGTACCATGTGCCCTCACGCTCGGAAATAGCATGCAAATTGAATGCCTCAGCTTTTCACATATATGGGCATAATATTATTACGTACATCACACATTTCAAACAGGTCCCAGGGTGAGGCATCCCATTACAATCGTTTTTAAACTCAAACGTTTCATGGATACAAAAAGCCAAAAATAAAATGAATTTCAATCCATATCAATTTTTTTCTTTTATGTATATAATTGTATTTAAATATTGAATTTTTATGTTAATTGAATGCCATACACTATATTTGAATACTATAAATTACCATTTTTGATGTACTGGTAAGAATGCAAATAGTCTGCTTTATTCCAACTACCATGGTGTAGACGTTGCGTCGTGGATTCTAATTTCTTATTAACCGTCATCTACATTATTAAGAGTTACGTATTATTCTATCTAACAAATTTGATTTATCACCTCTGGTATAATACCATTTTCATATGTTTATTCATGATTTCTGCAACCTTAGGCGCGCATCTATGTTGCCTAATTCCCTTAATGAAAAAATACTGTACAGATCGCTATAATTAAGTATGGTACTTGATATGCAGTGACTGACTAACTAAATCAATTAACGTACTATCCATTTGCTAAATTAAACTCAAATTACACTAATTATTGCAATAATCCCATTAAAAATATCCAAACTTTCATCTTCACACAATGTTCAAATTTTCAAATGGTTTTCAGTCACCGTCTCTATTATTACTTTGCTTCTTACAGCTTTTTCCTCCATCCTTCTACGCACTCGTGGTATGCATCCATCTTTCGTGATGCGCATATACCTCTGTAAACAATAACAGTTTATTTGCGTTAAAAAATTCTTATCTTTTGAGTTGTAAAAATACCCAGCTGATTTTTATAATACAAGCTGTTATGATTACGTTTGACTTGAAAAGATTAGGTGGAATGAGAACTGTTTGGCCTTGCCATGAATAAAGGCTAGTGTCTATATACCTATGTCAAACTCTTATTTCTTTTCTTTCCTCCCTTTTTTTGTTGAGTTTTAGTTTTTTATTTCTCCCTACCATTCAGAGAGTCTCTTCGTCTTTTTTTATTCCCCTATCACCAACTATGGGAACCATGGCAGCACCAAACAGTCCACTGATTTTTTTCCACGCCTTTATTGAGCTGTTTTATTGTCAATCCATTTGTCTTCGTAAACGATTTTTTCGTTGGTGCAATACCTCACCTCCTGCTCTCGTGGGGTTTTGAAAGCACTGTGGACCAGCTGATGCTCTCCTCATTCGGCCTCTCGTTTCTTCCCCTTCGAGTGTGCCTCCCCTTCACCCCACCTTCCTCCCTCCTCTTGGGTCAAATCATCCCGTCCACCTGCGTGGCTCGAACGGTCGAGCCTGCGGAGAATGGGCCGAACTAACAGGCAAGCTTCATGGTTGAAAATAAAAAGAGAAAGGGCTTGATTAAAGGGGAGCGAATGGGGGAAAAGGTTTTATTCTCGCACGACTCCATTTAATCTTTAGTTTTATAATGATCTTCTCGAATAAACTAATGGATTTAAGTACAGACAAGGATGTACTCCAATTCTATGTCGCTTGATAGCCTCTCATTAGTCTGAAATTTTGAAATTCACATTGTCTCATGGTTCGACTATAACTGACCAGCAGAAAACTATGCATGTCTTTTTTTGAAGATCAAGCTAAGCTTAATTTCACCCAGCTTTCATCGAATTTGACGATCATCGGCGGTAACCTCTCTTTGAGCGACTTAAATACATTTTTAGTGCACGAATCATCAAATAACTTATGTGTCATGAGTTAATCATTTTTACAGCATGAATTCAAATGTAGCATACTTTTTTTACATAGCTTAGTTTTTCTCCTTCGATGAAAATCATGATGATCGATAAGATTTTGTTCATAGAGCATTAAAAAGAAATGATGAAGCGTTTTTCGAGTTTATAGCTTAGAATTTTCAGTAATTTTTATCGTTTTTCTCCTCCAGTGGCGCTCTATTTTATCAGGAGTTTTATCGTCACCACTCAATACTAGTCACATTATGTCCACTCCTGTATCGCTGAAAATTACGTTACTTACGCTCGTGCACTTTATTTTGATGAAATGAGTTGATTAGAAAATTCGCTAGTAATTAGGATTTACAACCGTCTGAAAGCCATTTCTTGAGAGGAGCAAGTTCTTAGGTGATAAATTATTTCCTTTTCTGATGGAAGTGATGGAGATTAAATATTTGCGCTTGCGGAATATGTAGTATAATACCGTTTCCAATTTCAGTACCGTGTTGAGAAATTTTGTATTGCAGTACTCCGTTCGTAGGATAGGACGTTACAAACTTTAATCTTACGTGTCTTTAGCTACAACCCTTTGCTTATATGTTTTGCGGTTCTGCGCAAATCTGCTGTTAACTGTGAATGTTTTTTTCCAGTTTTCATTGGTAGATCTTCAGTGAAACACATTAATTTCCAGGATATTTTCAAGGAAATTGGATCTGAAGAAGGAGTTGTATAAGGGGGTGACGGAAGTGTTTGACCAAAGTGAAGATTAACGATACTTGGCAGACTCCATTCGAAAAACATTCCACTTCCCTAGCAAGAGATCGGTGAGAGTTCATTTCCATTAATGAGTGTTGAGCTGGAGAGAAGAGGAAGGGTTATAGTTGTGGCGTTGCAACAAATAAATATCCTTCCTAGGATATCAGGGGGAGCGGATGAGGAGGGAAGTTGTGTAAGGGCCTATCAGATGTTTCCCTGCAGTCTGGATGGGGGCTCGTTGGGACGGTTGAGGGTGGGAAGTGATACGTTCGGAGCCCGTGTGTGTTAGTAACGGTATGAAGTCGCAAGGGGTGTGCCGTTTATAAGTGTAGGAAAGGGTTAACTGGTGAGAAACATTGGGTCTCGGCGGAGATCTCTCAGGGTCAAGGGATGGAGTGGGATTGTCCCTGAATTGAATTTCAACTGGTTGAGGCTTCCTGGGGTCGGATCCATGAATTATTAGTTGGTTAGTTCGAGATTCCGGGGAAGCTTGTCACCACCTCTTTAAATACAAATGTCTGATTAGTTCAAATCAGTGTTTTTATAGGGATGGCCAACCGTACTTTATAACTCGTATATTTGATTCAATATGCTTCATTCAGAACCCCGTAGATCAATACAATGGATCGTCGTAGACTAAATATTTTGCAGGCGAACTTGCCCATCAACTTTAAAAATCATCCTGTTTTTATCAATTTGAATGAATTTTATTCTTTCCAGCGAATGGTGTATAACGTTCTTGACCAATGTGATGTTTCCTTTCTAACAAACGGCGCATTCCTGAAAATGAGAACGTTTGAAAATTCTGTTCCTCTATTACTTTTTTTATCTCCTTATGAGATGGTTTCTGAATTACTTGAAAGAAAATTACCTCCTAATTAAATTAAGTGTTTTTATTTATTTTTACCCTTTAAAAAATTAATTGCTGTGATTTTTTCTGTTGGTAATTATATATAATTCGTTAATTTCGCTGAGATTTTATTTCGTCAATAGCACAAAATAGAAGAAAGTGTGTGTATGCTAAGTTAAAAATATCTCACTCTTATTCCATGTTTACAGGGCGTGTTTGAAAAAATATTGACTCAAATATGCTTTTTTTAAAAATTCCGTTACCCCTCCAATGCTGCCCCTTGAATGTTATTTTAAATTTTCTTATTATTTTCAATATTTTTTTGTGCTTCATTTAGACTCCTGTGCTTCCTAAGTTTCATTTATTCTACAGTGTAAAATGTTTCTGAAGTGGCAACTTTATTTTTATCATTGGTGCATGGTGCATTGTGTATTTCATGTTTACTGGCTATGTTTGAAGTATATTGACTCAAATATGGTCAAAAGACTCCGTATCTTCATTAGATGAAATAATGCGAGCTTCTAATTTGGCTAGAATGAAAATGTCCGAAGACTGGGAAATCCAATTGCCAAATTAATGATGGAAAAAAGGATGACTCCGAAACCAGTTTTCCGATTGTATAGGCAATCATCAACGGGGAGAGCCAAGCCACTACCCGCTTGGCTTCCGACAGGTTCTGACCTGTGTCACCTTGCTCTTCCCGTTGATGATTGCCTAGAGAATCGAAAAACTGGTTTCGGAGCCAAATTTGGCAATTGGATTTCCCAGTCTTCGGACATTTTCATTCGTATCTTCATAGTTATTTTTTAAATATTTTTCCTTTGTGCTTTATAAAGAGTTGATTCTAAGAACCTTCCATTCTAAGAATACCTGAGATGGATCGTTATGGTAAATCTTCCTCCTTAATCGATTTTGACTTGTTAAAACCATTGTTTTCAGCGCTACTATAAGGATTAATATGAATAATAGCAACTTCATCCCCAGTATTATATCCCTAATATTCTTAATATATATTGCGTCTCGGATGGTTACGCATGCCGGTCCTTTGTGGACGCTGATTTTAAACGAAGCCCATCTCCCTGGGTGAGAACAACTCAGCTCCTAATTGGCGGCGCTATCTCTCCGCTTTTCCTTCCGCCCACGTATACCTCTTCCCTCCCATATTCCTTCTCTCCGACCTCCTCCGAACTCCTTTCTTCACTTCGATTTTCACCAAAGACAGAAGCCTCCCTCTTCTGAGCCGCTGGTTCCGGGCGGAAGAGAGCTTCCGCGATCCTGCTTCGCCGAACCCAATCACTCTCGATTGACTTAACGCTGGAGGAAGGCCAATTTCGAAAACCCTGAGAACCCCTGCCTGGATGAGGGTTGGTTGGTTAGGCCGCGGCGGCTTTTATGTTTTCTTTAGCAAAAGGAGGTTAGAGACATAAAAAAAAGTATCAAACAAAGGACAGGTGAAATTGAGCCTTTGAGCCAGTTCTATAAATCTGTTGAATTTCATTTATTGAATTTCTCAGAAAAGAGATCGTACATGCAATCTGTTTCAAAACATTACAGGACTTGAACTTACTTTGAATGGAATTTTATCTCTTATAATGGAGTCTTATGTGCGGGATTTTTACATTTGCATTTCCCGTAGATGTTTTAGCTAGGAAATGGGCGTTATTAAATATATATGTTTATCCTGATTTAGCGTCAATGAGCTAGTTATTTATGCCTTTGACCATCACGTAACTTTAAAAGTTAGGCAATGACAATTTTACACCATGATTGCGAGGTGAGAGTGAATTCTAGCATAAAAGGATTTATTACATTCATTCATATTGACTTATAAAATAGACAAAATGTGAAGAATATCTTTTAATTGGCCATTTTTTTCGCTAACTGCAATACTTATCACAACAAAATATTCTGCAGTTTGATGCCAGTTAGATATATTATTAATACTCTGAATGTTCTAGAATTTAGAAATTGATTTGTAGTATCGTATAGCAATGAAAACTTATGTTTTTATATCTATAGATGAAGACTTGCTTTAGTGTTATGATATTACTTACGTAAAAAATTAAAAGTTAACTTTTTTGGCTGATAGGCACAATGTAGTCGTCTGTCACATGGAACAAGTATGTTTGCTCATATCTTAATTTATATTGGATTATTAGTTTTACTCTAGATACATTCATGTTAACTGGGTTGAAAATTACCTGGTCTGGAAACCGACATGTAGTAATTTAGTATCAACCTGCTTACATCGAGTCTTGATTGTCTTAGAATTGAGTTAAGTTCAGAAGCTGTTGAATAAACTCAGTAGTTATGGCACCTTGGAAACTTGTCTCCTGTGAAAAAATCTCTTTTACTTATCTCTTTATTTCAGAAATTCTCCTGGCGTCTTTTCAAGTTAGCCTGGGTTGGATTGCTATTTTATCGACGAAAGGAGTACCTAGTGAAAGCAAAAAAATTATTAATCACCAATGTATATCTAACTAGTGTTTAATAATCTATGGTGCCTACCTTTTCGTCGTTAATTTGAATTCTATGAATAATGCAGTGCAACTGACAATGAAACGTTTTTCTAAGCTCCAAAAACATATCTTACTGATTAAATAGTTGCTTCGTTGATTTCTCCTATGGGCATTTAGTATTTAAGTGACCTAGTTCTACCAAAAGAAGTTCTACGCACATTGGAAACACAATCGTGGAAATAAGGAAACGATTTCTTTAAGCATACATGTGGAGAGCGCTTCTTTATGACAGTAAGGAATGGAGGAAAGAAGTAGCAGAGAAGTCAAGACTGGAAGTATTCAAATTGTAGTGCTATAGAAGAATGATGAAGAAATGATAATAGAATAATAGCATGGTAAACTAAGAAGCAGTAAGAAGAAGGGGAGAAAAGAGAAGCCCTATGAAAATATAAAATAGGAGACTGGACTATGTAATCGGCCATATGTTGAGGCATGATGGGTGGATGAAAACAATCTTCGGGGTAAAAGCGAAAGGAAATTATGGAAAACGGAGGCCTCAAATAAAATATATACCTGCATGGAGCAAGAAAGGAAGTATGTGAAAGAGAAAAATTATTTGAATATGAAGATGTTAGCGTAGAGAAGAATTCAGTAGAGATCTCCTCAAAACAATCTAAGGACTGTTGACATATGATAATGATCACATCGAAAGATGCTTTGGAATCATCCCTTTCTAATGCATACTTTCTTCGTCCTTGCTAACTTTTATACCCTGAGCTTGACGGATTAGAGCTGGAACCTTGCCAGCTCGTGAACTTGTTGCTCGTCAACGGGGAAACACAGATTCAGTTGTGTGCTAGAGTGGGACAGAGACACATGGAAATGTCGCGCAAGACTTACAATTCCTGATGCCATGCCTACACTTCCTCGTTCGAACGTAAATCAAGAATCTTTGGCGGGAAATCGAATGTTAGTGCACACCTGTTAACAAAGGCTATTTTGCCAGTAGGGTTTTTAAATTTTTATGCCTGTCGTATTTTTGTATCAAGGGCTATATCTCTTTTTCGGTTGAGAATGTGGCTGAGGAAAACATTTTTGAACGTGTCTTCAGGAAGTTTTACTCGCGTTATGCAACTTTACTAACATGTACCCACCCAGTAACTCAATTAAATTATGCATCAAACACTCAACCCCATTACCAACATAAACCATGGAAAACAGTCTATATTTTTGTAAAATAGGAATTTATGCTTAGATGTGTCAAACAGCTTGGGTGAAAGCTCTGATCCGATTCAATTCAGTAATAATTAGCCATTTGTATAGGTCACTAAATGCATGTTTAGCCTTTGCTTCAAAGAGTACAGGAACATGGTAGATGGTGAGAAATTTTTGTTCATGTCCAAAAATGAGGGCTTTTTGTCCAATTTTATTTCATATCTTAATTAGTTGTTATGGGAAAATATTTGAATAATTTTCGTGCAAAACTATAATTTAGGGTAAATTTAATAGTGGAGCAGCCTTTTTGGGAGTAAACTGCACCAGTTTTACTACCCACTCATAGAAGTGGGAAGTAAAACTATCATTGAATGCTGGAGAATCGGCAAGGAAATAAAACCAGGAGAAAAATAACTGTAGAATACAAGAGTTATCCCCTAAATAATTGACTATTTACTGCCGCACACATTTTATTTTTATATATTTGTATGCAGATTTTGATAAAATCTTCGTTAAATATGTCATTCCATTCACGGATCTACACGCCAATACTCTGTCTCCTTCCTGATGATTATTCGAAATATATTCTTTCGAAGTGATTCATCTCACTTAAAAACTATAAATTCTATAATTAATTATTTCGACTGCAAATGAAATAAAGGTTAAGAAATGCTTGGGAAAATTCCTTCCATCAGATGAAAAATAACTATCCTGCAAGGCGATTAACTTCCTTTTATATTACCTAAATGATTTGGATGAGTTAGGTAACCCAATTGATAAAATCCTCGTACTAGATGTCTTAGTAGCCAAAGAAAATCGTACAGAATTTTTGTTCATGCGTGATATGCAATGATTTTAATTCATACCGTAAAAGTGCATAGTTTTATATCAGCCAACAAATTTTCTTAAAAGCCAAAGGGTGAAACCGTGCAAAAAATATTCTCAATACCTTATCCAATTTTTTTATGAACTCCACACTATAAGTCCAGTTAAAGGCCATCAAATTAATCAGCTTTTACAATATTGCTATCGTATATTTGAAAATGGCGTTGTCCGCGCTAGCGTGGTCAGTTATGCGGTAGCCTGATCACCAAAATATTGCGGGCTGAATCTCCCTCGGGTAGAATAATTGCATTAGTCTTTACACGACGTTTATGGATTAAATGGAGAAATATAAGCCCGTAATTCAGTAGTTAGTAGTTGAGTCATGTTAATTGAGGATAATGCATTTTAAAAATGCATTGTCTGGTTTGGAGTTGCTACCAACTGCAATGTCATTGCTGTAGTTAGCAGTGGAATATGTAGGTGTAAATGAAAACAACTCCTGATTTTAACTAATTATAATTACAATATTGTAGCTATAGCTACAATCCATTCACTGTTACTTGCAGTTCGTGATACACTTTTGCTCATCAACTTTTTTTTCTGAGTAGAGCTTTCTTTTGACACATTATTAGATGGTTTTACATTTTTTATCATTAAGGATATTGATAGGGCACATCACGGCGTTTGATAATGCGTTGACTAGGGAGAAGGTTAGTACTGGAAACGGAGAGCTTCTCCACATTGGTTGGGTGCCAGAAGCCAACATCTTCCCAGAAAGCCGGAATAGATGTTTACTTGTGGCTTCCAGGCGACGCCAACAACGCTGAATTCAGGTGAGGGGGAAGCGATGTCATGTAGCTTGCGCACACATTACCTAAGGTATGTACGTTGCCCCGAGAACATGTTTACTCGGGTGCTATCTCATGTCCCGCGCCAGTCACGTCCGTGTGCGAGTCCGCGCTTCAAGCGACGCAAAATTAGAAGTGAAACGACTCCGGGAGTGGCAACTGTACGGTGTGTGGATTGGTGGAAAGTGGTGCGGATATATTTAGGGTGGACAGTTTTTAAATGGATGAAGGCACGGCCTCTTGTTCGTGGTGCAATTTCGGAAGGATACGGGATGAAAGTGAGGTGAAGAGACGGAGAGAGAGGAAGAGAGAGTTTGAGGCAAATATTATCGGGCTCGAAATAATCTGGAGGGTGAAGGGGAGGAATCATTTTTTTTTCCAGAAAAATGAAATAAGGTGCGGGGGGGATAAGAGCCCTTCACTTCCTCGTAGGAGGCACTAGGCTACCTTGCGGCGCCGTAATGCCCTAAGATAAGAACGCGAAATGATGAAAAAAATAATCGGATCGGGGAAAGAATATGAGATATGGAGTGCGGATGGAGTGGAAAAATAAAAGACGGACCGCCTGGAAGATGAGAAGTGGCTCTATATTGAAGGCTTTCTTCTTTTTTTCCACCTTTGTTCTTTCCCTAATCTATTTTTACTCGAGGTATTTCGGTAGGGGAAGAGAAGCAGGGCATCAAAATGGGCTCATATGATGACGGGAGAAAGAAAATGTCTGCAGAATTACGAGTTGCTCATAATTCCTTTGCCAAATATAAATTTGGCGGTAGCTTAGTGATTTGCTGCTTTTATCTTCATTCCACTCTGCACCCTCACATGAGAAAAGTCTCAGAGGATGTGAGCAAATACATAGCTGGAGGAATTATTTCCTGGTATTGTCATGTTAGTGCTAGCTTTCTTGATTTCAAAAATGAACGATGGGGGTAATCTAAATTTAAGGTAATGAAGAGGATTAGTCTAGACTTTTGGTTTGTGTCTTAATTATTTCTATGCAAAACGTGGACTTTGGTGAGGAAGCATAGGAATAAACTAGAAATTTAGCTATTGGAAACTAGGGGCAATAGCGAAATGGCATGACAAGGGAAATATGTGTAAAAAAGGTAAAGAGGGGTGAAGGTTTAGGCCTCGGTTAGGATTAAAATACTGTCAGGAGAGACTTGTAGCAGGGAACCAGAAATAATTTGATGCATACAAATTGGGAACGAAAAAAGATTGCTGAATAAGTTTGTAAGCGGGAAGAATTTTTTTCGTTCAGTGTACAAGATGTGCGAAATGGATAAATGTATGTCGAGATAACTAGCTAACTGGCCTGAGGAAAATGTTGATGCCTGAGGAAAGCCAAGTAGTAACAGTTCAACAAACCCCTAATGTTATTCTTTGAGATTCTAAATGCGTGCTTTGGTAGTACCTATATATTTTCAATTTAGGTTAATAATGTTTAAATCAGTCATACACTTGTGCTAGGATCTTAGTGGTATTTGAAGATCTTCATTGATACTGTCATTACAATGGCTACCGAGCTATTCTAATGAAGGTACCAGTGGTCTACTATGTCTATAAAGCAATGAATATTATTTGCCCCTCAGTATTTCAATTCACTATCATTCCTATTTTCTTTACACTTCCTGATACCACTCACGTACTTATCACTCCCTTAGTTCACCCCCACTATTGGCGCCATGATACAGGGTACTGGTATAATTTCTTCTCGGTTTTTTCATTCCTCTGTACTCGCACACATAAAAATATCAAGAGTAAATGTCTGACGATATTTTGTATTATTCAGTAGTTGTACTTGGGTGATTTTTTTTTCAATTTTCTTTAGGGGTATTGAAATTATTTTAGTTCCTATGCCAAATGTCTTATCTAATTCCACATTACGTGTTACATAAGTGGATATAAACAGATTCCAGTATTTTCCTAAAAATGCCTTGATGATAAATTTCTGCTCTAACGCAATATGTTTCGCTTGTATTTAAAACTTGATTTGTGATACTCATGATTGATAGTTCACATGTGGATATCTATTTATTTACAAGGGTCTATCGAGTCTATGTATTTTAAAATGAATTTGGAAACAGTTCGTCTCCAGACTTTAAACTTTATCTCCCGAGGACATCTTCCCTCGAATTCAATCTATCTCACTCTAAAAGCCTTCATCTCATTGTTTATGCATGAGTAGTTTTTGCTTTATTCCGCCTACAAATGAACGGAAATCTGACTCAATCCTTCGCAATTTCTTTCTCTCGTGCTAGTGTAGCAATGCCGATGGCCAAGACACCCAGATCCCCGCTTTTTAAGTGCTCTCAATTCGCATGTCACCCAGTTTTGGTAGGAAGACGGTTGTCTTCGGGGAGAATGAGATAAACCTGATGACATTCTTTCGCGAAAATGAGGTCAACAGTTTGCTACGGAATGCCTCAATGATCGGATCAATTCCTCGACGCTCCGCAGTACTTGGGTTTCGTCGATCGTGGAAAATCGAGTTTAGACTCAGAGCCGCCCGCTCTCTTAAACTCCTCATGCTACAAGCTCTTCTAGTGAGTCTCTGGAGAGACTACACGTCAACTCCGGGGCAATGCATTTTCAAGCGTCCTCAAAGGACTCCGATGAGAGGGCACCTGGCCTCAGGACACCTGGCCCAGATGAAAAATACATATACACACAACATAACAAATCTTGAGGAGAGCCACTATCGTGGACGATAATCAATGTTCACAGGTGCTGAAACATATGTGTAACACAAGAAAATAAACAAAAGCATATCTGAATATTTCGTTGCTCACAGCCAACTTCATTGACAAGAAGTGAAATCCCTCTTTTTGTTGAGAAAGGTGGCTGTGAACATCAAAATATCCAACTATATGTGAGTTTATTTTTTGTGTTGCATAAATATTTTTCACACCTGTGAACATTGTGTGTCCATATATTTGTCCCTAGCTCCCCACGCCGCTACACGTCAGACCAATTCAGCTCCTCCTTTTCAGCCGAAAGTACAATGGGGTCGTTTACCATATTTTTTTTATTGCCGAATATGATAGAGTTTGTAAAATAAAAAGACTCGTATTTTTCCGTTTTTAGATCCGTCAGTTATTTCTCGAGTTATAAGCGGCGAAAACTGATGTTTATAACTCTTTCGAAAAATTGGATGCGGTGCAACCTCTGATGTATATCGTCTGCGTCCAATCACAACTGAGCCCGCGAAGCTACTTCGCCTTATCACAAAGGGGGGGACACCCAATGGGAGTGATTGCGACAGCATCTGCGAGAGCAGACCTTCCGAGAACCCCCCTCCACTCCCTTCCCTTCCCATAAGAGCAGTCAAGGACGGGAGGAAAATGACGTCAATGGCATCACAGCAGCTTTTTCGGTGGGCGTCACCTTTTGCTTATTTTAATTTATGAGTGAATGGTTGTGGTTAGAAGATTAATTTTTTCATTAAAATTCTTTTTTCGTTTCCATCAAACAGTTTCGTGCAAAAAATTTCTATTTCGGTTCCGAGTAAACGCCCCCATTTACAAAACAAATAGCTGCACTCACACGATAGGGTCGTCCTTTCCATACTTATTCCGCACGAGATCCCCGGAACTCACCTCTCTTCCACTACCGAGTCCACGTAACGGCGTGCAGGCGTCCACTCCTGGTTTTAAAGGCCGACGACTTCCTCTGACTTCCTCCTCAGTTCGTTCCTTTCGGCGAACTCCCTCTCGTCCTCGCTGATCGGGCCGTTCTTCCCAACTCCCCGTCCTCTTCCAAAAAACATATACCAATCACACCGAAAACACATGCGCCCACATTGGGGACCCAGTTAGCTATTTACACCACACTTTAAATGTCACACGCGGGAAAAATAAGCGAACAAACAGCAAAAAATACTTGTAGCGAAATAATTTCATTACAATATGCATACATGCATATGTATCACCTCCCATAAATACTACAATTGCATCGCAAATTGGCTTATATTTCTTCTTGAATCGGAATATGAAGTATTTTCTCCTTCCATTATAAATGTTGTGACAAATGTTCCTCTATGTTCCTTATCTTATATACAAATATCCTATTTCATTTTCTGTTATATGTGTCACCGTAAATTCATAGGAATAATATGTGTAGACTTATTTACCAAAAATTAATAAACATTTCCATTAAGTCGCGAAGAAAGGCTTTTATAATTGACTGTTTCGTTACCAATCCTAATAGATATAGCTGATATCAATTCTTTTGAAAGGGAGTAACATGAGGCACGTATAAACATCTTTCCAGCGTGACATTGAACGGGCGAATGAATAATATTATGGTTAATATTTTCTTCTCCAATCATCCGCTTCTGCGTATAATGCAGCATTGTATTTTATACTGCTCATCAGCCTATAGGGTAGTTTCCTTCATCAAAGAAAACAGACTTCATTAATTGCGATTTGTGCCCTGCCATAAATGTATTTAATTTACGCAAAAAGTTTGTATTGAGAAATCCCAGTTTACTAGAGAATTAAATGTTAATTTTAAGGCCATTTGAAAAGGCTCTGAAATGGCGGGGTGCGCTGCCTTCATGCTGACGTAACAGGTATGTAGTTTACGTTGCGAAGCATAGGAAAATTCGTCTCCTGAACTTACCGTTGTATTTCAGGGCCCCTTAGCTCTAGTGAATATTTATTAGTATTAACCTGTAAAAACTATCAATGTTGGAAAAGAATTCTCAGTTAAACATGGTATTATTAGTCATTTTATAGGCTCAAGGACGTCCTGCTCGCTGTGTCTTCTGCTACGACGAAGCATGGCGTGAAGGTCGTGCGGCGATAGGCGAACTACATGATATGCTTGTGAAAGGAATACTAACTGATTTTAAATGAATCAACTGCATAAGTAATGTTAATTAAATAAATAAAAGTTAATTATAATTAATTAACGGAATAAATATGCCTCCAATACTTGTTCATAAGCTTTAACGGAGTGCGGCGTCTATTTGGAAGCGCCCGCAGCACCACCTGGTGGCAGGTAGAGGAAATAGTTTGACTTCACGCGTAGGATTAACCGGCATGCAATAGTTTGCCGTCGCGTTTTCGCGCCATTGATTTTTTTCACTTTTTAATTAATGAGGAAAAATACTTAACGTCATTTAAAAATCGAACGGCTTAAAACACGTACTCCAGAGGTTATAAACTTTCGATCAAGACAATAAAAAAATAATAGGAAACTACCCTATTGAGCTGCATTAAAGCTATAATGCTACTGAAATATTTCTATACACTGTTCTGTTCTCAAAATAGATATATAAATTTATATATTGAGGTGAATTAATCACTGATGCCATTTAAAGCAAGAAAGGAAACATATCTTTCAATGGGGAATATATCATTAAGTTTGGAAGTGGATAAAAAAGGTAGTTAATTTTATTCATAAATTCTATTTTTTTCAGGTGAGTGCTGCGCTATTTTACATAGCATTAACATGCCCATTGCACCTGTAGCCGACCATTACATAAGGCAGTGGTAAGAGAACAGAAACTTTTTATTTGAACTCTCGTCATTTAAATGAAATCGAGGCATTTTAAAGGTTATGTACTTAATAACCTAGTTTTTGAACTAGCAGGCAGATAAATATGCTTAACTTTTTTAATAACATGTATCCATAAACGTATACGTACGAAGCAGCCTCTTTAGGCCTTGTTAGTATCTTGAACACTTTATAAAATAAATTTATGTGTTTAACCACCACTTAATGTAATAGTTGTTACCTTTTGGAAGAATTGTCAATGGTCCTAGCCAAAATTCCTAAGAGGCTGGTCTTATCGTCATGCAAAATATATTGTTCAATAGCGGATGAAAATCATTTGCCTGGACCATTTTTAAAATTCTGAAAATTCCAAGGTGGAAAATGACGTGATTAAAGTTCAGTATTTCCATTTTACGTATTCGCTATGCGGGCAGCCCTTAGCTAGCATTTTACTTGGTTGTCGAGAAAAAATTTTCATAAAGAAAAAAATGGTCTTAATATAGTTCTCACTATCTACACATTCATCAAGTCGTATTTTTCTGTATTTTTGGCAACTTCATGGCATCGCATTTTTGGTAAATTTTTGGCAACACAAACATTGATCTATTTTCATTAAGCTTGAGTTTATCCTGCTTTATATATTTAGAATGCGACGGAGATCTTTTTTTCTTACTTAACACTTATCAAAACGGAGTTTTCAAACCTTGAAAGTTATTTCGTGGACTATTAAAAATTCTAGCCAACGTTGAGGAAACATTTTCATCTCAGTGTTCCGCAGGGGGATAATGAAAAATGAGTTTCTCTCATTTTATTTGATG
This sequence comes from Platycnemis pennipes, assembly GCA_933228895.1. Lineage (NCBI taxonomy): Eukaryota > Metazoa > Arthropoda > Insecta > Odonata > Platycnemididae > Platycnemis > Platycnemis pennipes. The sequence goes on along the minus strand of OW121852.1, from coordinate 105,316,871 downwards.
GAATTAAATCCCCCAAAGTTGAGCAATTTTTATTTACCGAGACCATCCAACTTTCTAAAGGCTTTTTACCGTATGGCTCTACCTGCTGGGCCTGATATTTTATATATTGTATTTGCTATGACGACTACGAAAGCTGAATAATCCTGGGTTCAAAAAATGCCAGCATAATAGCATTCCCTTCCGTGAATGTAATACATCACTTGTCCTTTTTAATCCGGCCAAATTCACAAAGCAGAGTAGCGGAGGATGATTATAAAAGCGTTCTGAAAAATATATTCTCAAACTAGGCACCATGATGGAAGATGTAGGCTTCCTTAAATTTACCTTACCTTTGGAACTTCAACAATCTCTCAATATCTGTATGCTTCGTAGCTTTCCTGTTCTTCCCGAAGCTTAAATTTCGTCTCGTTATAAAATAAAAAAGGGAACTCATCCTTTTTTATTGAGGAAAACAGGTTTCAGGTTCCTTCAAAATAGAATCAAATGAAAGTCCTCCGAAAGGAAAAATATACACGGATTATCTTTTGTGAATCATTTTTTTGAGAACGTAGCAATAAATTATCATAGCATATTTTTAAAATCCATTATTTGATGAAATACTAGGTAATAAATAATAGGGGTTAAAACACTATCCAGATGATGATGATTGCAGTATATTCTAAGGCATGAACTGTGTTTTAATTTACCGATTCCTTACACTGAAATTTAATTTCTTGTACCATCTTATTATAATGGCAGGTATTACAGTAAAAGCTTGCATTTTGAAGGAATTGATTGCTTTGTTGGTGAAATCAACTTATCTGAACATTTTTAAACGACTGTTAAATCACACCCATAGGCAATTAACATTATATATATTTTATCAAAATCCTTTGGTTCTATTTTGTATATTTTGAATTGCAAGAGCAAGAAATCTAAAGAGCCGTGCTCTTTAGATTTCTTGCTGATGTTGTTAGTCTTTTTTTGAATCGAACATCTTGCTTGAATTTTTTATATCAATCCCTCTATGTACCTCTTGTAAGAAATGTTAGGAAGCACTGCTCAATTGTTGAAATATATTTTTGTTTGGCACTAAATATAAGTCCAAAGGTCATTGTAATACGTCGCTTGGTTCCAATACCAAATCCAGTGTGCAGGAGCAGAATTGGAAAAAATTTCTATTCCAAATCTTCAGGCAAACAGACCCAATTTCACGTGTGCGTGTATATGGCCGCATCTCTCGTACATCACTTAAATCTAAAAGCCAGGACGTAGAGTGATGCGGACAAAAAACATCTAACCAATCCCTGCAATCTAGTTAACTTTCAAAATAGCGTTCCGTGTTTTGCTCGTCCGAGGCACGTAAGTGGATTTCCCGGGCGCAAAACAGTACGTGTGCCTAAAAGTGGTCGAGTAGTGACGGTAAAATGCTGCCCTGTAATGGCGCCGCCTTATTTTTCATAGACGGAAAAGCAAGAGGCCAGCGCTAGGTCCGGGACTTAATTGAAAATTTTATTACGACCGCTGTCCGATATAAGATATAATTTTACGAGAGGGATGGTGGTCGCTGAAATACCCTTTAGGGGCCGCAGAGTAAGCTGATAAGTGTAGAACGACGAGGAAAAGCTGCTAGCGCCTAGGGTAAATAAATCATCGCAAGAAATGCGCGCATCAGGGAAAAACAAACCATCCTCTGTACATTCGGTAAATAAGTAAAATTGGAAACAGGCTAGAAACCGATCTAATACTCTCATAAACAAATTACCGAAAATTCTCCGGTGTTGCTACGCTATTTTCAGTCAGTTAATAAATATTTTTGTTCAATAATTCGTAATTCAAAAACCTAGACAAGCAACCAATTGATAGCAATAAATATGCAAATATTTTCACATATTGGTCCTATTGATATAAGTGGAGATAAGTAAGCTGTTTTACCTATTCTTCACAGCTATCACATCAGTTATTAAACGCTTCACTTGCAGCTGATAGCAAAATTACGAATATATTTTGTTTAGTGTGAGGTATATCTTGTGAGACTTTCTTTAGCGTAAACATTATTTTTTTTGATTCCTTAAAGTTTCGCACAAAATTATGCTTAATCCTGAGTAGTAACACTAATATTCTCGCTTGCAAATGGCAAAAATAACATCACCTTGCCAAAGATTTCCTGGTTATTACATTGTAATATTTATCACAATTTGTCTTCGTTTTAGGTTCATTTTCTGTGATGATGGCACGATCAAATCTTTGTTTTCTATTTTTTCTAACAATTAATTTTGTTAGAAATGATGATTTGCATTTAGCTAAAGGCGCAGTAAAGTTACATGAATAAAGAGCTTTGATCTTTATTTCAAATATACATTTAGTGCACATATTTTAATTTACGAAGAAATTAATATATAAAACTAGAAACAATAATTCAGAATAGGCTTATACATGAAAAGTATAAAAAACATGGCGCAAAAGTGTTATCGAGTCATTGCGGTGGTCATGAAATGTATTTTTTGTATTATTTTGTTTATCCTCACCAACAGTTAATCGACCCGTATCATGTGAATCCCATTTTAACGACGAAAGAAAATATAATCGGTGATATCATCTAACTTGCATTGTTTTTCAATTCAATGTGGTGATATGACTTTCGTTTGGTGTTGTATGAATATATAAGTATAAAGAGACATGAAGTAGCCCATAATATGAGGAATTTAAAGTAATAAGTCTTTATTTACATTTAATTCATACTCATATAATTTACTCTCTCAGTATTTATGTATGAGTTCATATGAGTAATATGTACATACATGTACATATGTGTATGTACTAGCCTCCACGACAGTCTTGGTAGGGGGAAATATTGCCTCTTTCAAGTTAATAATGATAAGGTATACTTTTGGAAGGTTTTTAAACCAAATATACTCCAGTGCACTCTTATTTGTTATATCAGCCTGATCTTTATAAGGACTCGTTGGGCATTCGAATCGTTCCAGTATATGTCATGCCTATTACTCATAAAATGTGATTGATCACTATAATTCTATGCTCTATATCGAGGTCTCGGGATTGAATTTGATTCCTAACGTTGGAAACCGGTCTGCTGATAGGCAAATTAATTAATAATTTCTACAATTCGGCCTGAATACCCAGGAGGTATTTAGAAATGTGGTCTGTTAACCGTTTTCACTTATAATAATTGGGGTTATAAGTCGTTTTGACTTCTTTTCCAGCATTTTCACACTGGACAACGGTCCCTTGAGTCATGTGTTATTCAAGCCATCACGGGATGGTGTGTGTGAACGTGAGAAAATCTACCAACATAACAATACATGAAGTTTGACTAAATCCTCCTGGTATTAAATTCAAGCATCAAGATGCCTTCACCTTTGACCTTAAAAAGAACAAGGGCTGATAATAGGTGAACGGCCGGCAATCACGAGGATAACTGCCAGAGGGGAAATACTGAATGCGAGAATCATTTTAAACTTAGGCCGCAGGCATCGTGTAATTACGAACGCAAATTTAATGGATGATACTTGTCGATTTTTAATTATGAGTAACATCACTCTGGGAGGAAAAAATCTAATTTCAATACGTGGCCGTACAATACAATCCGAAATAATTTTAATGGAAGCGTATTTTGCAGTCGAATATATTTAATTACCTCGGATGGTGTCCTCAAAAGTTTTGAAATTTAAGAGAGAAATTGTACAATGAATGAGAATTAATGCTATGTCATCAGATTTATGGAAGTTGATTTTGTTGACAATGTTAAAATAATGTAATTTCTATTTCTTATGCTTTGAATCATACAATTGACTGTCATAAACTTATTCCCATACATGATTTAGTTTTCATTCGACGTTTCAATGTGTATTTTTTTATTTTATTTATTTTCCACTACCTCCGAAAACAGCACATATGGCATTTTACATCGGGGTATTTCACCATTAACAACGGACGAGCACACACATGCATGTCCTGAGTGGTGAAAAAAACCCACGCAGGCGGGAATCGAACACGCGACCCTTAGGTTAGCAGGACTTAACCACGCCGCCACCGGGGCCGACAATATCAATGTTAAAATGGAAATTCATCTCGGGTTTTCCTCCGGGTCAGGTGTTCCATAGCCGACGTTTTGTTGCTCGACTCGGGGACCGTCATCAGGGCAGATAAGTGCCCTGATGACGGTCCCCGAGTCGAGCATCGAAACGTCGGCCATGGAACAACTGACCCGGTGGAAAACCCGAGAAGAATTTCTACAGCTATTTCGCCGGGAAAACTTTCGATCTTATTTAGACTTAAAATAATGTAATATCAATACCTCATGCTTTGAATAACTGCTTTGAATTTCTTATGCATTGATTGTTTTAAAATTATTCCCATTCTTGCTTTTGTTTTTATTCGACGTTTCAATGTAATTATTACCAGTATTAATGTAACAAAGTGGCAGAAAAGAGAATTAAAGAGCATTGATGTCGAAACGAAAGCGGTGTCAGTCCTAAGAACCTCGATTCATAGGATTTTGTATTGTTTATTTTCCTTCCCTTGAGTCTCCTGTACTGTTCGTATTCCAAAGCACTGTTTTTCAAAACTATCCTCCGTCTATGTCCTCATTAACAACTTTTTTCATCACTTTCCATATTTTCCTTTCGTTTCTGATAAAAAATTTAATAATTTCATCTCCATACGTTAGTGGAAAAAATATAAAGGAGAAAAATATAAGACTTCAGAATATGAGCAATAATTGATTTCCTCGTATTGTGCATTTCTGTTTGCCTTGAATTGATTTTTTTACTATTGAGACCTAGTTTTATGGCATTAAACTTTAAAAGGATTTTACTTGAGGTATTAAATTTTAAATTCAATAATACAATAAATAAACTGCTTGTGCTATAATAGCAACTTCAGTTTCACCCTGTGGATTATGTATTTTAACCTCCGAACCTTTTTCAATCTGAATAAAAATTTTATTTACTTACTTTCTCACTATCTTAAATATATTTTAATTGACTAAATTAACAGTACAGAAGCGTTCTCACCTATTAACATGAAGGTCACCGGTTTGAGATCCAATAACGGCAAAACTTGGGTGAAAACTTTGACTGAGTAAAAAATGTTAACCGGTGATGAAAATAAGAGCAAAAGTTTTTTTTAGTCATCATGCGAGTGACAGCATAGGTTAGTTTCGCTATTTATTTTTGTAATTGGGAGGAGGTAGGAATTTGGTGTTCAGAGGAAAGAAATCCGGGGAGGGTATTAGCCTCTACTGAAGGAAAGGAAGGTCCACGTTATAACGTCCCATCCAACGGATGGAGTACTGAACTTGGAAGTCTCTCCACACAAAACTGGGAGGGAACCGCTTTGCCAATTAATCTCCTAGTGAGTCAATACTGGAGTTTGAACCCAGGCCGCTGGAGTAGGAAGACAGTACTCAAGCCTCCTCATGAACCCAGTCCATGAATTTAAATGGTTGTTCATATTTCACGAAATCTAAATGGGATCGGGGATTCAACCTTCCGTTGCGTTAAATGAAAAAAATATTTTAAATCCATTTTTTTATAAATTCGTGAGTTAATCAGATAAAAGCTTATCATATGTCTAGCCCCAAGTAAAATGGTTCAAATTCCCTGAAGACTTTGAGCCATTATCCTTGGGGTGGGAATTTCGGCCACCATATTAACCCTATCACCTTCATGTTCGAGCGAAACTTTAAGGTCAGCTCGACATTGATGAATCGGTGAAGGCTCGGTCACTCTTTAGTGGTAATGAATTCGTCATAGGTCAGCGAAAGCCTCATCCTGGATGGAGAGAGCAAAGGTGCTTGCAAGATTCGACCCTCGCTGCCATTGACTCGATTAGTGGGAGATGATCGAAAACGCCTTCGGGGCATTCGGGAACCAGTCATTCATCACTGATCCGCTCCAGAAGTAAACCGAATCACTGAGCGCTCCTGAAGCTGGGAGTGCACGAGGGAAGCACAAACGGGGACTTATCCGCAGGCGAGGTTCTAAATCCCTGTACTAGGCGGAGGGAGGAAGAGAGTAGGGCGTTATTTGCGGCTCCCTACACTTGCCTACCACCCCCCCGTGAAGGTTTGAGAGTGACGGTGCTATCCCATGATAACCCGGGAAGCTGTGGGGAGGGTGGGGTGGCCGAAGTAATCAAGCCTCCTCCGTGGGGCATAAAGCCCGCTTTATGGAGGAAATGAACGCCAAATCAACTTATGAAGTAGGCCCCGAGCTAGCGTCACAGATGTGGTGCGTCCACGAAAACATTTCCCTGGGTTGGACTCCGTCTTCTGGAAATTCATGAACTGCCGCTAAACATTCGGCGGGAAACGCTGGCACAGTCGAAATTTTGATGAGGCATTTAATAGTTCCTTACCCTCAAGTGTTTGACTATTTAAGGCCACTGTTTAATTCATTACATTCAAGTGGATTAAATTTTGTCATCATATATTAATCTTTTATGATATTCATTCCACTGGAGGATAAACTTATCAATGACTCAAATATATCTATTCATCTGTTTCATTTTATGGCGATTAATACTGAGTCAATAATAAGACTAATAGTCTGAGAAACATTAGAATAAATTAAGGGAAACAGCTGTAATTTCTTGTGAGGAGACCATGGTAACTCTCTTTATCTTGATTGTTAGAACCAATTCCACCATAAAATCGATTGATAGCTTGACCTCCTTAGTTTTTACTTCCAAAGTAATCATTTAGCTGAATAGTTATCTCTTTTGAACTCTTGAATGCTAGACCTCTATTGCAGCCAATTACTCTAGATTATTTTTAATTCATAATTCATGGGAATTCATGTTTATTAGTTTCTGACATTTGGTTACGTCGCCGGAATGTCAAAGTTTTTAATGAAATTGGAAATAAAGCATACTAATAATAAAATGATGTGAAATATTATGACACATCTTGTTTCAAGAGCTAGGGGTAATTAAATATTTGAGGTGTACGAAGAGCTACCCATAGGTATTATATTGCAATGTTTTTTCATGAGTGAAAATAAGCAAAATAAGCCTCTATCTAAATTTTACAATTGCTATTTTCTTAATAGTAACTTCTCCATATGATGATCTGAATAGTAATTATGGCTAAATTCTTACTGAAATGAACTAAAAACGTGAAAAAAATTAGAGATGTTATTTCCGATGAGTGTAAAACTGAATTTTTGAGAAATAAGACTTGTATCAGGACGTATAAGGTACATGTTCAACACATATTGGGTGAAATTTTTTATTTTATTCTAACAGAAATTTTAAATGGATAGGATTACTGAAGATATTTGATATAAATTAAGGACCCTTTACTTATTATGCTAGCTTTGACCGGATAATTAAGATTATAGAAATAGATTGACATATAGATGTCATTTTTTCCGTGCACCATCAGAGAGCATAATAGGCAGCACAGCAAAGGGATTTTATAGGTTAAATATTAACAGATTAGTCTGTAGGAGTAGCTCTTATTTGCATTGTTAGCATTGAATTCTTCTTAGTTGAACCTCTTAGTTGTATGGTAAGCATTGCATGGTATCTCTTAGTGGCATGACCTGGCCTCATAGCTAGATAGCTCCCAGTAAATGGTGCATATTTGGTGATCTTCACCTCCTGCCACTCCCTCACGTTAGCTCGCACGGTATTACGTATATGTAGATGTAATTATAACAATAAATTATGTCAATAATGTAAAGAATAGATAATTTATAATTTTAATCATGAGTCAAACATTAATTATCTATTACTTAATTTCTGGAAATATCTACCACTAAAGTTTATTTATAAAGCCACTTAGAAAATGATGAGTTCAAACAAACATTTAATATCTGACTGCGGAAAGGCTCGGGAACAAATAATTACCGAGGGCTCCAATTCAATAACGTTACCGCAATCAAAACATAACCGCATCCTACGCAATTGTGCGCAGTGAAATGGCTAGTAATTTGAGTAAAGGTTTGCAATATCCCAATATATATGGCCCATAAAAACGTACTCAATTATTTTGTTAACTATTATTAGGAATTAGATTTTCCTCAATCGAACCTGAGTGTTACTGCAAAATGAATGAATTAGCAGAGACGTCGATTTGTTATTTTCGAAAATTAGTCAAAAATTTTGTAACAAATGTTCCAAAAGTATTTAATAAAATGAGTGATGACTTAAAAAATATGGAATCTATAAGTGAAGTCAAGAGAAGGACCAATAAATGGTTACTGAGCACATAATTTATGTTGTCAGAGATAAGTACTGATAAACTCTCTACTCAACTCTACTAATAAAGTATAAAAGGCACCAGCTGATAAGCCAAGAATGGCGTAGCACGACCATAACGGTAAATTAATTTAAAAGTAAAAAGTTTGCACTTAAGTTATGTAATTAGCTATCCTGAAAATGGCAACTGGTTTCTTATTTAAATATTTAATTTAATGTTATATTTTGTAACTAATGCTGTCCTATGCAATTACTTAAAAGTTCATATGAGTCATTATGTATTACCCTGTTGCTTTTAGGGGTTTTGTACGCAAAGCAATGAAAATAAACCTGATACCAAGTTAATGAAAAAACAGCTATCGTTAGACTCACATATGTATTCACAATCTTATATTATTACGTAAAAAATGCCCGTTAACTTTCAAAGGAATTATACAACTATACGTTATTAAACGCAGAATCAAGTTGATTCCATGCCTTACCCCAATATTATTTTCACACGTATATGAATCTAAACGGATCTTGTACTTGTTTTCTTATGGCTCCTGATGGTATTGCGGCTAATCTGGTTTACGAGCGCTGCGGTTACTGATTAGGAAGTGGAGGCTGGAGCACTGCGTGTGAGCTAGCGTTAACTGGACGTTATCTTTCCTGCGAACCGGCCGTAATAAAGGTTCTGCTGGAGTGAGAGAGCGTAACTAAGCGGGTGCCCACACCCTGAGTGGGAGTGAGGGGCTGAAACCCTAAGGAGCTTCCTATCCCCACTCTCATTCTGCTAGGGTTTAACGTGAGCAAGAAGTCCTCGGTTTGGTTCGGCGAGCGTCTTCCCTCGACCCTTATCGCCAGCCAGTCGGTCTGTGCGGGATGCTAGTCCCTTCGTCCCCCGTTTCCCTTCCCTCTTCCCCGGACTACGGATTTACTGCTGCCCCTCGCAAATGGGGGCGTTTACTCGGAACCGAAATCGCAATTTTGTACACGAAATCGTTAGATGAAAACGAAAAACGAATTTTAGTGAAAAAATTAATCTCCTAACCACGACCATTCACTAATAAATCAAAAATTTAAATAAGCAAAACGTGACGCCCACCAAAAAAGCTACTGTGATAACATTGACGTCATTTTCCTCCCGTCCTTGACTCCTCTTATGGGAAGGGAAGGGAGTGGAGGGGGATTCTCGGAAGGTCTGCTCGCACAGATCCTTAGTGTTGGCTCAGTTGTGATTGGACGAAGTCAAATGACATCAGAGGTTGCACCACACCCACTTTTCCGAAAGGGGTAAAAACGTCAGTTTTTCGCCGCTTATAACTCGAGAAATAATTGAAGTATCAAAAAACGGAAAAATACAGGTCTTTTTAATTTACAAACTGTCAGATCCGGCAATAAAAAATATGGTAAACGACCCCATTGCGGGCCTATCCGAAGTCCTACGCTTCCCTTCCCTCTGGGCCGCTACTCGACCCCCTTTTTCAACCAATTCGCAGGATATGATCCGAAGATCAAGTTCAGAGGGAGCTGAACGTATATTCTTCCTAGGGACCTACGGATTGTGTGCGTCTCCTAGGGTGGCTCACAGAAAAGGATCATCATCATCATTGGTCAACAAGTCAAGCATTGGTTTGACGCAGCTTTCCACTCGATTCTTCTATCGGCCAACCTCTTCATTGTGACGTAATTCTTCTCTTTTACATCCTTCACAACCTGTTCCATGTATCTCATACGAGGCCTGCCTTTTCCAATCGTACCGTTCACTTTTTCCTCGACGATAGTCTTCATCAGGCTATCTTGTCTCAAGATATGGCCGATTAAGTTGTCCCCTCTTCTATTTAGTTTTCAGCAGGCTTCTTTTTTCTCCCACTCTTCTTAGGACTTCCTCGTTACTTACTCGGTCGATCCATTTAATCTTCAGCATTCTTCTGCAGCACCTTTTGAATGCTTCCACCCTTTTCTTCTCCGCTGCTCTCATCGTCCATGCCTCACTGAAACATGCTCCAGATGTTATGTTCTGATAAACTGTTTCCTTACTTTTACGCCGAAAAGGATCAAGTCAGGATTACTCTCTCTGTTAACTATGAATTAGGTAAAAAATCCAGCTACGCCTCTCCTTATCTTGCCCATTACTAACCGTCGATTTCTGGTTTGGTTGAGTAAATCTTATCACGGGAGATACAAGTCAAGAAAGTAACGATTTCTTAAGGTCAATAAGAAGACTAAGACATAGGTATTTCGCAAGAGAAGGGAGGCTAAAACCAACGCTTACTGGAAAATCCACAACTTGAAGAACTGAAGGAGTTATTTTACCTGGGAAGCCAAGTAACCATCTACTTATAGCTGGAAATACAAGCGTAGAAATAAGGAAACAATTGATCAGAACGTATAATTGGAGCATGTTTCTTTACGGTACTGAGGTATGGACGATGACAGCAGCGGAGAAGAAAAGGGTGGAAGCATTCGAAACCTGGTTCAACAAAAGTACGATTAAGAATAAATGGATCGACCGAGTGACAAACGAGGAAGTATACTAAGAAAAGTGTGAGAAAAGATAAGTGTGCTAAAAACTCTTTTAAAAAAATGGGAAACCTAATCGGTCACATCATGAGACATGATGACCTACTGGAAATAATCATTGAAGATCGGGAAGAATGGGAAGAATTGCAAAGGAAGGCCTCGTATAAGATGCATAGAATAAGTGATGAAAGATAAGAAAGAGAAGAAATAAGTAAATATGAATAGATTATCTGATAGAAGAATTCAGTGGAGAGCTGCGTCAAACCAATCATAGGATTTCTGACTAATGATTATGATGAACGATTATTTCAGAAAACCATAAGTAGATTACAAGTAACAGTTATATTCTTTTAAATATAACGATTAAAAGTAAAAAATACCTAAATATTAATCGTTACCGGTGAACACAGTTACCTTTATGTAGTTACTCCTCATCACTGCATAAAACTGATATTTATTTTTATACTATATCGGCCTCATTTGAGAGGCGTGTTTTTATAACCGTTGTCAAGCGATCAATTATTATACCCAGAGTTTATCCAAGTCAAGGTTTATTTCGGTAAGATTAATCGATGACTCAAGCACTCTGTGGAGTAGGCACGGAACCTTGCCGCTGGGGCAGGTTGTCATTCTCTTTTCTCCTTGCCTCGTCTTCACTCAGAGACCCTCCTTTATGTCCTTCCCCCTCCCATACTTTCCTTCTTCCTTTCATTCCTCCCCCTCTTACCTGCCCCCTTCCCCATTGGCTTTCCCTGAGCGTCCCGTTCCTCTGACACCCAATTAAAGAGGCATCCCTTCAAGCTAACCCCCATCTCTTTTTTTCCGTTCCAAAGTTGCAGCCGCAAGGTAGGAAGAATGGCCACTCACCCGAATTCGATTATCCTTGCGGAGTAGTGGGTCCTTTGAGGCGAGGTTGTTTCCTTACGTCCCCTTCCCACCTCCGTGGGCTCAATGGTCCGTAGCTAGGGAAAAGCATCCGGTTGTGGAACCCCGCGTTATGCCGTGTGACGCGCAGTTTTAATTAGTAATGTTAATGGAGTCGTTTAACATTTTCTATTGAAAAATCTGATAGAGATTATAAAAAGCAAAGACTTTTATTTTTCCGTTCTTCGATCCGTCATTTAGTTCTCGATTTATAAGCGGAGAAAAACTGATGTTTTTAAATCCTTTCGGAAAAGTGGACGTGCAAAAGATTAGTACGTCATCCGCTTCGCATCCGCTACAACTGAGACTGCGAAGCTCCTTCGCGTTATCACCATGGAGGACACACAGCAGACTCTGCCAATGGAAGTGATTGCGAAAGGATCCGTGAGACCAGACCTTCCACCCCCCTTCCACTCCCTTCCCTTTCCCTAAAAACAGTCAAGGGCGGAGGTGGATGACGTAGTAATCCTTAACGCAGCTCAATCGGTGGGCATCAATATTGGCTTATTTAATTTTTATTTATGAGTGAATGCCTCTGGTTATATGATTAATTTGTTCACCAAAGTTCATGAATGAAGAGATCATCACTGAAACAAACGCCTATTTTGAGGGCCTTGAGAAAAACTTCCATTTGGAAAGAATAAAAAAATTTGAAAAACCCTGTAATAAATGTATAAAGCTAAAAGGAGAATACGTTGAGAAATAAAACGCCTATTTGCCGAAAAAAATATATTTGATCCAAAAAGTCACTGGCTTATCAAACTACCCTCGTACTTAGTCCTGGACTAGTTCTGTGCGTACTTAGTCCTGGACTAAAAAGTGTCTAACTTTCATTTCATTCTTTTTGTGGAAATCGATAATTTGCTCCTCCATGAACAACTTTTCTGTTGATCTCAAATATAAAATTCACTCCTCTCTGAACTCTGAGCGTTTTTAGACCTAGATTAATGTGTATTCTAATTTTTATTCTGACATTTTCTAGAGTATTTCATGAAATAATAGCTTCCTCTCCTGTGTAAGGTTCTATTAACATCCTCCATAGAATGTTCACTGCGGCAAGCGAGTTTGGAAGTTTTCAGAACAGTAAAAAAAACAATTTGAGAAAAATTATATTTAGGACGATACGTAGTCGAAGTTGCAACAAAACAATGATGTTATGTTGCACATTCTTGCTTCCAAGGTTTGATTACCTCTGAGTTAATCGGAAAAGAGTGGAATGAGTAGAAAATTTAAAGTACAAGGAGATCAGTGGGTATTCATTTGACGATTATAGAATTGTATCATGCGTACATTTTAGCTGTTGTTTATGTAGAGTTGAGTTGAAAAGTACTCTGACAATAACTAGCTATCAGTTATATTTTCTATGAGGCTTCAATCGATGCAAAAATGGACATTATCTAAATAACGTATCAATTTGAAAACAAATTGGTCATTACCGCGTGATGAGATCAGAGACGTATTCGGAAAATAATTGCATTGTATCAGTAAGCATGATATTCGTTTTGTGACAGGAAACACGTTGAAAAACAACAAAATAAAAAGCATATTTCCTGTTTTTTGAGCTGTATTCAGACACATCCCATCAATTATTTGCTCTTGAAAAGCCTGATCCTTATTCATGGTGAAGTCGATTGTGTCAAAATTTCCATTTCCTCTTTAGAAGTAAGCCAAAACATGTCACGAGTGAAATTCAATTTGTTCCTTTGATTTAGAAATATGATCGGAAGAAATAATATGGATTTTTTTGGCAGTTAAAATAAATTGATTGAGTGTACGCTAAAATATTTGGTTTCAAACGGAGGAATACTAAAATTAGTGCGTGTATAACTCGTTAAAAGTAATAACTCCTGTCTAAATTGCTAACTTGTGGGTCCAATTAATTCATAGGCCATTTGGCAATTAGAATCAAATTATTTAGCAATTCCAAACAAAATAAAAAATACATGAAAATACTGATCTTATGAATGAAAACATGAAGTTGGCATTATTGAAAATATTATTTAGTTGAATATTGTTACACATTTACAGCCAAAATCGAGGTTAAATTTTGTTTTTATTCGACTCAATCTCTTGTCTAGAAATAAAAATTTTACCCCATTCTCCCTTTCATAAATTCTGTTCTCTTTCTTGATTGATATTTTTCTGTGAGGGATAAAAGTGCTACCTGAGAGAAAGCGTGTAATCTTCAGAGCTTATAGTCTTGTTTATCGTTCACCAGATGAACGAGCAGATAGCAACCCCTCTCTTCCTTTCTTCTCCATCATCTTCTTTAGGCCTTAGCGCTGCAGTTTCCTGTGTCCTATGCATTGGGTACTTGTCCTATCTCTTTGAATAAACGCTAAACCCCCCCCCTCCCCAAACTTTTTCCGTGCCCTTGACAGGACCTCTCCACTTCAGGTAATTTCACGACGTACTACTCATTTTTTTCCTAGTCGAGTGCATCGACACTCTTCCAGATCATGTGACCTATAGATAACCATCGACCTACATCCCTCACCAAGGTCAGTCCTTTGAGCTTCTTGGATCTAGTTGGTGATTAACTATTTGCCCACACTTCACCTCCAGGCGAGCTAATAAAGCACGGAATCCAGCACACTGTTGTCGTGCCTTTAGGAGACAGGTAGGATACATTTCCTAAAGCAATGGATTGGTATGGATCACGTTGTTTGAGCAAACGGTAACGATTGGAATACAATAAACGTAAACGGGTGATGTGAGAAGTTTACGTGAAACGTGAGACGAGAACTTTTTCTCTAGCGGAAACAATCAATATACGCGACTCGCGAGTCCGGAAAAATGGTTTCGTTTACCATATTTTTTTAATTGCTGGATCTGATAGAGTTCGTAAAATAAGAAGACCATTATTTTTCCGTTTTTTGATCCGCCAATTGTTTCTCAAGTTATAAGCGGCGAAAAACTGATGTTTTTAACCCTTTCGGAAAAGTGGGCGTGGTGAAACCTCGGACGTATATCGACTTCGTCCAATCACAACTGAGCCCGCGAAGCTACTTCGCCTCATCTCAAAGGTGGGGACACAGCTGATTCCGCCAATAGGAGCGATTGCGACAGGATCTGTGCGATCAGACCTTCCGAGAACCCCCCTCCACACCCTTCCCTTCCCCTAAAAGCAGTCAAGAACGGGAGGAAAATGACGTCAATGTTATCAAAGCAGCTTTTTCTGTGGGCGTCACCTATTGCTTATTTTAATTTTTGATTTATGAGTGAATGGTTGTGGTTAGAAGATTAATTTGTTCACTAAACTTCGTTTTTCGTTTCCATCTAACAATTTCGTGTATATAATTGCGATTTCGGTTCCGAGTAAACGCCGCCATTGACTGACGAAATCTGACGCAAAGAAAATCCGTAACGAATGTTAAAAGGTGCTAAAAATTAATTTACAAGACCGTAGAGGTACTTACGTATTTTAAGCCGTCATTGAAGTCACCAGATCGCTTAAGTATATTAAAATTCATAAGAATTAATTCGTGAAAACCGTGTTTAATCCTTCCTTTCTAAATTTTCCTGATGTAACCATTGGCAACTATCGAAAAGAAGATTTCTCATGTCATTAGTTACCATGTAAAATCTACTCAAAACAATACTACCGTTAGGTCAAAAGGCCTAACTCTCATTCTTTCTTCGACTCACTAATCACTAAGTATACCTTTTTTCAGTCAAATTTGGAATTCTTAGTATTATTCTCGTAATAAAAATGCTTTCATCAAAATTATTAATATAAATAAATGCGTGCCTAATTTATTTGAAAATGAAGCAGTTAGATTGTTCTTCTCGTGATTGGCCAGTTATTTTACCAACATTAATTTTATGAGCTCACAATTGTTTTTATTTTCACACTTTGATTTATAAGTCCATATGAGTTACTCCACGTGAAAGTAGGGATAGGAAGGTAATCTATTATCTGTAGGCTCTGCAGTGCTTAGTATCTTAACGTTTGACATGATGTATGAAAATTCAAACCATTTTATATCGCTGGCATAATTTTCAGCCTTAAGTTCATGAGATGTGCTTCTGTAACTTTTGCTGGAATACATATTCCTTTAGGCGAATGCAACTGTCCACAAGAAATCATAAGTACTCTTCTCTCAAGAGTTAAACTGACCGCAAACTTGGCAATGATTATCCCTTAAGTCAAGATATCCCTTTGGATATCTTGACTGTAAGGCATAACTTTCCTTTTCAGAAAAAAAATCATTTCTCGTGATGTATTCCCCCAGAGGTATCAAATGTATCGAACTCCAGCCGCATTGATTCGATGCTTGTAACTATAGAAAATAGCCTCCTCTGCTCTGTGTGGTGAATGCACGGTCCTATCGCAATAGTCGTTCGATTCTATCGTCGATTCCCCATTGCTGCTGCTCTCACCTTAAATGACCTCCTCTCCTACGATCCCCTCCCCATTCAACTTCCGCACTTCCCTCCAGCTCACTACTTTTCTTACTGCGTTCTCGCTTTCTCAGCGCTTTTACGACCCCCACCCTCCCTTCGAATTTCTTCCAGCTGTGCCCCCTTTACGGCAACTTCTTTTTCCCCTGCATTCCTCGGCAGTGAATCAATCTATTTCATCCTCGAAACCCCACGGCCTCAAGTTTGGAGTACGGTTTTGCCTTCCGAAGTTGCACGTATGCTTCGAATTCTTGCATTTTTTTAGACACATTCGCTCGAAATAGAACAGTTTCAGAAAAGTGAGTCATGTTTTTTTTCATCTCTCTCTCTCTCTTTGAATCCAGTCCCTTAGAACCTATTCATAGCTTTTACCCATGCACGTCAACTTCTCCCGTGATTTGGTGGAGATGCAATTTTATGGCCTGGGAACGGAGCCATCATCCCTCCTATTGAATTTGAATAGAGCCTACCGTTACCCGCTTATTCTTTCTACCTCATTCACAATTTCTTTTCGCCTAAAACATTCTTTTCTCCCATAGTTTTTACTTTTTGAAAAAAATGCGTCCTTTATTTGTGTGTTATTCATCCAATTGCAGTGATGTCGTTGTTGCCGAAGGGAATGAACAAATGATAAGCCTGCTACAGTTGCATAAGAATCGACTTATTTTTAAGTAAGCCTAATGCTAGTGAAATGGGTTCGTTCTTCGAAAAGTTTAGAAATAAGACAGCCGTTATAAATGACTCAATTTAAGTGATATAAAATCAAGTGTCTCAGATCATCTAAATGAACTCGGTCGTATATCTATTTTTGCACTAAATCACTCGAATGAGACAGGTATGGTACGGAAGTAGATTCAAAATTCCTTGCTAAAATGAGTTAAAATGAGTAAATGCTTTGATGGCTAAACAATAAGTAAACATTTGCATATGACAGCGGAACCTGGTTTCCCATATCGCCTGAATTATTTCCGAACCAAAGTGAAAACTTGTATAGCTAAACTGCTCTCTGTCTATAATTCACGACGAGCTACAAATTCTAATTGAAGTTTAGTTTTGCTTTTCATCGTTGCATAGGTGCATTTAGCAGAGACCGATTCAAGCTCTTTAAAGATTTCTTGAACTTTTCCAAACATCCAGACTTTTACATCGTGCGTCCTTTTCTATCATATAAATATGTTAACTTTTTTCAGGTCAGATCATTTATCTCATCCCACTTACTCGAATCTCTGGTTGATACCTTCTATGGAGTATGAAAATTTTCTGGGAAAGTTATGTGAAACACCGGTTTGCTCCTTAAATCTTTCTCGCTCTCTGTCTACTCCGTGATTTGACCGCAAAGAATCCCAGGAGCTATCACATCTGAAAGGTTGGAGAAGGAGCAAGAAATTATAAATTCATAAGGTTCTAGCCTCTCGGGACTTCAGATGAAGAATAGGGCTAGGGATATGACGTAACACACCGGAGTGAGAAACATTAGGAAGGACCCAATAGTCTTCTCTCCTTCCGTTCCTTATGTCGTTTATCCCACACACACCCTTCCACTCTACCCTCCTATCGTAGGGAATACCTCCTGATTATGTGCAATCACCGAAGTTTCCTCTTCATCCCTTCTTCGGCCTCTCTCTACCTTTAAACCCCCAAAGAACTTCCGCTGTACTGAGCTCAGAGAGCTCAGAGCTTTGCTGGACCGCATTACATCTACATCTACATAATACCCTGCAAACCACCATAAAGGTGTTTGGCAGAGATAAATTCTCACCAAACATGCACTACATATCATGCATAAAAAAGTATTAGTATTTATATACTGTTCTAAACTTCACTATTTAAAAAAAGATAAAAATAGCAAAGCAAACTTGCAAAAACATGGTATTAGTTGGGTTAGCTTCAAGTCCTTATACCAACAATTTGTACGAGGAAAAAAGGATATTTTGAATCTGTCAGTTTGGCAATCAATTTCTCTAATTTTGTGAATATGGTCCAGTCTACCGTAGTAAGTTGGGGTTCGTAAAATATTTTTAACGTCATCACTGAAAATATTGTCTTGCAATTTGTTTAAGAGATTAAGTCAATTTTTCCGCCTTTATCTAACGAATTTCTGTATTCCCTCACCATATCCAACACCTCCCGATTCATCCCTGCTCCCATGCATTATACTTATATCATTCTCCTCTACACTAGCATATCTAAAGCATTGAATCAATACTTGTCATCCTGACCTGACCTTATATATGGTAAGTTTGAGGAAATCCATATCACACGCTCGAGTGTAAATAATTATATCTGCAACTGCTAGAACAATGCGGAAGTAAGAAACCCCCAGAGACGACAGGGAGCATCATCATCATCATTGGTCAACAATCTTAGGATTGGTTTCACGTAGCTTTTCACTCGATTCTTCGGTCGGCCAATCTTTTCATTGCGACGTAATTCTTCTCTTTTACATCCCTCACAACCTGTTCCATGTATCTCATACGAGGCCTGCCTTTTCCAATCTTCGCGTTCACGTTTCCCTCGACGATTGTCTTCATCAGGCCATCGTGTCTCAAGATATGACCGATTAGGTTGTCCCTTCTACTTTTTAGAGTTTCCAGCGGACTTCTCTTTTATCCTCCTCTTCTTAGTACTTCCTCGTAATTTACTCGGTCGATCCATTTCATCTTCATCATTCTTCTGTAGCACCACATTCGAATGCTTCTACCCTTTTCTTCTCCGCTGCCTTCATCGTCCATGCCTCACTGCCGGAAAAAAACCTGCTCCAGGTGTATGTTCTGATGAATTGGTTCCTAACTTCTACGCTTGTATTTCCAGCTGTAAGGAGATTCTTCTTTTGATAGAATGCCCTCTTTGCCTGTGCTATTCTACTATTTCTTTCTTGCTTCGTCCATCGTTGATTACTCGGCTTCCTAGGTAACAGAGCTCTTTTACCTCATCAAGTTTTTGTTTCTGTACACCAATATCTCAGTCTTCTTCTTATTTATCTTCAGCTGATAACTGGCCATTGTCCTTTCCATGGTTACTGGAATCCTGTTCAGATCCTTCTCCGTCTCTGCTATGAGTGCTATGTTATCAGCGAATAGCAGCATGCTTATTTGTTCTCCGTGGTAGTCACTCCAGAATACTTCTCTTTTTATTTCATTGATGGCTTTCTCGATGTCAACATTAAAAACTACGGAAGGTAGTGCACAGCCTTGTCTCACTCCTTCCTTACTTCACTCACAGGGAGTATGTCATGCAAAAATGAAAAACATGATATATGCTTATCGATAAACCTTACGTAAACACAAAAAAAATAAAACATCTACATCTGCTTCGGAGCTAGCTCTTCCAAATTCATTCATATGGGAGGAGTGAAAGGAAAAATCGAAAAATGTTTGTCTTACGTTCTGGAGGTTTAAGGAAATAATTCTACTGTTTACTCACTTTACAATGATAAGTTGGAAATAGCAACAAGCATTCATGACAAACTCTCTGTCATGTAAATTGTTGCTTTACTTGAAGTGATAATTTAACAATTGCATAGTAGAGCAAAAAGTATTCTGTAATTGCAAGTAATTTGCTATGCATGTATTTACATGCGTGTTCCTTTCATTTTAACGCCATTGTCTCATATTATATCTATATTCCAGGGAACCCATCGAATTTATAGTTACAAATTGGATAATGGTATCTTTGCGAGAATGTGCGATGCAGAATGCTCTTTAAGGACGGTAATTACATAGCTGAATTTGGCCTTCATAGCTTACCCATCCTCGATCCAGTACATTCCTCTTTTAACCATTGCCGCCTGCCTACCCCAAGCCCTTTCTTATCTCGTTCGTTCCCTTAATCCCTTTCTCCCCTCAACGAAATCCCCTCCCACCCTCTCTTCCCCCAGGGTAATGCTTTACCCTCCCGCTTGAGGGTTTTGCGGCCCGCCCACCCCGAAAACTCACTTGGCCTTGCCCGGACGGAAGAGCCGCTAAATCTCAGCGGATTGCCAACTATGCTGTCGCCAGGTCGACGAAAATTGTGTCGCAAGGTCGTCTCGTGTGCCCTCTCCACGCTTCGAGTATGTGGGTCGATCGATCTATTGATGTGGTGGGGGGAGGGGAGGGTGTGGGATGGTTGAGGGCGCTTAAGTTCTGCCCTTTCCCCCTTCCGGAAGTTTTCACCCCCTTGGAGATCTTCTCCGTGAGATATCGCCCGACGCTATTCCCTCCTCCCCATTCTCTGCATCCTCGGAGGAATCCGGGTCGGCCTTAAAGCGCTCCACGTATTTTACAACCCTGCCCATCGTTCTGTGCTGGTCTCAGGGTCACTCGCTTCTTTGAAAGTGAGAATTATGTGACCGGATCCGTGAGAGGTCCACAGGTTGGTGCGAGAGGTTATGAGGAAGGTGGAGGGATGAATCGGTGATCGTTCCTCATCGCTCAAACTGCTTTTTATCGGTCGTGCCCCACCTCTTAACTCCTGTAATGCGTCTCAGATCATCCTCTCTCAGTGCCCCTCGTGCAACCTTCCATCCAACAATAAATAATAATAATATATAATATATGATAAACCATTCACATCCCATTTTCCCACGCATTATACTTATACCATTCTCCTCTGCACTAGCATATCTAAAGCATCGAATCATTACCTGTCATCCTCACCTGTCCTTATATATGGTAAGTTTGAGGAAATCCATATGACACGCTCGAGTGTAAAAAATTATATCTGTAACAAGCTGGATCAATCGTAAGTAAGAAACCCCCAGAGAACACAGGGAGTATCATCATCGGTCAACAATCTAAAAAAAAACAACTCTAATAGATTTTCAATTGTGGCATGTGACAATATCCATTCTTTTAACAACCTGAAAGTTTGTGTATAAACAGTTTACACGTGTGAAATTGTGAAATATTAGAAGGGAGAAACATAATCATGTAGCTATTCCGCATGGTATATTTATGGAGTACACACCGTACAAATGTACATAATAATTAGGGGTGCAATATATTTATTTACTCCACAGTTCCATACATATTTTTATACAGGTGATTTTGGAGCTTTAGACAGTCTCGAAGGTGTCACCTGTGTGAAGACTGCCTTCCGTAACTAAAGAGCATTGCTGGCAATTGACAAAAATCAGTTTTCCAAAGCATAAGAAAGAAATAACAATTTGCTAGGAACATTAAAGCTTTGCCCATAATATAAATGTTCCATTTTTTTACAATGATAATAACACTTAGAGAAAGTAAAGTACATACATTGTTGCAAAGCATAACAGCTATATATTATTTCGTAATTGACAACATGAGATAAATCTCTCGAAGTTTGTTACATTGCTGAATTTACACCCAATTTTGTCTTTTTCATGTGTATACATCAATAGTGACAATACATAAAACGTTAAGTTTTAATTTATTTCCACTTAATTCATTATATTCAGTGAGTATGATTAGACATTAAAAATTATTACAACTCTAATAGATTTTCAATTGTGGCATGTGACAATATCCATTCTTTTAACAACCTGAAAGTTTAATTACAAACAGTTTACGCGTGTGAAATATTAGAAGGGAGATATATAACCATGTAGATATTCCGCACTAAAGTACAACTAAATTATATTACTCACTCAGTGATTCAACCCGAAGGTTGGTTTGGATAGGTGAGGGTAGAGCTCACCCCGGACTAAGCCACATGCGTGTGAATTTCACACATTCAGGGTACGGGGGCCAGTTCCTTTCCCTGGGCCACCTCGCACTCCGAGGATTTTTCGTTCGGGGGCGTCCAGAGGCATCACCCGGATTTGAACCCGGGACTCTTCGATCAGTAGCCAAGCGCTCTGCCCACTAGGCCACCACGCTCCCTTTAGATTATATTAGTTACGTAATTATTTCAGGTATCAATAAGAAGATAAGACCATTTTAGGAACATTATCAGCTCCTTGTCGATCTCTTTCTGTTCCCTCTGGGCGTGTAGATGATGTTTCCATTAGAACTTTTACAACTCCAAATCAAAAGGCTAAGTGATAGATAACTAATAGATGTTTAGTATGTGGTGCATGTATCAAGCATCTTTTAGCATAGCTAAACCATGCATACTGGGGAAATACAGATAAATTTATTTAGAGAATGCCTTTCTAACAATCAGTCACTTCATAACATTTTGATACCTACCATCTAGAGGCACGTCTAGCATGTTTAAATGAAATAGTAGCATTGTAGCGCTTAGTTGTGTGTAATTTTGCATGTTTAGTTATCCTTCACCCCCCGACAGCCCCCCTTGTGGTAGCATGCAGGATAGTACATAGATGTAAATATGATGATCATGATACTTTTGTGACTTCTGTGTATTCTGTGCCTACCGTCGTTGATAATTTCTTGCAAATAAGAACATCAAATCATCATGCCCTTCCATGACTCCTTTACAAATGTTTTTTTAGCAACTCTTAAACACTATTAGCTTTTTAGGTCATCATAACATATTAAAATAAACTGATAGTCGGAAAGTATCAATAACTATTTTAAATCGTGATTACACTTATAATTATCGTAGTAAAGTGATATGGAGAGCATCAATGTTATTAACTACTTCTGGATGTCTAAAAAGGATGTCAAACTTCTTTTCTTCTATACTTTCCTCGGAATAATGTATTATTCTCATTCTAAACTTGGGCTGCTTGAATCGTGGGAAATCAATTTATAACTTCATTCTATAACTCTGTAATTCATGGGTTTAAATAGGGTCATGTATTTTGGACGCAATTCAAAGCAGCATGTGGATATGAATGGCTCCTTTTTACCTCGTGCACACGAAGAGTTGTTGAAATACGACCAGGGTATCGGTTTTTTAGTGTCTCTTTGTATATTTTTATTTTCTGAGACTACTTTTGAGGACATTCGTTTTGTTTGTGGTGCTATCGATGCATGTGAACGTTCGTTTCGTGTGTTTCACTTGCATCAAACTCTGCGGAGTTGTGTGTGACATCGCGGAGCGTTGCAATGGCATATTTATGGAGTACACACCGTGCAAATGTAGGTTAAGAATTGTAGCAGCCGGAAAAAAATTGAGTTCCTGGTAAAAAACGAAAAAATTAGTCTTCGTTACTGCGGTGGACAATAAAATGACTACTGCTCTCGAGGAGAAATGTCTCTGGGGGACCCATTTATTCCGAATCTATGGTTAGCCCAAGAGAGCTGAGACTTTTATTACCCTCCTATGCTTTTCCTGAAGCTGAATAGACCGAAAAAGAAATTACCTATTCGTCCCGCTTTTCCTAACAGATACTACCCGCTCGAGTTCTTCACTGAATCTTATGAAATGTTAAAAACTCCGGTGTATCACGGTGAATTTTTTGTCTCACAAGCTGTTTTTTTTCGTTTC
This sequence comes from Platycnemis pennipes, assembly GCA_933228895.1. Lineage (NCBI taxonomy): Eukaryota > Metazoa > Arthropoda > Insecta > Odonata > Platycnemididae > Platycnemis > Platycnemis pennipes. The sequence continues at coordinate 105,293,477 of OW121852.1, read as the reverse complement.
ACTATTTCTTTATTTAATTATTCTTAGCATGTTCTACACTAAAATTCTAATGATGAATTTTAATACTTTTGTCACGAGAACATTTATGGAGCACGTTTGGTTATTGACTAAGCTTTGATTTGAACAGCCAGAATTTGTCCTCATGCATAGTTTCTTATAGTTGGTTTTTTATTAATAAGGAATGCTTTATCTCATTCGGGCAATATTGAGTCAAAATTGTCCCTTTTACCATTTCACGTTCCATTACATATGTTTTCCTCTAAATATACCTAGTATATGTCTCTTTGATAGAATATGTGGCATAAGAGATTTAAATAGAAAACAAGCCTGGATATGACGAGGCTATACATTTTTTTTATATGGATATATCCATATAAAAAAGGAAGTTATGTTGCCGCATATATATAAGTAAATAAAAATATCATTTTATTATTTATCAAGTACGTAGATGTATGTAGATACTAACCATGTAGCTGCACGTGACAATATTATTAGCATGTTTCCATGTAGTGGCCTAGTTGCATGCCAATAGTGCATGTTTTGGTGATCTTCACCCCCTGCCACACACCCTCGCGATGGCTTACAGGGTATCGAGTGGATGTAAATGTAGATCAAAACATACGAATCAGGGTAAAAATGTAAACACCATACTGTGTACACGTGTGGAAAAAACTTTAGGGTTATCACACTTATTCCTTCACGAAAGGACCCAACTCACTGAAGTAAGTGGTGTGAAAAGCCTGTGAAAGCCTACTGATAGTATATATGGTTTCACTAAAGAGGAAAAAAATCCAAAGGATTTAGAGTAAAGTAATTTGAGATAGCGTAATGGAAAGATTTATTTTACGATTAAGTCATCTTCGATTTAAATATTTAAATATTTTTAAAACGGGCGTCTTGCTGGTCCCTAACCTTAGTGATACCTAGGTTAATTCTTCATTAGCCTTTTTATGAGATTTTAGCACTCTGTTTTGATGAGTTTTTAATTAATGTTTGCATTAATTATCAAAGTTATCGCTCTCAAAATCAGTTTCTCTAAAGCCTTCGATTTTTCATTGTATCGCTAATCCATGGGCAGTAGGGAAACTTTGCGATTTGCCCTTAATTACCTGAAAGCTTAGAAGGGCTTCACTCTCCTTTGGTCACCCTTCAATCGTTTGTGGCCATCACAGCCTTTCCGTAATTCTCAAGGGCCCTCAGCCTTTCGTCCTTACGTGGAAATCCTCCACAGCGGGCAACTCCCTTACTTACTTAGCACGCATAAACCTTAACCCCTCCTCTCCACCACCGCTCCCACCCTTTCAGGCATAACTTCGTGGAGGGTCAAGGGAGGGGGTAAGGGTGCGTTCCTCCCCCTTTGGTGGCCCTCTCGACCTCCCCTGTCCCCTTCGTCCACCCTGGGGTCCTCAGAATGCTTCCGTCACCCAGGCAAGCAGGGAAGCCTTTCCCGAAGAATGCCTTTCGATCCTGTCCAAGGAACTTATGGCCGGTGTGTGAGGCAAACGTGCCCCGGGGATGAAAATATCCCTAGGATATCTCCCTACCCTCCCCCTTCTTTTCCATACCTTCGCTCGTCCTTTACAACCATCCTCCAGAAAAAATAAAATAACTCTTCTCTTTTCCCCCAAGATGGAAATTCCTTTCCACCCTTTAGATATATACATATTTTTCCCGGATATTTTGTCGAGCAAAACTTTATGCTTGGATCCTCAAGGTAGGGAGTGCCCTCTTTTGCCAATCTCCTGAGTTTCCCTTGAGAGAAAGCAGGGGTCCTGAACTGGTTAATATATAAAAATTTGAGGCATTTTGAGTCTATGTGCAAGCTTTATAAGTGTATACAGCATTCATTTATCCCTGCATTTGTGTGTGACCAGTTTCAAACCTAGTAAGAAGACGAACCTAATTCAATGTAGTGCTAGAGGTGATCACATTTTTCTGCGAAAATTCATCATTTCTCAAATTAGTTGATTAAAAAACTTTTTTGTTACTTTTCTATGCATTTTCATTGTGTTTTTCCAGTACTGCGTGTGTGCTGATTAAGATTCAATTAGAGTATTTAATCCCATTGCTGCCCTAAAAGTTTTTTTTCCAATTCCTTCTTTGAATTTTGCTCGTAGACTTCTTTTTACCTAGATTTAGTATGGCATAGCTATATTTTCTGTTTAGGCAATTTTTTCGACCGTATGAAAAGTCATACGCTGGTCACTAAAGGGTAAAATATATGTCTTCATTACAGAAATTTATTTTACCTTGTAAGGCAAATGGTACTCACTTGAATTTATATCAGCATATAATTAGTGATAGTCGTCAAAATTATAAGTGTTAGACTGTCTTCAAACAAGAGTTCTTTACCAAATAACTCTGAAAATACAAATGCCTGAATAGTACCCCAGTTCATTAAAAATGAAAATTCGAAAGAAGTATGTGACACATGAGGAGAGATAATTTACTAAGGTGGCATTCTACCAAAATTGTCCGAAGTAGTGTTTTCCACGTAGCATCATGTAGCCCACGGTAAAACGTCCTGTCCGTCGGACGGAGCACTGAACTTTAAGTGCTATCCGCATAGCACCTGCGTGGGAACCTGTAGATATGCCAATGGAAATATTCTGCTGCTTCCTGGATTTGAACTCGGACCATCAGGATGAGATTCCAGTACTATATCCACCACACCAACTCGATCGTAATTTTAATTTCAATCGCATGAATACTTGAACTGAATGTTTTATTCTGTGATAAAAGTTTTACATAAAAGTAGCAGCACTGTAGTGATGAATAAATTTCCGTGTGACTCCTGTATTTAAATCATGACCATGCAGTGTATTCTTTTCATATCTTACTTCATTTAAATTTCTTAGTAAAATCCTAAGGTATTTTTTTGCTAATATTTGCTGTCATACGAGTGGCGCAATATTCTTTTCCCATAATTTTCGGTGCTGCTTTACGGCCAAAACACTGTAAATCCACGTAGTAAAATGCATTGTCCAGTGTAATGGGGAATCTCGGATTAGCTGAAGTTGTAAAATGATATAAGAAGATCGTTCTTAAGGGAGGACCGCTTGGAACTGTTTCCTGGCACTTTATGAAGCATGACCATTTCATCTCAGGCCTCCATTAAATGGCTTCGATGGAATGTAGACGACTGCCGGGCAGAAGATAACCAGGCATGGACATAAAATAGTGGATGGACGGCAGGATGTGTAAAGATAGCGTTTATGTGTCCAGTAATTATTTTCAATTCCCCTAGACTTCGGATACTCGGAAGTCTATTAACGCTTTCTGTTACAACGGTGTGCTTTAACATACCCTACTCCTCGCGTACCTAGGCAACTTGAGGCGCGAGGAAGTTGGATCGATTTATGTGTAGGTACATACATAAATCCGACTTCGCTCAGTTGTTGCTAATTTTAAAAATTTTACTACCCTACACAAGAGATGCGATCCTGCTTTGTTGAACTACATGAGTAACGCAAGGTATCGAATGTACGCGCTATTTACACAGGAATGCGCCTGGATTAATGGATTATTTCATCGAACCTTTTTCTCTCTCACATATGCTTACGTTTATTTTTTAATTATTCCTGCAGTTCTTCGTCCCATTCACGACTTCTTGTCTCTTCATTATGTATTTATTCGCATTTCGGGAATGTAGCTGTGTAAATAACAGAGATAAAACCCCTTAGTAATACAGAGAGTTTATCTCACACCCTGGTTTGTTAATGAAGGTATCATATTTATTCATTATTAAGTTAGCAATTCCAGAAACACACTTTAATACACATTTAAATTTAATTATGTATTTTTCGTCAATCTTTTAAAATATCTCGCCGAATAAATAGGCAGGTATCTTGCTTTATTCAGCTCACATTTTGCCTGTTCTTTGGCAGATAACCAACTGAACGTTTACTGTTTGTTTAAAAGGAAATTACACATGGAATAAATATTTTCTTTTCATCTATGACTTTAGATTCAAATTTTTTTTGCGTCAATGAGTGATCTTGGATTTATTTTGTCCCTTTATTCAAATTTTACTTTAAATTGAATATATACTTTAAATTGAATAATACTTTACTTTAAAATGAGCATGCTTTTTGTGTAGAAGGAAGCTGATTGAGCCGATGAATTTTCACAGTGAGCATTGCATCGCTATTCTCTGGTAGTTAGGCATCCTCACGATTCAATCGGGCAAAATGGTCGCAAGCGCTGGTTGGGGGAAATGATCGAGAGTTATTTTTTCCCTTCCGGACGAAAATTGTTTCACACCGACCGAATGTAATTTTCCACCGGGTGACCAGGGACGAAGGCAGCCGGACTCGACTCTACTGATTCGAACAACATGCTCGCCAATCGATAAGTCATCGGAGTCGGACCCGAGGGAGGGGTTAGGGGGGAACGGAAGCAGCGTTTTGAATCCGTACCCATTGCCCTCCGCTTCTATCCAAAAGCTCATCTACGCCCCCCCTTCCAGGATAATTGGTCCCGTTTATCACGGCGCGAGTCTCCGGGGCAGATAATCGAAATGTCAACCTGCGAGAAACTTCGATCGAAGGGGTGGGCGGAGGGGGGGGGGAGAGAAGGAATGCCCTTGAATTTTAGCCCGGGCGATGAAAATTTCATGACCGATGCGGTCTGGGCGGCATTCTCCATTGCGCAATCCCCGTTTGACGATGCCCCACTCAATAGTCAAATAGAGCGAAGCCCCCCACGCGAACAAAGACCGCGGCGGTTCTGGATATTGAGGTGGCACAAATACCTCGATGATTCCACAAACACAAAACTTCACCCTGCCGACTGTGCAGCATTGTGTTTGCAGCCGACGGAATCCGCCACCGGGCAGAGTAGCCACTGCCGCCGTCACGTAATTAACGTGTGAACGAGTGCATCCGCTCAGGTCTCGAATGCATTACTTTTTATTCGGCGGAGAGGGGGGTGAGGGAGGGAAACAGTAATGTTTATCCATGCTGGAGGCGATGATGTTATTTTGTAAACAATGAAATAATTTGCCCTATGCGAAGCAAGAGGCGACGCGTTTTCGTCAAATAGTACCTATACTCTGGGATTATTCAACACTACTTTGCACGAATTTTGTTTGACATGAGATAGATAGTCATGCCTTTTTGTTTGGTTTGACAAGTTATTCAAAGGAGATGGCAGATATGGACTTCGTATGTAATCATATTCAGAGGCGTCACGTATTACATTTCCTGCTCGGCGACAAAATGATTTATCCACATCCGATTTCGTAATGTCAACTAAATTTCCAGGTGAGAACATTTGTTCCCTGACAAAAACTCTGGTTATTAATGGAAATACACCTGATAAAACGAAATAATGTATAAATGATCAGCCTCTGATAGGTAACGTTAATTATCATGATATCACTTGATAAATAATCTATCATTCGTTAAGCATAATCAAAATTAATGATTTAAATATGGTAAACACATTCTATTTGTGCAAAATGGTACCGTCATACTGTGTGAGAGAGAATTTAGCATCTATGGAGCAGAGTGGATAATACCAATATTTGAGGTGGAATTTGCGAATTGATTTCTGATAAGCCGCCGCTTCTGTCAGAGAAGTGCTAATTGGCAAGTGTCAAAACGTAGCGCACTGAGAGGAATGATAAATAATTCGTTGAAAGCGATATCCCATGTTCAGTGCATGAGATGAACAGGTCGAGAGAATAATGGAGGAAAATGTCGGTGTGAGCGTCCTCACTCTAGCAAATTATTATAGCTTCTTAGCAGGCTCCAGTGCAGTTCACATTTTCTGAAGTTGAATCATCCCAAACGTATTATGCGTAAGGTGTCCTTGGTAGTCAGGTCAGCTCAGGGAAATGCTTGTCTAGTATTCTGAAATGTGGGTTCGAATCTCGTTCTTGGGTAAATGTATTGTGTTTAGCTTAAGGGCTGAGATGTTAGGCCAAGAGAAGGTTTGGTGCAACGTAAGCAGTTCGAACACATAAATATCGAATATTATTATCATCTTATTTATACCCCACTAAAACCCTGGATACGACACATGAGCATAGATAGATAGATAGATAAGCGTCTTTATTGGGGTGAGATTGAGACTAAAAAGTCCCTTCTTCCATCTAATCCCTCGCAAAGCATAAAATATAGCATATATATACATATAAACGTTGTTCTAAATACTAAAAAAAGTATATAAAAAATTACAATAGAAAAATAATTAAAATTACAATGAGGATAAAATAAGTAGATAATATGACATTGAAACCAAAAAAAATGAGTTATACAAATGAAAAATATGAATACAAGGTTTCGTTTAGGAAATCCATATAAAATCAACAAAATGCAAATGATAACATAAAGGTATGTGTAAAAGATATGTAAAGTTGTGGGAAAAAACGTGAGGATACTAGCTGATGTCCATCACGGAAAAAAACCCATAAGGGGAGCATAAAGGGCTAACTAAATGTATTAGGTATGTGTGTCCGATAAGTATTGCGGTAAATTCAGGAAGAGAATGTTGATAAATTTCTGGTTCATAAAACGGTGCCTTATATGTTCCAGTGATAAACAAATGGGGCATAAGCGTGCTTACCCGCAGAGGAAAAGATTCCACCCTGGAGCGATCTGTGCAAATCTCCCATGACTGTGACACACCTCCTAACTGAGTGTCATGTGTACACGAGCTGCAAGGGACAGGCTGGGCATCAGGGGTGACTTAGGAAAAGTCCTGGGAAATGACCCTAATTGTCTTAACCTCGTCATTCAGGTTTTCAAGACAGCGGGTCTTTTTAATAAGATTTGATTATTTAGTAGAAAAACACGGAGTGAACGCGTAATGTTTTATCATCATCCAACCTATTTATCGATTTTAGCTTTCGCATTTACCTATTTTATTTTCTTCCTGAGGTTTATTCAATTTCAATCTGAGGCGCGAATAATCCTCGCTGTCGAAGGATCCATATAAATAAATGCCACTATTACTACCGCTGGCTTACTCGGCTTAGACATTTTGAGAATATTGGTATAAGGTCCCACCGTGCTTAAACGCTTTCGAAGATACTTTCACAGGAATTTACGTAATGAGCAACTATTGAAAACCGATTTAACGAATGACATAGAGGACACAAATATTGGAACAATTTTAGGATTCCCTGAAACATACGACCAAATTTAAATACGGTATGTGTGTACCATAAGCCGAAATGATATCCAAGGGTAAGTAAAAGTGTAAGGAATTTGTTTTGCCATTATTGTTGTCCAACCCTCAACTTTTTGGCAATATTTTATGGAAAGGAAACGGCGTTAAGTGTATGAGTGGCTTTCAGAGATGACAAGCTCATGAGTCTCCTCCCAATATTGAAGGTTTCTTTTTGTCGCACGGCCTTACTGTCTTACTGCGCCGCAGCCCCGTCATACAATATTGATAAACGCTTGCGTCGAACGCAAGATCTAAGGATTGATTATCCCTTCAAATCTAAGATAAATTAAATCCTTCAACGCGCATACTGAAGGTTCTTCCGAGAACTTTCGTCCACCTTTCACTTTCCAGCACACTCGAGCCCCTTTCAGATTTAATAGCCGTTTCTGAGCGTTCATAAGAACTCCCGCCGCAGTCTGGGGGAGAGTGAATGAAAATTCTGAGCGAGGGTTTCGAAGGCCAGAAGGCCGCCCGAAGTTCCCTCCAGCATTCTTCCCGGCTTTGCGCCCTCCCGTACCGCTTCATATATCCCCCCCGCGAACCCTTAAAGTAGGGTTTATCACCGGGGGAGAGGGTCTCGGTCGATTTTGAGAGAGAGAATGCAATAGGACCGTTTGCGAAGGCGGTGGAAGTTCGCGTATGAGGAGAAACCGAATGTAAAAAGTCCACCTACACACGAAATACACACCAGACGATAAGACGCGTATGAATACGGTGAGGAAACATTCCCAACATGCCTTTCTGACTCCGTCTCAAGATAAATAACTAGTTTATTGTGTACTGCTGACACAAACGTCCACAAAAGGCATAGAATTGTTATAGCAAAAGCACATCGTGTATACACTTTACGAGAAGAGGGATAAAGAACGATAGTTACAGATTGATAAATATGAAAGGTGTTATGAAAAAAATAGTGAAGTCACAAAGTCATGCATGCAATAGGAAATATAAATTCTTAATTCAATCTAGTGATAGAAATGAGTATTTGAAGACAATTACATTACTTTGTATTAACAAACAATTTATTAATTTTTATAGCTAGCATGTGTCTCGTTACTGTATGCTTAATATACCTATTGCTTAGGTCGGTAGATCTGTAGTTCTTGGCTTTATATAAACTGTATATAAACGTATTATATTTTTAACACCTGCATGTTAACAAGTATTCTCTCTGATTTATAACGCAAGCCCTGGTCCACCCACTGCACCATAACCTAGCGGTGTCTTTCAGGGTATTATGTAAATGTATAAGAGCAAAAATATTTTTATTTTGTTGTTATTAGGGAGATGACTTGCAGCTAACATCATTTTCCCCCATATAAGATAAGTGAGTATTGGCAGGGAATCAGGGAACGAAAGGTTGAAAGATAGCCGGCAAAGGCAATAGCGAGCTTTCAACAACCTATATGCCTCTGAAAAATCTATTATTGCCGTTATTAGAACCAAGGTCCTATGTCTACGAAGCCAATACTTTATCCACTTCATCAACGCATATTCCCTTAGTAATATGTGAAAGTAAAATAAAAAGAAGTTGCGACTTTCCGGAGCTTGTGAAGTTATTTCAGTTAAATCATTTGAAATCGTTTTGTCTTGAAGAAATAGCATTGTTATCGATATATTAAGTGATTTTTGTTTGAATTGCCTACGTAAATAGTATAATAAGTATATTGATTGAAGTACTTCCCTGATATAATAATTGAAATCCAACCCTGAACACTCGCCCATTGAAACGTCTGTAGAAATGCGAAGTGTGACCCGGTAGAGTACTCGAATAGCCTTCACCAAGAGAAATACTTATTTTTTTATTAGATGTCTTACTCTCAGTGCAGCAGTATAAATCGACGTTATAGTGCTGTTAAAAATGTTTATTATGTATCATAAATGAAATCTTTTTAAAAGTTTATGTAAACTCGCACATCGTCCTGATAGCCTTCAACTTTGTGAGCTTTTAATTACTTCCTGCCGCAAACACACTTCATAAAAATACATGGTTGCAAAAAAATGGGAAAAACTCGGGAAAAAAGATCACATGAGAATACACAGGAATTTTATAGCTTCACAAGGCCGCGGTTATAGGGCATGCTTTTTCATTAAAATATTTCCTTTTAGTTTTCGGATGAAAAATGACTGAGTTTTTAATTACTTTCCCATTTCTATACCAGGAAAAAAGCGAATGAGAGCGATAAATAAACTGAAATGTCTACGACTTATTTATGAATTATTTATGGTCATAGTGTTTTTGAAGTCATCGTGCTAATTTTGTAAAAATCATTCAAATATTCACGTTCGTTATTTGGTCCGTACACGCTTTGACTTATGTTTGGAATTAGATATTCGCGAAGTCTCGCCGGAAAAATATATTAAGTTTATAATGCTTTGTGACACATGGGAATGATGAAACGTTTTATAGCAGTCGTGGCAGCTTCTCTGAGGTATACGGAAGAGCTAAACGTGCTTTGGAAGGCCTAAAGATAATGGTCCAAGTATTGTTTTTATACACATATTTTCGTTCTTTTTCGTAATTTTCAGTTTTTTTTTTAATTTTTCAACAAATATTCCATAGAGGAACTAAAAACATTCCCTGACCCCTACATCAATTCCTCTTTCCCTCCATGTAACTTTCCCCCAATAATAGGATACAATATCCCAGCTAGTTTCGCCGTTGTACGATGCTGTTAGAAACATAATGATGGAGCTATTACCATTTCTATGTGAGCCCGCATTCTCCGTAAAAACAACGTTGATTCTAAGTGCCTTTCCCAGAGGCTATAAACTTTTCGTTATCTGAGAATATAGGAGTTGTTAAAATTCACTTTTGAAATTTGATGGATTTTTGTTGGTTGCTTGTAATGCATAATTTCTCTCCGATGAAAACATATCTGATAATATCAAATTTTAAATGCCATGCTGAGTGTAACTTAACACGTAGCACGTGTAAAATACCACTCAGCATGGAATTTAAAATTGTATACCACGTGTTTGCTTATGTGTTCTTATTCATCTCAATAGAGAAGTTGCTTTAATGGGAATGAGTTTTGCTTATTTCGATTTTGTCTCCGCCGGCGTTTTGGCTCGGTTTTGGTCTCATGGCGGCATGTCCTCCGAAAAGTAAGAATAAACTTCCGTTCTTCTCTTTCCTCCTTTTCAGTGCCCAATTGGAAATTCCTCCTTGTGTGCTAGATTCACAGTTACCTTGCATTTTATAGAAATTAATACCGATAGCATCATAACAGGATCGATGTGAAAGTCGTTACTAACGGCAATTTCGTCTCTCTTCCATCACAGTCTAGATTTATATCCATTTAGATTTAAAACTTTATGCCGTTTAAATTCATATATCGATTTATCGTTGACACTGATTTATTCCTATTTCGATTTTTGAATAAGATTGAATCGATATTGATTAAATAAGACTCTAATAACAATGGAAAGGACAATGGCCAGATATCCTCTGAACATCAATATGAATAAAACTACGATATTGGTATGAAGAAAAAGAGAAGAGGCCAAAACCAACGTTAAACTAGGGAAGAAAAAATTGGAAGAGGTGATAGAGTTCTATTACCTAGGAAGCCGAGTAACCAACGATGGACGAAGCAAGAAAGAAATAGTCAGTAGAATAGCTCAGGCAAAGAGGGCATTCTGTCAAAAAGAAGAATCCACTTACAGCTTGTAATACAAGGGTGGAAGCAAGAAAACAATTCACCAGGACGTACATCTGGAGCATGTTTCTTTACGGTAGTGAGGCATAGACGATGATGGCAGCGGGGAAGAAAAGGGTAGAAGCATTCGAATGTGGTGCTACAGAAGAATGATGAAGATTAAATGGATCGACCGAGTAAGTAACGAGGAAGTACTAAGAAGAGGAGGATAAAAGAGAAGTCCGATGGAAACTCTAAAAAGAAGAAGGGACAACTTAATAGGCCATATCTTGAGACACGATGGCCTGATGAAGACAATCGTCGAGGGAAACGTGAACGGGAAGATTGGAAAAGGCAGGCCTCGTATGAGATACATGGAACAGGTTGTGAAGGAAGTAAAAGAGAAGAATTACGTCGCAATGAAAAGGTTGGCCGACCGAAGAATCGAGTGGAAAGCTGCGTCAAACCAATCCTAGGATTGTTGACCAATGATGATGATGATACTCCCTGTCGTCTCTGGGGGTTCCTCACTTCCGCATTATTCCAGCTTGTTACAGATATAATTATTTAAACTCGAGAATGTGATATGGATTTCCTCAAACTTACCATATAAAAGGACAGGTGAGGATGACAAGTATTGATTCGATGCTTTAGATATGCTAGTGTAGAGGAGAATGGTATAAGTATAATGCATGGGAGCAGGGATGAATCGGGAGGTGTTGGACAAGATAAAATTGTTCGACTGATTGACGAATACAGAAGTCTTAAGAAGAGTGGGAGAAAAGAGAAGACTGCTGAAAACTCTAAGCAGAAGACGGGACAACTTAATCGGCCATGTCTTAAGACAAGATGTCCTGATGAAGACAATCGTTGGAGGGCAAGTGGATGGGAAGAATGACAAAGGAAGGCCTCGAGTGAGATATATGGAACGAGTGATGAAAGATGTGAAAGACAATAAATTCGTGAAATATGAAGAGATTCGCCGATAGAAGAGCTCGGTGTAGAGCTGCGTCAAACCAATATGTGCATTGATGACTAATGATGATGATTCGATTTTTAAGTCGGTAACAATGTTGGTGCTTGTATAAAAGTGCAATTTCCAGCCAGTTTCCATAAAAATTGCCGATATTAACGCCCTCTGCTCTTCTTATCTCTGATTAAAGTACCATAAGGACGACTTTTCTATCATTTTCTTTCGCGGACAGATGTGGTAGCCGTGAATAACTTTTTGGGGCGTTCATTTCCGTGCCCGAGCCAATCCGAGTGTATTTATTTGGGACAGAATAAAGGAGAAGATGGCAATGCTCGGCGCTCATTAATGCGAGAAGTTTTAACGATCTTAATTATCTCTCCTCGTGCTTTTCCTTTTAATGGTTCCTTCCTTCAGTCCCCACTCATCTCGCAGAGTTGCGCGCCCGGCCTTTCCTTTCTTTCCGCCCCCCCTCCCTCCCTCTCCGTTCTCCCCCCCAAGGACGTCAGATCTTCAGTCTGGCCGGGAGAATAAGCGCTCATAACAGACTGGCGGGGTGCGCGATGGAAAGGGATCGTTGGGGCGGAAGTTGGCGAGGGATGCTGGACTATTTCCACGTCCGCTTCCCTTGTTCCCATGGTGCGTAGAAACCTATTCGTGCGTCAACTGTTCCTATCCCTAGGGTCAGGCACGTAGCCAGAAATTTGATTCGGGGGAATAATTCTAGTATAACTTGAAACAAATCATCAGCCTTGCCCGTTCGGTGCAGGGATGTGATCCGAAAAGGCACTTCACGTTTCGTGCCGTACCTGGGAGGCATCCGAACTCGGGAGTCCGAGCCTCGGCGTTGAAGGAGACCCAACCCTTCACCACGGGTGGTTTATAGCACCAACTGACCAGTAACATCATAGTTTATAGCTTCTCAAAGTTAAACATAGAACACAAAGCTATGTACGTCTCTGTGTTGCACTAGTCACGCTGATGAAAATGGTTTTTTCATCGCAGTCATACGATAGATATTAACCAATTTACATGCTTTAGTAATTTAATGTGCATTAAACTGGCTTGGTTTACTAGCGCACGTAAAATGGTTAATATATACCGTATAACTGTGTTTAAAAACCAATTTCATCAATATGAATAGTACAACACAAAGATGAACATAATTGTGCGATTTATGTTTAACTTAAAGAAGTTATAAACTACAGTGTGACTGGTCAGTTGGTGCTATAAACCACCCGTGGTGAAGGGTTGGGTCTCCTTGAACGCCGAGGCTCGGACTCCGAGTTCGGGTGCCTCCCAGGTACGGCACGGAAACGTATACTGCCTTTTCGGATCACATCCCTGTTTCGGTGCCGGCATGTCACAAAGCCCTTCCCTTAATTTTCAGGGATTGGTTTTCACTTTCACAGTGCCCATTCCTACCTCTTCTCACTGGTAAAATTCACTGCTTACCTTGTTATAATCCAGTTAGTTTGACCGGGCCCAGAACAGAAGTTAAACGTATGCATGCATATCAGATTGAAAGGAACAATTATTAACCACACATATGCATCAAACTAATGATCACGTTTCTATACACTTAGAACTTGAATTATACGCAATGTAACCCGATTAGGGGTTAGATGACAGAAGGGACAGTTTTTTCTCAATCTCACCCCACTAAAAACCTTTTATTATTATCATTAATGATCATGTCCAGTTAAAATCATAACAGCAAACTTTCTGGGAAAAACTTTCTGCGGGGTGGGGGTCATTTTTGTCACACAATAGATATAAAGTTGTAAACAAGTATCGCACGGTGAAGCTTCAGAATCCTGGTGTGGAATCACGGATGCATCTTTCGCGTTATCGCAATCTTTATCGTTAACACTTAATCTTAGGGTAGCGCAGGGTTAATAATAACCGTCTATAAAATCACTCCACTGATTGTAATAAGCGATTTGCAGTGCTGTGCGAAAAATGAAGAATGGAGATCACGTTCTCTCTGACATAAGCTAAATCAAAAAATAACGATAACGCTAGCGAACGCGTTATGAAGATCCATGATCGAGGCCCTGGCTACGTGCCTTCCTAGGGTCAACCTTACGAAGCGATAACGAGTAGTAAGATGAGTAAGTACTTACGGTTGAATATTGCGTAGTTTCATGCCACACATTCGAGCTAATCTTGTAGTGCTCTGGTAGCTGTCTGCGATTAATTTGAACTAAGTTACCCGCTGGTATCCTTAAGAATATCAATAATTTTACTGAGAACAATATCACACACCTAAGCCTAATATTGAACCCGGAACCTACATCCGCATATTAACCTAGGAGCCGAGACGTGAACATGTGGAGGAGAATGAGTCGTCTGATTTTGTTGAATCTGTCTACAATTACTTGTTACCCTGTAATCTACCGTGAAGATGTGAGGTAGGAGAATATCTCACATTGGCTAGATCACGGATGTTTCAGCGAATAGTGAACTATATATTTGAGCTAAAATGCGAAAGTGACTTTAGTTCTTCCCTGCGCTTCAAATCGCCTATCTCAGTACGGCATTTGGTCGGTTACCGTGAACAGCATGCTTCTAGATGAGTCAGAGTTATTGTTAACGGTAGTGACAACCCGAAAGAAGGATCTGTGATCCCACTACATAAGGGTTGACAATCGTAATGCTAGTAACTTCATAATCGGTTAAATTCTTAATTTGACTAAATTCAGCAACTGTCCATGGCTCCTTGATATATTATACCGTCTCATTGCTCAAACTAGTTTTCCCTGAAAGTGACTGCTGCAACTTTTCTTATTTGGTTTCACCTCCTCAAACATGACTAAAATTTGGACTCTCCTTGCACAATTTTAAAGAAAGAGTTGTGCATCATAAATGCGCAGACTTCCGCACTAAAACACGCTATAATTATATTGTGATGTATCCCTCGATGCATTAACGATGTTATATATTTAAATACAACAAACATTTCAGTAATTTTGATGCCAAAGAATTAATTTATTCTTACACAGCAGCAACCGTGGTGTAACTAACGTATCCCTACATAATATATGGTCTAACGAAGGATGTTATAATGTAATTAAGGAGGCATTGGTACGCTACTCTGTGGATAACAATGAAACCAGAATAGGGGTGCTTGGGAACAATTATTATTATCAGTTTTCTAGCTGTGAAGGTAGGTCTAAATGGACATTTAATTCTTCCCACCCCCTAAATTTCGCACGACGTCCCTCTTCAGTCCCTCATACCTCCTGCCTCCCATCATTCTATCCAAGCTACCCGTTCTTCTCCTCCTTCTTCCCCGCTTACCCAACGTTCTCCCCTCAATCACCTCTTTCAAAACACCATCCCCTTTCATTGCCTTTTCCATCCACACCATCTGCCTTCTCCTAATTTCATCTATCAAGTTCCTTTCCTCTCCTACCAATTCTAGCACTCCATCGTCCGTCCTCCTTTCAACCCACTTGACTTTCTTCATCCCTCTTTCAACCCACACCACAAAAGACTCAAGTGTATTTTCATCTCCTTTTCACAAAGCCCACGTTTCCACCCCATATAGTGCAACGCTCCATATTAAACCATTCGCTAGTCTTTTCTTTACTTCCCTACTCAACGCCCTTGTCATTAGTTCAAGCCTACGAGTAAAAGCTTCTTTTTCCAATGCGATTCTCCTACTTACTTCAATACTGCTATTTGCATTATTACTTTCAGTACTTTTTACTACTGGTATTATCTATTTGCAGTACTTCAAAACTGCTATTTGCTCCTTTATCTTGGGAACGATTAAGCCCCACCTATTCCGTGCAAAACATTGCGCTTTATACGGCCTCTGATGTAGTCTGCATGTGTATTACAACAAAAATAGCAATGATATTGTACCAATGAATCATTAAAGTGGCGTCAAATCTTCCTTAGGCTATTGAAGTGAGTTATTAATGCATTTGGTTTCCCTGGGAGTTAATTTTATTATTAAAACTCGAACTGAACATATTTAAACTACATATTTGGCGATATTCATGTGTTTCCGCTCCTTTCTCTATTTTTTGACATATTTTTTTTAATGTATTCCAATCAAACATCATAGTAATCTTAGTATTAACGCGTGCAAAAACAACTTCACCCGTACGAGTGCAAGCCCTTATGCCCGTGCCTACCAAGATGGCTGCTGGCTTCTCAAGTCATCTCTGGTGTCTCCTCCAGAACACCTTAGCAATAAATTTTAATCTCCTAAAACAAACTCACAGGTAGTGGTGGAATTATAAATTGCTCAATTGTGGTTTTTCCCGTATTAAACAGCCATTTGGACAACGGAGAAAATAGCAAGAATTTAGCCTGCATGGGATGTTCCCATTCCCTTTGTAATCTTGAAAATCTTTTTCAACGATATCCACTGAAATCCATAACGAAAAACGGGATTCTACGAGGTAAAATAAAATAAATGAAGGAGGGAGACAACATCCTGAAAAGATGTGACTCACGAAAGGGATTCCATTATTTCCTGCCGAATGGGATTTGGACTTCCATGCGAGGGAGCGACGGCGAAAATATCTGTGCAGGATATATCAGATGGGGAACGAATTTTCTCATACGGAAGCGTCCTTCGTAAAAGCCAGAAATAAAGTAGCCCCTGCAAAAGGCCCGAGTCAACATAAATTTGGGAAATGCGGGCTCGAGGACAATGGTCACATCCATTTAGCGAAGAAGATAATCCCCCGGCGATAGGGACGCGTGGGAGGAAGAGTGATTTTTATCATTTAATTCCTCTGCTGGGGAGCTTTTTCCTTGAAACTGGCTCTGTACGGCCATTCGGTCATCATAGGTTGGGAAAATGCCTCATTACAAAGTCGGGAAAGAAATTTTCCCCATAAACCTGAAACCAGTGTCAATGTGAAGCATATCGCATGGGGTATTCAAGTTCGGTTATCCTTTCGCTTAAAACATTCTAGTGCATTAATCTTTTCAGTATTTGAATTGGGGGGCGCTCATAAATTGTGTAAAGCTAAGTAGTCGATCGAACTGTTACGATGTACAGGCACTAGGGAGGGTCTTAGTTTTCGTTACCTTATGAGAAAGAGGCTTCGTTAATTCATTCTTTATTGGAATGATAATCATTAAACTTGTAATTTTTAATGATAAGTAATAGTATGCTGAAGTATATAAGGTTCCTTCAAGAAAGTCTGTTTAATCATTTGCAAAATGAGTGGGTGCATTGGCAGCGTTACGTAATTTAGGGTAAATGTAATAGAAAAAGTTACAGAGCGTTACACGGGAACAAAAAGAGTACATATACGTTACGCTATATATGGATGACACCTTAGGTTTTGAGGAGCTCCAATTAGGTTATATTGTACCGCCAAACTTAACTATATCCCATTTCTATTCAAATGTCAAGCATGTTATCTACGGCCGAGATGACATTAAATTACCTTTCTACTTCAGGCTATGAAGCTGGCAAATAACCAGTATGGCTTCCGCAGTAGAGCCGTATTTATTGTAACTAATACATTAGCGCAGTTTGATTTACGAAAATTAGATTGAAGCGAACTGGTCAGAAGCCTACGGCGCGTCGTAGGCTTCTGACTTAATTCTAATTGCTGTTATTGTGAACTTTAGGATCGTTTAGAATAAGCCCTTGTCACTAAACGTTGGTTCCTTCAATACAGGTATTTCCATCCTAAGGGTTATCGTACTTCCGATTGCATTACTCTGCAGAAAACTGCAATGAAAGACATATTATAATTGAACTGTTTGCACCTCCACGATGAACCCACCAGAAGCCAACTATCCAGCCACCAACGGGTAACCGCGAGTAAGTCCAGGGTGTCTCCATCTTACCAACTTCATTTCAGAGCTCCAAAATATCAGGAGAAAATTTTTTAGTCATGAGAACATTAACACATTACCATCTCACGTTAATGAGATTTCAATAGAGATTCACCCTATTTTTCAGCGAGATATGCAATGAGTCTCGGCTTCTACAGTTTTCAGGATATAAGAGGGCCATAGAGATGGAGTTTTTGAATTCGAATTTTTAGTATCCCACGAACGAAAAGAACCTACTTAATTTTTTTCTCGCCCTATTTTCGGCTATCGTGATGGCAGTGGATATTACAAATGGGTGAATATTTGCCCGTTTTTACTAAGCTTTTATAATCCAGAGTTCTTTCTATAAAATTAAGTTGCCAATACTCCTCCATTCATACCATTCGAAGGGATCACTCGAACGAAACGACGAATACGGGGTAGTTTTCGACTATTCTTTTTCTTTCAGGGGAATGCAAGTTTCTCACGTTTCCTTGATGTTAATAATTTTTAAATGCGTAAGAAAAGATAACATTGGCCACTAGTTACCTCATCAACTGCTACTTCATTTGCCGTTGTGTGCTCATGTAAAGGTAATCATCATTAATTAAGAGGATATTAGGTCATGCTACACTCCATCATGTGGTGAAGCCATGGAGGAATTAGAAGCTCAATGCGAGAATATGATAAATTCATTTTGAAACCATGTTCAACAATGTCATCGTTGACTTTTAATGATTGGTTAGTTTAAGCTATATATATTCTCCCTTGTTTGTTGATAGCTTAGTTTCATCGTAGCACATTTTTTCCCAATTCTTCATTTTCATCCCATGTTTTCACTACTTGATCTTCTACTTTGGGTTTTTCCTGCTGTTTTCCCTTTAATTATAGTCTTGGAAAATCTATTATTCTTTCGACTGAGTTCAATCTACACGGGTCTTTTCTTTTATTGTGACCCCCATAGAATCTCCCTTCTCCATTCCTCTAAAGTTTACCAATGCGTTATATTTAAGTACTTTTCCACTGGTTCTCCTAAACCTTCTCTACGTTATCAGGCTCCAAAACAACCTTTCTTCCTTGGCTCTTTTGTGCTCCTCTTCTCTTTATATCTGCCCAATTATTGTCCATCCTTCTACGCCATGCAATGATGCCAGATTGGGCGGGTTCCCGCCAATTGGGTGGGTTGAGGGGCTCTGCTGGCGGGTAAAAATTTCATTTCGCGGGTTCACGCCAACTTGGGCTGCTTGGGCCATTCTCCCCGGAAATTGGGCGGGTACCTAACAATACCCCTAACATCCCTATTTTATACCGATATATACCTTAGAACTCACTAAAACAGAATAAAAAATAGTTCGACCGTTAACAATAGACGACCGTTTCCCCCAGCCAAACACCCTTGAGGTGGCTCGCAGGATATTATGTAAATGTAGATGTTAAGTCAGATTGAAGAGCCAACACACATGCTATTATTCCTTAGCTGATTTGGTGGTAGTATAAGTACAATCGGTCCCACGGTCGGCAGATTTCCGCGCAAAATATCGCTAGTGGGTAGGCTGGAGTTGCAGAGGGCAATCAATAGATCGGAAATAAATGTCAACGAGTTCAACTAGTATTTTATACATTATTTAAAGAAGGAAAAGAAGAAAGTAGAGATAATGAGAATACTGGGTGCATCACATATGAAGAGATTCCAAGGAAATTCCAAGATTGGGTTGAGTAAAGATTGTTCCAAGGAAATCTTTACTCAATTCATTTCAAATTTTGAACTACTCGAAAAATATTTTCTGTCTCTTTAGAATGAGCTTGTCAATAAGCTACTGTCGTTGAGCCTGATCGAGCAACAGCAAAGTATCACTGACTAGTTTCCTGACGCGAGACCCTAACAAAATGATCGAGCAGTTAGGAATATTTGTAATTGGTTGAGAATTGGAAAATAAATTATTTGAGCGTTAAATTAAGCACTCCTAAAATATGTTTAGTATTAATGGAATGATCTTCTTTTCCTGTACAAAGAGCAACAATGTTCAATGAAAAAAAATATTTTTGGACTGGAGCTTTGCAACATTTGAACTTACAATAAAGTTATTCCTTATTTAAAAAGGAAAGTTCAATGAGATAAAAGTCGGTATTCAATTACGGTATTTGACCATAAACTTGCTGCGTGTTTAGAAATCATTAAAAATACGAATAATTGATTTTAAAAACACTAAAACCTCTTGCAATAGTTAACATTTTGGTCAATTTTGCTCTTAATGTTTCATAAATGTTACCGTATTGCTATTTATTCCTTTAATGCGACAAAATAGATAGGACTTGAACATTTTACCATATTACATATTTATTTTTACATCGAAATTAAACCA
Source organism: Platycnemis pennipes (assembly GCA_933228895.1). NCBI lineage: Eukaryota > Metazoa > Arthropoda > Insecta > Odonata > Platycnemididae > Platycnemis > Platycnemis pennipes. Next base: position 105,273,531 of record OW121852.1, on the reverse strand, counting down.
TTATGCATTAGATTTTATTTAAATCTTGGCGTGCGGCGAGAAAAAAGAGGGATTGGGCGGGTTGAGGGCCGAAAAATCTGACACCACTGACACGCCATGTCTCAAAGGTTTCTATTCTTTTCTAAAATCTATTCCGATTGTCCATATCACCTACGTATTGAGACCCGAGCCATTTGTTAGAGTTTCCACTATCATATTTACCATCCTTACTGCTTAACGTGTCAGTATTCGTTAATATGTATAACCTCTTCAAAAATATATCGCAATTTATGGTGAGGTAGTCCTTAAAATGCCCCTGCCACACACCCCCGTAGGGACTCGCAGGGCATTACGTAGATGTAGGTGTTTAAATTAGATATCCACGAGACTAAAAATGTATTGAGAATGATGCATTTCATCATCACCATCAGTCAAAAATCCTAATATTAAATCAGTCTCTCAGCACTCCACTGGATTTTCCGACAATTCCATTAAGCGCCACTCCCGAACGCACGCTTCTACCATATTTCTAGGGTTCTGGGTTTTCCCTCTGACCCTGTATAACGAGGACCATCTGCAGCGGGATACCTGCTGGGAAAAGGGTAGAACAATGTAAACGTGACACTACACCTATTAGTTAACTAGTTTTGTATTCTCATAACTCTTCTCTTTCACATCCGTCTCTACTTGCTCCACATATCTTATAAGAGACCTTTCTTTGCCATTCTTCCTATTATTTTGTCCCTCAACGATTTTCTTTGCGGGATTCAATACGAAAAAGATGTGAAAAATATTTTCTTTATTTTCGTTTAATATCAATATTGAGAAATGTAATCACAACCGTGGGAAGCACTGCCCTAAATCTTTACAAATCAGCAAAGAGAGAAATTTGGGGATGTAATAAGTATGTGATAATTCCCAGCCCATACTCATGTGGGTTCCCATGGTCGATCCCTTAGACATTTTATAGTTACGCACTTTCACTTTCCATTTGGTCCATCAAAAACTTTTGGCTCCTTTTGTACCCTATACGGAGAGAGTGGAGCTGAAAAAAGGAGGAGCAGAATGTTCCATATCCTAAATGAGAGAAATATTTTGAATTGCAGTCGGCCCTGCAAGGCCGTTTGTTGTTAACGTTTCGTTCGTATGTCTCACGTTGTTTTGTTTTTGGAGCATGTGCATCCGTAACCACAACTCATGGTCCCTGCATATTCCTCCGAATTCCTTGATTTATTCTTCGTGGCGGGTGCCATTCGATTTCCATCATCTTCCCAGGACTCATCTTTTCATAAATTCAAAGTAATCGGTTAGAAAGGATGCTCGGAGACTCAAAGACATGTTATAAAGTTGTGCATACTTTAAATGAGACATGAAAATGAGTTTCGAAACATTTTGGCATGCACCAATCAGCAAATGCAAAATATTGCGGGAGCCAAAGATGAAAGTTTTGGGGAAAGATTGTTGTTGTTCTTTATAATTATATTTCAATCTTTTCTGCAGTTTAGCTACACCCGCTCTTGAAAAAATATATTGAAAGATCGCTTTTAAACTCTACTTTCTCATTCATCTACGCATGTGTAATACCCTGCGAGCTACCGCGAGGACGTGTAGCAGGGGTTGTAGATCGCCAAACATGCACTACTTACATCTACATCTACATAATACCCTGCAAGCCGCCATACAAGTAGGAGGGGGTGAATTCTTACCAAGCGTGCACTAAACACATTATGCATAAAAAATAGTAATAATATACTAGTCTAAACATTATTTTTTTTAAATATGAAAATAGCAAAGCAAGCATGCAATATAATGTTTTTAGTTGGGTTACATGTAACTAAGAGCCACAATGCTCCAATTTCATAGAAATGTGTTAGATTAAGTTTACGCGCAATCACGTGCGGTTCGACACTTTAATCTCCGGGGATTAGGAATTGATTTGAAAGTCGAATCTTCTTTCTAGAACGTTTTACGCGACTCTGTCTCGTTATGCAGTCTGATGCCTAAAGAGATGTACACTTGCAATGGACGATTAGTTTAACGTCTCCATTTTTGCCATCGTTTCGAAGACCGACTCGGTCTTCGTTCTAGAATCCCTGAATACGATGTGTCGGTCTTCGAAACGTCGGCAGAAATAGAGACACTGACCCGGTGGAAGACCTGAAAAGTTTCATGAGATACACCTGAAAAGCACCGTATCATTTTTCAGTGTCATTCAATTTTCTTCAAGCATTATAATTAGTGTACTTAATCTCCTTCAACATATTTTTACTGTATTATAAAATTGCCTCGAGTAAACAACCACGTAAGCTAACGCTTATCTGATAATCTCCCAAGATTGGTTAATTTCAGCCCTACTTTCCTTTATTACAACCGGGCAGTTTCTTTCTCCTTCATCCGGCTATGTTTAGACCATGGGTCTTCCTCGTGAATTATTTCTTTCCTATTACGTATTTCGATTCACTGAAGAAATGCAGTCTGATGCCTAAAGAGATTTATGCCATCTGTGGTTTTCTTTTTTTAAATAAAAAAAAATTATGTGTAATACATATTCGTGACTAATCCGTCATGATTCAGTGTATGTCTAGTGCAGGTTTCTCTTAATTCTTATACTTAGCCATCTTTCTTTGGATATTTCTTGCTTCTTAATTTTCTTTATCTGACACCTTATGACTGGTAGATACTTTTAAGACCAAGTTCCAAGCCAGCCACTTTTTTCCTCCATCCAAGCCTTTGCGTTTCCCCAAATGTTATGCTTTTTTCCATCAACTAGCATTGAAACCGAGAGTGATTTAACTCTTGCGCACTTCTGATTCCGAAACGCACGCTCGTTTGTTCCTCTCGTGAGAGGAAACGGAAGGAGACGGCGAACAAATTTCACGAGAGTAAAATATCGCTCTTTCCTTGTCATCGCCCTTGTGTGTGGAAAACCAGAACCATGAAGATACGGACGAGGGAACCCGAGATACGCCTCCGTTTTCCCTCCCCACGGTGATCCGGCCCACAGGAGAATGATGGAGTGGGGTGCAGGAGAAAGTAAAAAAAAGGAAAAGATCCCTTTGACAACGAGGTCCACTAACGAAATGGGTAGCCTTAATCTCATCAATTTAGAAAGGGGCGTTGAATTTGTTCGGTGTAAAATTAGAATTGTGGCTTTTGAGATGTTGGTGTGGAGAAGGATGGAGAAAATAAAGTGGGTCGAACCGTGAACGAACGATGATGTGCTAGAATTGGTAGGAGGGGAAAGAAATTTGCTAAAGGAAGTTAGGAGAAGGCATAAAGTTTGGAAGGAGAAGGGCGATGGTGTTTTGAAGCACCAGAATTGAGGAAAGAATGTTTGGTAAGCGGGGAAGAGGGAGGAAAAGAACGGGTACTCTGGAGAGAATGATGGGAGACAGGAGGAATAAGGGGCCGAAATGGATCTAAATGTGAAATTTAGGGGGTCGGATAGAATTAGATGTCCATTTAGACCTACCTTCAACGGTAGAAAACTAATAATAATAATTCAGATTGCGAAGGGAAGATGAGGGATTTTATGCTGCTCCAACTGCTATGGTTTATCTCTTCGTCTAACCTGACTAAATCCTAAGGTTAGTTATTAGGTGAGACAAAATAATCATCTTCAGTACTTTGCAGCTGTCAAGCCAGAGAAGTATATGACTTCCAGGCTCGAGTACAGATTCCGATACTTCAGCAATCAACGCCCTAAAGAAAATTATGGCGTAGTCTTCCGCGGTGTTTCGTGATGTGGAGTGTAGTTTCAAGGTTCTGGATGGCTTCCGCTGTTCCACCGCGTCTGGTGATGAAAACAGTGGAACACCGGATACTACCCAGCAACGTAAAAAGGAATAGAGTTGATGTGGTGTGGAAGCACGGTCTTCCGAACCCGAAAGACCGATACCCGAACGATAAAGAATATTTAAATATTGACCTACAAACAATTGAAACTTGGTGTGATACATGGCAGTTAGAATTAAACTTTAAGAAATGTCTTGTAATGAATTTTTGGAAAAAGAATAGCTCTCCTCCTACCACTTACAAAATAAGTAATAATGAATTAACAAACGTGGAATCCATTAAATATCTTGGAATAAGACTGACAAATGATCTTTCCTGGGGTAAACACATTCGTGAAATAATGGGTCAAGCGAATCGCAAACTGGGTTTCATTAAAAGAGTATTGGGTAAATGTGACGATCATGTACGAGAAATCAGCTACTTTTCCCTTGTTAGACCTCATTTGGAATATGCTGCCATTGTATGGGATCCCTACGAAATCGGTCTAAGTAATGAACTTGAACGTGTGCAGCGAAGATCGGCAAGATTTGTAAAGGGACGATACGATAATTATGTTAGCGTAACCAGTCTATTAAATGAATTGAAATGGGAATCATTGTCAGATCGCAGGTTGAAATTTAGACTTAATCTCTTCCACAAATTCCAAGGCAATATTTTCAGTGATGATGTTAAAAATATTTTACGAACCCCAACTTACTATGGCAGACTGGACCATAATCATAAAGTTAGAGAAATTGATTGCCGAACTGACCGATTCAAAATGTCCTTTTTCCCTCGCACAATAAGAGATACGAATAACGGTAAATATGTCCTATCGGAGAGTAGCAATGAATAGCATTGGTAGCTGCATGTTGGTATGAGTACTTAAAGCTAACCCTACTAACAGAATGTTTTTGCATGTTTTCTTTGCAATTTCTATCTTTTTTAAATAGTGTAGTTCTGACTACTATATTAATACTATTCCTTTTTTATGCATGATATGTAGTGCATGTTTGGTGAGCAATCACCCCCTGCCACACACCCTTGTGGTGGCTTGCAGGGTATTATGTAGATGTAGATGTAGATGAGACCGAGTTTGAATCTCAGGAGCTGTAGTAAAATTTTTCATCGGTGCCCCGGTCGTTACTTAAGGGAGGTGTGGAGAGGATTTCAAGTTCAACTGTGCGTGTTTCAGATGATACTACGCATTGGACCCCTTGGCGACTTTCATCACATCTACATCTACATTTATATAATACCGTACAAGCCACCATAAAGGTGTGTAGCAGGGGATGAATTCACACTAAACACGCATCACATAACATGGTTAAAAAGTATTAGTAACTATATATTCTGGTCGGAACATAACAATTTAAATAAAAGTTGAAATTGCAAAGGAAGCGTGCACAAACATTCTCCTAATTGGGTTAGCTCAACAGCAGGCTAATGCCGATACTGAATGTCTCTCCACCCTTCTCGTATATTTGCACACACATTCTACTAATTGGGTTAGCTTAACAGCAGGCTAATGCCGACTCTAAGTTTCTCTCCATCCTTAACGTGTTTCCATCCTTCATTTCGTCTACCTCTTTTCAACCAACAATGGTCACTCAACGATAAATCATCATGGTGTTGGAGGACCCATTACTACGTTGATTTATGGCTATTGATTTCCATGGGTTAGACTCTTGTTTGAATCCATAAATTTGCAGCTCCCATGGGCATGTCCATAGTGCAGTTAACGAGACACATTAGGATTGAGAATTTTTCAGATACACTACAGGCTACGTACAATGACACCCATCGCATGTCTAATATATAATCGAAGCAAACTCTGTCTCTTCATAAATATATTTTTATGTATAATTTTTATATTCTACCCTATTTTAAACTCATCAACTCGTTACAACGCTTTTGTGCCATTCTCAATGGAATACATTATTCTTAGAAGAAATTCTAACTATTACTAATGATGAATGCAGTTCTATAGTAAGTACAGCGGCACTTACTACAGAATAATGATGAAAGAAAAGTAGATCGATCGAGTAACTAACGATGCAGTCCGGAGAAGAGTGGGAGGAAATAGAAGTCTTCTGTAAACGTGAAAGAGGTGACGGGATAACTTCATTGATCATATTTGAAGAGGCATAATGGCATGATGAAGATAATCGTCGAGGGACAAGTGAACGGGAAGAATGGCAAAAGGTCTTACATGAGATAAACAGATTATATAGTGATGGATGTGAAAGAAATGAACTTTGGTGATATTAAGACGTTGGCTGATGGAAGAATCCAGTGGAGAGCTACGTCAAACCAATCTTAGGATTGTTGACTGAAAATGATGATGAAATGCATAGGATAGGTATATATAATCAGACGAGGTTATTAAAATAGAATTTAATATACTACTCTATTTCCGTGTAGAAATCATACATATACTCTTATTTCAAAGGATGCTTTGATCTTTTTTTGGTCTCTGAAATAAAGAATATTTAAATCTGAGTGCATTGCAGCCTACCCCTCTAATTTCATTTTTGTTCATATATTCGAGCTTAATACACCGGTGCTCTTCGTAATCATCAAGCAGATCAGCTGTACTAAATTTGCTAAACATTTTCTTTTCATGATAGCCTTTGATCTTAGAGCGATTCTCATCGTAGTTCTTTTAGTAATCTTGTAACATTTTTACAATCATCATGACGATCTTTCGTAAGTTTCATTGAGGTTACTTTATTTAACATTTCCATTTTTAACAGTGTATGAAGTTCGTTTCAAATTATCAGTCGTTGTGAAGAGATAAATGCAGCTACGTTACCAGTTCTCCGGGAAATTTTTCATCTTTTCCTCGCAGGGAGATGGAAGTCTGAGCACCTGATACGTATTGAAAAATCCTAAAATGGAAGTACGGCGAACTGCTCAGCTCGTTCCCGCGTCACGTTGTGTCTGCGATGCGAGAAAACTAGTTCGGATGTTCATTCACCCGCATCCTGTTCACATAGGGATCCGTTAAATAAAAAACGTTTGTTCCGATGCTTCATTACCTATCTTTGACATCTATCTGCGTCAGTTACTCCTGCATTTCTAATGACTGACTTTTTATTGTTAAACAAAAAATGTCAAGAATGTAATAATTCTTTGTGAGTTATTTTTCACAAAAAGAATGTTTATGCGTAGTTTGAAGATGTGCTAACTCGGAAAGTTATTCGCGGAAATACATTCCTGGAGAAATGTTAGGCCAAAATATCATAAAAGTTCCTTAGTCAGCAACGTTATTACTTTTCATCGATTCTTCCCGTTTATTCCAAATTCTCACCTATTTTCACGTAGCGAATGTCTTTTCTCGTATTTCCTCTCATTTTATCACTTAGCCATCAACCTACTTGTAGTCACGCGAGCAACTCTTTTCCTCTAAAATGTTGCCTCTTCATTCCCGAGAACCCTCTTTCAACATACGGACCTTTTTGCCTCCTTTCTGGTCCTTGTTCTTCTCACGATGCGTCTCTTTCTCCAAACCGCATCTCTAACGCCCCAAGCCAAGAGTTGTGCTCTCCCTTTAATACTTAATCCACTCTTTTCTTGAAATATAAAATAATACAATAATATTTTTTTGATCTGGAGATTTTTGGACAGTCTAGGATTAAAGTTGGGTTGCAATTTTTTTCGCTGATGTTGATAAGCATCTTCAGGTCTTCAGAAACTAGTGAAATTGAACATAATTGATCAAAGCAGAGAGACAAATGGACATGCATTAAAAAAAGATCCTAAACTGGCCAAAAATCTCCAGAAGGTTAATTTCTCCCTAATGTTCTTCTGGCCTCCCATCCCGAGGGCCCGGGTTCGATTCCCAGCAGTGGCGGATTTTTCAGTGGAAAACCGGTCCCCACTTGAGTGCCTAGTGGAGGGCATTTCAAGTACAGTACTCCGTCCGTCGGATGGGACGTTAAGCCGTGGTCCCCTTGGCGCCTTTCGTTAAGAGTAGGCTAATGCCGACGCCGGGTTTCTCTCCACCCTTCCTCCGTTCCCTAAAAACTCCTACCATTACCCAATTACCCACCTATCCTATATGGCGCAAATGACCTCAGCTGTCGGTCGCCTCCCCTAAATAACTAACTAACTAACCTAATGTTCTTGGTTTGGTTCTAAGTAATCGGAAGATGCTGTAGTCTGCAAATGGAATCCTTACAATACTCTCTGTACCCCCTGCCATACGTCCTTCCGGTCGCTCGCGGGGTAACATAAAGACGAAGATTCAGATTTTGATGTTATCAGTTCCATCCCTCTCGTAAGCGCAGGGATCAATCCAAAGCAGAGAAATAATCGTGGTAGAATAGGGACGACACGTCAATGTTACTTCAGGTACCAAATACACGTCTAAATCTGCAGTACCCTTCCCTTACGATGCGCATGTTTTCCAGAGTATGGAAGAAGGAAGGAGAGAAACCAGACGTCGGTATTAGTTTACACTTAAAGAAAGGCGCAAAGAGGTCCAAGGTTCAAGGTCTGGCGGATGTTGTACTGAGACCTATATGTTCTCCACACAGCACTCAATTTCAAGGACCGGTACAAAATTCTCTGATGCTACCGGGATTGAACCAGGACCCTTACTACGGAAAACCAGCGCTCTAGCCACAACACCAAACTGATTCCCTTAAGGTCGTTTTGCACGACACTCATTTCAGTGCTGAAAATCGAACAAAATAAAGTATATTCAAAATCGGTTCGCGTAAATGTCGCAATTTTATGCAATAAATGCATAGAATTCCCCCTTCCCTGCCACACACCCTCGAGGTGGCTTGCAGGGAATCGAGTAGATGTAGATGAATTCAATTTTCAGTACTGAAAAGAGAAGTAAGCGAGATACTTTTTCATCCGAGTCTCGCATCCAACTACCAATCACAGGCGAGTTGACGGTTTCGAGGAAATACCGGTGGCGGAACAGGAATCGATAAAGTCGTGCGATATTGTGAAATTCACTGCATACCAATACTGCAGCCGTTTCTTCGTCTCATCTGAGGAAGGATTCTTCCATCATTAATTCCGAATTATTACAGAAGTAGCGCGAAAAACAAACATCAATAGAAACTCGCCTAAGCCATTTGTACAGAGAATAGCTTCTGCGCATGCGCCGGTCATAAATCGATTTAGATAGTTGGACAATCGGTTGGATTGTACGAAAGGGTTCAGCCGAGACTTTCAGTATTCAATTTACAGTACTGAAATCAGAAACATGTAAAACGGCCTTTGGAATATTCGCACAAGGCACCGAAGTTTGCATTGTCCACATCGTTTTATCGGCAATAATTTTTGGCACTTTTGGCCTTTTTTTTGGGAGTTTTCGACTAAACGTGATTGATGTAAAAGAATGCCTGCTTCGTGTCGATACATCGTGCTCTTCACCCGTCTTCGAAAGAAAGCAAGGCCCTTTCAAGTGTAGACGGGTATTCATCCTCCTTCGGTCTCACAGGGAAGAAATGCCGTCGAGTGGCTTCGGGATGGTGAGAGCAAAACGGGGTTGAGGAGAGAAGGGTTAAGCATTGTGTAGCTAGGGGGAGGATTCACCCTCCCCACACATCTTTGTATCTCCTCCTTCCCTTTACCCCCATTCAATCCTGTGTCTGGGCGTAGGGTGCGGTTTGAAAGCCCTGGCGACCTTGCCTCTCTCTTTCTCTCCCGTTCTGCCTTCTCTTCGACACATAGAGTGGGGGAAGAAGATAGTGTGTGGGGTGAAAGTGAAGCGAGTGCCGACGGGCAAAGCAGTGGGGTAGGCCGAGAGAGAAAGGCGATGATGTCGGAGAGGGAGGGGGAGAAAGAGGGAGGGGGTTAACGAGAAAAGGGGGAATACGCCAGGGTCAGGATTGTTATAGCCGCAAAACCCGATACTGGTAGCGTGGTATCTTTTGCACGAGGCGATTCCGATAACGTGCTATACTTATCAACATCAGTAGTCGTCATGGTAATGGAAAACCCCACCGGAGTCGACCGAGTTCCGGCAACTTCAGGTATTTCGTAAAGGGAAGACTTGTAAAATTGTAGCTGTCCTCGCATGTCGCGCTTGCAAAAATTAGTTTAATTTTTTTTCCTCTCGTCATTGATCCCATGAAGTATTCGTTTTTTCATTATCGTGGTAGTCAAGTTAATATATCTACATCTACATCTACAGGATACCCTGCAAGCCACCGTGAGGGTGTGTGGCAGGGGGTGAAGATCACCAAGCATGCACTACCGTCATGCAAACAAGCAACTATAGGGACTTATGCAACTAGATTGTTAGTATCTATAGTATTTAAGGGGTTAATAGATGCATCATGAACTACAGACTACTCTTAAATATTTCCCCTACCTATTCCTTCGCTATGCTGCCTATTCTGTCCTCTTATAGTGCGGGGGAAAAGGCCATTTTGAATCTATTGGTACGACAATCGATCTCTCTAAGCTTATTTATCTGGTCGAATCTAGCATAATACGCTGGTGTTTTTAATATGTGCCTAACAACTTCTGTAAAGCTATTCGATTTAAATTTCTCTAATATATTTAATCTGTACTTTAACATACGCTCTGATAATGATTCCCACTCTAACTCTTGTATTAATTCTGAAACACTACTCAACTTATCGTAACACCTTCTAACGAACCTAGCTGCTCTACGCTGCTCACCTATCTATTTTTCTGATCAAACCTAATTCATTCGGATCCCATGCACTGGCTGCATACCTAAGGTGGGGCCTAACTAGTGAAAAGTAACATCGCTCTTTTGTCTTTTCATCACATTTCCCAAGTACTCTTTTTATAAATCCTAGCTTTCTCTTCGCTAGGCCGCATATTTGTGCCTTCCCCACGATAAATCTTTAGTGATTGTTACACCTAAATACCTAACGGTTTCAACGCTTTCGACCTTCGATCTTCAATATATTAGTAAAATTAAGTTCACTTTTATTTCATATGTACGCCTGATAATGGTTCACCCCTCTACCACACTCTTACGATGCCTTGCAGGATTACATGTAGATACAGATGAGCATGTTACACGCTTCAGTGATAACTACTTTTTGCCAGTGGCATTACCTACTGGATAACTAGCTGGAACACCAATGCTACGAACTTAAGTAGTAGAGCCCTGCGCTCGAAAGCCTTCCTATGGAATTACTTGATACGTATTACATCTCAAAAGCAGAAATTGTTATTATCTGAATTTTGTGTGGTACCTTTCGAAAGCTAACGGAAGAGGGTGATTTATTTCCAGTATTGTTTGCTGTACTGTGCTTTAAACAAAAACGATTACATGAGCAGCCATCCACTTTGTCTCCTATGGAAAGCGATCTTCTCAAATGTAAGTAGCGTTATCCTTGCTGGAGAAAACTTTTGCTGTCACATTTGGTAATTCACTCGCTACAGTTTGCGAGCTTAATTCATTCTTATATTTTGGAAGACCTCGCTACTAATATCGGCTGTTATGTTTTCTGAATCATCATTGGTAACAAGGAGATTTTGCTCAAGTTACGTTTAACTGGGCCACTAATACGATTTTGAGTAACAGTTAGCGATACATTTTCATCACAGGGGTTACATTCATCTGATATTTTGTGAATGAAAATTACAGATTGTAAAGATTAGGTAATAAGTCACATGATCTTGAGATTTGGTCTTGATTATTGTCGGCAGTGACAGGGGCAGGGGATAAATGTTCACATTATTGTCTCTGGTTCGTCGGCATGCTTATAAAACATGAGTGGAATCGCTTCTTTCACTATTCTGGAAATTTTGCCTTTCTCGTAGTAGGTTTCTGAAAAGTTTAGGAATGCAGTGTTAAATCTTCATTTTTATTGAATTTTAAAATGATGGACTCATATACTGATCATTATAATAACCTATTTTTATTCACACAATTATTCTCATTCTAACCCTCGAAACGAACATGGCATTGAAAAATATGCATTTTGAAATACATATTAAGTGTAAAGAAGAAAAATTAATAATGTGTTTCTTGAAAAATAATGTGCATGAGTAGTATAAAGTCGGTATTAAAAGAAATTGCATTGAAGCCAATTAAGGATCCCTGGGTCAGTTCGTATGTTGCTTCTAGTAAATCAATATTCAATGCATCATCATCGGTCAACAATCCATTGGTTTGATTGGTTTGACGCAGCTCTCTCCTGAATTCTTATATATGATAACCTCTTCATATATATGTATGTTTTCTCTTTCTCAACATTTTTTCTCATCTTTTTTTAAATAGTGTAGTTTTGAACAGTACCTATGCAAGTACTAATCCTTTTTCATGCATGATATATAGTGCATGTTTGGTGAGATTTCACCCCCTGCCACACACCTTCATGGTGGCTTGCAGGGTATTATGTAGATGTAGATGTATCCTTGGGTAGCATCGACGTTAGCCTCTGTCCTTCTGTCACCAACAGTGTCTCTAAAGTGTACACTACTGAATGCCATCAGCTTTCTTGCAGTTTTCCTCTCTTTTACGCTCTAGATCTTTACAACGATGCAGCTAACGAGCCCTGAGGAACACCGTGGTACTGAATATAGATGATGTCCCCTGGAAAACTCCATGGAGAGAAAGATAATGTTAGCGAGGTGACGGTAGGGAAGGTGCTCGGGGAGCATTTTGAGCGGGGTTTGGTGGTGCAGGGGGTATTTGCGTGGACGAGGAAGCCAGAGGAGGCGAAATTGGAGGTACGGAACGGGAGGGGGGTAGTATTTTTTCGCGAGCCGGGACGAAGGGAGGGGAAGGAAGGTGGGGCAGGGTGAAAGGGAAAGGACCGGAAAGGGAGAAGGGGTTAAGGGAGGGTGTATGGAGGGGGGTGTGAGCGTGGGGGAATCGATCGCTGTTGGATCGTGGGCGGGCCTTGAGGTAGTATACCGCCGCTCACTGAGTGCGGCACGTCGACGAAGTTAACTCACAGGAACCTGTATGAAATAAAGCAACCGTGGTGTCCGCCTGTCAGCGAATTCTCGCCACTTATCAGCAAGATTTTCAAAGGGGTGGTACGATAACTATATTAGCGTAATCAGTCCATTAAATGAATTAAAAAGGGAATGACTGTCATATCGTAGGTGGAAATATAGACTTAATCTCTTTTATGTTTTCCAAGATAATATTTTCACTGATGACGTAAAAAATATTTTGCGAACTCCAACTTACTGTAGTAGACTGGACCATAATCACAAATTAAAGAAATTGATTGCCGAACTGAGAGATTCAAAATGTCATTTTTTCTCCTACAATTATGGACATGTAGTTGTAAATATATCCAATAGTATAAATACAAAGTGTATCAATGGGTAGCATACGTGGTTGCATGCTTATTACTAATAATGTTTTATGCTTGATACGTAATGCTTGTTTTGGTTTGAGCTCACCCCCTCTGCCAAACACCTTTCTGGTGGCTTGCAGGGTATTATGCAGATGCATTATCTTTCTCAACTTCTCAGCCGGGAAGTGAGAGATTTCGTCTATGAAATCGTTATTTCCATCGAGGTCAGTGAACGAAGGTTATTCACAGAAGACATGTCATGGGGGAAACCTATAATAGGCCTAGCAAACCATAGATAAAGATACGTAAAAAGAGTATTGGAAAATGTGACGAGAGAGTAGGAGATTTTCTAGAGGAGAGGTTCTACTTTTCCCTTTTCAGGCCGTGAAAAATACGCCGTTATCATACGGGATCCATGCGTGGAAAGTATGATAAAGGAATTAGAAGGTGTGCAAAGTAAATCGTCAAGATATGTTAAAGGTCGTTTTGAAAATCGCATTAGTCTTACTCGTATCATGGAATAACTAAGATGGGAATTACTGTCAAAACGAAGGTTGGTCGTCGGAACGACCAAACTACTCCAGAAAAATTATCCATTTCTACATAAAAATATAGTGGTCGATAACATACTTCATTATAACGAAGGTTAAAATTTAGGATAACCCCTTCAAGTAATATGGGAGCTGATATTTCACAGTAAACGTTAACATACATATTAAACACTTATGTGCATTATACTAAACGTGATCAGATAAAAAGATTAGAGAAATATATCGCCGTACTGATATATTTAGAATCATTCTCGATCCATTATATGCTTTAAATACAAGAATTTTTTCTAACAATATACGTTTTGGGCGATAATCTTCAAAACTGAAAAATCTTGGGGGTAGTTACGTCATCAAAGCATAGTCCTCATGCGAAAAATCACCCAGACGTTATGGATTATGTATCTTCGAGTCGCGTAAATCATTAAGCACATGGTTTAAGGTCTCCCATCTTTTTCTATCTCCCAAGGTGTCATTATTCCTTGGCAACGGGGAAGAATGCAGGTAATCTGTATTGTGTAGTGGAAATCATTTCACATTCTATTTAAAAGAGTTTTGTACCCTGGTATAAAAATTTTCTCTTTAGTAAAAAAGTTTTAAAATAGAATTTAAGTTCGTGATATTGCTATCTGGGAGATGTGTAAGCGATAAAAAAAGGAATCACTTCACCCAATATCGTTCCAGTTCCTATTAGTACGAATCTCATGCACAGAAACATCTCTAGTGCTGTAAACATTCAATGCACAAAGAGATCATTAGATGGATGAGAGAAAATTTTTCTGCTTCCCCATCTACTTGTTTCTTATTTTTCCTCGTAAACAATGGCATTGTTGATGCTTTGTTCCAATGGATTTGCCCGCTAAGGCTCTTATCTCTATAATGGCCTTGTATTGTGTAGGGACCGTTCATACTTCATGTATCCCTTCATTATCCTACTTCTTGTAATCAATAATCCACGTAATGCTCTTTGTTTCTTGCACCCAATTGGGATACGATTGAGAATTACGTGGAAAACAAAAGCAGACTTACACTTGGCAACCGCAATGCTATGCTGATGGAATTATTCCCTGAAACGACTGTGGTGAACTTTGATCTGCCTTAGTAACGGCCTTAAAATGCTTAAAAAACGTCTAACGGCCTAAAAACGTCTTGAATCATCTTGCTACAGTGAAAGACTTAGACTGCTGGTAAAATATTTTGTTAATATCGAGGATAAAGAAAAGAGAAATTGTCAGTAGAATTGACCAGGCGAAAAGGACATTTTACCATTATAACATCCCACTTGGTGAGGAAACATATCATAAGAACATGCATCTGGAATATTTTACTATATGGCAGCGAAGCATGGACGATAACAGGAGCGGAGAAGTCAAGGTTGGAAGCATTTGAAATGTGGTGCTACCGAAAAATTATGAATATAAAATGGATCTACCGAGTGACAAATGAAGTCTTAAAAAGAGTAGGAAAAAAGATTTCTACTGAAAACTCTAAAAAGAAGACGGGACAACTTCATCGGCCATATTTTGAGACACGATGGCCTGATGAAGAAAATCGTCGAGGGAAAGGTAAACGGGAAGATTGGAAAAGGCAGGCCTCGTATGAGTATATAAAAAAGTTTGTGAAGGATGTAAAAGAAAGGAGTTACGTCAAAATGAAGATGTTGGCCGATAGAAGAATCGCATGGAGGGCTGCGTCAAACCAATCCTAGGATAAAGTCGAAAGACGAAGCTCAGACGAAGTTCTGTCCAACTGCATTGTACGCGACGATGGCGTAACTGCCGAAACCGCTCTACAATCCTGAATAAAAGTGTGAAACCCACTAAGACATTTTATTGCCGCAATCCTAGGATAGTTGACCCATGATGATGATGAACATCGTGTTTCCGCATTGCCTTTTATCATATCACCTCTTGCTATCATATTGCGGGTTTTATATTATTCTTATTGTTAGAGTAGTACTTGCTTACTTAGTGCACACAAAAAAACACCTTGCATTATGGAGGAGTCAGGTCCTCGTTATTATGAGGTGATGAAGTTGAATTAACAACGCCATGCCGTATTCTTATCAAAAGTATTTTATTTCACTTCTTATATTTGTTTGAATTACAATTCCCGTCAGTAGTAATCGTGGTACTGCAAACATCAATGTTAATTAGTCATAAGTAGTTACTTCTGGAAAACGATTGATGGATAAAGTCATTTGCGAAATCAAGGATAAGCAAATGTTAAGGAGATAGAGGAATTTTAATTGGAACTCTATTAATTGGTGTATGAATCCAGCCTAGTCATCATTCCAACTCGTTCGCTTAATCGCTTAATTCTTCTCCTCTGCTTGTCTACTATTAAATATACTGTTCCCATCTTCCTTACCCTAACATCAGGGTTTATGCTAATAAACCCTGATGTTAGGGTAGGCATATCGGTAGGCATAGAACGTACATCTGGAGCATGTTTCTTTACGGCAGTGAGGTATGGACAATGACAGCAGAGAAGTCAAAGGTGGAAACATTCAAAATTTGGTGCTACAAAAGAATTATGAGGATGAAATGTCGACCGAGTAAGTAATGAGGAAGTTCTAAGGAGAGCGGGAGAAAAGAAAAATTTTTTGAATACCCTAAGAAGAAGACGGAACAACTTAATCGGCCATATCTTGAGACATAATAGCCAGATGAAGGCAATCGCTGAAAAACGAGTGGATGGAAATAATGGCAAAGGAAATCCTCATATGAGATGTATAGAACGAGTGAAGAGAATGAGAAAGAGAATAAATATCTAAATTTGAAGAGATTATCTGAAAGAAGATTTCAGTGGAGAGCTGCGTAAAAACCAATCCCAGGATTGGTGACTAATGATGATGATGTCGTGAAAAATATTTTTGAATCCCCAACTGTGCTGGTATGGGGTCGTTTACCATATTTTTTATTGCCGAATCTGATAGAGTTTGTAAAATAAAAAGACATGTATTTTTCCGTTTTTAGATCCGTCAATTATTTCCCGAGTTATAAGTGGCGAAAAACTGATGTTTTTAACCCTTTCGGAAAAGTGGGCGTGGTGTAGCCTCTGACGTCATCGACTACGTCCAATCACAACTGAGCCCGCGAAGCTACTTTCCCTTAACGCAAGTGGGGGGGGTACATAGCTGACTCTGCCAATAGGAGTGGTTGCGACAGGATCTGTTCGAGCAGACCTTCCGAAAACCCTCCTCCACTCTTTTCCCTTTCCTAAAAGCAGTCAAGAACGGTAGGAAAATGACGTCAAGGATATCAATGCAACTTCTTCGGTGGGCGTCACTGTTTGCTTATTTTAATTTTTGATTTATGAGTGAATGGTTGTGGTTAGAAGATTGATTTTTCGCTAAAATTCTGTTTTCGTTTCCACCTAACGATTTCGTGTACAAAATTTCGATTTCGGTTCCGAGTAAACGCCCCCATTGTCACTGTGTATGCCGTCTATCTCTAGTCCGTGTCTGGTCGAGGTGGGATCCATCTCAGGACCACTCCAGTTAAACCCAGGATTAGTAATGCTCTCGCCATCACATTGTCGCGGCAAACCGCTGAGGGAACCGAGAATTGGTACTATTGCCAACCCCGGCGCTCCTGATTCTCGATGCTCGCTTACCCTCGGGAAGACAATTGAGGCTAATTCTAGCATTACATGTACAGATAGTCTCTTGTCTTGGTCAAGTAATGGCGTACCTATAATCTGAAGGGTATGACTACGTATTGAAACCATTTATGCTTCAAGGCAAAGCACTTATCAATTGTTTCTACGCAATCGAGATTATGTATTGAAACCTTCAGTGGAGTTTAAACCTAGGTCAAATCAATTCTTCAAACATGTACCTCCGGTAAAATCAAAAGGCAACTCAGGAAAATTAAGGTAAACTGAGTTTTATCCGCCAAATAAGTTTACTGCAGCAATTGAATTTGGGTTCCAATGATAATATGTTGGTATTGGAATTGCTTTTTATTTAATAATCGTTTCAGGAATGAATGGTATTGATTAGCGATTTTCATGCTTCCGGCCAGAGTGAAGAAATTAAAGATTCCGCTCCATCGTGAAATTTCACTACCGTGAATTTAACTTTTCCCGAAATGTGCAGAATATCGTCAAAGAAACCTGATCCGTATGCATGAAAAGTGAAACATTAAGCTCAAAATGAATTAAAGATGAGATATGCTAGTTGGTTTGCATTGTATATATTTGATGAGGATAATTGCTTCATTTTGGAAACTCTATGATATGTAAAATGCAAAATTTCAAAATCTATTCCTTTTCTTAATGATGGCATCATTTTCTTGTTGACCACTTTATTTCGATTTGGTGGTGACCAGCACTTTGGTCATCTACGCATCTTAAGATTAAAAGACTGCATGGGTTAGGGAAGGGGTAGGAATTAATACAGTGAAGGCAGTTTCGGGAACAGACTACTCTTAGGAACACACTGTTTTACATCTCCCCCCCCTCCTCCCCCCCCCCCCCCCCCACACTGAACGGAGAGCCAGTAATCTAGCCGCTATGTTAAATCTATCCGATTCCTGTATATATTTTTATCTTACATTTTATCTTCCTGATCTACAATTGCCTTCCTGTAATGTACATAGCATAAATTTACTTTATTCTTATGTGTTCAACGTAATTTTAAAAAATGGCTATTTAAAAATTCATATTCTGAGTTGAATTACTTATTCAGTTGTAAAAATTTACTTATTGCTTTATTACAGAACTTCATGCAGTAATGTTTTCACGATCTATACCCAAGACAGATAAGGAGTGGACTAAACACGAGATATATTTCGGTGTGATCGAGTTAAGGGGCACCAAAAAGAGAATCAGTGCGACCCCATTCACCAAGAGTGAATTGCAGGAGAATTATATAGACCCAAAAACTGTACACAAATGCCACTCATTTCCATTAATATGCATCAATACCGCGATGACTGGAATGAATGGTCAGAATATCAGGCCCTTGCAGGATATTATTATTTGCAAGAGGGGATATTCTCAAGAGAAGTTAGAAAGTGAGACAGAAGTGTTCAAAAACTCACTTTTCCGCAGGAAATTATGGAGAACTATAGATTACACCGAAGCTACAAACATGAGATGCCATCATCATTTTAAATGATAAACATTTTATGTTTTTGCATGAATATCAAAAAATGTAAAATATTTGTGCATGTGCAGTGTCCTTAACAGATTTCTTAACTTAACAGATTTCATTTAATTAGTGGCGTCATTACCCGAGAAAACATTTTACATAGGTGAATTCCATTGATTTTAGAACTTTTTATTCATTTTACAATCAATATTGTAGCAACTATCATAAGTTTTGAATTATAGAAATAATTGCATAGCTATTGTATGATATCCCACTGCCGCTTGCAGATGGAAAATAATCCCTTAAAATTTCCGGGGAACTAGACGCCAGATTTTTGATTGAAATCTCTGTCACTTCCGGGATTTGACCCTTTAAGTGCCAATGTCGCCGAGGGTACGTTGGAAAATTTTCGTTAAAATGCCGGCGTTGCTCTGAGCGACTCCTTTTCCGAAATCTATAAATGTAAATAAAATAAAATGATTCATAATTTTATGCTTTATTTTTACAAGCCTCAGGTTACATTCTATTTAACTTTTTTGCGCATTGATTTTATTTTCGAATTTTTAAGCTTAATTATATATTGTAATTTTCTTTCTGGCGATGATTTTCTGTAAAAGAGCCTGGCAATTTTAGCACGAAATTAGGTAATTCTGCATGGCACTCCAAGGGTTGAACTCGAGCCTTGGTGATGGGAGGCCCGTACTCGATACATCTCACCAACCGGACCACACTTGAAACTCGCTTCTTGATATCGGTCGTGGCGGAGACGTGTCATCAAATATTCTACGCTGGTCACCAAGTCCGATGATTCAGCGTCTCCGTAAAGATGATATATTATGCGCGGTAAACGCGATATATCTTCGGGTTTTGCCTTCTATGCGTTACCGTGGAGTTATTTATTTGGATAGAGAACCCTGAACTGGAGATAAATTCTTACTCTTGCCATGCCGGTATATTTTAAGTGAATATGACTCACCCCTTCCCGCCTGGAAATATGCCAATAACAGAATAGTGGTGTCATCTTTAGATGGTAAATGAATAAATCCGTTCCTTGCTAAAGATTTGTGACTCAAATGCAACACAATGGATTGAACTAGCAGAGAACATTGGTCAAATTATACAGCACATTTGGAATTTATTATTAAAGGGAATGATTCTCTGTTCCCTTCCTTACATTGGTATTGTCTTCAATTCTTTCAGTATCTAACGTCTAGTAAAATATCAATTTACAATACAACAATCTGATTTCATCATGCCAATCCATTTCAGAAAATCGTGCGGAATTGTCCAAAGAATCGTATAATGAATAAATATTTATGTATTATAATATTCAGTCAAAATATGAGTATTTTTAGCGTAATGAATTATCTGTTCTTTGGCCTCTTTCTCTTCCAAATCCTCTACGATTGATCAAAACTTTGACAGAAAGCAACTGCTTTTATTGATTGATGACTTAGAGTGGTGTCATCCGATCCATGGTAAGTGAATAAATATGTTCGTAGCTAAAGATATTTTATTGCGAGGTTTCCTCCTTAATTTTTTCCGATAATAGGCTATTCCGAAATTGCATTCTACTTATTTATAATTTCAATTCTGTACTCGCACTCACTGGCGCTTCATTCCGGAGGAAAAGGCACGATGATAGAGATGGAATGGCAGGTAGGAGGGGTGGAGAGAAACCTGACGTCGTCGGCATTAGCCTGCCTTAACGAAAAGCGCTCAGGGGAACATGGCTTATCGTCCCATCCGACGGACGAAGCATTGAACTCGTATGTCGTATACTCTCCACAAAGTATTCAAATAGTGGCCTGACTATAAACTGAAAAAAATATTCCTCTGTAGACGCCTTCTTTGATGTCTTTTGGCAAATTGCCCTTGATTTTGCAGAGAAGGTCAGAAAATTCTTAGCGCAGCGGAACCCAGTGACAGTTGTGTTCTTACAGAACTCTGGATATCTTCACACACCTTCTGGAGATATAAGGCCCAGGGACAAGTAACTATCGTGAAGTAAACCCCAAGTTCCAACAATTGAACGCCTTCGCGGAAGCCTTCAGTCTAGTATTCTAAGTTCTTCCTTACACGTCAAATGCACTGGTGTCTGGCTCTTCCTTCACTGTAAAAAGTAGATCTGATTTTAAGGTACAAAAGTGATCTGAATTTCAGATGCAACAATTTTAAGACAGGGTATGTTGAATTTCAGCAGTAATATCTTGTCTAAAAATAAGGCAGTTGAACGACTGAAAATCAGACCAAGTGGACTTATTTTCAGATAGGCCTATGCTGAATTTAAGACAGCCCTGGTCTGGTAATAATGCGGGTTGCTATTGAAATTCAAGCCTATTCTGAGGGTATGTCTTATTTTAAGGCAGGTGCAGGACTGAAAATCACACCAGGTGTGACTTATTTTAAGATAGTCCCATGCTGAATTTAAGACCAGGGCTGTCTTAAATTCAGCATGGGCCTATCTGAAAATAAGTACCACGTAACAATACGGGTTGCTATTGAAATCAAAGCCTACTTTTATGCGATGTCTAATTATAAATACTAGATATTTAAACACTTCACACGAACACAAACCAAAACCCTAACGTTTCCTATTTTTATTCGATGATACTGTTTCACTGACTAAATTCTTCAATAGAGCAAACGTAAGTCATAGAATTTCCATTGAAAAAGATTCCAGGACTGAAATGGGAACACATGGACAATAACTTCAAAGATAATATGAAAATGTGTACTTTTATTGGAAACAAAGTCATCCATACAAAGTCTTCGATACCACAGATGTGTGCCAGTATCTTCAAACCAAAGCAGGAACTGTCACTTGATGAGGGCGACTATTTTTTAGTTCTTACAACCCTGCCGCGTAGACAAAATAAGGAAGTTTACTCTAAGGATACGTCACTCAGACACAACTGGCTCCCTTCTGCAAATAAACTAAGTATCATTGCCACATTCTCACACCATTAATTTATCGCACGAAACTTATTTCACCTACTTACAATGAAATTTGACTAGACTTCGAATTTTACTTCCTTACGCTTCGTAATTCTTGTTGACATCCTGCTCCCTGAGGTTGAATGAAAAACACTGCGTTTTGTTTATCCTGCTCCCTGGTTACGCTCCGCCCATCCGTCTCTGCTATTGGCTGGTTAGCTCCATTTGTGGAGCCAACCAAGGCGTGCTTATTTTCAGCCCGGGTGATCTGAATTTCAGATCACAACCATCTTATTTTCAACATGCAGTGGTTATGGTCTTTAAATAAGACGGAGGTGTGTCTGATTTTCACGCATCATGAGTCTTAAATTCAGGCCACTACCTTAAAATCAGACAGCGCTTAAATTCAGATCGCACTGAAAATCAGATCAACTTTTTACAGTGTTTCATAATTACTAATTTGCAATTATGATTGTGAAAATCAATCCACAACGGCACCCCCACTAATCGAATTTATCCTTAATCATTTCACCAAAACTCTCATCATGTCGTCTATCTGAATCTTAGTTCTTTTCAACCCTGGACGTATGTAATGGAAGCCCGTGGGAAATAGGCATTCTCCTATGATTTGATGATAAATATATGTCTTTGCCAAGAGGTGACTCGAATGATAAATTTATGAACCACAAATACTCTTTGTCTTTGACGCTAGCAATATTTGAATTTGGATTTTTATTACGTCATCTTTTGATTGTTCTCTACGAATTTAAACGCATCGGAATCCCTGATGATGAATATTAAAATAATATCACAAATTTTTTTGTGGACGACGCGAATATAACGCTTGATTTAATTCAAACGACTTGTAATATCGTCCAGTGAATTAATAAAATGTAGTGAGAATGCAGTAGTGATGACGTTGCTGCTGTCCGTTCATTTCATAAAGCGTTTAAATGCACATTCCTCCATTTTCTCGAATTTCTGCCGGCGGCCCATCGATTCCGACTAGGAATTACGATTCCAATTGGACCCACTCAAGCGTATCAGCCCCAAGGGCTTATAATTTGATTTATCGCAATGCAATTCACTGCCAGGGCTTCCGATGCAGAGAGCTCTGGGATAGAAATAATGAGAGCAATGCCTGAAAAGATTGATTGAATAACCAAAGTGAATGGTGTTAGAAGTGGCAAATTTTCGGGAGGCTACAGTTTTTTTTAAACATTTTTTACTAATCCGGAGCTTGAGATAATCGTATTATCAAACGAGAAACCCTTTTTTCAAACGCAGAATTATTTAATCTTCTCTCATGAGGTTATTTGACTTCAATAAATATTTTATGACCAAGTCATTCCTTATTCCCAATTTTTCCTTGTACCTCTCTAATTTTTGCGTACTATTTCGAGGAACCATATTCTGATTATAATCTTTTTGATCAATCTTTTTAATATTCCCGTGTTTATTCATTTTTCGCTCAAATTGTGGCGATTTATTTTCTATTTTCCAACAAGTTTTTTTTGTAATTTCTTAGCACTTAGCGTAAGAACTATTTTAACACCTCCTTCATATCTCCCCATAAAGTTTCAGGAGTCCTAAAAACAAGGTCAATTGAAGATTTTTAGTTCTTGGGGGAATAACTAATGGTAGTTGCGTTCGTGCAGAAAGTTAAACTGATTCGTCATTGAAAATATACTGGTGCATCAGATTCACTAAGTAATAATATCGAATTCAAAGACCGCGAACTGGCCGCGGGAACTTTAGCGGCGTCACCCGCTGAAAATTGCACTATAGCAAGGAGTTCCACAGAGAAAAAATCATTCGCCTTGACCGGGACGGTCCCGGTCAAGGCGAATGATTTTTTCTCTGTGGAACTCCTTGCTATAATAATATCGAGTCTGTTTTCAATTGTTTTGGTTGAGACGTTATGCATTTTCTCGGCACTTTCTAGTTTACTCTGCCTTAGTATGTGGGAAGATTAACTGTCAAAGTAGAATCGGAAGAATGGAATAGTAAGACCTCGTATGATATGAAGAGAGAGCAAGTAGTGGAGGATGTTAAAGAGAAAAAATACTTATGCATACATAATATCCACATATTCTGATACTGAGGTTATCTTAAAGAAATAGTGGGAGGGTGCGTCAAACCATTCTTAGGATTGCTGAGAGATGATGATGATGATGGAGATGGTTTGGTTAGAGCTTCCCCAGGCTCCGCCAGAGGGAAGCCGTGACGCAGCGTTGTCAAATCGCCGTCAACTCGGGACTTAGAAAATTTCGGCCTCCGAGGTGGTAACATTTTTTTGTGGACGGGTGTACATTATCCCTGTAAGCCTTTAACGTATATTATACTTCTTACTCTGCAGCAATATACATTCGTTGGTTATGATTTTTCAACGTTTGATGACAAAGAGCCGTAGTGTTAAGATTTCACGAAGCGAGTCAGAATTGGGATAAAAAAAAAGAAAACCAAACTAATAAATCTGACACGTACTCAAGGCCTTATAAGCCTATAAGTTCTTAGAAGTAAATAGTGATATGCACGGGCAAAGAGTTGGCACACGGTTAAAAAGCGGTGAGAAGAAGATGAATGAGAAAGTTACTGAGATCTGAAGACACCAGAGTACCATAACGTCGGCCGGTAGGCCGCGGGGATCGGCGGGCGTCACGCCTTCACTCACAAATATTATTCTTTCTTAAATGAAAGATTACCTCTGCCAAACCTTCTTAATTTGTAGAGGATGGTTGAGTACAGAACATATAAAAAAATGAGCGAAATTAAATACATATAAGTAACGTCAAAAATCATTTTTAAAGTTTAAAATTGTTATAAACTTTATAAAATTGTTTATATTTCATTATATGATGCCTTAATATATTTTTCCAATTCAATGTCTTTAAGATAAGCTCTTTTGCACGTTTGTAGCACTAATAGTGTCTGAGATACACCGTAAAATGTATAGTAACTTTTGCAAAATTCGAATTTTGCAACGTTGCAATATTTCGGAAACGGTTGCGTTTTTTGCCAAAAGACTTTGGCGTTTTCTCTTATCAAATGAAGCCGTTGTGCCAAATTTGGCCAAAATCAGTGAACCTAAGGATCATTTTGCCGATTTTCTGGTCGAATTGACGTTGAATGACCCACTGTATACATATGTAATAATTGGTATCATGTGTGAGAATATTTTTTTTCGTATTATATAATCCCTCTCTGTTTAATTTTCGCTATTTTTATCAATCACCGACGGATATATCAGCATATTTCCTTTAAAATGTTCTATGGCTAAATTCTAAATGGCTCTAAAAACACAGTTTTTAGAGCCATGATCGGTGAAGAGCTATTATTTAGTTGAAAGCGTACCTTTATTCATCGATATATAAGTTGATGACATTTTTATGAACCGAAATGTTATATTCATCGTGGAGTACAAGGTTTGATTTAGTTTTGATTTCGTACTGATGATTCTTCAAAAAATATTGGGTTCGGAACTCGTTGACATATTCCATGCATATATCGGAATACGCCAATTTGTTAGGTGTTTTTATGTTATTTACAATGCAGATTGCTTCGTTCCACTGTCATGGTTTGGTTAAATATCAATTAGTTTTGTTTTTATGTAACTGTTTTTCTTGGCTTTTTTAACAGTTCTTGATATTAGTTGACCAAGAACTAATGTTGTTTACACCATTGAAACGATGCATTGGCAATGAATTAGAAGTCGGAAATTTATGGGTTGAGCTAAAGTGGAAAGAAACAACGGGTCGACATTAGTCTGCTATTAGCTAAAGGCGCCAAAGGGTAAACTGGTAACGTTCTATCCCATGGGCGAAATTCTGAACCCGAAGTACTCTCCACATAGTCGAGTAAGGACTGGTATAGCAATGAAAAATCTTTGGCACAGCCGGGAATTGAAATCAGACTCTCAGAAAGAATAGTAGCTATAAGTACATTACTACAAGTACTCTATCCACCGCTGCAATTTGTTTCCCAATGTATTGGTTCACGTCTTTTATTTCTCTAAACGCAGCACATTATTGTGTTACGTATTAAAGAAATGGGTACTCTTTGGTGGTCATTTCTGTATTTGCATCACCTCACCAGTAATTATTGGTCGAATGTCTGTCTTCCACTAATGGCAAAGTTGGCGAGAGATAGTTTCGCTAGATAAACAAAGGAGTGCTTTGGGTTTCTGCTTGAGGCCTTCGCAGCGCTGTTGTTCTATTATCTCCAGGTTTTCCGGGTAATGCTGCGTCGGTATATCTTGACAATGAGTGCTCTGGATGTAATCCCCTATATCCCCTATTGTAGCCCTTCTTTCACGCTCCCATCGAACGCATTAGTACAAGTTGCTTCTCTTATCCTTACCGCTTAAACAGACTACTGCGACGACAGAATATAGAGAAATAAATGCTTTGATTAATCTTAAGTATAACTTCAATTTCAAATTTCATAAACATGAATAAAATTCCCACCATGCGTTTTAAACCTAAACCACAGTCAGAGATGCAAAGTTGTGATAAGTACTGATTAGTTACTCAGTAGGTACGAAAACTAGGGAACTACGCAAAAAATTTATTTACTTATTTATTTAATGCAGTCCAAAAACAGCACAAGGCCAATTACAAAGGACTAATGAACTAATTTACCATTCATATTGGTTGTTTAGGCAGTACGCAGTCTCCACTTTTTTGGCAACACATCTGTACTGAAAAGGAAATTTATTGGTCAGGCTCTAGTGACGAATTTAGATTCAATGAGCCGTTTTTGCTGTAATCAATGTGAACTGTTTTAAGCTTTACGCTCCCTGGCTCGCCGTTGTTTCAAGTCTACACCATATTTGTTTGCCTACCAATGATAAACATATTCCGGCTAAATGAAGCAGGTAATTCAATTTCAATTACTTCAATTACTAATACAGACGAAAGGTCATCGGGAGTAAACCTGTTGCGCTCATTTCTCCTTTAGTGGTATGTAAGAGAAACATATCAATCTGCCATTCTCTCATTGCGTGTTGTTGTTTTGGTTTAACAAGGGAAGGAAGCTGACAGCTAGCGTCATTTAGTTCACTAAGAATTATCGCTTAAGTGTAAAGAGCTAGAAATTTAGGGAGTGGAGAAAAATAGGAAGAAACGCGGCGTTGGAATCACCCTACATTTAACAAAATGCGCCAAGTGGTCCACGGTTTGACGTCCTCCCCGACGGATGGAGTGCTGAAAATTGAGTGCTCACAACACAACACTCACAAGTGTCTTACTAATCTATGCGTATCTGTAATAATCAATGTGAGCTAACTTAATTAGCTTCACCGTGGTTATTCATATTCTCCACCTAGTCAGGGATGAAGCACGCCCAAATTTCCGTAGGATAATTATTCTGTGCTTGAAGCTTTGATTTGAATTCATAACCTAATTTTTCTAATAAATAGATCCCACTGCTAAACTTTCTTACTAACCTAACTGCTCGTTACAGCCCACTATTAAATTCCAAAATGAAACCTACTTCTACCGGAAACCATATATATATACTTGCTGCATGCTTTAGTTAGAGCCTGACTAGTGAAAATAAAACCACTTATCCGTGTTTTCATCACGTTTCTCGTCATTCATAATATATATTCTAGCTTCCTGTCGGTTTTTAGCATATTCTCTCTACTTTTCCCCTTGGTAGTTCGGTTCGTTTCTCCTCTTCGGTTATCGTAGCACTGTGGTTTTACACGTATCAATTCCAATGACATTTAATGTTATTTATAGCTAGCATGTCACTGCGTGCTTAATATTTTTTTGGTGTGATGTAATTGTGACTTTTGTTTTCATCTAATAAGTGTAAAGTAAGATGTAGATGTTAGTTTTCGATGTTCCTATATGTCTCTTTTATCAAGAAAGGCTCTAGTATAGGAGATCCGTTGGAGACAGGATTGAGTATGGAATTAGAATTTTTATGGAAGGATTGAAAGCGTGGTAGCGAGAACTTTGCATAGACTAATATTCTGTGTCATTTATAGCTAACATTGCACGTGTCTCATAATTGCAAGCTTAATATGTTCCTCGGGGAGGTTTTATTGTGGCCCATGGTTTTATATAATTAATGTATACACGGAGAAGTATTATTTCGCTTGCCTGAATGGTAGTAAGTATTCTGATAATTGGTAAGTTGGATTCCAGACCTCTTTATTATTAAATTTATGGATGATTTTTCGAGAGTTTAGGTCTTTTATTAAAAATTAATAATAGTTAACTTTTCGCCGACGTTTCGGCAATTGTATTTTTTCTTCTTCAGGGCTTAAGTTCAATAATTGAATTAGTTTACTTATTGTTTACTTATAAGTTTACAAATTCAATTATTGAACTTAAGCCCTGAATAAAGAAGAATACAATTTCCGAAACGTCAGTCAAAAGTCAACTATTTTTCATTTTTAATAAAAGACCTAAACTCCCGAAAAATCATCCAAATATTTAGTAAGTATTCTCTTTGATTTTTAATGCATGCCTGTGATGGTTTATCCCCTACAACATACCCTTATGGTGGCTTGCGGGGTATTATGTATGTAGATGTAGGTGAAATATAATCACTTTGGAAAACCCAGTACAACCAAATGTGACATCTTGATGAGACATCACCACGAATGCTTTTGAAAATTTTGGTCGGGTGTTCCAGCAGCACAAGTGGACCAAGCGAGAGCCTTTCGACAAAGTGATAGCGTTCCCCTCATATTATTACTACTAGAATGGAGACTTTTAATGAACATAACAGAGTCAGAAACTATGCATGTTCCTCCCTTTAATAATGGGTATAAAAGAAATCTGGCTGTCTGGATTTGGCGTGGGCGGTATGAGTTAGAGCTGGTGACGTGGGTTGATTTCCTGTCGGGAGCACAGCGCATGGCTGGCGAGGAAAAATGATATATGGCTCGGGCACGCGGATATGAGCCAAAGGGATATGGCGTGGAGCCATAGGGTCTTTTAGAAACGATCTTCTTGCCTGGCGTGCGAGGGATCGCGAAAGGATTGTTCTTTAGAGCACGGGAGACGGAGTCATATGCCCTTCCTACATTCCTTCCCGTCCGGTTGTAGGGAAAGAGATGAAATATGCTGGATATTAGTGACATTGGGATGAAAGAGACCAGGGAGGTTATTTTGGAATCTCATTTTAGTGAGAATACGACATAAAATGTCACTTTTGTGAAGTTAAACTCAGCCACCCAGGCGGCGTGACCATCTTCGGATCTCAAGCGGTGAACTGTCGGTCATGTACTGGTCTTTTAGACGATTCATCCGTGGATGGATGCGCTTTATGCTCACTTTACTGACGGCAAAATTAGATGATTAAATTCGGTGTTTAAACTACTTTCCACGAATACGGACGCACTACAATATGGCTTCCTTGCTGCGAAAAGAGCATGTAGACGGCTAATTGGCTAATTCTGACACAGCTTAAGTGAAGCCTATCTCTGTAACTTTATTGGACACCAGGGGAGGTGTGTTTGAAACCGTCGGGATTATCTCGAATAGGTAACCAAGGAGTCTCGTGGTACGAACACGAATGGTTTGCAAATTTAGTGTGTCTGAATCGCTCGTCACAATATTAAAAACTGTTTTACCTGAGTTTTTCTCATCTGTCTCGATTTTAAGAGCCCCCAGATGAGAAAAAACACAAGTGTCAACAATCAATGATGTTTTAATCATCGGTTTCGACACACCAAATTTGCGAATCATTCGTGTTTATATCATGTGACTCCTTGGTTACCTATTCGAGATAATCTCGACGGTTTCAAACACAACCTTCCTGGGACACCAGACCATCTCGCACAGGTGCCACAAGGTTTTGAACCACCTCCACGTGATGCCTGCTGAAATTCAAACACCGTTGTGCTTGGCGAGCTTTTCCCTCCACGACTAACCGGGATAGGCGCCGTGGTGGTTTCGTGAACGGGGTAGCTCATGAACTCCGAGGCCATCCCATTATTCCGCCAATGGCTACTGTGTTGAATGCACTCCCTTCCGCAGGCCTGCATGGCGTACGTACGCTCGGGTGCGGATTCGTAATTGGGAAGGGAAGTTCTCGAGATCAGCCGGAGGACGGGACTCCGGGGGCAAAAGCGTAGCGAAGCGGGGTGAAGGACACACACTGCTCGCCCGGACCACTATTCCGGGAAGGCGGTCGGTGGAAGGGGCCTTGAATAACGACCGGCCCCATATCATGGCGGGCATTAAATCAGGTCCAGGGTTCTGGGGCCACGGGGCGGTGAGACGCAAGTTTAGCCGTTCACCGCGAAGTGAGCGAATCAGTGGTGGCTGTGTGCGGCACAGAATAGGAAACAGATTGGAGGCCGCTGTAATGATGGGGTGTGGGTGTGCTCTATCAGCATCTACGAGTAGCAGTATTTGTTATTCGGGAGAGGTGGCCGTAACTAGCAGCCTTTCGCGTCGTTTAGGATCATCATCATTGGTCAACAATCCTAGGATTGGTTTGACGCAGCTTTCCACTCGATTCTTCTTTCGGCGAACCTTTTCATTGTGACGTAATGGGGGAAACATTTATTATGAACCGAAATCGCAATTTGGGGCACGAAATTGTTAGATGGAAACGAAAAAAGAATTTTAGTGAACATTTTAATCTTCTAACCACAACCATTCACTCGTAAATCCAAATTTAAAATAAGCAAAATGTGACGCCCACCGAAAAAGCTGCTGTGATAACATTGACGTCATTTTCCTCCCGTCCTTGACTGCTCTTATGGGAGGGGAAGGAAGTGGATGGGGGTTCTCGGAAGGTCTGCTCGACCAGATCCTGTCGCAATCGCTCCCATTGGGACAACCAGCCGTGTCCCCCCCCCCCTTTGCGATAAGGCGAAGTAGCTTCGCGGGCTCAGATGTGATTGGATGATGTCGATATACGTCAGAGGTTGCACCGCACCCACTTTTCCGAAAGGGTTAAAAACATCAGTTTTCGCCGATTATAACTCGAGAAATAATTGACGGATCAAAAAACGGAAAAATACTGGTCTTTTTATTTTACAAATTCTATCATATTTGGCGATTAAAAAATTTGGTGAACGAACCCATTCCTCTCTTTAACATCCTTCGCAACCTGTTCCATGTATCTCATTCGAGGCCTGCCTTTTCAAATCTTCCCGTTCACTTTTCCCTCGACGTCTTCATCGGGCCATCCTGTCTCAAGATATGGCCGATTAAGTTGTCCCTTCTTCTTATTAGAGTTCAAAAGAGAAGTCTGCTGACAACTGTCATTTAGGATATGTGGGTAATTCAGTTAGGGAAGGAATTTTTCACGGTGCTAAGGAAAGGTGAATGGAAAATCCGGTGTCGGCATTAGTCTCATCATTACCAAAGACGCTGTATGATTTAAATTCCAATCCAACGGCCGAAGTTCTACCCATGAAATACCCTCCACACAATACTTACGAGGGCGGTTCATTAAGTACCCGTGTTAGGGGTTAGTACACTATGTTTTCAACCACAGACGACTTATTTTTCAAAATAGTCCCTTTTCAGAGATATACACTTTTCCCAACGTCACTGCCATTTTTTTAACCCCTCCAAAAAATAAGCTCGAGCTCTGAAAATTACGCCTCTGTCGGGACGATGACCTCCTTATTTGAGCAAAATTTTTATCCTGCGAGCCATTTCTTCGTGTTTGTGAATAAGAAGAAATCGCATGGAGCCAGGTCTGGCGAATAGGGGGAGGGGGGGTGTGGTACCAATTCATAACGCAATTAATGCAATTTGGCGGTGACAACTCTGGATGAATGTGCTGGTGCGTTATTGTGGTGAAACAGGATTTTCTTCTTCGCCAAATGGGGCCGTGTTTCCTTCAATTTCCTGTCAAAGCGGTCCAATAACTCGCTGTAGCAATCTCAAGTGAACGTTTTTTGTCTATATAAGAATTCCATGAGTATTATGCCCTTCGCATCGCAAAAAATTGTTGCCATAACTTTTCCGGCCGATGGGATGGTCTTCGCCTTCTTTGGAGCATACTCGCCGGAGGAAACCAATTGTTTTGATCGTTGCTTGGTTTCCAGTGTGTATTGATGAATCCAGGTTCCATCGACGGTGACAACTCGACGCAAAAACTCCTTTAGATTTCGCTGAAGTTGCTCCAAACACAGCTTCGAAGTCGAAAGCCGTATCCGCTTGTTGTCCACCGTCAGTAATGGAAACTGATGTTTTTAACCCTTTCGGAAAAGTGGGCGTGGTGCAACCTCTGACGTATAACTACTTCGTCCAATCACAACTGAGCCCGCGAAGTTACTTTGCTTTATCGCAAAGGGAGGGGACACAGCTGACTCTGCCAATAGGACAGTTGTGACAGCATCTGTGCGAGCAGACCTTCCGAGAACCCCCCTCCACTCCCTTCTCTTCCAGGAAAAGCAGTCAAGGACGGGAGGAAAATGACGTCAATGTTATCACAGCAGCTTTTTCGGTGGGCGTCACCTTTTGCTTTATTTTAATTTTTGATTTATGAGTGAATGGTTGTGGTTCGAAGATTAATTTTTTCACTAAAATTCTTCTTTTGTTTCCATCTAACGATTTCGTGTACAAAATTGCGATTTCGGTTCCGAGTAAACGCCTCCATTGCGGCACCCATCGGGCCGACAACTTTTTCATTGCCAACTTGTGTTGTAAAATATCATATGCCGTTCCCGTCGACTCACCTATGACCTCTAGTACCTCGCGCACTTTCGTTCGATGATCAGCGTTCAGATGAACACAATGGCTACAGCAACTTGCCCCAGCAATTCCATCTGTCGTCAAACACGGTTCCTGTGGGGTACATGATTTTGTTTGGTGAACCAAAGGACCAAGTGATCACTCATTCAAGTGCGTAATGAAACAATAGGATAAAGTGGTTACTAATTTAAATAACAAAATAATTAATAAACGAAACAAAAATAAAAAATATAACACTTTCACAAAACGACAAATAACTGGACAGTACTAAGTCTCTGCTTCACGGTGAGGGCTCCTGAGCAGGTAAAGGCGGGGGGAGGGTGGAATTTTGGCATACGCTTATACCCTGTTGCGTACATCAAACAAAAAAGTGCCCTCCTGCGGCCATCTGACCGTACAAGTTAGGACAAAAACGAAACGAAAAGAACGAAGCAGTTACTTAATGAATCACCCTTGAATGCGGGCACCAGTTAACTATTGAAAAATCTCTGCCACTCTCAGGAATTGAACCACTTCATACCGATCCCCTAACATCTACGGAGAACCCTCTAACCCTACAAGGGGTTTGTGGCAGGATGACTCTACACCAGGAATGAGGTACCATCACACATGTAATGATAAGAAAAGTTATTAACAGTTTTATACTTAAGTTGAATACAGTCACCCAGAAAACTAATTACTTCCGAATAGTAGCACAGATCCCCATTAAAAACAATCATTCTTTTCGTATGATACCGGCTTTGCAAGAAAAGCTTCGTGTGCAGTAAAATCCTAAACATTTATTGGCAGGTAATACACATCCTTGTGTCATACGCGCCGTAATTTGAGAGAGGAAGTTCGAGTAAAAAATTAAATTTAATGCTAAAGATTTAGGATCTCGAAACTCTCTAAAATAAATTAATGAGGAATCGAGAGGGAAGATGGGGCGGAATCAGGACCACAGAAAAGGAGTGCTTGTCTAGAGACTTGCTGCATTGATACGCCTATAAATTATTTTACGCCTAATTAGTATTCTACGCCTATAAATTGCTTCTGCAATGACGTAATTGGGATTGGTTAATTATTGGATTGGTAATTGATTCCATCACTTGTGGCCTGCGCTGACTCGTGCCCATTTCAGTGACCAAATACCGAAATATCTGCCAAAGGTCAGAAAAATATCGATTACTTTACCGCTGCCGCAAATTAGATTGCCCGACTAGTGGCTAGTTCCTATTATCTGTCGGAAATATAAAGAAGAAATTAAATTCTCAGAGATTCAGAGAAGATTTAATCCAAGGGCATTTAGAAAAATTCTGCAAACGAAATTTATTCTTGAGATAATTAAAATGTGTACTTTACCCTTTCTTGGAGTAATTAAAAGATTTTCACCTGCAACTCACTATTAATTTCTGCATTGATTTTTGCTTTCAAACTATAAATTGTTAGCTACAAAAAAGGACCATGGAAACAGAGTATGATACATAATTAATGATAATACCTACCACTATAATT
Organism: Platycnemis pennipes; assembly: GCA_933228895.1. Taxonomy (NCBI): domain Eukaryota; kingdom Metazoa; phylum Arthropoda; class Insecta; order Odonata; family Platycnemididae; genus Platycnemis; species Platycnemis pennipes. Next base: position 105,239,756 of record OW121852.1, on the reverse strand, counting down.
TATCTTCTGGAACAGTATTGATTAAGGTAGATGGTGGTAGGTAGATATATTGGCGTCACTTTTTATGATAAATGTATTTTTCATTATTTTTCAATTAATTAATTCAAAGTAATTAAATGGAATATGTGAGAGCATCTGGCATTTTTAATTTTCATAAAATATTCTACAAGTGTTTTCTTAACGAAGAATCATTCTCCTCTACACCTCTGCCTCAAAATAAAAAAAATTATAATAAAACGTTAACCATTGTAATATAACGTTATCCTTCTCTTTTGTTCAAAACTTGATGCTTGGGTAATAACTTTTTTGAGTGATGTTTAAAATATTGAATACGGCTGAAGAGTTGAGTAATGCTCTCAAGCGTATTGATGAAAATAAGTCTATGTTTACTGTTCATTAATATACTTAAGCTATTGGGTCTTTTGAATTTACGATTGGATTGGTTTAAAAAATCTACGCAGGGTATACACGCTTTCATTCATCGAGAACTATTGCTTTAAATCTAAGAGTGAAGGATTTTAAGCTACGAGCATTTAGAAAACTTAAAAAAATGAATTTGAAATTGGGTTGGCAGCATTTCGCTTCAGTAATGTGGCAAATTTTTGAAGTGTTCGGAAGTGATAAAACGTGGGTCTTAAGATCAATGTATCGTATTCAAGATTCCTCTCATTTGTATAATTTTAATTATTCACTTTCGAGAGTTCCCTATTAGAAGTCACCCTTGCATCATAATCATCTACATTTAAGTCTGATGTGTGAGAGGAAATGATTACCAGCAAGAGAATAGCCAAACCCAAACTTAAAGGGAAATTTTGGGAATCGCGCTGAAGCCTTAGCCGGGTTTCCCGAGCGTACTAGAGCAATTTATTGGGTTCATTTGTGGAATGGTCGCCGAGCATAGTGTCGGGGGTAGCAGTGAAATAGCCTTTAATCAGTTCAACCTCAGCAAAAGATAAGGTGCTCGGGAGTTAAAGGTCATACTAAATTTAATTTAACGGAATCGTTTCTCTCTCCCCGAATGTGACTTGAATTGCCACGGTCCGGAGAACTTTTTCATTCCGTTCCAACCTCCTCCAAATGTCGTAATTTAAGCAGTCAAGAGCACGCAGAGCGATGAGATTGCCCGAGCGGTCGGCAGTCCAAGAGAATTTCCGGGAAGCGGACGTAGAGGTCGTTCTAGTGAATGTACGTTAAACATTTCGGGCCTAGACATCTGGGGAACCACGGTAACAGTTTATCTTGTAAAGGGAATTCTTTTGTATTCGAACATCTCTTCGAAGCGTCCCATGGACGATCTCTCTTCAGCCATGGAGTCAACGAACTGGAAAACTCCCGATACTCTTGAGCCGCAGAAGTAATTTATTTGGTATTTACTACGGATAACTCATTCGAATGGCTGAAATTAGTTCAATTCTGACATAGGTGCTAAATGATAATTTGTTTGCAAAAAAATCGATCCGGTACTGAAATTAAATGGGGTTTATGTCGTGTTGGCTTTAGCGCTTTTTTCCCATCCCGAGTCCCGGCTTTGAGACCAGGGGGGTTATTTTGTAATCTCACCTTTTTAATGACACTTTGCGGGAAGGCGGGAGATCCGATTCGCTCTCTTAATGATCGGTTCACGAACGGTTCGTGAATTGTCGAAGCTTCTGTCGGTAGCGCTATCTGTTGCCGATCTCGGTGTGCCGCAGTTCTTCACGTTGTGAAAATTCCAAAAATACAATTAAAAATCGTTTGTATCTTTCTCGCTCTTGCTTTTTTTCCAACTTAAGCTTCGAGTGGAAACGATGGTGGCTCCATTTCACGTTATTTATGAAGATGAGATGGGAACTAATGGCAGGCGGAGATAATAAAACGGATCAAAAGTCGAAAGATACGGATCAGAGCGGATGAATTGTCTAAAAGACCAGCACATGACCGGCAGTTCACCGCTTGAGATCCGAAGATGGTCACGCCGCCTGGGTGGCGGAGTTTAACTACGAAAAAGTGACATTTTATGACGTATTCTCACTAAAGTGATATTACAAAATAACCCCCCAGGTCGTGGCAGATATTTGGCTGATGCCGACGCCCGGTTTTCCGTTCTCAATAAATTTCTAATGGCATGGGATTACATCCGTAACCTAAATGTGCTTAGATGCCAGTCACCTCACTAAAATGCATCAAGCAAAAATTGCATTGGCGCACTCTGACCATTAAAAGTGCATCACTTTCTTTGCGAATCATAAAATTAACTAAAATGCCAGCATTAAAGCATCAAGTATTCTGAAAAGTTGAAGTCTTTAAATTTTTCACTCACATAACCGAAATTTTTTCGTTTTATATGTATCTCATTAGTTACTGCGTATTTGAAATGACCCAGTTAACTGGAGCTCTCTTGAAGAAGAGAAAACTAACAATGTAATTCCACAAAACACACAAAAGAAGTTTTGTGGACTTGCATTGTTAGTTTTTCTCTTCTCCATTATGGAAAAAATCCACCAAGTAGACCGGAAACAGTTTCTCTTGTTAGATTTACGAGCGTATGTTCCCATTACTTCATTCAGAATGAAGTATCGAGGCATACTTTCGTTGCAAGAGTATTGCCTTCGTCATTATTAGTACTTTTCTTTTCCCAATAAAATTTCTGCATTAATATTTAAGATCATAGCACGGAGCTCATTGTTACGTGGTCGTTAGCCGTTGACTGATGGAGATGCAGACAGGAAACGACTGATTATTTTCATGGTATATTTCCCCCCCATGCTACATACCCTCACAGTGGCTTGCAGGGTATCATGTAGATATAGATTAGGGATGGGTCGGTTCCACTTTTTTTCGGTTCCGGTTCCGGTTCGGTTCTTAACTTCGGTTCTCGGTTCCGATTCTCGGTTCCGGTTCTTAATTTACCACTTCCTTTGCATTGCTCAATGGTAAGATAAGGTAATCAATAATCATTTTCAGAACTGAATTAGAATAATTCGCGACTTTGAAGCATCTAAGTACACTATTTCACCAGGTTTTAATGTGAAGCCTCCACTTTCGGAGTGTGAGTAGGTTTCAAACTGGTTTTCGCGCCAATTTTTTCGGTACCGATTATTTTTGGCCTCGGTTCCGGTTCCGGTTCTAAGCTCAAGAACCGGTGGAACCGAGAACCGAAGAACCGAACCGACCCATCCCTAATATAGATGTATAGTATTACTGAATAATCGGGAAAATGAGAAGGGCATAGGGATTGAAGTATCAAGAATTATTGAGCAAAGGAAATGAAGAGTGTTTCCCGCGGAATAAATTTAAAATAAGGCGTTAAGCATGTTTGAACACTTGCTGTGACATGAAAGATCGGTGTGCACTGTCCTAGAAGGGATTGTGCGAGTAGAATGCTAAAAAAAATTAATACTACCCATATTGGAATCGGTTTGTAGAGCAGATATTCCAGGATATGGGATTTTGAACTTTTCTTGAAGGAAAGAGGATGACAAGAGATAGATATGGAGTGCGAACCATTCAGGATGGATTGATAACTGGATGTGGATCAGGTTTATGTGGTACTGATATATCATAGTAAGGACCCGAGTTAAAGTTACAGTGGTGGCAGAGAATGTTACTAGCATACCTGTCCATACCCTATAACTACAACAAACGTATAGGACGTCAAACAGATTTGTTTTGTCTTTCTTTGGTGCTAACTAATGCCGAAGCTATGTCCTCTCCGGTCATGAAAAATACCTTGCCTATGGAAAACATTTTGCTCCCCTCTTTTGATCACATATTAGAGCTACTAAAATTACGTGTTGAAAAACATTTTTTTTGAAATATTTATACCCACATATATGTACAATTTTTATTTGAGAGATATAAAAAAAATTATGATCGCATGAATATTAATGAAGTACCATCGTAAGTGTTAATATACTGTCCATGAACATAAATAAATGCAATGTGGAAAAGAGATGAATGGATGAAATATAGCTCATTTTATTTGTGGTCGCCGCATTGATTTCCGAAGAACGAAAGCTAAAAGAGATACTCTAGTGTATGGAATTGGCGCTGTCAAGCCGGAAAATTTTAAATCAGGTACGTTTACAGATTGGTACATCAGGACTGTATTCTACTGGAAAAAGCGACCCTCTGAGAGACGCATAACCGGTTGTCCTCTTATGTGGACAAGAGGACCGAAGAGGATATTTCTCTACACCCTTCTTCCACTCCCTTAATTGCTACCCCTTCCCTAACACCCACCATAGGCGCAAAAGACCTTATTTGTCAGGCGTATCCCCCAATCGTTACTTGATAACCAGAGAAGATTTATCACGCCCCATTCGAGTAGTCTAGAGCGTATTAGAAGGCTATGACTTCTGGGGTACAATCCTGAACAATAATTCACGCCCTAAGTTATGTACGTCGCCTCTGGGTGAGAAAATTGGCCGTAAAAAACTTCCATTTCGACGAGCTCAAGATTTGCATATCCCTTTCAGCAGTCTTCCCCCTGAGTTGCCACGCAGTTTAGGATATCCTCTCTCGTTAACTGCCAAAAAATAAACACTCGGAACTCCGGAATATCTCGCATAATTGGGCGAGAAGAGGAAATAAACACGGGCGGAGCCGAAGTCAAACAAGCGCGTTTAATGGCGTGACGTCTAATATCTCTGCCTCCTCCTCCGTTTTAAAGGCAGACTCTGTGCACACGTTGAAATTTGCGAGGGACGCCGTACCGACCGGCCCCTTTCGCGCGGAGGAAGTCTTATCTGCCGCCTCCTCTCTGGTTTGGTGTCCCCCGACCTCAAAGCCTCGAATCGCTGGTGAAAGGGAAGCCGGGCAACATTTGCATCACAAAGGCGTGAAGGTCGGAAGATATTCCATCTCCCGCATGATATTGTCCCGTGTCGCTCTCCATTGCTGTGCCCTGTTGATCCCCCTCCCGCCCTATGGAACGATTTCTTTGATTTTCCCGTCTAAATCTACACAGAACTCATCAAGTCACCTCTCCGTCATCCTCAAACAGTTTTGGTGTGAGGCAGGGGATCAGTAATCACTAAACACACTCCATATAAATGCACTTATAGATACAGTACCACACAATTACAGATGAATTTTTAACGTCATAACGTCGGTGACTGCAAGTTTCACTTAATTTTTGCTCCAATGGCGCCAAGTACGCCGTCAAAGAGATATCAACTAGTTTTACAACCTTGTATTTAACAATTAGAGGTTGCATTAAAAAGCCTAGAATCTGTCATTGATGTAGAGTGTGAGTTTTAAATATATCCAAACGTATTTATTCATAAATAATAATTTCCTATTAAAGTGCACAATTTCAAATACTAATAATAATTATACGTTTATCGTTCTAAAAATGTATACACAATAGCAGAAATAATTACAATCTGGAGCTTCATGTAAATCCTAAGGCATTTGCCAGTTGGTGGGGTCACCTTCAAAATCTACAGAAATTATAGCACACATTCGCATATAACAACTGTTTCCAGTTAGAAAAAGAATATTTTGTCGCAGAAATCATATGCACAGTTATTGAACAGAATATGTTACAGAAATATAATATACAAAGTACAACAATAAAAAAGGATAAATTTTGCTAAATACCTCTAATTTAGCTCCAAAATCATGTTTTCTCTAGTAAATAGCCAAAATGTCTCCAGCTTTAATAAAGTTTTGAAGTTAAGCTGAACTCTTAGGTTAAGAACTGACTAGGATATTCAGTGACGAAATATTGAAAGTTTTAGGCTACAAGTTAAGAAATCATCTTTTCATAATATCAATATTTAACGCATACGCTCGTAATTCGTTCGAAAATGTTCTATCTTGCACAATATTGTATCTACTTTGAATATTAACCTAATTCTGCGCCTTGTTCATGCGAAATCCAGACGCTATATTTGAGGTAGTACCTCTGTAGGATGAAAAATACAAAGAAAGACTCGTTTAATTTCCATTGGGGATACAAATGACAATTATTTGCGCCTAATTCACTTGAAATAAATAATACCATATTTGAGGTAATATCTTATTCGGGCGAAAGATGCATCAGGAGCCTCTTTCAGTTGCAATCAGAGATGCAAGTACCGAAATTAGAACATATTCATTCCTTGAGCTTCTTTAGATTTTATGATTGTCGTATGAAATGCTAGTGCTTCAGAAGATTGCTGCGATGTGCTTTAGTGCTTTCATTTCATTTGAAACGCGACTAAAATAAAATTCAGTCCAAATTAGGGAATTACGCGATGATTCGCAAGTTTGATAACGAGGTAAACATGAGTATTCGGCATTCGAAGGAAAAGAGTTGCAAAAAATCAAGGAGTTTTCGACTGATTTGGAAGTTGGCTACAGCTTTATCGTTATCCCTTGAGATTAACTGCGAAGTTATCTTTTCTTTCGTGACCCCAAATTCTTCTCACCAATAAAGTTGTGAATTGCAAATGCATAAGTTGAGCTTAACTACCCATTTCAACGACGCTCTCACCGTTTCACTTCCTGATCGGGTTCAAAACGGTGGATCCAATCAGAAATCGCAACGAGATGGACCCAAAACTCTCAAGAGGTGCCCTAAACGACCCTATTGTCGATGGGCCTCGAAAAAGGGTTCGCAAAACTTGGGAGAGCCGCATTAGGGACAAGAGTTACTGAAGGGGAGAAGATTTCCGGGTAAGGGGGCCTATTCTGTAAAGTCGAAAGAATTTCGGCTCATATGGAGAGTCGTGTGTCACCGGGACGAACGATTCGCGAACATCGTTCACTACCGTAATGACGTATAACAGTTGACTGTTTATCCAGCGTCATGTCTATCCAGCGCGCCATTATTACAACGGAGGGAACAAGCTGAGGTAATTAACAATAGTTAATCAACATGACTTACTGTTGATGTGTGTAATCAATCTATCCGCTTTAAAAGTATCAATATATGCTAGAATGGAAATACGGCGAACTTATTAAGAAAGTGAAACTTCTGAAAATTGAAAGTGATTACACCTTTGGAATTAAATCACGAAATGTTTTGGTTTTATCAATTGATTGCGTGGACAGCTTCTGTAATGATATTGTTTTCTCGAGTGAATCCTTATATCTTCGTGCCTATATTCCTCCGTCCGCCTATGCTTCTATGTACATAGATCTGGAATGAATGATATCACAATAGCAGATAACAAATATGCAACAACCGTACAATATCCTGCGATAATGTACACGTCCGAAGACCAAAGGACGTCTACATCTACTTATACCCTGCAAGCTACCATAAAGGTGTGTGGCAGGTGGGAGATTACCACACAGGGGGGACGTCCATAAAATGTCGGAATTTGTCGGTAGAACACAGCCACACAAAGAAAGGTACTCATGCAAAGCAAGGCAGCACAATGAGATTTGCTCAAGCAATGTGATTTCCAATATGATAACATCTCTCTCTATAATATAGATTGCCCCTGCAGTAGTATTAAAATCTTACGTAGAAGTTTTATACGAATAAAAAACCTATGTATCTAGTCTACCTGACAATTTTTAATCAACAGTATACAAAAACATTGCATGGCTACATTTGAAAACAAAACAAATTGTTTCATATACTTCTAACTGTATAAGCGGCAAGGAAACGGAGACATGAAATATTTAATCATTAGCTATAATTAGATTCATTCTCACCTTATATCCCGCGCGGTAAATATCAACAAGTCGTCTGCTACAATCGCAGCTTCTATAGGTGCCCACCGCGATGGCAGCGCCCGCTCGCCAGAAAATATTTTGCGACGGATTATGAACGAAATGATCCGCAAAATGATCCGACTCCGTCGCCTTGAGTCGGGGCGACAGTCGCGGCATCAAGGGAGCACGGTTTGTACTACCAACTATGACGTTTTTTCCATATATGGGTATAGTGGTGACGTCGGAATCTCGGATTCGACTTTACAGAATTGGGCCCAAGATCGCCAAGGTGGAGGTCATTGTTGGGCTTCCCTTGGCGTATTTCACTTTCCTTTCGCCACCCTGCGAGGGAAGTAAACCGGGATACATCTGAAAATTCGAAACCAATTAACCCTGACGAGACAGCGGCTTCGGGAACAAATAGCCTCCATTTGACTTTAATTGTGTCGTGAAATGCATCCGTGTTGAAACAACTAGTGATTAGTATGAACTGACACAGCAAATTAGTGCGAGAACATGTCTTGATTTATTGATTGCTTTCGAAAACAAATATGTAAGGATGCTCTTCAAGTAAGTCAGCGTGCTAATCCTTATTGCATAGGAGGATTTAAGTATGAAAGCTAGTTGTTCCTTATTACACAATGTCACCTTCATGGTTGTGGCGGTTTCGGGGATTGATTCAAAGACTGCGGAAACAGTTGTCCGATTGGGGGATTGTGGGAAGCTGCATGGGTGAGAAAAGGAAAGTTAAGAGTGCATAGGAAGAAGGTTGAAGGGTTAGAGTTAGCAAAAGCATTTTCCGATCACCAGGGGATCGGGTTGGTGTGGTGGCTAGTGTACTGGCCTCACATCCCGAGGTCCCAGGTTCGATTTCTGTCAGTGGGGATTTTTTCAGTGGCAAACCGGTCCCTACTTGAGTGCCTAGTGGGGGGCAGTACTCCGTCCGTCGGATAGGACGTGAAGCCGTGGTCCCCTTGGCACCTGTCTTTAAGAGTAGGCTGATGCCGACGCCGGTTTTCTCTCCACCCTTCCTCCATTACCTGAAATGTTCGTACCATTACCCAATTACTATTCTATCCTCAATGGCGCAAATGACCTCAGCTGTCGGTCAAACTAACTAACTTCTCCCTAATAAATAACTAACAAACTGCGATCTTCAACTTAAGATTCTAGACTGGACCATAAATATAAAATGAGGGGATTTGGTAGCCGAACCGACCATATTTAAAATGTCTTTCTTCCCTCTTACTCTTAAGAAACTGAATAATGAATATATTTAAAAAATATAAAAATTAGTTTGTATATACATAGCCTAGGTAGATGTATGTCAGTACCTATAAATATTCGCAGGTAATCCAACTAACAGCAAGTTTGTGCATGCTTGCTCTTTAAATCTTCATTAGATTGCTATAGTTCGACTTAAATAAAACTATTTATCCTCTTTAAACATGATTGGTAGTGATTGCATGCTTGGTGAAGCTTCACCCTCTGCCCTTTATGTTGACTCGCCGGGTATTATGCAGATGTAGACGAGGGAATCAGATCTGGTGGAGAAGCAGTGGGTTGTTTATGGGGAGGAAAAGTGGGTGGTACACTCGCCAAAAGTCGGAAGGGACAGAAGTTGCACCTCAACGTTTATACAACATTCTTGGAGAGGCAGTAGGAGGGGATAGTCTTCGAGATGTATGGAGGGGGGCACCAGAGCGGATGATGGGGTTTGGTTTTACATCGGGACGGTTGCTGGTGGAAGGGCGGTTGAATGCGTAATTAGGTGGAGGTGCTAAATGATTGGACGAATTTAGAACGCTTTTAGAAGGTTTGCTGGTCATCTGTAGGCTATTGAAGGGCATTGTGGGAGGAGGGAATCGGTGAGGTCATGATCTTTAGAAAGAGATAGATTTCTTTTTTGATGGGTTTTAATCGTTGGATTAGAAGCCCTAACATTAATAGAAACATGCACGAATTTTTTGGAATGGTGTCCAGCTGAGCCATCATATTCCGCATTTCTTCTCTCTATTCAAATTGAGTTCCTATCAGCGGTATTTCCATCTTTAGAAATGGATAAAAACCTTATATCCATGCCAGAATCATTCAATGTCGTATTTATAAAAAATATATTCTGTCACGGGCCTTGAAATGGAAAGGCGACACTTTAGTCACATCATCTCCATCCCCTGAGGGCGAATTTCAGGCTTAAGCAACCCTTCATAATCCAATATCACGTATTAGCATTCGTGAACACTCCAGCCCTTTAATCCAAGGGCACTACCTTGAAAGGAGTCCGAGTTTCACGCCTGAAAACGAATATCTATCTTGGCAACCTAACGTTTGATATTGTGTTAGCACTCCTCGTATACCGGTCCTTACTTTGTGGGTGCTTTGTGTTTGGATTTAGAACTCCATCTGTCGAATCGGAAGGAAAGTGTTTTTGGCGTAACTCATTAAGAAGCTGACTAATGCTGACGCGAGTTTTCCTCTATCCTTCCTCCACTGCCTAAACTCTGTTATATTTCCAAATACTCACCAGTAGCGTATATAAACTTGGCAATCGATTTCCTTACCTAATTACGCATTTTGGCTGAGGCTTGCGAATGCTTACTTCGAGTCACGGATTCTCAGCCTTAAAAACCTCTGACAGGAGAAATGGGGAGATTACGCAAGCAAATTCTTTTCAAAACAGTTCCTCTACTATTCTAAGCATTTATTACCGAGAATTTGGTCCAACCGTTGATTTTCTGAAAATAGAAATGGGCAAATATGTGCCTCGCTTGGGGTAGCATTCTTGACTTGTACAATATCCTTCACTCAATAGTCTTTGTTTTCTTAATGTCCCCAAGAGAGGAAGTTGATGAGATTATTTCGAAGGAAAATTCCATCTGTTATGCTCATTAAAGTGCTCTTATTTCCCGGATGATATTTCGCAAAATATTTGTTTAAATCTGAGTTTGGGTTTTTATTTGCGCACAGGGCAGGTAGAGGTATGGAAATGGATCCAAATATGGAATGAAATTTAACGTCGTGATTGCATTTACTCGGTGATGGAATGGTGGAAATGGAGCATACAGTGAATTATTATTCCAATAAAATAATTTCATAGCATGTTCTCTCTAATTATTTTCTTTCAAGACTCTCGTGAATCGGTAAATGGGCAATATTCTGCTTGCTCACAGTTGGGTAATAATAGAGAAATATAATACAATTTCAGGTTTGAAGTTGTATACTACTCCTTAGTAAATGACAACTTATCGAATTTCCATTGTTGTAGAAAGGATTTATTGACAGCTGGTTTCGTTGAGATTCCACATTTTCAAGTCTTGAAAAATCAAAGACTCAAGTTGTATAGCCGCAATAAATTCTTTTTAGAACAGTGTAAAATGGCGAAGTTATTATTTACAATGATAGGGAAGCTTAAAAAGCCCTATTGCAGGGAAACAGCTGAAATTTTTGCCGTAGCCAAATCCTTCGTATTTTATTGTCATTTATTAATTAAACCCGAGATATATCTCCATGTCATGTATAACTTAGAATAAATTTCCATAAATGACGTCCTACCTTAATGAATCATCTTGTCTTTTTTGCACTTTAAATTTATCATTTAAATGCTAATGCCATATTTGAAGATATCACTCTCGGCGATTGTTATTCATGACTTTCGACAGATAACTGGGTATATTTCAATATGCCTTCCCTTTCGACTGGCTCCATAACTTCATTTCCTTTTGCCATTCCGCGAGATTTTTATTGCGTTCACGTATTTAGGGTATTTTAGTAAATACAAGAACCCTATTCATTTCAAGATCCAAACCAACTGTCAACGTTTTCTATCAAGGGGATGAAAATTCGTAAAATGAGAAGAGTTAAATATTTCCACGAAACGGTGAACGTTGAATAGGGTTGAAAATGTTGCTCTACTCTAACGAACGCAGTAGACTGAGGTAAAATTTGCCAAAGCGTCTTCTGAATAGAACCAGGGAACGTTGCTCTCCCTTTCCAAAGTGTATAGTATCCACTGTCTTCCATGCCATGCATATTCCAAATCCTTAACTCAATACGGAGTTTGAATCCTAAACTCAATAAGGAGTTCAGTGTTCACAACTATTTAGATTTGTCGTAAATGTATCTAACTTGAAAGGAAGACCTAGAAGGACTCCTTTAGTTACAGCTCTTAGTTTTCAAATGTCATTAATGTTCATTTAAAAATGGTACTTGACTGAAAGTTGGAATCGGTCTTTGATTCCCAGTCAAGAAGATATTATACCGGTAGCAATATTCGTTGAACTAAAAAGAACCAATACATTTTTAATTGTAAACGTGCTTTTTAAAATTAATTGTTATAAATACGCCATTTAGTGTTGACAACAATTTCTATTTATGAACTGTTGAATGGTCTGTATTCTTACTTTACTTTTTGTTTGTAAGTATCATTATTATGAGTGCCACTCCGTCAGTTAATGAATCGTATGAGGAATTTAATTGTTATGTGGTAAGCTTTGCTTGCTATAACATTTGGGAGAAAATCTGAGGCCTAAGTCTGAATCTGTTTTCTTCAAATTATTTGGTGGTCTCAGAATTAAACAAAAATCATCTTCAAACAACTATTTTAGGCTCTAGTAGTCCGTTAATTTCGTAAAGATTATTCAAGCGTGATGTTGTGGAACTTTGAACTTCAGAAGCGGAGTTGGTTTGCAGGGGCGAAGTTTGAATGAGGTTTAGATCTAACCCTGAGAATTATAGACCTTCTGATAAGATATTAAAGTACCTTCACTCTTTCGGGTGCAAGAATGAGGTCACCTAGGTTCTTCTAAGATCATGGCCTACATTCCTTGGCCGTAGGTAATGTATCACCACCGGTTATAGTCACTTTTATCACCGAAATCACAGCTGGAAATTCATTACGTGATTTATTTTTCAAATTTTTATAGCTGTTGTGCACTCTTTACTCAATATGTACTGATTATTGTAATTTTTACACTTTTAAACACATAACACATCAGAAAGAACATGGTATTTAAATAACGTGAGTTGTGTTTATTGTGAACTCCAGTAAAACTCTTTCGCAAAAACCAAAAAGATAAAGCTAGAACCATTGCGTTAGCACATATATTGCTGCTATTCATCAATTTTAATGTATATAACCATACATTTTTCACATGGCAGTATATTGTATCCTGTGTATGAACAGCTTGGGAAGTTCAAAAATGTAAGCACACCAAAAACATAAGCCAAATACACCCGTAGGCCTTTATATGAAAAATCCGAGTTCGGATGCTGAGCTATGGAACATTTGTAACTCCTGAACGGTACCCTTTCGCTTGAAGCGCTAGTGGAAACTTTCAAAAAACTCGCATCGAGAAACTGATTTCCCCTTGAGTGAGAGCCGAGCACAGAGCTCACATCTTATAAGAAATATGGAGAAAGTCTGTTCATAAAAGGGCATGCTGAAGCTCCAACCCTGGGGTGTAACTTGTTTCTGCGAGGAAGGAAGAAAGATGGGCCTCACGGGAGAATTTGGGTACGTCCGTCCGTCCAACCAGTGCGATACCACGATATATCGTCGGCGATGCTCGATATGCACTTGATATCGGGAGTCGATATTTCGAAACGCGATATCACGATATGTCGATATCCGATATGTCGATATCCCGATATGTCGATATCCGATATGTCGATATCCCGATATGTCGAGATCCCGATATGACGATATCCCGATATGACGATATCCCGATATGACGATATCCTGATCCCGGTGTCTTTTTCTGTCACCCTTAATAATGTCTCCATTTAGCGCAATTTCTCGGTAATGGTTGATCGGATTGAAGTACAATAAACGGTGTCTTCCTTACAAAATATTACACTTCCTCAATCGTTAATTATATACTTTAAATTGTCTAATTTGTTATTGTAAACAACTATAACTTTTTTTATCATAAAATTTGGATGCAGGGAATGGAATGGCCATGGTGAGATTCCATCACCAAAAACTCGAATTCAACAAGAAAAGTTCAAATTTGTTTGTAAAATTAAATTTGTGTATTTTTAAACCATAATTCGGAATTTAAAAAATTTTAACCGTTCTACAACCAAGGAAAAGTAGTTATATTTCAGCTCATATGGGCCGTATCAAAAAAACGAAAATAATCTCTATTATCTAAAATTATATGCTAAAGTTATTTTATTATAAGTCGATATCCGATATCCCGATATGTCCTAATCCCGATATGTCCATATGACGATATTTCCTATTTATATCGCGAAAACCCTGGCTATGCATAACGTTTGCGTGGTAGCGCCATAAAACGATTCAAAATGTCGAAAGATATCAGTTTAGAATAATGGGGTCGTTTGCCATGTTTTTTTTACTGTCGAATCTGATAGAGTTTGTAAAATAGAAAGACACGTATTTTTCCGTTTTTTGATCCGTAAATTATTTCTAGAGTTATAAGCGGCGAAATACTGATGTTTTAACCCTTTCGGAAAAGTGGGCGTGGTGCAACCTCTGACGTATATCGACTTCGTCCGATCACAACTGAGCCAACGAAGGTACTTTGCCTTATCGTAATGGAAGGTACACAGCTGACTCTGCCAATAGGAGCAGTTGCGACAGCATCTGTGCGAGCATACCTTCCGAGAACCCCCCTCCACTCCCTTCTCTTCCCCTAAAAGCAGTCAAGGACGGGAGGAAAATGACGTCAGTGATATCACAGCAGCTTTTTCGGTGGGCGTCACCTTTTGCTTATTTTAATTTTGAATTATGAGTGAATGGTTGTGGTTAGAAGATTAATTATTTCACTAAAATTCAGTTTTTGTTTCCATCTAACGATTTCGTGTACAAAATTGCGATTTCGGTTCCGAGTAAATGCCCCCATTGTCACTGTGTATGCCTCCTATCTCTAGCCCGTGTCTGGTCGAGGTGGGATTCATGTCAGGACCACTCCAGCTAAACCCAGGATTAGTAATGTTCTCGCCATCACATTGTCGCGGCAAACCGCTGACGGCACCGAGAATTGGTACTATTGACAACCCCGAGGTTCCTAATGCTCCATGCTCGCTTGTCCTCGGGGAGGACAATTGAGGCGAATCCCACCGTTGCATGTAGTGATATTCTCTTGTCTTTGGGGTCAAGTAATGGCGTACCTATAATCATTTTATTGATTTATTAATTTTATTAATTTATCAGTGAATGGTTGTGTTCAGAAGATTAATTTTTTCACTAAAATTCTTTTTTCGTTTCCATCTAACGATTTAGTGTACAAAATGGGGGCGTTCACTCGGAACCGAAATCGCAATTTTGCACACGAAATTGTTAGATGGAAACGAAAAAAGATATTTAGTGAAAAAATTAATATTCTAACCAAAACCATGCAATCATAAATCAAAAATTAAAATAAGCAAAAGGTGACACCCGCCGAAAAAGCTGCTGTGATAACATTGACGTCATTTTCCTCCGGTCATTGACTGCTCGTATGGGAAGGAAAGGGAGCGGAGGGGGATTCTAGGAAGGTCTACTCGCACAGATGCTGTCGTAACTCCTCCGATTGGTAGAGTCAGCTGTGTCCCCCCCTTTGCGATAAGGCGAAGGAGCTTTGCGGGCTCAGTTGTGATTGGACGAAGTTGATATACGTCAGAGGTTGCACCATACCCACTTTTCCGAAAGGGTTAAAAACATCAGTATTTCGCCGCTTATAACTCGAGAACTAATTGACGGATCAAAAAACGGAAAAATACGGGTCTTTTTATTTTACAAACTCTACCATATTCGGCAATAAAAAAATATGGTAAACGACCCCATTGTGATTTTGTTTCCGAGTAAATGTTCAGGATACCTTGACCTTTTTAATTTTGACCTTACTGTGTTGAGTAACTTAATGACATGCCTAGGAACAATTTTGTGAATTAATAAGTGATGCAGTTCAACTTGCAGGCCAGTTTGTGCGTGGGAATAACAACGCTGGAAGCCGCGGAACCAATGTATATATTTCTCGTGTGGAAATTTGGTAAACAGTAAGGTATCGGAGGCAAATATTTTACTTGGATAAGAAACTATACGTAGTCAAGACCGTTCCAAATGACAAAATAAAAAAATAAATCTACATATCTACCTCACTAGATGGTGTTTTGAATTATGCCAAAGACCATATGACCCTATGAAGAAGTCTTTTGTGTACCGAGGGCGCCACGTGTGCAGCGGCGTATCTAGGTCGAAAGGGCAGAAATTGTGGATTTCGGAAAAGTGACGTGTTTGCTGAGCAACGACCCAAAATCTCAGTTAGCCTAGTACTTAATGGATTAGTCCCACCGAACTGACTTCGCTATGAATACGCTTTAACGAGAGAGGAAGGAGGTCCCTTGACGCGCTGGAATAGAGAAAGGTTAGAAAGAGGATGGAAATAAAACTCTTCGACAGCTTTGAATTTGTCTTCAACTCCTCCACTTGAGCAATTAAGGATCTATCTAAATTGAACCTCCTTTCCTTTCGTTTTCAACCCTCTTCCATTTTTCTTTGACGATATCCTGATGCCTTTGCACTGCAATCTCAATAAATATATACACAACTTTCTATTCAAGCCCAAAATTTAGCGTAATGGCGCCTAGGAGTTGAGAAGTACGTTGAAATTGTGATTTAAATCAGTCAAAGTGCAAGAAATTGTTTATTCTTTCATCTGAATTACACTTTCGTGCACTACCATAGGCTATTACTTCACCTGCTTTCATCTTTTGTAAATGGTACACACTTCTGATGTTAACAAAGTCAAATGTTGATCAATATCATAGAATGCTCAACTTTCATCGGTATTATAACAAACTTTAGGACCGAGGAAATAGGTGAGAAAAAATATATTACGGCGTTTGATGATTTTCTAAAATACCTAAGACACGTGATTCCAAATAGTCTGTCATTGGGTAAGTCAACGAAATGTGTATATTTTATTCTATTTCATTCTTCCACTTTCCCAAAGTATTAAAATTTCGCTATAAACTTTCTGATCACTGTGGCCCATATACCTATAAGAATCACCAGGCATTCCTAAGGTATCCGGTTTGAATCCCTCGGAGATTATCCTACGCAAGGATTTAATCGCGTTATTTCAATGTAGCTCTTGAATAGACTGAATACTTTACATGAATACTCTGTTGTGGTCATTAATATATTAAGTATCGCCTATAAGCTACTTTCCATACTTTACCTTTGATTGCCTTATTCCGCGTGATTGAATGAATTGTAATTTTATATTAGTGATGAATATTAATGAATCCCTTTCCTCTTTCAGGTAAGCAACATTTCTTGGTACCATTGTAATCTACAGCTGTGATGGATGTGGTAAGCTCTATATATTTATTTTTATCTCCATGCATCATTTAATGACATTATACAAAAATATTACAAAATATGTGTTGGATACTGTTCTAAATTCTAAATATTTTCCAAACAATTTTCGTTCATACAATAAGACTGTGTTCTATATGGCAATTTACAATCGAACACAAGTTAATGGAATACTGAATGCAAATGCTAAAGGAGGAATGTTGTTTAACGGCGTAGAGGGAAAGAAGGATATTTTTCTTGGCATGTAGAAAGGTACACTGGGGTGAAAGGAGAATCCTTGAATGGGTGGACCGTTCAGAAAACGTGAATTAGTATTGAAATATCCAATCAAAACCTACCGTATCCGGTGGAAAACTCATTATAGTACATCCTCAGTATGTACTAAAAGAACTTTTCTGAAATATGGATGGATAGCGTTTGAATGTAAGTGAAGAGATTAGGTACCATCTCTCATAAGAGTTCAAATTTACCATTCATCTACATCTAGATAATATCCTACGAGCCATCACGAGGGTGTGTGGCTGGTGGTGAAGATCACCAAACATGTACTACTTACATGCAAATAAGAGCTGTAATGCTGCTGCTTCATGGAGAGGTGTTAGATATAAGAGTCACGTGCTAGTAGGTAGTTATTACACGGTAGTTACACATTAATGAATTGATTACTAGTTATAAAAACATTATCTTAAATATAACTATCGGCATTTCCCTAGCATGTGTTGGTAATGCTCAAAGACGCATCATGAACTTCAGGCTACTGTAGCCATTTTTTACCTACCTAACCCTTTGCTATTTCGTATTGTATACTTTCGTTTCCTAAATCATTGAGTTTAAAACTCAGGTTAATTAATCACATGGCCTACTTTTGCTATCCGCCGTTGGCAAAGAAGGAGAGCCATTGATATATTGAATTGCATTTTCTTTTCTCTTTTGACCTATTCCAGTTTAGGTATGACTGTGGCGTTTTTAATTGGTATCGGACTAGGTTAAAAAGTTTAACCTAAGATGTTGGTGTACCTAAAAACTGAACTCTATCTCTGCAAATGTAACCATAGCAATTTGGGGAAGAGAGAAAAATAAGTGGGGGACTCCAGATTGAAATTTATTGCAACGACAAATTTCGATACTTTGTAGCATCTTCAGGAGAAATTACGGTTTTGATGGGTTGGTGGGGGATGGAAAGGGTTGGGACTGGAGGTTGGAAGGGTAGTCGTTAACCGTGTGTTTTAGGTTTTTCGGGAGGTTTGGCTTGAGTTTGGGACTGTTTGGTAAAAAAAAAGGGTCATCAACCCGTACAGTTCATTCGCTTTATCCTGGCCGCTGACTGCTCGCGAGAGGGGAAATAAGTGGAGGAGAGGGGGAACATTTGAGGGGTCCATCCCTCCATACGTCATGCGCAGTAAGCGAAATTGCTTAGAACTAGTACCAGTTCGCGCATGCTTCCCCTCTCTCCACCATGTTGCCACCCCTATTCTATTAGTTGGACTAGACCCACTTGCGCAGATTACTGAGTGTCGGCCAAGTCGAAGCGAAGGTAGAATTCCTAGTGACATCCCATCCACCCCTCAGCCATGAACTTGTGTATATTTGAATATGACATAGAGTCGAAACCTAGTCGTCGAATTTAATTTCAATACGGAGTTCTTACGTTATTTTTCATGTTTCTGATAAGCAATTTCATTCATTTCTTTGTCCATTCTAAGATTTGTTACCTGCAGCCCTCCATTCTTCTCTATTCATTGACAGCTCAGTTACATCACGGTATTTATTCTTTCTTAATCCCAATTCATTTGGCCCATTCACTGACCCCTAGGCCATCCTCGTAGTCATATCTTCTATTTCTCCCTCAGTAATGTTCATGACAAATTCGTTACGTTTCAGACAGTGTCCAACCAATCTAAGTCATCTATGTTCTTCTGTGATCCACATAAATTTTTCTCCCTCGACTCTTCTGCTTATTTCTTTAATTTTCATTTTACCTTTCCAGTAACTTCCATTTGCATTAACTTTCACCGTTCTGTACCAACACCCAGCCTCAAAAGCTTCTATTTTTTTCTGATTATATTTTTCGATTGCCTATTTCTCCAACTCATAGAGTTCCAGGGCCCAAACAAAGGTTCATTATTAAGGCAGGCACCGTTTGTCAATTAAATATTGCTTTTCAAGTTCAAATAAGTTCCCATCCATTCCTCTCAAGTCAAAAGAGAGGTAGAGATATCACCTGCAAAACGGAGCATATGAATCTCTTTCCCGCTTAGTTTCTTTCCTTTATTGTTTCTCCCCGTTTCATTACTCACCTCCCCTAAGCACATTGAAAATCGGCGGCGAAAGATTGCATCCTAGGAATTTATTCATGGCTGATTATTCGTGAAATGGAAATCCTAGCATCAAATCTCGAATGGCAAAAAACAGACCTAGAAGAATGCCACTAGGTATCGGAACAAATTGAAAAATAATTACCAAAACAGTGTCCTAGTGATTCCTATCTAATTGGCAAATGATGAGTCATATAAATTAACCATCACAGGTTACATTGCAGCTGTAAACTGAATATTGGTGAAAATACCTGTTTTTCTCTTTCGAAATGAACATCGGAATCGTTTAAATATATTCTAAAGTGAATGGAAATCAGCAAATAATATTTTGGTATCTGAACCACGGTATGAAAATAATTAACATTGACGGTAATTCAAACTCGTATCTCATGTCATGCAGGATGGCGTCAGTGACAGGGATGAATTTATGAAATAAAAGAAATCATTCCGCATTAAATTAGCATCTGCGCCGCCAATTTACGTTTGGTGTAATTAATTATTAAATCATTACATCTGGGATGCCACTTGTGCCGCTGATTATTTTCCGCCACTGTAATTGGCTGGAGAGAAACTGACGGGTGGAAGTGGAGAGCCCTAAACGGGCTATCGATTAGGCACTTGGAGTGTATTGAGAGAGTTCTCTGAGAACGGAATTTAACCAGATATTAATTCGCAATGACGTCAGACCCCTTTGGTACACTAGCCAATCACAGCAAGGCGTCAATAATACGTCATTTTTACCGGAAACTAGTTATAAATATCTGAAGCAATATCTTCCTTGTGTCTGTGAATCTCTTCGCACCCTCCCTGTTTGCGTTATTTTTTTCCAAAAAAATCCTCAACCAAATTGAAATCGGCGTCATGCGAAGCATAATTTTCCATTGCTTTCTGAATTCCTGGTTGTTACCCTTTCATCTACATCTACACGATTCCCTGCAAGCCACCGCGAGGGTCTGTGGCAGGGGGTGAAGATCACCAAGCATGCACTACTAAGCTTTACACACCAAGCCTAGCCTGCCAAAGTAATTCACCTGTCTAGGGTTTTCGAAGGATCCCACGATTTTTCATATTGACTCCGCTTTTTTTTCGCCCGTGGTTACTAAAATCTTGATTTAAGGATTCCTAAAGGAGACGATATTCTATCAAGATTCGGCAGTAAGGATAAAATTTTAATATAATTCGTTTAATAAATAACCCTTACTTTAACGGAATATTTATCTGCCCAAATGTTCAATTGGAGCAACTTTTGCATTTAGCTTTTGAGAATACACGGGACGCTTCGGTTTCTGTGAAGGTGATATGGTACGAGTAGTTTGGCGTCAAGAAATGCGTAGAAAACGATGTACATAGTGGTCACAACATCAGTTGTTCGCATTGGCCTCGTGCCATGTCGCAAAGTCCAATGACGATGTTATACTGGTGACGGTAAGTGACTGTGGGGCCTGGAACCTCTCCACTCTTCCCGATTTTGCAATAAACTCGTGTTCGAAGTCCACGTAAGTTGATGCATGGCCAATCTCACTTCCTGCAGAATTATCGCAAGATTGTCTTCCGATTCTAAACCACCTTCTTGTGGGATGCATTCATCATCAGATTTGCTCAAAAGTCATCATCCGGGTGCCTCATACCTAGGAAGCAAGGAATGTCATCTTCAAACTTAGGTCAGTGGACCTTTTTTCAGAATTATCAACCTTGAGATGCTCTAAATGAAAAGTATTTGCAACGGAGTATACCAAGTGAGGTCTTGGTAAGATCCCAGGCATGTTTTTTTTAAATATTTGCATATTTTTGAAAGAAGAAACACACAACCGTATATACCTACGATTCCTACTATTTTCCTGCTATGCACTGTAGCGAAATCATATAGGTAAATCGGAAAATTTTTATAGTTCTTAAATTTATAATTTTTGTATGTGTTTGAAAAAAGTACACAAGAACATAGCTCCGATTTCTATGATTTTTCTTCAATGCAATGTGGCGAAATCGTAGGAATCGGAGTTAAACATGGCCGTGTGTTTCAACCACCGTTTCACAGGGCGAGTGTTTTTTTCATGCCAGGCAGTGGAATATTATTGGAAGATTCTATTAGAGGAAGTATCGAACTTTCTCTTGAGTGGCCTATTGATGTGGAATCCGAAAGTGCCAAATGTCGATGTAATCAGGTCTGATGCATGGAACTTTTCGGAGTAATTTCATGTGCACTGAAAATAATGATTTTTTTCACCTATCATTCAAAATTTTCTCATCAAAATTAATTTAAATAATGGCTAGAATAGGTTTACCTTTGAAAAATATAAACTGTTGATATTAAATTTTTTATCAAATATGGTATGGGGTGTGCATTTTTTAGGAAAATAGCAGTCATAAAATGGATTAATGCACAAATTAATGCTAATTGCAAATATCCTGAGACAAATGTAACATTTGGATATCATCGGTTCAACGGATTTTTTAGGGTGTTTAAAGGTTTTAGTGTAGTAATACTTAAATCTGTCTGCACATAGGGGTCCTTTACTAATGTGAACTCCGATGGCAGTATTTTGTCGGATACCGGGTAAAAGCGATGGAATTTCTCATTCGTTCTGACTCACGCGTTGGCGATGGGGCTTCCTTAAGGAAAATGAAGGGACGCTGTCCTTTGAGAGATTCCCTCTCCCATTTTGTACGTGTTAGCGCGCGCTCTGGAATCCTCTCCAAGACCTTCTTCCGACCCCAAACTTTCCCTTTCTCAAAAGCAGCCTCTGCCGACCCTGCCAGACTCACATTCCCGGTGACAAAAGAAGACCGATGCTTCGGGACTTCTCGTCCATCTTGCTTCGTTCTTTTCCCTCGAGGCGGCGCAACCAGCTCTCTGGTCCCCTTCATTTGTTTCGCGGTTTCCGCCTTTCTCCGCCGCGGCATTTTGCGCCAACATACTCACCCCGCCCTTTGCCTTCTCCCTAAGACTGTCACCCATTTCCTTTTGTCCTCTCCTCCCCAGTTTCTTCCGAAAGGGATCCCTCAAAGCCTTGCCCTCAATTCCCCTTTGGATAACAGGCATTTTGGTGAGAATGCCGGCGGCAAAAGGGATTGGCTCCATTACGTTTAGTTACTCAGAGAAGGCGAGCTATAGTCATTCGCGAAAGAAAACTGGATTGAGCCGAGAATATATTTCAGAGTACGGATAAGAATTGAAATTAACCCGGCGTCGGCAATAGCCTACTCTTAAGAAATGTTGCCCCAAGGGGCACACAGTTAAACATCCCATGCGACGGATGGAGTACTGAACTTGGGGTCGTTTACCATATTATTTTATTGTCGAATGTGATAGAGTTTGTAAAATAAAAATACCCGTATTTTACCGTTTTTTGATCCGTCAATTATTTCTCAAGTTATCATCGGCGAAAAATTGATGTTTTTAACCCTTTCGGAAAAGTGGGTGTGGTGCAACCTCTGACGTATATCGACTTCGTCCGATCACAACTGAGCCCGCGAAGCTACTTCGCCTTATCGCAATGGGGGGTACACAGCTGACTCTGCCAATAGGAGCAGTTGTGACAGCATCTGTGCGAGCATACCTTACGAGAACCCCCCTCCACCACCTCTCTTCCCCTAAAAGCAGTCAAGGACGGGAGGAAAATGACGTCAATGTTATCACAGCAGCTTTTTCGGTGGGCGTCAACTTTTGCTTATTTTAATTTTTGATTTATGAGTGAATGGTTGTGGTTAGAAGATTAATTATTTCACTAAAATTCTTTTTTTGTTTCCATCTAACAATTTCGTGCAAAAATTGCTATTTCGGTTCCGAATAAACGCCCCCATTGGTTGAAGTGCTCCCACACAGCAGTCAAGAAGGGATCGATTTGCCGATGAGAAATTTCCAATATCGCCGAGACTCGAGCCCAAGCTCTGAGGATGAGAGGCCAATATTTAACAACCATACCAAGGTTTTCGGAAATATTTGTAAATGGACGGTACGATAGTTATATCAGCGTAACCAGTCGGTTAAATGAATTAAAATGGGGAATATTGTCAGATCGCAGGTTGAAATTTAGACTTAATCTCTTAAATAAATTCCAAGAAAATATTTTCAATGGTGAAGCTAAAAATATTTTGCGAAGCCCAACTTACTATGGTAGACTGGACCATAATCACAAAAATTAGAGAAATTGAATGCCGAATTGACAGATTCAAAATGTTGTTTTTTCTCGTACAATTAGGGGTATGAATAGCGGTAAATATATGCAATCTGAGTGTATCAAAGGATAGCATAGGTAGTTGCATGTTGGTATAAGGATTTGAAGCTAACCCAACCAACAGCATGTTTTTGTATGCTTGCCTAGCTATTTTATACTATAAGTAATTTCTTGTGACATTATTATTATATGTTCAATTGGTGACATTTGTTTTATAAGAATGTAAGCCAGTATTGCTGTGTGTTATCTGAAGGTGAACCCAACAACAGGCTAAAGCCTTAGGGTTCACCTAAATCTTCAAAATTCTTATTATATTATTTTTTGTGTTATTTACTACTTTCTGGAGCAATAAATATTATACTAATCATATTTTTTTTTCTTTTTAAATAGTGAAGTTTAGACTAGTATATTACTACCAATCATTTTTTATGCACGACATGTAGTGCAGGTTTGGTGAGAATTCACCCCCTGCCACACCCTTTATGGTGGATTGCAGGGTATTATGTAGCTGTAGTTAGATGTAGGTGTGCCAAACTGGTTCCCTTACTTTATTAAGAATAGTTGAACCCAACAATAGAAAAACATCAAGATGGTTTTGCTATTGTAGGCTCATTGTGATGTGTAGGACTGGAAGAAAGAAAAACAACTGAATGCAGGGATCGAGTTGGTATGGTGACCATAGGACTGACTTCCCATCCCAAGGGCATAGTTTTGAATATAGAAGATGTTTTTCACTGGTTTACTGGTTACACAGTTTAAACCATGGACCCTTTAGCCTTTTGTTTACAGTATGCAAAGCTGACGCCGGGTTTCTCTCCACACTTTCTCTCCTTAATTGTCCCCCATTTCTCTACCTTCCACTTATCCGTAACGACGCAAATGACCTTAAACTGTCGGTTGCCTCCCTAAACAGATTTAAAGACGACATTCGGTAGAGCAAAACACGGTGCGTTAATGGAAGTGTTTTAGCAGAATATTTATACCGACTCTCGTTATGATTATTTTTTTAACGTTTAGTGGAACTTAGGCGGTCATCACTGGTCCAGGAAATTATACCCACGAAGGTATTTAGCCCGGACTTTTATTTATTATGCATAGTATTTCAACTCTTTGACTGTTTTTGTGCTTATTTCTCGATAAGCGACCGCATCATCAGTAAATAACGTCGTAACTTGCTTGACGTGAGATTTTGGGCAAAGGTTTAGGCGACCTTTAGGCGAATAGGTAGAGTCGTAAAATGAAAATTACTCTATATTATGGAACATGAGGGAAAAAGCGTCCTCCAATGCCAGCCTCTTAATGCTCTCAACTACCCCGTCAATTATGGGAGTTTCCTGTCTCCCATCCTCATTCTTCTATTTTCGTGCTCCCGGGGAATACCTTTTCGTATTCAGAAAAAACAAGAAAAAGCGGAATATACGGCTTTGAGTAGATTTCATTGGGTTGTGTACGTGTATGTAGAGTAATTAAAGTGTGATTTATTAAATAACTGTTTATATTAACAAAAATATTCATATTTTGTAGCATAGACGGCTTTGCAGAGCTTTAAGGCTAGTCCGTAGATATTGACATTGAAGTCATGCTGAGAACCCTCCTCACGGAAGGACGGCGAAGACAATCGGTCAGTGGTCTCCTGAGGGGCGTGTGGCGACCAGGGACTCTGTAACATTTAACCCTTAAGAAGGTTGAGTCGTAAAATGAAAATTACTCTATATTATGGAACATGAGGGAAAAAGCGTCCTCCAATGCCAGTATTCAACGGAAACCCTTAATCCTGTACTACGTTTTCAACAAATCCCAGTTTCAATTAAAAGCATTTAATGGAAAAAATGGGGATCACCGAGGAAAAAGTAATTTTTTATAACGAAAACGACATTTTTCAAAAATATTTGATACTAGACGCAAATTTTCCCGAGAAATAAAATGGTAATCATATGAAGGCAGCGATCCGTCTAATTATACGAATTGTTAACGTTTTTTTTTTGTTATTTCAGGCGAAATGCTTTAGTGATATTGGAATATCACTACAGGACTGCAGTTGGAGTTATGGAATTTCTCTGGAAATAACTATATTAATAATAATAATAGAGATTTTGAAGTGGAAAAGAGGGAATATTCTAATTTAAATGTATTTTTTAAATTTTTCAATGATTAAAAATGGTACTTGCACTGAATAATATTCATATCGGAAGAATAATCAGTCTTGACATCATTTACCGGGGAGATAAGTCAAACGAGATAAGTATTCATTAAAAGTCTTTCGCATGATTCCTCTACATCTTTCGTGCGTTAATTTTCCTTTTCAATAGGCAACGAATTTAGTTAGAGAGAGCAGTATATTTTATCGGCATGCAAGAATATCCAAAGCCAGTCCAACCTCCCTAATGGGATGATTGTTGGTATTAAGCGTAGATACGGAATATTCCTCGAATAGAACACCGTTCCCACAGTTCGTTTGATGAATACTCAGTCTCTTCCGCTCTGTGTCGCAAGCATTTCGAAAGTGTTTTCCCCATAATAAATTTGAAGCAAGAGTGATTCCTCGAAATGTAATTTCTCTTACGACACTTATGTTCACACCGCCAACATTTTCATTTTGAGTGTTTTATACTTTCTCTTCGAGAATTTTATTACGGAGCATTCTTTTTACATTTTGTTCCAGCCCTAAGTCTAGGCACCGAGAATGGGGGCGTTTACTCGGAACCGAAATCCCAATTTTGTATACGAAATCGTCAGATGGAAACGGAAAATGAATTTTAGTGAAAT